>OY829537.1:39453713-40653713 GCA_963691705.1 Viola odorata
GTATCCGGGCGAGGCTGTCGCAGTCACTGATACTGATACAGAAAAGTAAAGGAATCTGGGCGAGGCTATCGCAGTCACGGACGCTGATGCAGAAAAGCAAAGGTATCCGTGCGAGGCTATCGTAGTCACGGATGCTGATGTAGAAATGTAAAGGAATCTGCGCGAGGCAATCGTAGTCACGGATACTGATACAGAAAAGTAAAGGAATCCGGGCGAGGCTATCGTAGTAACGGATACTGATACAGAAAAGTAAAGAAATCCGGGCGAGGCTATCGTAGTCACGGATACTGATACAGAAAAGTAAAGGAATCCGGGCGAGGCTATCGTAGTCACGGATGCTGATGTAGAAATGTAAAGGTATTCAGGCGAGGCTATCGCAGTCACGGACACTGATGCAGAAATGTAAAGTTATCCGGGCGAGGTTGTCGCAGTCACGGATACTGATACAGAAAAGTAAAGGAATCTGGGCGAGGCTATCGCAGTCACGGACGCTGATGCAGAAATGTAAAGGTATCCGGGCGAGGCTGTCGTAGTCACGGATACTGATACAGAAAAGTAAAGGTATTCAGGCGAGGCTGTCTCAGTCACGAATACTGATACTGAAAAGTAAAGGAATCCGGGCGAGGCTATCGCAGTCACGGACGCTGATGCAGAAAAGTAAAGGTATCCGGGCGAGGCTATCGTAGTCACGGACGCTGATGCAGAAATGTAAAGGTATCCGGGCGAGGCTGTCGCAGTCACTGATACTGATACAGAAAAGTAAAGGAACCCGGGTGAGGCTATCGCCGTCACGGACGCTGATGCAGAAATGTAAAGGTATTCAGGCGAGCCTATCGCAGTCACGGACACTGATGCAGAAATGTAAAGGTATCCGGCGAGGCTGTCGCAGTCACGGATACTGATACAGAAAAGTAAAGGAATCCGGGCGAGGCTATTGGAGTCACGGATGCTGATGTAGAAAAGTAAAGGTATCCGGGCGAGGCTATCCCAGTCACGGACGCTGATGCAGAAATGTGAAGGTATCCAGGCGAGGTTATCGCAGTCACAGACGCTGATGCAGAAAAGTAAAGGTATCCGGGCGAGGCTATCATAGTCACGGATACTTATGCAGAAAAATTAAAGGTATCCGGGCGAGGCTGTCGCAGTCATGGATACTGATACAGAAAAGTAAAGGAATCTGAGTGAGGCTGTCGGAGTCACGGATACTGATACAGAAAAGTAAAGGTATCCGGGTGAGGCTATCGTAGTCACGGATACTGATACACAAAAGTAAAGGAATCCGGGCGAGGCTGTCGCAGTCATGGATACTGATACAGAAAAGTAAAGGTATCCGGGCGAGGTTGTCGCAGTCACGGATACTGATACAGAAAAGTAAAGGAATCCGCGCGAGGCTATCGCAGTCACGGACGCTGATGCAGAAATGTAAAGGAATCCGAGCGAGGCTATCGTAGTCACGGATACTGATACAGAAAAGTAAAGGAATCCGGGTGAGGCTATCGTAGTCACGGATACTGATACACAAAAGTAAAGGAATCCGGGCGAGGCTATCGCAGTCACGGACGCTGATGCAGAAATGTAAAGGTATCCGGGCGAGGCTGTCGTAGTCACGGATACTGATACAGAAAAGTAAAGGTATTCAGGCGAGGCTGTCTCAGTCACGAATACTGATATAGAAAAGTAAAGGAATCCGGGCGAGGCTATCGCAGTCACGGACGCTGATGCAGAAAAGTAAAGGTATCCGGGTGAGGCTATCGCAGTCACGGACGCTGATGCAGAAATGTAAAGGTATCCGGGCGAGGCTGTCGCAGTCACTGATACTGATACAGAAAAGTAAAGGAATCTGGGCGAGGCTATCGCAGTCACGGACGCTGATGCAGAAAAGCAAAGGTATCCGTGCGAGGCTATCGTAGTCACGGATGCTGATGTAGAAATGTAAAGGAATCTGCGCGAGGCAATCATAGTCACGGATACTGATACAGAAAAGTAAAGGAATCCGGGCGAGGCTATCGTAGTAACGGATACTGATACAGAAAAGTAAAGAAATCCGGGCGAGGCTATCGTAGTCACGGATACTGATACAGAAAAGTAAAGGAATCCGGGCGAGGCTATCGTAGTCACGGATGCTGATGTAGAAATGTAAAGGTATTCAGGCGAGGCTATCGCAGTCACGGACGCTGATGCAGAAATGTAAAGTTATCCGGGCAAGGTTGTCGCAGTCACGGATACTGATACAGAAAAGTAAAGGAATCTGGGCGAGGCTATCGCAGTCACGGACGCTGATGCAGAAATGTAAAGGAATCCGAGCGAGGCTATCGTAGTCACGGATACTGATACAGAAAAGTAAAGGAATCCGGGAGAGGCTATCGTAGTCACGGATACTGATACACAAAAGTAAAGGAATCCGGGCGAGGCTATCGTAGTCACGGATGCTGATGTAGAAATGTAAAGGTATTCAGGCGAGGCTATCGCAGTCACGGACGCTGATGCAGAAATGTAAAGGTATCCGGGCGAGGCTGTCGCAGTCACGGATACTGATACAGAAAAGTAAAGGAATCTGGGCGAGGCTATCGCAGTCACGGACGCTGATGCAGAAATGTAAAGGTATCCGGGCGAGGCTGTCGTAGTCACGGATACTGATACAGAAAAGTAAAGGTATTCAGGCGAGGCTGTCTCAGTCACGAATACTGATACTGAAAAGTAAAGGAATCCGGGCGAGGCTATCGCAGTCACGGACGCTGATGCAGAAAAGTAAAGGTATCCGGGCGAGGCTATCGTAGTCACGGACGCTGATGCAGAAATGTAAAGGTATCCGGGCGAGGCTGTCGCAGTCACTGATACTGATACAGAAAAGTAAAGGAACCCGGGTGAGGCTATCGCCGTCACGGACGCTGATGCAGAAATGTAAAGGTATTCAGGCGAGCCTATCGCAGTCACGGACACTGATGCAGAAATGTAAAGGTATCCGGCGAGGCTGTCGCAGTCACGGATACTGATACAGAAAAGTAAAGGAATCCGGGCGAGGCTATTGGAGTCACGGACGCTGATGTAGAAAAGTAAAGGTATCCGGGCGAGGCTATCCCAGTCACGGACGCTGATGCAGAAATGTGAAGGTATCCAGGCGAGGTTATCGCAGTCACAGACGCTGATGCAGAAAAGTAAAGGTATCCGGGCGAGGCTATCATAGTCACGGATACTTATGCAGAAAAATTAAAGGTATCCGGGCGAGGCTGTCGCAGTCATGGATACTGATACAGAAAAGTAAAGGAATCTGAGTGAGGCTGTCGGAGTCACGGATACTGATACAGAAAAGTAAAGGAATCTGGGCGAGGCTATCGCAGTCACGGACGCTGATGCAGAAAAGCAAAGGTATCCGTGCGAGGCTATCGTAGTCACGGATGCTGATGTAGAAATGTAAAGGAATCTGCGCGAGGCAATCGTAGTCACGGATACTGATACAGAAAAGTAAAGGAATCCGGGCGAGGCTATCGTAGTAACGGATACTGATACAGAAAAGTAAAGAAATCCGGGCGAGGCTATCGTAGTCACGGATACTGATACAGAAAAGTAAAGGAATCCGGGCGAGGCTATCGTAGTCACGGATGCTGATGTAGAAATGTAAAGGTATTCAGGCGAGGTTATCGCAGTCACGGACGCTGATGCAGAAATGTAAAGTTATCCGGGCGAGGTTGTCGCAGTCACGGATACTGATACAGAAAAGTAAAGGAATCTGGGCGAGGCTATCGCAGTCACGGACGCTGATGCAGAAATGTAAAGGAATCCGAGCGAGGCTATCGTAGTCACGGATACTGATACAGAAAAGTAAAGGAATCCGGGCGAGGCTATCGTAGTCACGGATACTGATACACAAAAGTAAAGGAATCCGGGCGAGGCTATCGTAGTCACGGATGCTGATGTAGAAATGTAAAGGTATTCAGGCGAGGCTATCGCAGTCACGGACGCTGATGCAGAAATGTAAAGGTATCCGGGCGAGGCTGTCGCAGTCACGGATACTGATACAGAAAAGTAAAGGAATCCGGGCGAGGCTATCACAGTCATGGACGCTGATGCAGAAATGTAAAGGTATCCGGGCGAGGCTGTCGTAGTCACGGATACTGATACAGAAAAGTAAATGTATTCAGGCGAGGCTGTCTCAGTCACGAATACTGATACAGAAAAGTAAAGGAATCCGGGCGAGGCTATCGCAGTCACGGACGCTGATGCAGAAAAGTAAAGGTATCCGGGCGAGGCTATCGTAGTCACAGACGCTGATGCAGAAATGTAAAGGTATCCGGGCGAGGCTGTCGCAGTCACTGATACTGATACAGAAAAGTAAAGGAACCCGGGTGAGGCTATCGCCGTCACGGACGCTGATGCAGAAATGTAAAGGTACTCAGGCGCGGCTATCGCAGTCACGGACGCTGATGCAGAAATATAAAGGTATCCGGGCGAGGCTAGCGCAATCACGGATCCTGATGAAGAAAATAAAGGTATTCGGGCGAGGCTATCGCAGTCACGGATGCTGATGCAGAAATGTAAAGGTATCCGGGCGAGGCTATCGTAGTCACGGATGCTGATGTAGAAATGTAAAGGTATTCAGGACAGGCTATCGCAGTCACGTACGCTGATGCAGAAATGTAAAGGTATCCGGGCGAGGCTGTCGTAGTCATGGATACTGATACAGAAAAGTAAAGGAATCTGAGTGAGGTTGTCGGAGTAACGGATACTGATACAGAAAAGTAAAGGAATCTGGGCGAGGCTATCGCAGTCACGGACGCTGATGCAGAAAAGTAAAGGTATCCGTGCGAGGCTATGGTAGTCACGGATGCTGATGTAGAAATGTAAAGGAATCTGAGCGAGGCAATCGTAGTCACGGATACTGATACAGAAAAGTAAAGGAATCCGGGCGAGGCTATCGTAGTAACGGATACTGATACAGAAAAGTAAAGGAATCCGGGCGAGGCTATCGTAGTCACGGATACTGATACAGAAAAGTAAAGGAATCCGGGCGAGGCTATCGTAGTCACGGATGCTGATACAGAAAAGTAAAGGAATCCGGGCGAGGCTATCGCAGTCACGGATGCTGATGTAGAAATGTAAAGGTATCCGGGCGAGGTTGTCGCAGTCACGGATACTGATACAGAAAAGTAAAGGAATCCGCGCGAGGCTATCGCAGTCACGGACGCTGATGCAGAAATGTAAAGGAATCCGAGCGAGGCTATCGTAGTCACGGATACTGATACAGAAAAGTAAAGGAATCCGGGTGAGGCTATCGTAGTCACGGATACTGATACACAAAAGTAAAGGAATCCGGGCGAGGCTATCGCAGTCACGGACGCTGATGCAGAAATGTAAAGGTATCCGGGCGAGGCTGTCGTAGTCACGGATACTGATGCAGAAAAGTAAAGGTATTCAGGCGAGGCTGTCTCAGTCACGAATACTGATACAGAAAAGTAAAGGAATCCGGGCGAGGCTATCGCAGTCACGGACGCTGATGCAGAAAAGTAAAGGTATCCGGGCGAGGCTATCGCAGTCACGGACGCTGATGCAGAAATGTAAAGGTATCCGGGCGAGGCTGTCGCAGTCACTGATACTGATACAGAAAAGTAAAGGAATCTGGGCGAGGCTATCGCAGTCACGGACGCTGATGCAGAAAAGCAAAGGTATCCGTGCGAGGCTATCGTAGTCACGGATGCTGATGTAGAAATGTAAAGGAATCTGCGCGAGGCAATCGTAGTCACGGATACTGATACAGAAAAGTAAAGGAATCCGGGCGAGGCTATCGTAGTAACGGATACTGATACAGAAAAGTAAAGAAATCCGGGCGAGGCTATCGTAGTCACGGATACTGATACAGAAAAGTAAAGGAATCCGGGCGAGGCTATCGTAGTCACGGATGCTGATGTAGAAATGTAAAGGTATTCAGGCGAGGCTATCGCAGTCACGGACACTGATGCAGAAATGTAAAGTTATCCGGGCGAGGTTGTCGCAGTCACGGATACTGATACAGAAAAGTAAAGGAATCTGGGCGAGGCTATCGCAGTCACGGACGCTGATGCAGAAATGTAAAGGTATCCGGGCGAGGCTGTCGTAGTCACGGATACTGATACAGAAAAGTAAAGGTATTCAGGCGAGGCTGTCTCAGTCACGAATACTGATACTGAAAAGTAAAGGAATCCGGGCGAGGCTATCGCAGTCACGGACGCTGATGCAGAAAAGTAAAGGTATCCGGGCGAGGCTATCGTAGTCACGGACGCTGATGCAGAAATGTAAAGGTATCCGGGCGAGGCTGTCGCAGTCACTGATACTGATACAGAAAAGTAAAGGAACCAGGGTGAGGCTATCGCCGTCACGGACGCTGATGCAGAAATGTAAAGGTATTCAGGCGAGCCTATCGCAGTCACGGACACTGATGCAGAAATGTAAAGGTATCCGGCGAGGCTGTCGCAGTCACGGATACTGATACAGAAAAGTAAAGGAATCCGGGCGAGGCTATTGGAGTCACGGACGCTGATGTAGAAAAGTAAAGGTATCCGGGCGAGGCTATCCCAGTCACGGACGCTGATGCAGAAATGTGAAGGTATCCAGGCGAGGTTATCGCAGTCACAGACGCTGATGCAGAAAAGTAAAGGTATCCGGGCGAGGCTATCATAGTCACGGATACTTATGCAGAAAAATTAAAGGTATCCGGGCGAGGCTGTCGCACTCATGGATACTGATACAGAAAAGTAAAGGAATCTGAGTGAGGCTGTCGGAGTCACGGATACTGATACAGAAAAGTAAAGGAATCTGGGCGAGGCTATCGCAGTCACGGACGCTGATGCAGAAAAGCAAAGGTATCCGTGCGAGGCTATCGTAGTCACGGATGCTGATGTAGAAATGTAAAGGAATCTGCGCGAGGCAATCGTAGTCACGGATACTGATACAGAAAAGTAAAGGAATCCGGGCGAGGCTATCGTAGTAACGGATACTGATACAGAAAAGTAAAGAAATCCGGGCGAGGCTATCGTAGTCACGGATACTGATACAGAAAAGTAAAGGAATCCGGGCGAGGCTATCATAGTCACGGATGCTGATGTAGAAATGTAAAGGTATTCAGGCGAGGTTATCGCAGTCACGGACGCTGATGCAGAAATGTAAAGTTATCCGGGCGAGGTTGTCGCAGTCACGGATACTGATACAGAAAAGTAAAGGAATCTGGGCGAGGCTATCGCAGTCACGGACGCTGATGCAGAAATGTAAAGGAATCCGAGCGAGGCTATCGTAGTCACGGATACTGATACAGAAAAGTAAAGGAATCCGGGCGAGGCTATCGTAGTCACGGATACTGATACACAAAAGTAAAGGAATCCGGGCGAGGCTATCGTAGTCACGGATGCTGATGTAGAAATGTAAAGGTATTCAGGCGAGGCTATCGCAGTCACGGACGCTGATGCAGAAATGTAAAGGTATCCGGGCGAGGCTGTCGTAGTCACGGATACTGATACAGAAAAGTAAATGTATTCAGGCGAGGCTGTCTCAGTCACGAATACTGATACAGAAAAGTAAAGGAATCCGGGCGAGGCTATCGCAGTCACGGACGCTGATGCAGAAAAGTAAAGGTATCCGGGCGAGGCTATCGTAGTCACAGACGCTGATGCAGAAATGTAAAGGTATCCGGGCGAGGCTGTCGCAGTCACTGATACTGATACAGAAAAGTAAAGGAACCCGGGTGAGGCTATCGCCGTCACGGACGCTGATGCAGAAATGTAAAGGTACTCAGGCGCGGCTATCGCAGTCACGGACGCTGATGCAGAAATATAAAGGTATCCGGGAGAGGCTAGCGCAATCACGGATCCTGATGAAGAAAATAAAGGTATTCGGGCGAGGCTATCGCAGTCACGGATGCTGATGCAGAAATGTAAAGGTATCCGGGCGAGGCTATCGTAGTCACGGATGCTGATGTAGAAATGTAAAGGTATTCAGGACAGGCTATCGCAGTCACGTACGCTGATGCAGAAATGTAAAGGTATCCGGGCGAGGCTGTCGTAGTCATGGATACTGATACAGAAAAGTAAAGGAATCTGAGTGAGGTTGTCGGAGTAACGGATACTGATACAGAAAAGTAAAGGAATCTGGGCGAGGCTATCGCAGTCACGGACGCTGATGCAGAAAAGTAAAGGTATCCGTGCGAGGCTATGGTAGTCACGGATGCTGATGTAGAAATGTAAAGGAATCTGAGCGAGGCAATCGTAGTCACGGATACTGATACAGAAAAGTAAAGGAATCCGGGCGAGGCTATCGTAGTAACGGATACTGATACAGAAAAGTAAAGGAATCCGGGCGAGGCTATCGTAGTCACGGATACTGATACAGAAAAGTAAAGGAATCCGGGCGAGGCTATCGTAGTCACGGATGCTGATGTAGAAATGTAAAGGTATTCAGGCGAGGCTATCGCAGTCACGGACACTGATGCAGAAATGTAAAGGTATCCGGGCGAGGTTGTCGCAGTCACGGATACTGATACAGAAAAGTAAAGGAATCCGCGCGAGGCTATCGCAGTCACGGACGCTGATGCAGAAATGTAAAGGAATCCGAGCGAGGCTATCGTAGTCACGGATACTGATACAGAAAAGTAAAGGAATCCGGGTGAGGCTATCGTAGTCACGGATACTGATACACAAAAGTAAAGGAATCCGGGCGAGGCTATCGCAGTCACGGACGCTGATGCAGAAATGTAAAGGTATCCGGGCGAGGCTGTCGTAGTCACGGATACTGATGCAGAAAAGTAAAGGTATTCAGGCGAGGCTGTCTCAGTCACGAATACTGATACAGAAAAGTAAAGGAATCCGGGCGAGGCTATCGCAGTCACGGACGCTGATGCAGAAATGTAAAGGTATCCGGGCGAGGCTGTCGTAGTCACGGATACTGATGCAGAAAAGTAAAGGTATTCAGGCGAGGCTGTCTCAGTCACGAATACTGATACAGAAAAGTAAAGGAATCCGGGCGAGGCTATCGCAGTCACGGACGCTGATGCAGAAAAGTAAAGGTATCCGGGCGAGGCTATCGCAGTCACGGACGCTGATGCAGAAATGTAAAGGTATCCGGGCGAGGCTGTCGCAGTCACTGATACTGATACAGAAAAGTAAAGGAATCTGGGCGAGGCTATCGCAGTCACGGACGCTGATGCAGAAAAGCAAAGGTATCCGTGCGAGGCTATCGTAGTCACGGATGCTGATGTAGAAATGTAAAGGAATCTGCGCGAGGCAATCGTAGTCACGGATACTGATACAGAAAAGTAAAGGAATCCGGGCGAGGCTATCGTAGTAACGGATACTGATACAGAAAAGTAAAGAAATCCGGGCGAGGCTATCGTAGTCACGGATACTGATACAGAAAAGTAAAGGAATCCGGGCGAGGCTATCGTAGTCACGGATGCTGATGTAGAAATGTAAAGGTATTCAGGCGAGGCTATCGCAGTCACGGACACTGATGCAGAAATGTAAAGTTATCCGGGCGAGGTTGTCGCAGTCACGGATACTGATACAGAAAAGTAAAGGAATCTGGGCGAGGCTATCGCAGTCACGGACGCTGATGCAGAAATGTAAAGGTATCCGGGCGAGGCTGTCGTAGTCACGGATACTGATACAGAAAAGTAAAGGTATTCAGGCGAGGCTGTCTCAGTCACGAATACTGATACTGAAAAGTAAAGGAATCCGGGCGAGGCTATCGCAGTCACGGACGCTGATGCAGAAAAGTAAAGGTATCCGGGCGAGGCTATCGTAGTCACGGACGCTGATGCAGAAATGTAAAGGTATCCGGGCGAGGCTGTCGCAGTCACTGATACTGATACAGAAAAGTAAAGGAACCCGGGTGAGGCTATCGCCGTCACGGACGCTGATGCAGAAATGTAAAGGTATTCAGGCGAGCCTATCGCAGTCACGGACACTGATGCAGAAATGTAAAGGTATCCGGCGAGGCTGTCGCAGTCACGGATACTGATACAGAAAAGTAAAGGAATCCGGGCGAGGCTATTGGAGTCACGGACGCTGATGTAGAAAAGTAAAGGTATCCGGGCGAGGCTATCCCAGTCACGGACGCTGATGCAGAAATGTGAAGGTATCCAGGCGAGGTTATCGCAGTCACAGACGCTGATGCAGAAAAGTAAAGGTATCCGGGCGAGGCTATCATAGTCACGGATACTTATGCAGAAAAATTAAAGGTATCCGGGCGAGGCTGTCGCACTCATGGATACTGATACAGAAAAGTAAAGGAATCTGAGTGAGGCTGTCGGAGTCACGGATACTGATACAGAAAAGTAAAGGAATCTGGGCGAGGCTATCGCAGTCACGGACGCTGATGCAGAAAAGCAAAGGTATCCGTGCGAGGCTATCGTAGTCACGGATGCTGATGTAGAAATGTAAAGGAATCTGCGCGAGGCAATCGTAGTCACGGATACTGATACAGAAAAGTAAAGGAATCCGGGCGAGGCTATCGTAGTAACGGATACTGATACAGAAAAGTAAAGAAATCCGGGCGAGGCTATCGTAGTCACGGATACTGATACAGAAAAGTAAAGGAATCCGGGCGAGGCTATCATAGTCACGGATGCTGATGTAGAAATGTAAAGGTATTCAGGCGAGGTTATCGCAGTCACGGACGCTGATGCAGAAATGTAAAGTTATCCGGGCGAGGTTGTCGCAGTCACGGATACTGATACAGAAAAGTAAAGGAATCTGGGCGAGGCTATCGCAGTCACGGACGCTGATGCAGAACTGTAAAGGAATCCGAGCGAGGCTATCGTAGTCACGGATACTGATACAGAAAAGTAAAGGAATCCGGGCGAGGCTATCGTAGTCACGGATACTGATACACAAAAGTAAAGGAATCCGGGCGAGGCTATCGTAGTCACGGATGCTGATGTAGAAATGTAAAGGTATTCAGGCGAGGCTATCGCAGTCACGGACGCTGATGCAGAAATGTAAAGGTATCCGGGCGAGGCTGTCGTAGTCACGGATACTGATACAGAAAAGTAAATGTATTCAGGCGAGGCTGTCTCAGTCACGAATACTGATACAGAAAAGTAAAGGAATCCGGGCGAGGCTATCGCAGTCACGGACGCTGATGCAGAAAAGTAAAGGTATCCGGGCGAGGCTATCGTAGTCACAGACGCTGATGCAGAAATGTAAAGGTATCCGGGCGAGGCTGTCGCAGTCACTGATACTGATACAGAAAAGTAAAGGAACCCGGGTGAGGCTATCGCCGTCACGGACGCTGATGCAGAAATGTAAAGGTACTCAGGCGCGGCTATCGCAGTCACGGACGCTGATGCAGAAATATAAAGGTATCCGGGAGAGGCTAGCGCAATCACGGATCCTGATGAAGAAAATAAAGGTATTCGGGCGAGGCTATCGCAGTCACGGATGCTGATGCAGAAATGTAAAGGTATCCGGGCGAGGCTATCGTAGTCACGGATGCTGATGTAGAAATGTAAAGGTATTCAGGACAGGCTATCGCAGTCACGTACGCTGATGCAGAAATGTAAAGGTATCCGGGCGAGGCTGTCGTAGTCATGGATACTGATACAGAAAAGTAAAGGAATCTGAGTGAGGTTGTCGGAGTAACGGATACTGATACAGAAAAGTAAAGGAATCTGGGCGAGGCTATCGCAGTCACGGACGCTGATGCAGAAAAGTAAAGGTATCCGTGCGAGGCTATGGTAGTCACGGATGCTGATGTAGAAATGTAAAGGAATCTGAGCGAGGCAATCGTAGTCACGGATACTGATACAGAAAAGTAAAGGAATCCGGGCGAGGCTATCGTAGTAACGGATACTGATACAGAAAAGTAAAGGAATCCGGGCGAGGCTATCGTAGTCACGGATACTGATACAGAAAAGTAAAGGAATCCGGGCGAGGCTATCGTAGTCACGGATGCTGATGTAGAAATGTAAAGGTATTCAGGCGAGGCTATCGCAGTCACGGACACTGATGCAGAAATGTAAAGGTATCCGGGCGAGGTTGTCGCAGTCACGGATACTGATACAGAAAAGTAAAGGAATCCGCGCGAGGCTATCGCAGTCACGGACGCTGATGCAGAAATGTAAAGGAATCCGAGCGAGGCTATCGTAGTCACGGATACTGATACAGAAAAGTAAAGGAATCCGGGTGAGGCTATCGTAGTCACGGATACTGATACACAAAAGTAAAGGAATCCGGGCGAGGCTATCGCAGTCACGGACGCTGATGCAGAAATGTAAAGGTATCCGGGCGAGGCTGTCGTAGTCACGGATACTGATGCAGAAAAGTAAAGGTATTCAGGCGAGGCTGTCTCAGTCACGAATACTGATACAGAAAAGTAAAGGAATCCGGGCGAGGCTATCGCAGTCACGGACGCTGATGCAGAAAAGTAAAGGTATCCGGGCGAGGCTATCGCAGTCACGGACGCTGATGCAGAAATGTAAAGGTATCCGGGCGAGGCTGTCGCAGTCACTGATACTGATACAGAAAAGTAAAGGAATCTGGGCGAGGCTATCGCAGTCACGGACGCTGATGCAGAAAAGCAAAGGTATCCGTGCGAGGCTATCGTAGTCACGGATGCTGATGTAGAAATGTAAAGGAATCTGCGCGAGGCAATCGTAGTCACGGATACTGATACAGAAAAGTAAAGGAATCCGGGCGAGGCTATCGTAGTAACGGATACTGATACAGAAAAGTAAAGAAATCCGGGCGAGGCTATCGTAGTCACGGATACTGATACAGAAAAGTAAAGGAATCCGGGCGAGGCTATCGTAGTCATGGATGCTGATGTAGAAATGTAAAGGTATTCAGGCGAGGCTATCGCAGTCACGGACACTGATGCAGAAATGTAAAGTTATCCGGGCGAGGTTGTCGCAGTCACGGATACTGATACAGAAAAGTAAAGGAATCTGGGCGAGGCTATCGCAGTCACGGACGCTGATGCAGAAATGTAAAGGTATCCGGGCGAGGCTGTCGTAGTCACGGATACTGATACAGAAAAGTAAAGGTATTCAGGCGAGGCTGTCTCAGTCACGAATACTGATACTGAAAAGTAAAGGAATCCGGGCGAGGCTATCGCAGTCACGGACGCTGATGCAGAAAAGTAAAGGTATCCGGGCGAGGCTATCGTAGTCACGGACGCTGATGCAGAAATGTAAAGGTATCCGGGCGAGGCTGTCGCAGTCACTGATACTGATACAGAAAAGTAAAGGAACCCGGGTGAGGCTATCGCCGTCACGGACGCTGATGCAGAAATGTAAAGGTATTCAGGCGAGCCTATCGCAGTCACGGACACTGATGCAGAAATGTAAAGGTATCCGGCGAGGCTGTCGCAGTCACGGATACTGATACAGAAAAGTAAAGGAATCCGGGCGAGGCTATTGGAGTCACGGACGCTGATGTAGAAAAGTAAAGGTATCCGGGCGAGGCTATCCCAGTCACGGACGCTGATGCAGAAATGTGAAGGTATCCAGGCGAGGTTATCGCAGTCACAGACGCTGATGCAGAAAAGTAAAGGTATCCGGGCGAGGCTATCATAGTCACGGATACTTATGCAGAAAAATTAAAGGTATCCGGGCGAGGCTGTCGCAGTCATGGATACTGATACAGAAAAGTAAAGGAATCTGAGTGAGGCTGTCGGAGTCACGGATACTGATACAGAAAAGTAAAGGAATCTGGGCGAGGCTATCGCAGTCACGGACGCTGATGCAGAAAAGCAAAGGTATCCGTGCGAGGCTATCGTAGTCACGGATGCTGATGTAGAAATGTAAAGGAATCTGCGCGAGGCAATCGTAGTCACGGATACTGATACAGAAAAGTAAAGGAATCCGGGCGAGGCTATCGTAGTAACGGATACTGATACAGAAAAGTAAAGAAATCCGGGCGAGGCTATCGTAGTCACGGATACTGATACAGAAAAGTAAAGGAATCCGGGCGAGGCTATCATAGTCACGGATGCTGATGTAGAAATGTAAAGGTATTCAGGCGAGGTTATCGCAGTCACGGACGCTGATGCAGAAATGTAAAGTTATCCGGGCGAGGTTGTCGCAGTCACGGATACTGATACAGAAAAGTAAAGGAATCTGGGCGAGGCTATCGCAGTCACGGACGCTGATGCAGAAATGTAAAGGAATCCGAGCGAGGCTATCGTAGTCACGGATACTGATACAGAAAAGTAAAGGAATCCGGGCGAGGCTATCGTAGTCACGGATACTGATACACAAAAGTAAAGGAATCCGGGCGAGGCTATCGTAGTCACGGATGCTGATGTAGAAATGTAAAGGTATTCAGGCGAGGCTATCGCAGTCACGGACGCTGATGCAGAAATGTAAAGGTATCCGGGCGAGGCTGTCGCAGTCACGGATACTGATACAGAAAAGTAAAGGAATCCGGGCGAGGCTATCGCAGTCATGGACGCTGATGCAGAAATGTAAAGGTATCCGGGCGAGGCTGTCGTAGTCACGGATACTGATACAGAAAAGTAAATGTATTCAGGCGAGGCTGTCTTAGTCACGAATACTGATACAGAAAAGTAAAGGAATCCGGGCGAGGCTATCGCAGTCACGGACGCTGATGCAGAAAAGTAAAGGTATCCGGGCGAGGCTATCGTAGTCACAGACGCTGATGCAGAAATGTAAAGGTATCCGGGCGAGGCTGTCGCAGTCACTGATACTGATACAGAAAAGTAAAGGAACCCGGGTGAGGCTATCGCCGTCACGGACGCTGATGCAGAAATGTAAAGGTACTCAGGCGCGGCTATCGCAGTCACGGATGCTGATGCAGAAATATAAAGGTATCCGGGCGAGGCTAGCGCAATCACGGATCCTGATGAAGAAAATAAAGGTATTCGGGCGAGGCTATCGCAGTCACGGATGCTGATGCAGAAATGTAAAGGTATCCGGGCGAGGCTATCGTAGTCACGGATGCTGATGTAGAAATGTAAAGGTATTCAGGACAGGCTATCGCAGTCACGTACGCTGATGCAGAAATGTAAAGGTATCCGGGCGAGGCTGTCGTAGTCATGGATACTGATACAGAAAAGTAAAGGAATCTGAGTGAGGTTGTCGGAGTAACGGATACTGATACAGAAAAGTAAAGGAATCTGGGCGAGGCTATCGCAGTCACGGACGCTGATGCAGAAAAGTAAAGGTATCCGTGCGAGGCTATGGTAGTCACGGATGCTGATGTAGAAATGTAAAGGAATCTGAGCGAGGCAATCGTAGTCACGGATACTGATACAGAAAAGTAAAGGAATCCGGGCGAGGCTATCGTAGTAACGGATACTAATACAGAAAAGTAAAGGAATCCGGGCGAGGCTATCGTAGTCACGGATACTGATACAGAAAAGTAAAGGAATCCGGGCGAGGCTATCGTAGTCACGGATGCTGATGTAGAAATGTAAAGGTATTCAGGCGAGGCTATCGCAGTCACGGACACTGATGCAGAAATGTAAAGGTATCCGGGCGAGGTTGTCTCAGTCACGGATACTGATACAGAAAAGTAAAGGAATCCGCGCGAGGCTATCGCAGTCACGGACGCTGATGCAGAAATGTAAAGGAATCCGAGCGAGGCTATCGTAGTCACGGATACTGATACAGAAAAGTAAAGGAATCCGGGTGAGGCTATCGTAGTCACGGATACTGATACACAAAAGTAAAGGAATCCGGGCGAGGCTATCGCAGTCACGGACGCTGATGCAGAAATGTAAAGGTATCCGGGCGAGGCTGTCGTAGTCACGGATACTGATGCAGAAAAGTAAAGGTATTCAGGCGAGGCTGTCTCAGTCACGAATACTGATACAGAAAAGTAAAGGAATCCGGGCGAGGCTATCGCAGTCACGGACGCTGATGCAGAAAAGTAAAGGTATCCGGGCGAGGCTATCGCAGTCACGGACGCTGATGCAGAAATGTAAAGGTATCCGGGCGAGGCTGTCGCAGTCACTGATACTGATACAGAAAAGTAAAGGAATCTGGGCGAGGCTATCGCAGTCACGGACGCTGATGCAGAAAAGCAAAGGTATCCGTGCGAGGCTATCGTAGTCACGGATGCTGATGTAGAAATGTAAAGGAATCTGCGCGAGGCAATCGTAGTCACGGATACTGATACAGAAAAGTAAAGGAATCCGGGCGAGGCTATCGTAGTAACGGATACTGATACAGAAAAGTAAAGAAATCCGGGCGAGGCTATCGTAGTCACGGATACTGATACAGAAAAGTAAAGGAATCCGGGCGAGGCTATCGTAGTCACGGATGCTGATGTAGAAATGTAAAGGTATTCAGGCGAGGCTATCGCAGTCACGGACACTGATGCAGAAATGTAAAGTTATCCGGGCGAGGTTGTCGCAGTCACGGATACTGATACAGAAAAGTAAAGGAATCTGGGCGAGGCTATCGCAGTCACGGACGCTGATGCAGAAATGTAAAGGAATCCGAGCGAGGCTATCGTAGTCACGGATACTGATACAGAAAAGTAAAGGAATCCGGGCGAGGCTATCGTAGTCACGGATACTGATACACAAAAGTAAAGGAATCCGGGCGAGGCTATCGTAGTCACGGATGCTGATGTAGAAATGTAAAGGTATTCAGGCGAGGCTATCGCAGTCACGGACGCTGATGCAGAAATGTAAAGGTATCCGGGCGAGGCTGTCGCAGTCACGGATACTGATACAGAAAAGTAAAGGAATCTGGGCGAGGCTATCGCAGTCACGGACGCTGATGCAGAAATGTAAAGGTATCCGGGCGAGGCTGTCGTAGTCACGGATACTGATACAGAAAAGTAAAGGTATTCAGGCGAGGCTGTCTCAGTCACGAATACTGATACTGAAAAGTAAAGGAATCCGGGCGAGGCTATCGCAGTCACGGACGCTGATGCAGAAAAGTAAAGGTATCCGGGCGAGGCTATCGTAGTCACGGACGCTGATGCAGAAATGTAAAGGTATCCGGGCGAGGCTGTCGCAGTCACTGATACTGATACAGAAAAGTAAAGGAACCCGGGTGAGGCTATCGCCGTCACGGACGCTGATGCAGAAATGTAAAGGTATTCAGGCGAGCCTATCGCAGTCACGGACACTGATGCAGAAATGTAAAGGTATCCGGCGAGGCTGTCGCAGTCACGGATACTGATACAGAAAAGTAAAGGAATCCGGGCGAGGCTATTGGAGTCACGGACGCTGATGTAGAAAAGTAAAGGTATCCGGGCGAGGCTATCCCAGTCACGGACGCTGATGCAGAAATGTGAAGGTATCCAGGCGAGGTTATCGCAGTCACAGACGCTGATGTAGAAAAGTAAAGGTATCCGGGCGAGGCTATCATAGTCACGGATACTTATGCAGAAAAATTAAAGGTATCCGGGCGAGGCTGTCGCAGTCATGGATACTGATACAGAAAAGTAAAGGAATCTGGGCGAGGGTATCGCAGTCACGGACGCTGATGCAGAAAAGCAAAGGTATCCGTGCGAGGCTATCGTAGTCACGGATACTGATACAGAAAAGTAAAGGAATCCGGGCGAGGCTATCGTAGTAACGGATACTGATACAGAAAAGTAAAGAAATCCGGGCGAGGCTATCGTAGTCACGGATACTGATACAGAAAAGTAAAGAAATCCGGGCGAGGCTATCGTAGTCACGGATACTGATACAGAAAAGTAAAGGAATCCGGGCGAGGCTATCGTAGTCACGGATGCTGATGTAGAAATGTAAAGGTATTCAGGCGAGGCTATCGCAGTCACGGACGCTGATGCAGAAATGTAAAGTTATCCGGGCGAGGTTGTCGCAGTCACGGATACTGATACAGAAAAGTAAAGGAATCTGGGCGAGGCTATCGCAGTCGCGGACGCTGATGCAGAAATGTAAAGGAATCCGAGCGAGGCTATCGTAGTCACGGATACTGATATAGAAAAGTAAAGGAATCCGGGCGAGGCTATCGTAGTCACGGATACTGATACACAAAAGTAAAGGAATCCGGGCGAGGCTATCGTAGTCACGGATGCTGATGTAGAAATGTAAAGGTATTCAGGCGAGGCTATCGCAGTCACGGACGCTGATGCATAAATGTAAAGGTATCCGGGCGAGGCTATCGCAGTCACGGACGCTGATGCAGAAAAGTAAAGGTATCCGGGCGAGGCTATCGCAGTCACGGACGCTGATGCAGAAATGTAAAGGTATCCGGGCGAGGCTGTCGCAGTCACTGATACTGATACAGAAAAGTAAAGGAATCTGGGCGAGGCTATCGCAGTCACGGACGCTGATGCAGAAAAGTAAAGGTATCCGGGCGAGGCTATCGCAGTCACAGACGCTGATGCAGAAATGTAAAGGTATCCGGGCGAGGCTGTCGCAGTCACTGATACTGATACAGAAAAGTAAAGGAATCTGGGCGAGGCTATCGCAGTCACGGACGCTGATGCAGAAAAGCAAAGGTATCCGTGCGAGGCTATCGTAGTCACGGATGCTGATGTAGAAATGTAAAGGAATCTGCGCGAGGCAATCGTAGTCACGGATACTGATACAGAAAAGTAAAGGAATCCGGGCGAGGCTATCGTAGTAACGGATACTGATACAGAAAAGTAAAGAAATCCGGGCGAGGCTATCGTAGTCACGGATACTGATACAGAAAAGTAAAGGAATCCGGGCGAGGCTATCGTAGTCACGGATGCTGATGTAGAAATGTAAAGGTATTCAGGCGAGGCTATCGCAGTCACGGACGCTGATGCAGAAATGTAAAGTTATCCGGGCGAGGTTCTCGCAGTCACGGATACTGATACAGAAAAGTAAAGGAATCTGGGCGAGGCTATCGCAGTCACGGACGCTGATGCAGAAATGTAAAGCAATCCGAGCGAGGCTATCGTAGTCACGGATACTGATACAGAAAAGTAAAGGAATCCGGGCGAGGCTATCGTAGTCACGGATACTGATACACAAAAGTAAAGGAATCCGGGCGAGGCTATCGTAGTCACGGATGCTGATGTAGAAATGTAAAGGTATTCAGGCGAGGCTATCGCAGTCACGGACGCTGATGCAGAAATGTAAAGGTATCCGGGCGAGGCTGTCGCAGTCACGGATACTGATACAGAAAAGTAAAGGAATCCGGGCGAGGCTATCGCAGTCACGGACGCTGATGCAGAAATGTAAAGGTATCCGGGCGAGGCTGTCGTAGTCACGGATACTGATACAGAAAAGTAAAGGTATTCAGGCGAGGCTCTCTCAGTCACGAATACTGATACTGAAAAGTAAAGGAATCCGGGCGAGGCTATCGCAGTCACGGACGCTGATGCAGAAAAGTAAAGGTATCCGGGCGAGGCTATCGTAGTCACGGACGCTGATGCAGAAATGTAAAGGTATCCGGGCGAGGCTGTCGCAGTCACTGATACTGATACAAAAAAGTAAAGGAATCCAGGCGAGGTTATCGCAGTCACAGACGCTGATGCAGAAAAGTAAAGGTATCCGGGCGAGGCTATCATAGTCACGGATACTTATGCAGAAAAATTAAAGGTATCCGGGCGAGGCTGTCGCAGTCATGGATACTGATACAGAAAAGTAAAGGAATCTGAGTGAGGCTGTCGGAGTCACGGATACTGATACAGAAAAGTAAAGAAATCCGGGCGAGGCTATCGTAGTCACGGATACTGATACAGAAAAGTAAAGGAATCCGGGCGAGGCTATCGTAGTCACGGATGCTGATGTAGAAATGTAAAGGTATTCAGGCGAGGCTATCGCAGTCACGGACGCTGATGCAGAAATGTAAAGTTATCCGGGCGAGGTTGTCGCAGTCACGGATACTGATACAGAAAAGTAAAGGAATCTGGGCGAGGCTATCGCAGTCGCGGACGCTGATGCAGAAATGAAAAGGAATCCGAGCGAGGCTATCGTAGTCACGGATACTGATATAGAAAAGTAAAGGAATCCGGGCGAGGCTATCGTAGTCACGGATACTGATACACAAAAGTAAAGGAATCCGGGCGAGGCTATCGTAGTCACGGATGCTGATGTAGAAATGTAAAGGAATCTGCGCGAGGCAATCGTAGTCACGGATACTGATACAGAAAAGTAAAGGAATCCGGGCGAGGCTATCGTAGTAACGGATACTGATACAGAAAAGTAAAGAAATCCGGGCGAGGCTATCGTAGTCACGGATACTGATACAGAAAAGTAAAGGAATCCGGGCGAGGCTATCGTAGTCACGGATGCTGATGTAGAAATGTAAAGGTATTCAGGCGAGGCTATCGCAGTCACGGACGCTGATGCAGAAATGTAAAGTTATCCGGGCGAGGTTGTCGCAGTCACGGATACTGATACAGAAAAGTAAAGGAATCTGGGCGAGGCTATCGCAGTCGCGGACGCTGATGCAGAAATGTAAAGGAATCCGAGCGAGGCTGTCGTAGTCACGGATACTGATACAGAAAAGTAAAGGAATCCGGGCGAGGCTATCGTAGTCACGGATGCTGATGTAGAAATGTAAAGGTATTCAGGCGAGGCTATCGCAGTCACGGACGCTGATGCAGAAATGTAAAGTTATCCGGGCGAGGTTGTCGCAGTCACGGATACTGATACAGAAAAGTAAAGGAATCTGGGCGAGGCTATCGCAGTCGCGGACGCTGATGCAGAAATGTAAAGGAATCCGAGCGAGGCTATCGTAGTCACGGATACTGATATAGAAAAGTAAAGGAATCCGGGCGAGGCTATCGTAGTCACGGATACTGATACACAAAAGTAAAGGAATCCGGGCGAGGCTATCGTAGTCACGGATGCTGATGTAGAAATGTAAAGGTATTCAGGCGAGGCTATCGCAGTCACGGACGCTGATGCAGAAATGTAAAGGTATCCGGGCGAGGCTATCGCAGTCACGGACGCTGATGCAGAAAAGTAAAGGTATCCGGGCGAGGCTATCGCAGTCACGGACGCTGATGCAGAAATGTAAAGGTATCCGGGCGAGGCTGTCGCAGTCACTGATACTGATACAGAAAAGTAAAGGAATCTGGGCGAGGCTATCGCAGTCACGGACGCTGATGCAGAAAAGTAAAGGTATCCGGGCGAGGCTATCGCAGTCACAGACGCTGATGCAGAAATGTAAAGGTATCCGGGCGAGGCTGTCGCAGTCACTGATACTGATACAGAAAAGTAAAGGAATCTGGGCGAGGCTATCGCAGTCACGGACGCTGATGCAGAAAAGCAAAGGTATCCGTGCGAGGCTATCGTAGTCACGGATGCTGATGTAGAAATGTAAAGGAATCTGCGCGAGGCAATCGTAGTCACGGATACTGATACAGAAAAGTAAAGGAATCCGGGCGAGGCTATCGTAGTAACGGATACTGATACAGAAAAGTAAAGAAATCCGGGCGAGGCTATCGTAGTCACGGATACTGATACAGAAAAGTAAAGGAATCCGGGCGAGGCTATCGTAGTCACGGATGCTGATGTAGAAATGTAAAGGTATTCAGGCGAGGCTATCGCAGTCACGGACGCTGATGCAGAAATGTAAAGTTATCCGGGCGAGGTTCTCGCAGTCACGGATACTGATACAGAAAAGTAAAGGAATCTGGGCGAGGCTATCGCAGTCACGGACGCTGATGCAGAAATGTAAAGCAATCCGAGCGAGGCTATCGTAGTCACGGATACTGATACAGAAAAGTAAAGGAATCCGGGCGAGGCTATCGTAGTCACGGATACTGATACACAAAAGTAAAGGAATCCGGGCGAGGCTATCGTAGTCACGGATGCTGATGTAGAAATGTAAAGGTATTCAGGCGAGGCTATCGCAGTCACGGACGCTGATGCAGAAATGTAAAGGTATCCGGGCGAGGCTGTCGCAGTCACGGATACTGATACAGAAAAGTAAAGGAATCCGGGCGAGGCTATCGCAGTCACGGACGCTGATGCAGAAATGTAAAGGTATCCGGGCGAGGCTGTCGTAGTCACGGATACTGATACAGAAAAGTAAAGGTATTCAGGCGAGGCTCTCTCAGTCACGAATACTGATACTGAAAAGTAAAGGAATCCGGGCGAGGCTATCGCAGTCACGGACGCTGATGCAGAAAAGTAAAGGTATCCGGGCGAGGCTATCGTAGTCACGGACGCTGATGCAGAAATGTAAAGGTATCCGGGCGAGGCTGTCGCAGTCACTGATACTGATACAAAAAAGTAAAGGAATCCAGGCGAGGTTATCGCAGTCACAGACGCTGATGCAGAAAAGTAAAGGTATCCGGGCGAGGCTATCATAGTCACGGATACTTATGCAGAAAAATTAAAGGTATCCGGGCGAGGCTGTCGCAGTCATGGATACTGATACAGAAAAGTAAAGGAATCTGAGTGAGGCTGTCGGAGTCACGGATACTGATACAGAAAAGTAAAGGAATCTGGGCGAGGCTATCGCAGTCACGGACGCTGATGCAGAAAAGCAAAGGTATCCGTGCGAGGCTATCGTAGTCACGGATGCTGATGTAGAAATGTAAAGGAATCTGCGCGAGGCAATCGTAGTCACGGATACTGATACAGAAAAGTAAAGGAATCCGGGCGAGGCTATCGTAGTAACGGATACTGATACAGAAAAGTAAAGAAATCCGGGCGAGGCTATCGTAGTCACGGATACTGATACAGAAAAGTAAAGGAATCCGGGCGAGGCTATCGTAGTCACGGATGCTGATGTAGAAATGTAAAGGTATTCAGGCGAGGCTATCGCAGTCACGGACGCTGATGCAGAAATGTAAAGTTATCCGGGCGAGGTTGTCGCAGTCACGGATACTGATACAGAAAAGTAAAGGAATCTGGGCGAGGCTATCGCAGTCACGGACGCTGATGCAGAAATGTAAAGGAATCCGAGCGAGGCTATCGTAGTCACGGATACTGATACAGAAAAGTAAAGGAATCCGGGCGAGGCTATCGTAGTCACGGATACTGATGCACAAAAGTAAAGGAATCCGGGCGAGGCTATCGTAGTCACGGATGCTGATGTAGAAATGTAAAGGTATTCAGGCGAGGCTATCGCAGTCACGGACGCTGATGCAGAAATGTAAAGGTATCCGGGCGAGGCTGTCGCAGTCACGGATACTGATACAGAAAAGTAAAGGAATCCGGGCGAGGCTATCGCAGTCATGGACGCTGATGCAGAAATGTGAAGGTATCCGGGCGAGGCTGTCGTAGTCACGGATACTGATACAGAAAAGTAAATGTATTCAGGCGAGGCTGTCTCAGTCACGAATACTGATACAGAAAAGTAAAGGAATCCGGGCGAGGCTATCGCAGTCACGGACGCTGATGCAGAAAAGTAAAGGTATCCGGGCGAGGCTATCGTAGTCACAGACGCTGATGCAGAAATGTAAAGGTATCCGGGCGAGGCTGTCACAGTCACTGATACTGATACAGAAAAGTAAAGGAACCCGGGTGAGGCTATCGCCGTCACGGACGCTGATGCAGAAATGTAAAGGTACTCAGGCGCGGCTATCGCAGTCACGGACGCTGATGCAGAAATATAAAGGTATCCGGGCGAGGCTAGCGCAATCACGGATCCTGATGAAGAAAATAAAGGTATTCGGTCGAGGCTATCGCAGTCACGGATGCTGATGCAGAAATGTAAAGGTATCCGGGCGAGGCTATCGTAGTCACGGATGCTGATGTAGAAATGTAAAGGTATTCAGGACAGGCTATCGCAGTCACGTACGCTGATGCAGAAATGTAAAGGTATCCGGGCGAGGCTGTCGTAGTCATGGATACTGATACAGAAAAGTAAAGGAATCTGAGTGAGGCTGTCGGAGTAACGGATACTGATACAGAAAAGTAAAGGAATCTGGGCGAGGCTATCGCAGTCACGGACGCTGATGCAGAAAAGTAAAGGTATCCGTGCGAGGCTATGGTAGTCACGGATGCTGATGTAGAAATGTAAAGGAATATGAGCGAGGCAATCGTAGTCACGGATACTGATACAGAAAAGTAAAGGAATCCGGGCGAGGCTATCGTAGTAACGGATACTGATACAGAAAAGTAAAGGAATCCGGGCGAGGCTATCGTAGTCACGGATACTGATACAGAAAAGTAAAGGAATCCGGGCGAGGCTATCGTAGTCACGGATGCTGATGTAGAAATGTAAAGGTATTCAGGCGAGGCTATCGCAGTCACGGACACTGATGCAGAAATGTAAAGGTATCCGGGCGAGGTTGTCGCAGTCACGGATACTGATACAGAAAAGTAAAGGAATCCGCGCGAGGCTATCGCAGTCACGGATGCTGATGCAGAAATGTAAAGGAATCCGAGCGAGGCTATCGTAGTCACGGATACTGATACAGAAAAGTAAAGGAATCCGGGTGAGGCTATCGTAGTCACGGATACTGATACACAAAAGTAAAGGAATCCGGGCGAGGCTATCGCAGTCACGGACGCTGATGCAGAAATGTAAAGGTATCCGGGCGAGGCTGTCGTAGTCACGGATACTGATACAGAAAACTAAAGGTATTCAGGCGAGGCTGTCTCAGTCACGAATACTGATACAGAAAAGTAAAGGAATCCGGGCGAGGCTATCGCAGTCACGGACGCTGATGCAGAAAAGTAAAGGTATCCGGGCGAGGCTATCGCAGTCACGGACGCTGATGCAGAAATGTAAAGGTATCCGGGCGAGGCTGTCGCAGTCACTGATACTGATACAGAAAAGTAAAGGAATCTGGGCGAGGCTATCGCAGTCACGGACGCTGATGCAGAAAAGCAAAGGTATCCGTGCGAGGCTATCGTAGTCACGGATGCTGATGTAGAAATGTAAAGGAATCTGCGCGAGGCAATCGTAGTCACGGATACTGATACAGAAAAGTAAAGGAATCCGGGCGAGGCTATCGTAGTAACGGATACTGATACAGAAAAGTAAAGAAATCCGGGCGAGGCTATCGTAGTCACGGATACTGATACAGAAAAGTAAAGGAATCCGGGCGAGGCTATCGTAGTCACGGATGCTGATGTAGAAATGTAAAGGTATTCAGGCGAGGCTATCGCAGTCACGGACGCTGATGCAGAAATGTAAAGTTATCCGGGCGAGGTTGTCGCAGTCACGGATACTGATACAGAAAAGTAAAGGAATCTGGGCGAGGCTATCGCAGTCACGGACGCTGATGCAGAAATGTAAAGGAATCCGAGCGAGGCTATCGTAGTCACGGATACTGATACAGAAAAGTAAAGGAATCCGGGCGAGGCTATCGTAGTCACGGATACTGATACACAAAAGTAAAGGAATCCGGGCGAGGCTATCGTAGTCACGGATGCTGATGTAGAAATGTAAAGGTATTCAGGCGAGGCTATCGCAGTCACGGACGCTGATGCAGAAATGTAAAGGTATCCGGGCGAGGCTGTCGCAGTCACGGATACTGATACAGAAAAGTAAAGGAATCCGGGCGAGGCTATCGCAGTCACGGACGCTGATGCAGAAATGTAAAGGTATCCGGGCGAGGCTGTCGTAGTCACGGATACTGATACAGAAAAGTAAAGGTATTCAGGCGAGGCTGTCTCAGTCACGAATACTGATACTGAAAAGTAAAGGAATCCGGGCGAGGCTATCGCAGTCACGGACGCTGATGCAGAAAAGTAAAGGTATCCGGGCGAGGCTATCGTAGTCACGGACGCTGATGCAGAAATGTAAAGGTATCCGGGCGAGGCTGTCGCAGTCACTGATACTGATACAGAAAAGTAAAGGAACCCGGGTGAGGCTATCGCCGTCACGGACGCTGATTCAGAAATGTAAAGGTTTTCAGGCGAGCCTATCGCAGTCACGGACACTGATGCAGAAATGTAAAGGTATCCGGCGAGGCTGTCGCAGTCACGGATACTGATACAGAAAAGTAAAGGAATCCGGGCGAGGCTATTGGAGTCACGGACGCTGATGTAGAAAAGTAAAGGTATCCGGGCGAGGCTATCCCAGTCACGGACGCTGATGCAGAAATGTGAAGGTATCCAGGCGAGGTTATCGCAGTCACAGACGCTGATGCAGAAAAGTAAAGGTATCCCGGCGAGGCTATCATAGTCACGGATACTTATGCAGAAAAATTAAAGGTATCCGGGCGAGGCTGTCGCAGTCATGGATACTGATACAGAAAAGTAAAGGAATCTGAGTGAGGCTGTCGGAGTCACGGATACTGATACAGAAAAGTAAAGGAATCTGGGCGAGGCTATCGCAGTCACGGACGCTGATTCAGAAAAGCAAAGGTATCCGTGCGAGGCTATCGTAGTCACGGATGCTGATTTAGAAATGTAAAGGAATCTGCGCGAGGCAATCGTAGTCACGGATACTGATACAGAAAAGTAAAGGAATACGGGCGAGGCTATCGTAGTAACGGATACTGATACAGAAAAGTAAAGAAATCCGGGCGAGGCTATCGTAGTCACGGATACTGATACAGAAAAGTAAAGGAATCCGGGCGAGGCTATCGTAGTCACGGATGCTGATGTAGAAATGTAAAGGTATTCAGGCGAGGCTATCGCAGTCACGGACGCTGATGCAGAAATGTAAAGTTATCCGGGCGAGGTTGTCGCAGTCACGGATACTGATACAGAAAAGTAAAGGAATCTGGGCGAGGCTATCGCAGTCACGGACGCTGATGCAGAAATGTAAAGGAATCCGAGCGAGGCTATCGTAGTCACGGATACTGATACAGAAAAGTAAAGGAATCCGGGCGAGGCTATCGTAGTCACGGATACTGATACACAAAAGTAAAGGAATCCGGGCGAGGCTATCGTAGTCACGGATGCTGATGTAGAAATGTAAAGGTATGCAGGCGAGGCTATCGCAGTCACGGACGCTGATGCAGAAATGTAAAGGTATCCGGGCGAGGCTATCGCAGTCACGGACGCTGATGCAGAAAAGTAAAGGTATCCGGGCGAGGCTATCGCAGTCACGGACGCTGATGCAGAAATGTAAAGGTATCCGGGCGAGGCTGTCGCAGTCACTGATACTGATACAGAAAAGTAAAGGAATCTGGGCGAGGCTATCGCAGTCACGGACGCTGATGCAGAAAAGTAAAGGTATCCGGGCGAGGCTATCGCAGTCACGGACGCTGATGCAGAAATGTAAAGGTATCCGGGCGAGGCTGTCGCAGTCACTGATACTGATACAGAAAAGTAAAGGAATCTGGGCGAGGCTATCGCAGTCACGGACGCTGATGCAGAAAAGCAAAGGTATCCGTGCGAGGCTATCGTAGTCACGGATGCTGATGTAGAAATGTAAAGGAATCTGCGCGAGGCAATCGTAGTCACGGATACTGATACAGAAAAGTAAAGGAATCAGGGCGAGGCTATCGTAGTAACGGATACTGATACAGAAAAGTAAAGAAATCCGGGCGAGGCTATCGTAGTCACGGATACTGATACAGAAAAGTAAAGGAATCCGGGCGAGGATATCGTAGTCACGGATGCTGATGTAGAAATGTAAAGGTATTCAGGCGAGGCTATCGCAGTCACGGACGCTGATGCAGAAATGTAAAGTTATCCGGGCGAGGTTCTCGCAGTCACGGATACTGATACAGAAAAGTAAAGGAATCTGGGCGAGGCTATCGCAGTCACGGACGCTGATGCAGAAATGTAAAGCAATCCGAGCGAGGCTATCGTAGTCACGGATACTGATACAGAAAAGTAAAGGAATCCGGGCGAGGCTATCGTAGTCACGGATACTGATACACAAAAGTAAAGGAATCCGGGTGAGGCTATCGTAGTCACGGATGCTGATGAAGAAATGTAAAGGTATTCAGGCGAGGCTATCGCAGTCACGGACGCTGATGCAGAAATGTAAAGGTATCCGGGCGAGGCTGTCGCAGTCACGGATACTGATACAGAAAAGTAAAGGAATCCGGGCGAGGCTATCGCAGTCACGGACGCTGATGCAGAAATGTAAAGGTATCCGGGCGAGGCTGTCGTAGTCACGGATACTGATACAGAAAAGTAAAGGTATTCAGGCGAGGCTGTCTCAGTCACGAATACTGATACTGAAAAGTAAAGGAATCCGGGCGAGGCTATCGCAGTCACGGACGCTGATGCAGAAAAGTAAAGGTATCCGGGCGAGGCTATCGTAGTCACGGACGCTGATGCAGAAATGTAAAGGTATCCGGGCGAGGCTGTCGCAGTCACTGATACTGATACAGAAAAGTAAAGGAACCCGGGTGAGGCTATCGCCGTCACGGACGCTGATGCAGAAATGTAAAGGTATTCAGGCGAGCCTACCGCAGTCACGGACACTGATGCAGAAATGTAAAGGTATCCGGCGAGGCTGTCGCAGTCACGGATACTGATACAGAAAAGTAAAGGAATCCGGGCGAGGCTATTGGAGTCACGGACGCTGATGGAGAAAAGTAAAGGTATCCGGGCGAGGCTATCCCAGTCACGGACGCTGATGCAGAAATGTGAAGGTATCCAGGCGAGGTTATCGCAGTCACAGACGCTGATGCAGAAAAGTAAAGGTATCCGGGCGAGGCTATCATAGTCACGGATACTTATGCAGAAAAATTAAAGGTATCCGGGCGAGGCTGTCGCAGTCATGGATACTGATACAGAAAAGTAAAGGAATCTGAGTGAGGCTGTCGGAGTCACGGATACTGATACAGAAAAGTAAAGGAATCTGGGCGAGGCTATCGCAGTCACGGACGCTGATGCAGAAAAGCAAAGGTATCCGTGCGAGGCTATCGTAGTCACGGATGCTGATGTAGAAATGTAAAGGAATCTGCGCGAGGCAATCGTAGTCACGGATACTGATACAGAAAAGTAAAGGAATCCGGGCGAGGCTATCGTAGTAACGGATACTGATACAGAAAAGTAAAGAAATCCGGGCGAGGCTATCGTAGTCACGGATACTGATACAGAAAAGTAAAGGAATCCGGGCGAGGCTATCGCAGTCACGGACGCTGATGCAGAAATGTAAAGGAATCCGAGCGAGGCTATCGTAGTCACGGATACTGATACAGAAAAGTAAAGGAATCCGGGCGAGGCTATCGTAGTCACGGATACTGATACACAAAAGTAAAGGAATCCGGGCGAGGCTATCGTAGTCACGGATGCTGATGTAGAAATGTAAAGGTATTCAGGCGAGGCTATCGCAGTCACGGACGCTGATGCAGAAATGTAAAGGTATCCGGGCGAGGCTGTCGCAGTCACGGATACTGATACAGAAAAGTAAAGGAATCCGGGCGAGGCTATCGCAGTCATGGACGCTGATGCAGAAATGTAAAGGTATCCGGGCGAGGCTGTCGTAGTCACGGATACTGATACAGAAAAGTAAAGGTATTCAGGCGAGGCTGTCTCAGTCACGAATACTGATACAGAAAAGTAAAGGAATCCGGGCGAGGCTATCGCAGTCACGGACGCTGATGCAGAAAAGTAAAGGTATCCGGGCGAGGCTATCGTAGTCACGGACGCTGATGCAGAAATGTAAAGGTATCCGGGCGAGGATGTCGCAGTCACTGATACTGATACAGAAAAGTAAAGGAACCCGGGTGAGGCTATCGCCGTCACGGACGCTGATGCAGAAATGTAAAGGTACTCAGGCGCGGCTATCGCAGTCACGGACGCTGATGCAGAAATATAAAGGTATCCGTGCGAGGCTAGCGCAATCACGGATCCTGATGAAGAAAATAAAGGTATTCGGGCGAGGCTATCGCAGTCACGGACGCTGATGCAGAAATGTAAAGGTATCCGGGCGAGGCTATCGTAGTTACGGATGCTGATGTAGAAATGTAAAGGTATTCAGGACAGGCTATCGCAGTCACGTACGCTGATGCAGAAATGTAAAGGTATCCGGGCGAGGCTGTCGTAGTCATGGATACTGATACAGAAAAGTAAAGGAATCTGAGTGAGGCTGTCGGAGTAACGGATACTGATACAGAAAAGTAAAGGAATCTGGGCGAGGCTATCGCAGTCACGGACGCTGATGCAGAAAAGTAAAGGTATCCGTGCGAGGCTATGGTAGTCACGGATGCTGATGTAGAAATGTAAAGGAATCTGAGCGAGGCAATCGTAGTCACGGATACTGATACAGAAAAGTAAAGGAATCCGGGCGAGGCTATCGTAGTAACGGATACTGATACAGAAAAGTAAAGGAATCCGGGCGAGGCTATCGTAGTCACGGATACTGATACAGAAAAGTAAAGGAATCCGGGCGAGGCTATCGTAGTCACGGAGGCTGATGTAGAAATGTAAAGGTATTCAGGCGAGGCTATCGCAGTCACGGACGCTGATGCAGAAATGTAAAGGTATCCGGGCGAGGCTATCGCAGTCACGGACGCTGATGCAGAAAAGTAAAGGTATCCGGCCGAGGCTATCGCAGTCACGGACGCTGATGCAGAAATGTAAAGGTATCCGGGCGAGGCTGTCGCAGTCACTGATACTGATACAGAAAAGTAAAGGAATCCGGGCGAGGCTATCGTAGTCACGGATACTGATACAGAAAAGTAAAGGAATCCGGGCGAGGCTATCGTAGTCACGGAGGCTGATGTAGAAATGTAAAGGTATTCAGGCGAGGCTATCGCAGTCACGGACGCTGATGCAGAAATGTAAAGGTATCCGGGCGAGGCTATCGCAGTCACGGACGCTGATGCAGAAAAGTAAAAGTATCCGGGCGAGGCTATCGCAGTCACGGACGCTGATGCAGAAATGTAAAGGTATCCGGGCGAGGCTATCGCAGTCACGGACGCTGATGCAGAAAAGTAAAGGTATCCGGGCGAGGCTATCGCAGTCACAGACGCTGATGCAGAAAAGTAAAGGTATCCGGGCGAGGCTATCATAGTCACGGATACTTATGCAGAAAAATTAAAGGTATCCGGGCGAGGCTGTCGCAGTCATGGATACTGATATAGAAAAGTAAAGGAATCTGAGTGAGGCTGTCGGAGTCACGGATACTGATACAGAAAAGTAAAGGAATCTGGGAGAGGCTATCGCAGTCACGGACGCTGATGCAGAAAAGTAAAGGTATCCGTGCGAGGCTATCGTAGTCACGGATGCTGATGTAGAAATGTAAAGGAATCTGCGCGAGGCAATCGTAGTCACGGATACTGATACAGAAAAGTAAAGGAATCCGGGCGAGGCTATCGTAGTAACGGATACTGATACAGAAAAGTAAAGAAATCCGGGCGAGGCTATCGTAGTCACGGATACTGATACAGAAAAGTAAAGGAATCCGGGCGAGGCTATCGTAGTCACGGATGCTGATGTAGAAATGTAAAGGTATTCAGGCGAGGCTATCGCAGTCACGGACGCTGATGCAGAAATGTAAAGTTATCCGGGCGAGGTTGTCGCAGTCACGGATACTGATACAGAAAAGTAAAGGAATCTGGGCGAGGCTATCGCAGTCACGGACGCTGATGCAGAAATGTAAAGGAATCCGAGCGAGGCTATCGTAGTCACGGATACTGATCCAGAAAAGTAAAGGAATCCGGGCGAGGCTATCGTAGTCACGGATACTGATACACAAAAGTAAAGGAATCCGGGCGAGGCTATCGTAGTCACGGATGCTGATGTAGAAATGTAAAGGTATGCAGGCGAGGCTATCGCAGTCACGGACGCTGATGCAGAAATGTAAAGGTATCCGGGCGAGGCTGTCGCAGTCACGGATACTGATACAGAAAAGTAAAGGAATCCGGGCGAGGCTATCGCAGTCATGGACGCTGATGCAGAAATGTAAAGGTATCCGGGCGAGGCTGTCGTAGTCACGGATACTGATACAGAAAAGTAAAGGTATTCAGGCGAGGCTGTCTCAGTCACGAATACTGATACAGAAAAGTAAAGGAATCCGGGCGAGGCTATCGCAGTCACGGACGCTGATGCAGAAAAGTAAAGGTATCCGGGCGAGGCTATCGTAGTCACGGACGCTGATGCAGAAATGTAAAGGTATCCGGGCGAGGCTGTCGCAGTCACTGATACTGATACAGAAAAGTAAAGGAACCCGGGTGAGGCTATCGCCGTCACGGACGCTGATGCAGAAATGTAAAGGTACTCAGGCGCGGCTATCGCAGTCACGGACGCTGATGCAGAAATATAAAGGTATCCGGGCGAGGCTAGCGCAATCACGGATCCTGATGAAGAAAATAAAGGTATTCGGGCGAGGCTATCGCAGTCACGGACGCTGATGCAGAAATGTAAAGGTATTCAGGACAGGCTATCGCAGTCACGTACGCTGATGCAGAAATGTAAAGGTATCCGGGCGAGGCTGTCGTAGTCATGGATACTGATACAGAAAAGTAAAGGAATCTGAGTGAGGCTGTCGGAGTAACGGATACTGATACAGAAAAGTAAAGGAATCTGGGCGAGGCTATCGCAGTCACGGACGCTGATGCAGAAAAGTAAAGGTATCCGTGCGAGGCTATGGTAGTCACGGATGCTGATGTAGAAATGTAAAGGAATCTGAGCGAGGCAATCGTAGTCACGGATACTGATACAGAAAAGTAAAGGAATCCGGGCGAGGCTATCGTAGTAACGGATACTGATACAGAAAAGTAAAGGAATCCGGGCGAGGCTATCGTAGTCACGGATACTGATACAGAAAAGTAAAGGAATCCGGGCGAGGCTATCGTAGTCACGGAGGCTGATGTAGAAATGTAAAGGTATTCAGGCGAGGCTATCGCAGTCACGGACACTGATGCAGAAATGTAAAGGTATCCGGGCGAGGTTGTCGCAGTCACGGATACTGATACAGAAAAGTAAAGGAATCCGCGCGAGGCTATCGCAGTCACGGACGCTGATGCAGAAATGTAAAGGAATCCGAGCGAGGCTATCGTAGTCACGGATACTGATACAGAAAAGTAAAGGAATCCGGGTGAGGCTATCGTAGTCACGGATACTGATACAGAAAAGTAAAGGAATCCGGGCGAGGATATCGTAGTCACGGATGCTGATGTAGAAATGTAAAGGTATTCAGGCGAGGCTATCGCAGTCACGGACACTGATGCAGAAATGTAAAGGTATCCGGGCGAGGTTGTCGCAGTCACGGATACTGATACAGAAAAGTAAAGGAATCCGCGCGAGGCTATCGCAGTCACGGACGCTGATGCAGAAATGTAAAGGAATCCGAGCGAGGCTATCGTAGTCACGGATACTGATACAGAAAAGTAAAGGAATCCGGGTGAGGCTATCGTAGTCACGGATACTGATACACAAAAGTAAAGGAATCCGGGTGAGGCTATCGTAGTCACGGATACTGATACAGAAAAGTAAAGGAATCCGGGCGAGGCTATCGTAGTCACGGAGGCTGATGTAGAAATGTAAAGGTATTCAGGCGAGGCTATCGCAGTCACGGACGCTGATGCAGAAATGTAAAGGTATCCGGGCGAGGCTATCGCAGTCACGGACGCTGATGCAGAAAAGTAAAGGTATCCGGCCGAGGCTATCGCAGTCACGGACGCTGATGCAGAAATGTAAAGGTATCCGGGCGAGGCTGTCGCAGTCACTGATACTGATACAGAAAAGTAAAGGAATCCGGGCGAGGCTATCGTAGTCACGGATACTGATACAGAAAAGTAAAGGAATCCGGGCGAGGCTATCGTAGTCACGGAGGCTGATGTAGAAATGTAAAGGTATTCAGGCGAGGCTATCGCAGTCACGGACGCTGATGCAGAAATGTAAAGGTATCCGGGCGAGGCTATCGCAGTCACGGACGCTGATGCAGAAAAGTAAAAGTATCCGGGCGAGGCTATCGCAGTCACGGACGCTGATGCAGAAATGTAAAGGTATCCGGGCGAGGCTATCGCAGTCACGGACGCTGATGCAGAAAAGTAAAGGTATCCGGGCGAGGCTATCGCAGTCACAGACGCTGATGCAGAAAAGTAAAGGTATCCGGGCGAGGCTATCATAGTCACGGATACTTATGCAGAAAAATTAAAGGTATCCGGGCGAGGCTGTCGCAGTCATGGATACTGATACAGAAAAGTAAAGGAATCTGAGTGAGGCTGTCGGAGTCACGGATACTGATACAGAAAAGTAAAGGAATCTGGGCGAGGCTATCGCAGTCACGGACGCTGATGCAGAAAAGCAAAGGTATCCGTGCGAGGCTATCGTAGTCACGGATGCTGATGTAGAAATGTAAAGGAATCTGCGCGAGGCAATCGTAGTCACGGATACTGATACAGAAAAGTAAAGGAATCCGGGCGAGGCTATCGTAGTAACGGATACTGATACAGAAAAGTAAAGAAATCCGGGCGAGGCTATCGTAGTCACGGATACTGATACAGAAAAGTAAAGGAATCCGGGCGAGGCTATCGTAGTCACGGATGCTGATGTAGAAATGTAAAGGTATTCAGGCGAGGCTATCGCAGTCACGGACGCTGATGCAGAAATGTAAAGTTATCCGGGCGAGGTTGTCGCAGTCACGGATACTGATACAGAAAAGTAAAGGAATCTGGGCGAGGCTATCGCAGTCACGGACGCTGATGCAGAAATGTAAAGGAATCCGAGCGAGGCTATCGTAGTCACGGATACTGATCCAGAAAAGTAAAGGAATCCGGGCGAGGCTATCGTAGTCACGGATACTGATACACAAAAGTAAAGGAATCCGGGCGAGGCTATCGTAGTCACGGATGCTGATGTAGAAATGTAAAGGTATGCAGGCGAGGCTATCGCAGTCACGGACGCTGATGCAGAAATGTAAAGGTATCCGGGCGAGGCTGTCGCAGTCACGGATACTGATACAGAAAAGTAAAGGAATCCGGGCGAGGCTATCGCAGTCATGGACGCTGATGCAGAAATGTAAAGGTATCCGGGCGAGGCTGTCGTAGTCACGGATACTGATACAGAAAAGTAAAGGTATTCAGGCGAGGCTGTCTCAGTCACGAATACTGATACAGAAAAGTAAAGGAATCCGGGCGAGGCTATCGCAGTCACGGACGCTGATGCAGAAAAGTAAAGGTATCCGGGCGAGGCTATCGTAGTCACGGACGCTGATGCAGAAATGTAAAGGTATCCGGGCGAGGCTGTCGCAGTCACTGATACGGATACAGAAAAGTAAAGGAACCCGGGTGAGGCTATCGCCGTCACGGACGCTGATGCAGAAATGTAAAGGTACTCAGGCGCGGCTATCGCAGTCACGGACGCTGATGCAGAAATATAAAGGTATCCGGGCGAGGCTAGCGCAATCACGGATCCTGATGAAGAAAATAAAGGTATTCGGGCGAGGCTATCGCAGTCACGGACGCTGATGCAGAAATGTAAAGGTATTCAGGACAGGCTATCGCAGTCACGTACGCTGATGCAGAAATGTAAAGGTATCCGGGCGAGGCTGTCGTAGTCATGGATACTGATACAGAAAAGTAAAGGAATCTGAGTGAGGCTGTCGGAGTAACGGATACTGATACAGAAAAGTAAAGGAATCTGGGCGAGGCTATCGCAGTCACGGACGCTGATGCAGAAAAGTAAAGGTATCCGTGCGAGGCTATGGTAGTCACGGATGCTGATGTAGAAATGTAAAGGAATCTGAGCGAGGCATTCGTAGTCACGGATACTGATACAGAAAAGTAAAGGAATCCGGGCGAGGCTATCGTAGTAACGGATACTGATACAGAAAAGTAAAGGAATCCGGGCGAGGCTATCGTAGTCACGGATACTGATACAGAAAAGTAAAGGAATCCGGGCGAGGCTATTGTAGTCACGGAGGCTGATGTAGAAATGTAAAGGTATTCAGGCGAGGCTATCGCAGTCACGGACACTGATGCAGAAATGTAAAGGTATCCGGGCGAGGTTGTCGCAGTCACGGATACTGATACAGAAAAGTAAAGGAATCCGCGCGAGGCTATCGCAGTCACGGACGCTGATGCAGAAATGTAAAGGAATCCGAGCGAGGCTATCGTAGTCACGGATACTGATACAGAAAAGTAAAGGAATCCGGGTGAGGCTATCGTAGTCACGGATACTGATACACAAAAGTAAAGGAATCCGGGCGAGGCTATCGCAGTCACGGACGCTGATGCAGAAATGTAAAGGTATCCGGGCGAGGCTGTCGTAGTCACGGATACTGATACAGAAAAGTAAAGGTATTCAGGCGAGGCTGTCTCAGTCACGAATACTGATACAGAAAAGTAAAGGAATCCGGGAGAGGCTATCGCAGTCACGGACGCTGATGCAGAAAAGTAAAGGTATCCGGGCGAGGCTATCGCAGTCACGGACGCTGATGCAGAAATGTAAAGGTATCCGGGCGAGGCTGTCGCAGTCACGGATACTGATACAGAAAAGTAAAGGAATCCGGGCGAGGCTATCGCAGTCACGGACGCTGATGCAGAAAAGTAAAGGAATCCGGGCGAGGCTATCGTAGTCACGGATGCTGATGTAGAAATGTAAAGGTATTCAGGCGAGGCTGTCTCAGTCACGCATACTGATACAGAAAAGTAAAGGAATCCGGGTGAGGCTATCGCAGTCACGGACGCTGATGCAGAAAAGTAAAGGTATCCGGGCGAGGCTATCGCAGTCATGGACTCTCATGCAGAAATGTAAAGGAATCCGAGCGAGGCTATCGTAGTCACGGATACTGATACAGAAAAGTAAAGGAATCCGGGCGAGGCTATCGTAGTCACGGATACTGATACAGAAAAGTAAAGGAATCCGGGCGAGGCTATCGTAGTCACGGATGCTGATGTAGAAATGTAAAGGTATTCAGGCGAGGCTATCGCAGTCACGGACGCTGATGCAGAAATGTAAAGGTATCCGGGCGAGGCTGTCGCAGTCACGGATACTGATACAGAAAAGTAAAGGAATCCGGGCGAGGCTATCGCAGTCATGGACGCTGATGCAGAAATGTAAAGGTATCCGGGCGAGGCTGTCGTAGTCACGGATACTGATACAGAAAAGTAAAGGTATTCAGGCGAGGCTGTCTCAGTCACGAATACTGATACAGAAAAGTAAAGGAATCCGGGCGAGGCTATCGCAGTCACGGACGCTGATACAGAAAAGTAAAGTTATCCGGCGAGGCTATCGAAGTCACGGACGCTGATGCAGAAATGTAAAGGTATCCGGGCGAGGCTGTCGCAGTCACTGATACTGATACAGAAAAATAAAGGAACCCGGGTGAGGCTATCGCCGTCACGGACGCTGATGCAGAAATGTAAAGGTACTCAGGCGCGGCTATCGCCGTCACGGACGCTGATGCAGAAATATAAAGGTACTCAGGCGCGGCTATCGTAGTCACGGATGCTGATGTAGAAATGTAAAGGTATTCAGGCGAGGCTGTCTCAGTCACGAATACTGATACAGAAAAGTAAAGGAATCCGGGCGAGGCTATCGTAGTAACGGATACTGATACAGAAAAGTAAAGAAATCCGGGCGAGGCTATCGTAGTCACGGATACTGATACAGAAAAGTAAAGGAATCCGGGCGAGGCTATCGTAGTCACGGATGCTGATGTAGAAATGTAAAGGTATTCAGGCGAGGCTATCGCAGTCACGGACGCTGATGCAGAAATGTAAAGTTATCCGGGCGAGGTTGTCGCAGTCACGGATACTGATACAGAAAAGTAAAGGAATCTGGGCGAGGCTATCGCAGTCACGGACGCTGATGCAGAAATGTAAAGGAATCCGAGCGAGGCTATCGTAGTCACGGATACTGATCCAGAAAAGTAAAGGAATCCGGGCGAGGCTATCGTAGTCACGGATACTGATACACAAAAGTAAAGGAATCCGGGCGAGGCTATCGTAGTCACGGATGCTGATGTAGAAATGTAAAGGTATGCAGGCGAGGCTATCGCAGTCACGGACGCTGATGCAGAAATGTAAAGGTATCCGGGCGAGGCTGTCGCAGTCACGGATACTGATACAGAAAAGTAAAGGAATCCGGGCGAGGCTATCGCAGTCATGGACGCTGATGCAGAAATGTAAAGGTATCCGGGCGAGGCTGTCGTAGTCACGGATACTGATACAGAAAAGTAAAGGTATTCAGGCGAGGCTGTCTCAGTCACGAATACTGATACAGAAAAGTAAAGGAATCCGGGCGAGGCTATCGCAGTCACGGACGCTGATGCAGAAAAGTAAAGGTATCCGGGCGAGGCTATCGTAGTCACGGACGCTGATGCAGAAATGTAAAGGTATCCGGGCGAGGCTGTCGCAGTCACTGATACTGATACAGAAAAGTAAAGGAACCCGGGTGAGGCTATCGCCGTCACGGACGCTGATGCAGAAATGTAAAGGTACTCAGGCGCGGCTATCGCAGTCACGGACGCTGATGCAGAAATATAAAGGTATCCGGGCGAGGCTAGCGCAATCACGGATCCTGATGAAGAAAATAAAGGTATTCGGGCGAGGCTATCGCAGTCACGGACGCTGATGCAGAAATGTAAAGGTATTCAGGACAGGCTATCGCAGTCACGTACGCTGATGCAGAAATGTAAAGGTATCCGGGCGAGGCTGTCGTAGTCATGGATACTGATACAGAAAAGTAAAGGAATCTGAGTGAGGCTGTCGGAGTAACGGATACTGATACAGAAAAGTAAAGGAATCTGGGCGAGGCTATCGCAGTCACGGACGCTGATGCAGAAAAGTAAAGGTATCCGTGCGAGGCTATGGTAGTCACGGATGCTGATGTAGAAATGTAAAGGAATCTGAGCGAGGCAATCGTAGTCACGGATACTGATACAGAAAAGTAAAGGAATCCGGGCGAGGCTATCGTAGTAACGGATACTGATACAGAAAAGTAAAGGAATCCGGGCGAGGCTATCGTAGTCACGGATACTGATACAGAAAAGTAAAGGAATCCGGGCGAGGCTATCGTAGTCACGGAGGCTGATGTAGAAATGTAAGGGTATTCAGGCGAGGCTATCGCAGTCACGGACACTGATGCAGAAATGTAAAGGTATCCGGGCGAGGTTGTCGCAGTCACGGATACTGATACAGAAAAGTAAAGGAATCCGCGCGAGGCTATCGCAGTCACGGACGCTGATGCAGAAATGTAAAGGAATCCGAGCGAGGCTATCGTAGTCACGGATACTGATACAGAAAAGTAAAGGAATCCGGGTGAGGCTATCGTAGTCACGGATACTGATACAGAAAAGTAAAGGAATCCGGGCGAGGATATCGTAGTCACGGATGCTGATGTAGAAATGTAAAGGTATTCAGGCGAGGCTATCGCAGTCACGGACACTGATGCAGAAATGTAAAGGTATCCGGGCGAGGCTGTCGCAGTCACGGATACTGATACAGAAAAGTAAAGGAATCCGCACGAGGCTATCGCAGTCACGGACGCTGATGCAGAAATGTAAAGGAATCCGAGCGAGGCTATCGTAGTCACGGATACTGATACAGAAAAGTAAAGGAATCCGGGTGAGGCTATCGTAGTCACGGATACTGATACACAAAAGTAAAGGAATCCGGGCGAGGCTATCGTAGTCACGGATACTGATACAGAAAAGTAAAGGAATCCGGGCGAGGCTATCGTAGTCACGGAGGCTGATGTAGAAATGTAAAGGTATTCAGGCGAGGCTATCGCAGTCACGGACGCTGATGCAGAAATGTAAAGGTATCCGGGCGAGGCTATCGCAGTCACGGACGCTGATGCAGAAAAGTAAAGGTATCCGGCCGAGGCTATCGCAGTCACGGACGCTGATGCAGAAATGTAAAGGTATCCGGGCGAGGCTGTCGCAGTCACTGATACTGATACAGAAAAGTAAAGGAATCCGGGCGAGGCTATCGTAGTCACGGATACTGATACAGAAAAGTAAAGGAATCCGGGCGAGGCTATCGTAGTCACGGAGGCTGATGTAGAAATGTAAAGGTATTCAGGCGAGGCTATCGCAGTCACGGACGCTGATGCAGAAATGTAAAGGTATCCGGGCGAGGCTATCGCAGTCACGGACGCTGATGCAGAAAAGTAAAAGTATCCGGGCGAGGCTATCGCAGTCACGGACGCTGATGCAGAAATGTAAAGGTATCCGGGCGAGGCTATCGCAGTCACGGACGCTGATGCAGAAAAGTAAAGGTATCCGGGCGAGGCTATCGCAGTCACAGACGCTGATGCGGAAAAGTAAAGGTATCCGGGCGAGGCTATCATAGTCACGGATACTTATGCAGAAAAATTAAAGGTATCCGGGCGAGGCTGTCGCAGTCATGGATACTGATACAGAAAAGTAAAGGAATCTGAGTGAGGCTGTCGGAGTCACGGATACTGATACAGAAAAGTAAAGGAATCTGGGCGAGGCTATCGCAGTCACGGACGCTGATGCAGAAAAGCAAAGGTATCCGTGCGAGGCTATCGTAGTCACGGATGCTGATGTAGAAATGTAAAGGAATCTGCGCGAGGCAATCGTAGTCACGGATACTGATACAGAAAAGTAAAGGAATCCGGGCGAGGCTATCGTAGTAACGGATACTGATACAGAAAAGTAAAGAAATCCGGGCGAGGCTATCGTAGTCACGGATACTGATACAGAAAAGTAAAGGAATCCGGGCGAGGCTATCGTAGTCACGGATGCTGATGTAGAAATGTAAAGGTATTCAGGCGAGGCTATCGCAGTCACGGACGCTGATGCAGAAATGTAAAGTTATCCGGGCGAGGTTGTCGCAGTCACGGATACTGATACAGAAAAGTAAAGGAATCTGGGCGAGGCTATCGCAGTCACGGACGCTGATGCAGAAATGTAAAGGAATCCGAGCGAGGCTATCGTAGTCACGGATACTGATCCAGAAAAGTAAAGGAATCCGGGCGAGGCTATCGTAGTCACGGATACTGATACACAAAAGTAAAGGAATCCGGGCGAGGCTATCGTAGTCACGGATGCTGATGTAGAAATGTAAAGGTATGCAGGCGAGGCTATCGCAGTCACGGACGCTGATGCAGAAATGTAAAGGTATCCGGGCGAGGCTGTCGCAGTCACGGATACTGATACAGAAAAGTAAAGGAATCCGGGCGAGGCTATCGCAGTCATGGACGCTGATGCAGAAATGTAAAGGTATCCGGGCGAGGCTGTCGTAGTCACGGATACTGATACAGAAAAGTAAAGGTATTCAGGCGAGGCTGTCTCAGTCACGAATACTGATACAGAAAAGTAAAGGAATCCGGGCGAGGCTATCGCAGTTACGGACGCTGATGCAGAAAAGTAAAGGTATCCGGGCGAGGCTATCGTAGTCACGGACGCTGATGCAGAAATGTAAAGGTATCCGGGCGAGGCTGTCGCAGTCACTGATACTGATACAGAAAAGTAAAGGAACCCGGGTGAGGCTATCGCCGTCACGGACGCTGATGCAGAAATGTAAAGGTACTCAGGCGCGGCTATCGCAGTCACGGACGCTGATGCAGAAATATAAAGGTATCCGGGCGAGGCTAGCGCAATCACGGATCCTGATGAAGAAAATAAAGGTATTCGGGCGAGGCTATCGCAGTCACGGCCGCTGATGCAGAAATGTAAAGGTATCCGGGCGAGGCTATCGTAGTCACGGATGCTGATGTAGAAATGTAAAGGTATTCAGGACAGGCTATCGCAGTCACGTACGCTGATGCAGAAATGTAAAGGTATCCGGGCGAGGCTGTCGTAGTCATGGATACTGATACAGAAAAGTAAAGGAATCTGAGTGAGGCTGTCGGAGTAACGGATACTGATACAGAAAAGTAAAGGAATCTGGGCGAGGCTATCGCAGTCACGGACGCTGATGCAGAAAAGTAAAGGTATCCGTGCGAGGCTATGGTAGTCACGGATGCTGATGTAGAAATGTAAAGGAATCTGAGCGAGGCATTCGTAGTCACGGATACTGATACAGAAAAGTAAAGGAATCCGGGCGAGGCTATCGTAGTAACGGATACTGATACAGAAAAGTAAAGGAATCCGGGCGAGGCTATCGTAGTCACGGATACTGATACAGAAAAGTAAAGGAATCCGGGCGAGGCTATCGTAGTCACGGAGGCTGATGTAGAAATGTAAAGGTATTCAGGCGAGGCTATCGCAGTCACGGACACTGATGCAGAAATGTAAAGGTATCCGGGCGAGGTTGTCGCAGTCACGGATACTGATACAGAAAAGTAAAGGAATCCGCGCGAGGCTATCGCAGTCACGGACGCTGATGCAGAAATGTAAAGGAATCCGAGCGAGGCTATCGTAGTCACGGATACTGATACAGAAAAGTAAAGGAATCCGGGTGAGGCTATCGTAGTCACGGATACTGATACACAAAAGTAAAGGAATCCGGGCGAGGCTATCGCAGTCACGGACGCTGATGCAGAAATGTAAAGGTATCCGGGCGAGGCTGTCGTAGTCACGGATACTGATACAGAAAAGTAAAGGTATTCAGGCGAGGCTGTCTCAGTCACGAATACTGATACAGAAAAGTAAAGGAATCCGGGCGAGGCTATCGCAGTCACGGACGCTGATGCAGAAAAGTAAAGGTATCCGGGCGAGGCTATCGTAGTCACGGACGCTGATGCAGAAATGTAAAGGTATCCGGGCGAGGCTGTCGCAGTCACTGATACTGATACAGAAAAGTAAAGGAACCCGGGTGAGGCTATCGCCGTCACGGACGCTGATGCAGAAATGTAAAGGTACTCAGGCGCGGCTATCGCAGTCACGGACGCTGATGCAGAAATATAAAGGTATCCGGGCGAGGCTAGCGCAATCACGGATCCTGATGAAGAAAATAAAGGTATTCGGGCGAGGCTATCGCAGTCACGGACGCTGATGCAGAAATGTAAAGGTATCCGGGCGAGGCTATCGTAGTCACGGATGCTGATGTAGAAATGTAAAGGTATTCAGGACAGGCTATCGCAGTCACGTACGCTGATGCAGAAATGTAAAGGTATCCGGGCGAGGCTGTCGTAGTCATGGATACTGATACAGAAAAGTAAAGGAATCTGAGTGAGGCTGTCGGAGTAACGGATACTGATACAGAAAAGTAAAGGAATCTGGGCGAGGCTATCGCAGTCACGGACGCTGATGCAGAAAAGTAAAGGTATCCGTGCGAGGCTATGGTAGTCACGGATGCTGATGTAGAAATGTAAAGGAATCTGAGCGAGGCATTCGTAGTCACGGATACTGATACAGAAAAGTAAAGGAATCCGGGCGAGGCTATCGTAGTAACGGATACTGATACAGAAAAGTAAAGGAATCCGGGCGAGGCTATCGTAGTCACGGATACTGATACAGAAAAGTAAAGGAATCCGGGCGAGGCTATCGTAGTCACGGAGGCTGATGTAGAAATGTAAAGGTATTCAGGCGAGGCTATCGCAGTCACGGACACTGATGCAGAAATGTAAAGGTATCCGGGCGAGGTTGTCGCAGTCACGGATACTGATACAGAAAAGTAAAGGAATCCGCGCGAGGCTATCGCAGTCACGGACGCTGATGCAGAAATGTAAAGGAATCCGAGCGAGGCTATCGTAGTCACGGATACTGATACAGAAAAGTAAAGGAATCCGGGTGAGGCTATCGTAGTCACGGATACTGATACACAAAAGTAAAGGAATCCGGGCGAGGCTATCGCAGTCACGGACGCTGATGCAGAAATGTAAAGGTATCCGGGCGAGGCTGTCGTAGTCACGGATACTGATACAGAAAAGTAAAGGTATTCAGGCGAGGCTGTCTCAGTCACGAATACTGATACAGAAAAGTAAAGGAATCCGGGAGAGGCTATCGCAGTCACGGACGCTGATGCAGAAAAGTAAAGGTATCCGGGCGAGGCTATCGCAGTCACGGACGCTGATGCAGAAATGTAAAGGTATCCGGGCGAGGCTGTCGCAGTCACGGATACTGATACAGAAAAGTAAAGGAATCCGGGCGAGGCTATCGCAGTCACGGACGCTGATGCAGAAAAGTAAAGGAATCCGGGCAAGGCTATCGTAGTCACGGATGCTGATGTAGAAATGTAAAGGTATTCAGGCGAGGCTGTCTCAGTCACGAATACTGATACAGAAAAGTAAAGGAATCCGGGTGAGGCTATCGCAGTCACGGACGCTGATGCAGAAAAGTAAAGGTATCCGGGCGAGGCTATCGCAGTCATGGACTCTCATGCAGAAATGTAAAGGAATCCGAGCGAGGCTATCGTAGTCACGGATACTGATACAGAAAAGTAAAGGAATCCGGGCGAGGCTATCGTAGTCACGGATACTGATACAGAAAAGTAAAGGAATCCGGGCGAGGCTATCGTAGTCACGGATGCTGATGTAGAAATGTAAAGGTATTCAGGCGAGGCTATCGCAGTCACGGACGCTGATGCAGAAATGTAAAGGTATCCGGGCGAGGCTGTCGCAGTCACGGATACTGATACAGAAAAGTAAAGGAATCCGGGCGAGGCTATCGCAGTCACGGACGCTGATGCAGAAATGTAAAGGTACTCAGGCTCGGCTATCGCAGTCACGGATGCTGATGCAGAAATATAAAGGAATCCGGGCGAGGCTATCGTAGTCACGGATACTGATACAGAAAAGTAAAGGAATCCGGGCGAGGCTATCGTAGTCACGGAGGCTGATGTAGAAATGTAAAGGTATTCAGGCGAGGCTATCGCAGTCACGGACACTGATGCAGAAATGTAAAGGTATCCGGGCGAGGCTATCGCAGTCACGGACGCTGATGCAGAAATGTAAAGGAATCCGAGCGAGGCTATCGTAGTCACGGATACTGATACAGAAAAGTAAAGGAATCCGGGTGAGGCTATCGTAGTCACGGATACTGATACAGAAAAGTAAAGGAATCCGGGCGAGGCTATCGTAGTCACGGATACTGATACAGAAAAGTAAAGGAATCCGGGCGAGGCTATCGTAGTCACGGAGGCTGATGTAGAAATGTAAAGGTATTCAGGCGAGGCTATCGCAGTCACGGACACTGATGCAGAAATGTAAAGGTATCCGGGCGAGGTTGTCGCAGTCACGGATACTGATACAGAAAAGTAAAGGAATCCGCGCGAGGCTATCGCAGTCACGGACGCTGATGCAGAAATGTAAAGGAATCCGAGCGAGGCTATCGTAGTCATGGATACTGATACAGAAAAGTAAAGGAATCCGGGTGAGGCTATCGTAGTCACGGATACTGATACAGAAAAGTAAAGGAATCCGGGCGAGGATATCGTAGTCACGGATGCTGATGTAGAAATGTAAAGGTATTCAGGCGAGGCTATCGCAGTCACGGACACTGATGCAGAAATGTAAAGGTATCCGGGCGAGGTTGTCGCAGTCACGGATACTGATACAGAAAAGTAAAGGAATCCGCGCGAGGCTATCGCAGTCACGGACGCTGATGCAGAAATGTAAAGGAATCCGAGCGAGGCTATCGTAGTCACGGATACTGATACAGAAAAGTAAAGGAATCCGGGTGAGGCTATCGTAGTCACGGATACTGATACACAAAAGTAAAGGAATCCGGGCGAGGCTATCGCAGTCACGGACGCTGATGCAGAAATGTAAAGGTATCCGGGCGAGGCTGTCGTAGTCACGGATACTGATACAGAAAAGTAAAGGTATTCAGGCGAGGCTGTCTCAGTCACGAATACTGATACAGAAAAGTAAAGGAATCCGGGAGAGGCTATCGCAGTCACAGACGCTGATGCAGAAAAGTAAAGGTATCCGGGCGAGGCTATCGCAGTCACGGACGCTGATGCAGAAATGTAAAGGTATCCGGGCGAGGCTGTCGCAGTCACTGATACTGATACAGAAAAGTAAAGGAACCCGGGTGAGGCTATCGCCGTCACGGACGCTGATGCAGAAATGTAAAGGTACTCAGGCTCGGCTATCGCAGTCACGGATGCTGATGCAGAAATATAAAGGTATCCGGGCGAGGCTAGCGCAATCACGGATCCTGATGAAGAAAATAAAGGTATTCGGGCGAGGCTATCGCAGTCACGGACGCTGATGCAGAAATGTAAAGGTATCCGGGCGAGGCTATCTTAGTCACGGATGCTGATGTAGAAATGTAAAGGTATTCAGGACAGGCTATCGCAGTCACGTACGCTGATGCAGAAATGTAAAGGTATCCGGGCGAGGCTGTCGCAGTCATGGATACTGATACAGAAAAGTAAAGGAATCTGAGTGAGGCTGTCGGAGTAACGGATACTGATACAGAAAAGTAAAGGAATCTGGGCGAGGCTATCGCAGTCACGGACGCTGATGCAGAAAAGTAAAGGTATCCGTGCGAGGCTATGGTAATCACGGATGCTGATGTAGAAATGTAAAGGAATCTGAGCGAGGCAATCGTAGTCACGGATACTGATACAGAAAAGTAAAGGAATCCGGGCGAGGCTATCGTAGTAACGGATACTGATACAGAAAAGTAAAGGAATCCGGGCGAGGCTATCGTAGTCACGGATACTGATACAGAAAAGTAACGGAATCCGGGCGAGGCTATCGTAGTCACGGATGCTGATGTAGAAATGTAAAGGTATTCAGGCGAGGCTATCGCAGTCACGGACGCTGATGCAGAAATGTAAAGGTATCCGGGCGAGGCTATCGCAGTCACGGACGCTGATGCAGAAAAGTAAAAGTATCCGGGCGAGGCCATCGCAGTCACGGACGCTGATGCAGAAATGTAAAGGTATCCGGGCGAGGCTATCGCAGTCACGGACGCTGATGAAGAAAAGTAAAGGTATCCGGGCGAGGCTATCGCAGTCACAGACGCTGATGCAGAAAAGTAAAGGTATCCGGGCGAGGCTATCATAGTCACGGATACTTATGCAGAAAAATTAAAGGTATCCGGGCGAGGCTGTCGCAGTCATGGATACTGATACAGAAAAGTAAAGGAATCTGAGTGAGGCTGTCGGAGTCACGGATACTGATACAGAAAAGTAAAGGAATCTGGGCGAGGCTATCGCAGTCACGGACGCTGATGCAGAAAAGCAAAGGTATCCGTGCGAGGCTATCGTAGTCACGGATGCTGATGTAGAAATGTAAAGGAATCTGCGCGAGGCAATCGTAGTCACGGATACTGATACAGAAAAGTAAAGGAATCCGGGCGAGGCTATCGTAGTAACGGATACTGATACAGAAAAGTAAAGAAATCCGGGCGAGGCTATCGTAGTCACGGATACTGATACAGAAAAGTAAAGGAATCCGGGCGAGGCTATCGTAGTCACGGATGCTGATGTAGAAATGTAAAGGTATTCAGGCGAGGCTATCGCAGTCACGGACGCTGATGCAGAAATGTAAAGTTATCCGGGCGAGGTTGTCGCAGTCACGGATACTGATACAGAAAAGTAAAGGAATCTGGGCGAGGCTATCGCAGTCACGGACGCTGATGCAGAAATGTAAAGGAATCCGAGCGAGGCTATCGTAGTCACGGATACTGATCCAGAAAAGTAAAGGAATCCGGGCGAGGCTATCGTAGTCACGGATACTGATACACAAAAGTAAAGGAATCCGGGCGAGGCTATCGTAGTCACGGATGCTGATGTAGAAATGTAAAGGTATGCAGGCGAGGCTATCGCAGTCACGGACGCTGATGCAGAAATGTAAAGGTATCCGGGCGAGGCTGTCGCAGTCACGGATACTGATACAGAAAAGTAAAGGAATCCGGGCGAGGCTATCGCAGTCATGGACGCTGATGCAGAAATGTAAAGGTATCCGGGCGAGGCTGTCGTAGTCACGGATACTGATACAGAAAAGTAAAGGTATTCAGGCGAGGCTGTCTCAGTCACGAATACTGATACAGAAAAGTAAAGGAATCCGGGCGAGGCTATCGCAGTCACGGACGCTGATGCAGAAAAGTAAAGGTATCCGGGCGAGGCTATCGTAGTCACGGACGCTGATGCAGAAATGTAAAGGTATCCGGGCGAGGCTGTCGCAGTCACTGATACTGATACAGAAAAGTAAAGGAACCCGGGTGAGGCTATCGCCGTCACGGACGCTGATGCAGAAATGTAAAGGTACTCAGGCGCGGCTATCGCAGTCACGGACGCTGATGCAGAAATATAAAGGTATCCGGGCGAGGCTAGCGCAATCACGGATCCTGATGAAGAAAATAAAGGTATTCGGGCGAGGCTATCGCAGTCACGGACGCTGATGCAGAAATGTAAAGGTATCCGGGCGAGGCTATCGTAGTCACGGATGCTGATGTAGAAATGTAAAGGTATTCAGGACAGGCTATCGCAGTCACGTACGCTGATGCAGAAATGTAAAGGTATCCGGGCGAGGCTGTCGTAGTCATGGATACTGATACAGAAAAGTAAAGGAATCTGAGTGAGGCTGTCGGAGTAACGGATACTGATACAGAAAAGTAAAGGAATCTGGGCGAGGCTATCGCAGTCACGGACGCTGATGCAGAAAAGTAAAGGTATCCGTGCGAGGCTATGGTAGTCACGGATGCTGATGTAGAAATGTAAAGGAATCTGAGCGAGGCAATCGTAGTCACGGATACTGATACAGAAAAGTAAAGGAATCCGGGCGAGGCTATTGTAGTCACGGATACTGATACAGAAAAGTAAAGGAATCCGGGCGAGGCTATCGTAGTCACGGATACTGATACAGAAAAGTAAAGGAATCCGGGCGAGGCTATCGTAGTCACGGAGGCTGATGTAGAAATGTAAAGGTATTCAGGCGAGGCTATCGCAGTCACGGACACTGATGCAGAAATGTAAAGGTATCCGGGCGAGGTTGTCGCAGTCACGGATACTGATACAGAAAAGTAAAGGAATCCGCGCGAGGCTATCGCAGTCACGGACGCTGATGCAGAAATGTAAAGGAATCCGAGCGAGGCTATCGTAGTCACGGATACTGATACAGAAAAGTAAAGGAATCCGGGTGAGGCTATCGTAGTCACGGATACTGATACAGAAAAGTAAAGGAATCCGGGCGAGGATATCGTAGTCACGGATGCTGATGTAGAAATGTAAAGGTATTCAGGCGAGGCTATCGCAGTCACGGACACTGATGCAGAAATGTAAAGGTATCCGGGCGAGGTTGTCGCAGTCACGGATACTGATACAGAAAAGTAAAGGAATCCGCGCGAGGCTATCGCAGTCACGGACGCTGATGCAGAAATGTAAAGGAATCCGAGCGAGGCTATCGTAGTCACGGATACTGATACAGAAAAGTAAAGGAATCCGGGTGAGGCTATCGTAGTCACGGATACTGATACACAAAAGTAAAGGAATCCGGGCGAGGCTATCGCAGTCACGGACGCTGATGCAGAAATGTAAAGGTATCCGGGCGAGGCTGTCGTAGTCACGGATACTGATACAGAAAAGTAAAGGTATTCAGGCGAGGCTGTCTCAGTCACGAATACTGATACAGAAAAGTAAAGGAATCCGGGAGAGGCTATCGCAGTCACGGACGCTGATGCAGAAAAGTAAAGGTATCCGGGCGAGGCTATCGCAGTCACGGACGCTGATGCAGAAATGTAAAGGTATCCGGGCGAGGCTGTCGCAGTCACGGATACTGATACAGAAAAGTAAAGGAATCCGGGCGAGGCTATCGCAGTCACGGACGCTGATGCAGAAAAGTAAAGGAATCCGGGCGAGGCTATCGTAGTCACGGATGCTGATGTAGAAATGTAAAGGTATTCAGGCGAGGCTGTCTCAGTCACGAATACTGATACAGAAAAGTAAAGGAATCCGGGCGAGGCTATCGCAGTCACGGACGCTGATGCAGAAAAGTAAAGGTATCCGGGCGAGGCTATCGCAGTCATGGACTCTCATGCAGAAATGTAAAGGAATCCGAGCGAGGCTATCGTAGTCACGGATACTGATACAGAAAAGTAAAGGAATCCGGGCGAGGCTATCGTAGTCACGGATACTGATACAGAAAAGTAAAGGAATCCGGTCGAGGCTATCGTAGTCACGGATGCGGATGTAGAAATGTAAAGGTATTCAGGCGAGGCTATCGCAGTCACGGACGCTGATGCAGAAATGTAAAGGTATCCAGGCGAGGTTGTCGCAGTCACGGATACTGATACAGAAAAGTAAAGGAATCCGGGCGAGGCTATCGCAGTCACGGACGCTGATGCAGAAAAGTAAAGGAATCCGGACGAGGCTATCGTAGTCACGGATACTGATACAGAAAAGTAAAGGAATCCGGGCGAGGCTATCGTAGTCACGGATGCTGATGTAGAAATGTAAAGGTATTCAGGCGAGGCTATCGCAGTCACGGACGCTGATGCAGAAATGTAAAGTTATCCGGGCGAGGTTGTCGCAGTCACGGATACTGATACAGAAAAGTAAAGGAATCTGGGCGAGGCTATCGCAGTCACGGACGCTGATGCAGAAATGTAAAGGAATCCGAGCGAGGCTATCGTAGTCACGGATACTGATACAGAAAAGTAAAGGAATCCGGGCGAGGCTATCGTAGTCACGGATGCTGATGTAGAAATGTAAAGGTATTCAGGCGAGGCTATCGCAGTCACGGACGCTGATGCAGAAATGTAAAGGTATCCGGGCGAGGCTGTCGCAGTCACGGATACTGATACAGAAAAGTAAAGGAATCCGGGCGAGGCTATCGCAGTCATGGACGCTGATGCAGAAATGTAAAGGTATCCGGGCGAGGCTGTCGTAGTCACGGATACTGATACAGAAAAGTAAAGGTATTCAGGCGAGGCTGTCTCAGTCACGAATACTGATACAGAAAAGTAAAGGAATCCGGGCGAGGCTATCGCAGTCACGGACGCTGATGCAGAAAAGTAAAGGTATCCGGGCGAGGCTATCGAAGTCACGGACGCTGATGCAGAAATGTAAAGGTATCCGGGCGAGGCTGTCGCAGTCACTGATACTGATACAGAAAAGTAAAGGAACCCGGGTGAGGCTATCGCCGTCACGGACGCTGATGCAGAAATGTAAAGGTACTCAGGCGCGGCTATCGCAGTCACGGACGCTGATGCAGAAATATAAAGGTATCCGGGCGAGGCTAGCGCAATCACGGATCCTGATGAAGAAAATAAAGGTATTCGGGCGAGGCTATCGCAGTCACGGACGCTGATGCAGAAATGTAAAGGTATCCGGGCGAGGCTATCGTAGTCACGGATGCTGATGTAGAAATGTAAAGGTATTCAGGACAGGCTATCGCAGTCACGTACGCTGATGCAGAAATGTAAAGGTATCCGGGCGAGGCTGTCGTAGTCATGGATACTGATACAGAAAAGTAAAGGAATCTGAGTGAGGCTGTCGGAGTAACGGATACTGATACAGAAAAGTAAAGGAATCTGGGCGAGGCTATCGCAGTCACGGACGCTGATGCAGAAAAGTAAAGGTATCCGTGCGAGGCTATGGTAGTCACGGATGCTGATGTAGAAATGTAAAGGAATCTGAGCGAGGCAATCGTAGTCACGGATACTGATACAGAAAAGTAAAGGAATCCGGGCGAGGCTATCGTAGTAACGGATACTGATACAGAAAAGTAAAGGAATCCGGGCGAGGCTATCGTAGTCACGGATACTGATACAGAAAAGTAAAGGAATCCGGGCGAGGCTATCGTAGTCACGGAGGCTGATGTAGAAATGTAAAGGTATTCAGGCGAGGCTATCGCAGTCACGGACACTGATGCAGAAATGTAAAGGTATCCGGGCGAGGTTGTCGCAGTCACGGATACTGATACAGAAAAGTAAAGGAATCCGCGCGAGGCTATCGCAGTCACGGACGCTGATGCAGAAATGTAAAGGAATCCGAGCGAGGCTATCGTAGTCACGGATACTGATACAGAAAAGTAAAGGAATCCGGGTGAGGCTATCGTAGTCACGGATACTGATACAGAAAAGTAAAGGAATCCGGGCGAGGATATCGTAGTCACGGATGCTGATGTAGAAATGTAAAGGTATTCAGGCGAGGCTATCGCAGTCACGGACACTGATGCAGAAATGTAAAGGTATCCGGGCGAGGTTGTCGCAGTCACGGATACTGATACAGAAAAGTAAAGGAATCCGCGCGAGGCTATCGCAGTCACGGACGCTGATGCAGAAATGTAAAGGAATCCGAGCGAGGCTATCGTAGTCACGGATACTGATACAGAAAAGTAAAGGAATCCGGGTGAGGCTATCGTAGTCACGGATACTGATACACAAAAGTAAAGGAATCCGGGCGAGGCTATCGCAGTCACGGACGCTGATGCAGAAATGTAAAGGTATCCGGGCGAGGCTGTCGTAGTCACGGATACTGATACAGAAAAGTAAAGGTATTCAGGCGAGGCTGTCTCAGTCACGAATACTGATACAGAAAAGTAAAGGAATCCGGGAGAGGCTATCGCAGTCACAGACGCTGATGCAGAAAAGTAAAGGTATCCGGGCGAGGCTATCGCAGTCACGGACGCTGATGCAGAAATGTAAAGGTATCCGGGCGAGGCTGTCGCAGTCACTGATACTGATACAGAAAAGTAAAGGAACCCGGGTGAGGCTATCGCCGTCACGGACGCTGATGCAGAAATGTAAAGGTACTCAGGCTCGGCTATCGCAGTCACGGATGCTGATGCAGAAATATAAAGGTATCCGGGCGAGGCTAGCGCAATCACGGATCCTGATGAAGAAAATAAAGGTATTCGGGCGAGGCTATCGCAGTCACGGACGCTGATGCAGAAATGTAAAGGTATCCGGGCGAGGCTATCTTAGTCACGGATGCTGATGTAGAAATGTAAAGGTATTCAGGACAGGCTATCGCAGTCACGTACGCTGATGCAGAAATGTAAAGGTATCCGGGCGAGGCTGTAGCAGTCATGGATACTGATACAGAAAAGTAAAGGAATCTGAGTGAGGCTGTCGGAGTAACGGATACTGATACAGAAAAGTAAAGGAATCTGGGCGAGGCTATCGCAGTCACGGACGCTGATGCAGAAAAGTAAAGGTATCCGTGCGAGGCTATGGTAATCACGGATGCTGATGTAGAAATGTAAAGGAATCTGAGCGAGGCAATCGTAGTCACGGATACTGATACAGAAAAGTAAAGGAATCCGGGCGAGGCTATCGTAGTAACGGATACTGATACAGAAAAGTAAAGGAATCCGGGCGAGGCTATCGTAGTCACGGATACTGATACAGAAAAGTAACGGAATCCGGGCGAGGCTATCGTAGTCACGGATGCTGATGTAGAAATGTAAAGGTATTCAGGCGAGGCTATCGCAGTCACGGACGCTGATGCAGAAATGTAAAGGAATCTGGGCGAGGCTATCGCAGTCACGGACGCTGATGCAGAAAAGTAAAGGTATCCGCGCGATACTATGGTAGTCACGCATGCTGATGTAGAAATGTAAAGGAATCTGAGCGAGGCAATCGTAGTCACGGATACTGATACAGAAAAGTAAAGGAATCCGGGTGAGGCTATCGTAGTCACGGATACAGATACACAAAAGTAAAGGAATCCGGGCGAGGCTATCGTAGTCACGGATGCTGATGTAGAAATGTAAAGGTATTCAGGCGAGGCTATCGCAGTCACGGACGCTGATGCGGAAATGTAAAGGTATCCGGGCGAGGCTGTCGCAGTCACGGATACTGATACAGAAAAGTAAAGGAATCCGGGCGAGGCTATCGCAGTCACGGACGCTGAAGCAGAAATGTAAAGGAATCTGGGCTAGGCTGTCGTAGTCACGGATACTGATACAGAAAAGTAAAGGTATTCAGGCGAGGCTGTCTCAGTCACGAATACTGATACAGAAAAGTAAAGGAATCCGGGCGAGGCTATCGCAGTCACGGACGCTGATGCAGAAATGTAAAGGTATCCGGGCGAGGCTAGCGCAATCACAGATCTTGATGAAGAAAATAAAGGTATCCGGGCGAGGCTATCGTAGTCACGGATGCTGATGTAGAAATGTAAAGGTATTCAGGCGAGGCTATCGCAGTCACGGACGCTGATGCAGAAATGTAAAGGTATCCGGGCGACGCTGTCGCAGTCACGGATACTGATTCAGAAATGTAAAGGTATCCGGGCAAGGCTAGCGCAATCACGGATCTTGATGAAGAAAATAAAGGTATCCGGGCGAGGTTATCGCAGTCACGGACGCTGATGCAGAAATGTAAAGGTATCCGGGCGAGGCTAGCGCAATCACAGATCTTGATGAAGAAAATAAAGGTATCCGGGCGAGGCTATCGTAGTCACGGATGCTGATGTAGAAATGTAAAGGTATTCAGGCGAGGCTATCGCAGTCACGGACGCTGATGCAGAAATGTAAAGGTATCCGGGCGACGCTGTCGCAGTCACGGATACTGATACAGAAAAGTAAAGGAATCCGGGCGAGGGTATCGCAATCACGGACGCTGATGCAGAAATGTAAAGGTATCCGGGTGAGGCTATCCCAGTCACGGACGATGATGCAGAAAAGTAAAGGTATCCGGGCGAGGCTATCGTAGTCACGGACGCTGATGCAGAAATGTAAAGGAATTCGAGCGAGGCTATCATAGTCACGGATACTGATACAGAAAAGTAAAGGAATCCGGGCGAGGCTATCGTAGTAACGGATACTGATACAGAAAAGTAAAGGAATCCGGGCGAGGCTATCGCAGTCACGGACGCTGATGCAGAAATGTAAAGATATTCAGGCGAGGCTATCGCAGTCACGGACGCTGATGCAGAAAAGTAAAGGTATCCGGGTGAGGCTATCCCAGTCACGGACGATGATGCAGAAAAGTAAAGGTATCCGGGCGAGGCTATCGTAGTCACGGACGCTGATGCAGAAATGTAAAGGAATTCGAGCGAGGCTATCATAGTCACGGATACTGATACAGAAAAGTAAAGGAATCCGGGCGAGGCTATCGTAGTAACGGATACTGATACAGAAAAGTAAAGGAATCCGGGCGAGGCTATCGCAGTCACGGACGCTGATGCAGAAATGTAAAGATATTCAGGCGAGGCTATCGCAGTCACGGACGCTGATGCAGAAAAGTAAAGGTATCCGGGCGACGCTGTCGCAGTCACGGATACTGATACAGAAAAGTAAAGGAATCCGGGCGAGGGTATCGCAATCACGGACGCTGATGCAGAAATGTAAAGGTATCCGGGTGAGGCTATCCCAGTCACGGACGCTGATGCAGAAATGTAAAGGTATCCGGGCGACGCTGTCGCAGTCACGGATACTGATACAGAAAAGTAAAGGTATCCGGGCGAGGCTATCGTAGTCACGGATGCTGATGTAGAAATGTAAAGATATTCAGGCGAGGCTATCGCAGTCACGGACGCTGATGCAGAAAATTAAAGGTATCCGGGCGAGGATGTCGCAGTCACGGATACTGATACAGAAAAGTAAAGGAATCCGGGGAGGCTGTCGCAGTCACGGATACTGATACAGAAAGTAAAGGAATCCGGGCGAGGCTCTCGCAGTCACGGACGCTGATGTAGAAAAGTAAAGGTATCCGGGCGAGGCTATCGTAGTCACGGACGCTGATGCAGAAATGTAAAGGAATTCGAGCGAGGCTATCATAGTCACGGATACTGATACAGAAAAGTAAAGGAATCCGGGCGAGGCTATCGTAGTAACGGATACTGATACAGAAAAGTAAAGGAATCCGGGCGAGGCTATCGCAGTCACGGACGCTGATGCAGAAATGTAAAGATATTCAGGCGAGGCTATCGCAGTCACGGACGCTGATGCAGAAAAGTAAAGGTATCCGGGCGAGGCTGTCGCAGTCACGGACGCTGATGCAGAAAAGTAAAGGTACCTGGGCGAGGCTATCATAGTCACGGATACTTATGCAGAAAAATTAAAGGTATCCGGGCGAGGATGTCGCAGTCACGGATACTGATACAGAAAAGTAAAGGAATCCGGGGAGGCTGTCGCAGTCACGGATACTGATACAGAAAGTAAAGGAATCCGGGCGAGGCTCTCGCAGTCACGGACGCTGATGCAGAAAAGTAAAGGTATCCGGGCGAGGCTATCGCAGTCACGGACGCTGATGCAGAAATGTAAAGGAATCCGAGCAAGGCTATCGTAGTCACGGATACTGATACAGAAAAGTAAAGGAATCCGGGCGAGGCTATCGTAGTAACGGATACTGATACAGAAAAGTAAAGGAATCCGGGCGAGGCTATCGCAGTCACGGACGCTGATGCAGAAATGTAAAGATATTCAGGCGAGGCTATCGCAGTCACGGACGCTGATGCAGAAAAGTAAAGGTATCCGGGCGAGGCTGTCGCAGTCACGGACGCTGATGCAGAAAAGTAAAGGTACCTGGGCGAGGCTATCATAGTCACGGATACTTATGTAGAAAAATTAAAGGTATCCGGGCGAGGATGTCGCAGTCACGGATACTGATACAGAAAGTAAAGGAATCCGGGCGAGGCTCTCGCAGTCACGGACGCTGATGCAGAAAAGTAAATGTATCCGGGCGAGGCTATCGCAGTCACGGACGCTGATGCAGAAATGTAAAGGAATCCGAGCAAGGCTATCGTAGTCACGGATACTGATACAGAAAAGTAAAGGAATCCGGGCGAGGCTATCGTAGTCACGGATACTGATACAGAAAAGTAAAGGAATCTGGGCGAGGCTATCGTAGTCACGGATGCTGATGTAGAAATGTAAAGGTATTCAGGCGAGGCTATCGCAGTCACGGACGCTGATGCAGAAAAGTAAAGGAATCCGGGCGAGGCTATCGTAGTCACGGATGCTGATGTAGAAATGTAAAGGTATTCAGGCGAGGCTATCGCAGTCACGTACGCTGATGCAGAAATGTAAAGGAATCCGGGCGAGGCTATCGCAGTCACGGACGCTGATGCAGAAAAGTAAAGGTATCCGGGCGAGGCTATCGCAGTCATGGACTCTCATGCAGAAATGTAAAGGAATCCGAGCGAGGCTATCGTAGTCACGGATACTGATACAGAAAAGTAAAGGAATCCGGGCGAGGCTATCGTAGTCACGGATACTGATATAGAAAAGTAAAGGAATCCGGTCGAGGCTATCGTAGTCACGGATGCGGATGTAGAAATGTAAAGGTATTCAGGCGAGGCTATCGCAGTCACGGACGCTGATGCAGAAATGTAAAGGTATCCAGGCGAGGTTGTCGCAGTCACGGATACTGATACAGAAAAGTAAAGGAATCCGGGCGAGGCTATCGCAGTCACGGACGCTGATGCAGAAAAGTAAAGGAATCCGGGCGAGGCTATCGTAGTCACGGATACTGATACAGAAAAGTAAAGGAATCCGGGCGAGGCTATCGTAGTCACGGATGCTGATGTAGAAATGTAAAGGCATTCAGGCGAGGCTATCGCAGTCACGGACGCTGATGCAGAAATGTAAAGGTATCCGGGCGAGGCTGTCGTAGTCACGGATACTGATACAGAAAAGTAAAGGTATTCAGGCGAGGCTGTCTCAGTCACGAATACTGATACAGAAAAGTAAAGGAATCCGGGCGAGGCTATCGCAGTCACGGACGCTGATGCAGAAATGTAAAGGTATCCGGGCGAGGCTATCGCAGTCACGGACAATGATGCAGAAATGCAAAGATATCCGGGCGAGGCTATCGTAGTCACGGATGCTGATGTAGAAATGTAAAGGTGTTCAGGCGAGGCTATCGCAGTCACGGACGCTGATGCAGAAATGTAAAGGTATCCGGGAGAGGCTGTCGCAGTCACGGATACTGATACAGAAATGTAAAGGTATCCGGGCAAGACTTTCGCAGTCACGGACGCTGATGAAGAAATGTAAAAGTATCCGGGCGAGGCTGTCGCAGTCACTGATACTGATACAGAAAAGTAAAGGAATCCGGGTGAGGCTATCGCCGTCACGGACGCTGATGCAGAAATGTAAAGGTACTCAGGCGCGGCCATCGCAGTCACGGACGCTGATGCAGAAATGTAAAGGTATCCGGGCGAGGCTAGCGCAATCACGGATCCTGATGAAGAAAATAAAGGTATTCGGGCGAGGCTATCGCAGTCACGGACGCTGATGCAGAAATGTAAAGGTATCCGGGCGAGGCTATCGTAGTCACGGATGCTGATACAGAAAAGTAAAGGAATCCGGGCGAGGCTATCGCAGTCACGGACGCTGATGCAGAAAAGTAAAGGTATCCGGGCGAGGCTATCGCAGTCACGGACTCTAATGCAGAAATGTAAAGGAATCCGAGCGAGGCTATCGTAGTCACGGATACTGATACAGAAAAGTAAAGGAATCCGGGCGAGGCTATCGCAGTCATGGACTCTCATGCAGAAATGTAAAGGAATCCGAGCGAGGCTATCGTAGTCACGGATACTGATACAGAAAAGTAAAGGAATCCGGGCGAGGCTATCGTAGTCACGGATACTGATACAGAAAAGTAAAGGAATCCGGTCGAGGCTATCGTAGTCACGGATGCGGATGTAGAAATGTAAAGGTATTCAGGCGAGGCTATCGCAGTCACGGACGCTGATGCAGAAATGTAAAGGTATCCAGGCGAGGTTGTCGCAGTCACGGATACTGATAAAGAAAAGTAAAGGAATCCGGGCGAGGCTATCGCAGTCACGGACGCTGATGCAGAAAAGTAAAGGAATCCGGGCGAGGCTATCGTAGTCACGGATACTGATACAGAAAAGTAAAGGAATCCGGGCGAGGCTATCGTAGTCATGGATGCTGATGTAGAAATGTAAAGGTATCCAGGCGAGGTTGTCGCAGTCACGGATACTGATACAGAAAAGTAAAGGAATCCGGGCGAGGCTATCGCAGTCACGGACGCTGATGCAGCAAAGTAAAGGAATCCGGGCGAGGCTATCGTAGTCACAGATGCTGATGTAGAAATGTAAAGGTATTCAGGCGAGGCTGTCTCAGTCACGAATACTGATACAGAAAACTAAAGGAATCCGGGCGAGGCTATCGCAGTCACGGACGCTGATGCGGAAATGTAAACGTATCCGGGCGAGGTTGTCGCAGTCACGGATACTGATACAGAAAAGTAAAGGAATCCGCGCGAGGCTATCACAGTCACGGACGCTGATGCAGAAATGTAAAGGTATCCGGACGAGGCTATCGTAGTCACGGATGCTGATGTAGAAATGTAAAGGTATTCAGGCGAGGCTATCGCAGTCACGGACGCTGATGCGGAAATGAAAAGGTATCCGGGCGAGGCTATCATAGTCACGGATACTTATGCAGAAAAATTAAAGGTATCCGGGCGAGGATGTCGCAGTCATGGATACTGATACAGAAAAGTAAAGAAATCCGGGGAGGCTGTCGCAGTCACGGATACTGATACAGAAAGTAAAGGAATCCGGGCGAGGCTCTCGCAGTCACGGACGCTGATGCAGAAAAGTAAAGGTATCCGGGCGAGGCTATCGCAGTCACGGACGCTGATGCAGAAATGTAAAGGAATCCGAGCAAGGCTATCGTAGTCACGGATACTGATACAGAAAAGTAAAGGAATCCGGGCGAGGCTATCGTAGTAACGGATACTGATACAGAAAAGTAAAGGAATCCGGGCGAGGCTATCGCAGTCACGGACGCTGATGCAGAAATGTAAAGATATTCAGGCGAGGCTATCGCAGTCACGGACGCTGATGCAGAAAAGTAAAGGTATCCGGGCGAGGCTGTCGCAGTCACGGACGCTGATGCAGAAAAGTAAAGGTACCTGGGCGAGGCTATCATAGTCACGGATACTTATGTAGAAAAATTAAAGGTATCCGGGCGAGGATGTCGCAGTCACGGATACTGATACAGAAAGTAAAGGAATCCGGGCGAGGCTCTCGCAGTCACGGACGCTGATGCAGAAAAGTAAAGGTATCCGGGCGAGGCTATCGCAGTCACGGACGCTGATGCAGAAATGTAAAGGAATCCGAGCAAGGCTATCGTAGTCACGGATACTGATACAGAAAAGTAAAGGAATCCGGGCGAGGCTATCGTAGTCACGGATACTGATACAGAAAAGTAAAGGAATCTGGGCGAGGCTATCGTAGTCACGGATGCTGATGTAGAAATGTAAAGGTATTCAGGCGAGGCTATCGCAGTCATGGACGCTGATGCAGAAATGTAAAGGTATCCAGGCGAGGTTGTCGCAGTCACGGATACTGATACAGAAAAGTAAAGGAATCCGGGCGAGGCTATCGCAGTCACGGACGCTGATGCAGAAAAGTAAAGGAATCCGGGCGAGGCTATCGTAGTCACGGATGCTGATGTAGAAATGTAAAGGTATTCAGGCGAGGCTGTCTCAGTCACGAATACTGATACAGAAAAGTAAAGGAATCCGGGCGAGGCTATCGTAGTCACGGATGCTGATGTAGAAATGTAAAGGTATTCAGGCGAGGCTATCGCAGTCACGGACGCTGATGCAGAAATGTAAAGGTATCCAGGCGAGGTTGTCGCAGTCACGGACAATGATGCAGAAAAGTCAAGGTATCCGGGCGAGGCTATCGCAGTCATGGACTCTCATGCAGAAATGTAAAGGAATCCGAGCGAGGCTATCGTAGTCACGGATACTGATACAGAAAAGTAAAGGAATCCGGGCGAGGCTATCGTAGTCACGGATACTGATACAGAAAAGTAAAGGAATCCGGTCGAGGCTATCGTAGTCACGGATGCGGATGTAGAAATGTAAAGGTATTCAGGCGAGGCTATCGCAGTCACGGACGCTGATGCAGAAATGTAAAGGTATCCAGGCGAGGTTGTCGCAGTCACGGATACTGATACAGAAAAGTAAAGGAATCCGGGCGAGGCTATCGCAGTCACGGACGCTGATGCAGAAAAGTAAAGGAATCCGGGCGAGGCTATCGTAGTCACGGATACTGATACAGAAAAGTAAAGGAATCCGGGCGAGGCTATCGTAGTCACGGATGCTGATGTAGAAATGTAAAGGCATTCAGGCGAGGCTATCGCAGTCACGGACGCTGATGCAGAAATGTAAAGGTATCCGGGCGAGGCTGTCGTAGTCACGGATACTGATACAGAAAAGTAAAGGTATTCAGGCGAGGCTGTCTCAGTCACGAATACTGATACAGAAAAGTAAAGGAATCCGGGCGAGGCTATCGCAGTCACGGACGCTGATGCAGAAAAGTAAAGGTATCCGGGCGAGGCTATCGCAGTCACGGACTCTAATGCAGAAATGTAAAGGAATCCGAGCGAGGCTATCGTAGTCACGGATACTGATACAGAAAAGTAAAGGAATCCGGGCGAGGCTATCGTAGTCACGGATACTGATACAGAAAAGTAAAGGAATCCGGGCGAGGCTATCGTAGTCACGGATGCTGATGTAGAAATGTAAAGGCATTCAGGCGAGGCTATCGCAGTCACGGACGCTGATGCAGAAATGTAAAGGTATCCGGGCGAGGCTGTCGCAGTCACTGATAGTGATACAGAAAAGTAAAGGAACCCGGGTGAGGCTATCGCCGTCACGGACGCTGATGCAGAAATGTAAAGGTACTCAGGCGCGGCTATCGCAGTCACGGACGCTGATGCAGAAATGTAAAGGTATCCGGGCGAGGCTAGCGCAATCACGGATCCTGATGAAGAAAATAAAGGTATTCGGGCGATGCTATCGCAGTCACGGACGCTGATGCAGAAATGTAAAGGTATCCGGGCGAGGCTAGCGCAATCACGGATCCTGATGAAGAAAATAAAGGTATTCGGGCGAGGCTATCGCAGTCACGGACGCTGATGCAGAAATGTAAAGGTATCCGGGCGAGGCTATCGTAGTCACGGATGCTGATACAGAAAAGTAAAGGAATCCGGGCGAGGCTATCGCAGTCACGGACGCTGATGCAGAAAAGTAAAGGTATCTGGGCGAGGCTATCGCAGTCACGGACGCTGATGCAGAAATGTAAAGGTATCCGGGCGAGGCTATCGTAGTCACGGATGCTGATGTAGAAATGTAAAGGTATTCAGGACAGGCTATCGCAGTCACGTACGCTGATGCAGAAATGTAAAGGTATCTGGGCGAGGATGTCGCAGTCACGGATACTGATACAGAAATGTAAAGGTATCCGGGCGAGGCTTTCGCAGTCACGGACGCTGATGCAGAAATGTAAAGGTATCCGTGCGAGGCTAGCGCAATCATGGATCTTGATGAAGAAAATAAAGGTATCCGGGCGAGGCTATCGCAGTCACGGACAATTATGCAGAAATGTAAAGGTATCCGGACGAGGCTGTCGTAGTCGCGGATTCTGATACAGAAAAGTAAAGGTATTCAGGCGAGGCTGTCTCAGTCACGAATACTGATACAGAAAAGTAAAGGAATCCGGGCGAGGCTATCGCAGTCACGGACGCTGATGCAGAAATGTAAAGGTATCCGGGCGAGGCTATCGCAGTCACGGACAATGATGCAGAAATGTAAAGATATCCGGGCGAGGCTATCGTAGTCACGGATGCTGATGTAGAAATGTAAAGGTGTTCAGGCGAGGCTATCGCAGTCACGGACGCTGATGCAGAAATGTAAAGGTATCCGGGCGAGGCTGTCGCAGTCACGGATACTGATACAGAAATGTAAAGGTATCCGGGCAAGACTTTCGCAGTCACGGACGCTGATGCAGAAATGTAAAAGTATCCGGGCGAGGCTGTCGCAGTCACTGATACTGATACAGAAAAGTAAAGGAATCCGGGTGAGGCTATCGCCGTCACGGACGCTGATGCAGAAATGTAAAGGTACTCAGGCGCGGCCATCGCAGTCACGGACGCTGATGCAGAAATGTAAAGGTATCCGGGCGAGGCTAGCGCAATCACGGATCCTGATGAAGAAAATAAAGGTATTCGGGCGAGGCTATCGCAGTCACGGACGCTGATGCAGAAATGTAAAGGTATCCGGGCGAGGCTATCGTAGTCACGGATGCTGATACAGAAAAGTAAAGGAATCCGGGCGAGGCTATCGCAGTCACGGACGCTGATGCAGAAAAGTAAAGGTATCTGGGCGAGGCTATCGCAGTCACGGACTCTAATGCAGAAATGTAAAGGAATCCGAGCGAGGCTATCGTAGTCACGGATACTGATACAGAAAAGTAAAGGAATCCGGGCGAGGCTATCGTAGTCACGGATACTGATACAGAAAAGTAAAGGAATCCGGGCGAGGCTATCGTAGTCACGGATGCTGATGTAGAAATGTAAAGGCATTCAGGCGAGGCTATCGCAGTCACGGACGCTGATGCAGAAATGTAAAGGTATCCGGGCGAGGCTGTCGCAGTCACTGATAGTGATACAGAAAAGTAAAGGAACCCGGGTGAGGCTATCGCCGTCACGGACGCTGATGCAGAAATGTAAAGGTACTCAGGCGCGGCTATCGCAGTCACGGACGCTGATGCAGAAATGTAAAGGTATCCGGGCGAGGCTAGCGCAATCACGGATCCTGATGAAGAAAATAAAGGTATTCGGGCGATGCTATCGCAGTCACGGACGCTGATGCAGAAATGTAAAGGTATCCGGGCGAGGCTATCGTAGTCACGGATGCTGATGTAGAAATGTAAAGGTATTCAGGACAGGCTATCGCAGTCACGTACGCTGATGCAGAAATGTAAAGGTATCTGGGCGAGGATGTCGCAGTCACGGATACTGATACAGAAATGTAAAGGTATCCGGGCGAGGCTTTCGCAGTCACGGACGCTGATGCAGAAATGTAAAGGTATCCGTGCGAGGCTAGCGCAATCATGGATCTTGATGAAGAAAATAAAGGTATCCGGGCGAGGCTATCGCAGTCACGGACAATGATGCAGAAATGTAAAGGTATCCGGACGAGGCTGTCGTAGTCGCGGATTCTGATACAGAAAAGTAAAGGTATTCAGGCGAGGCTGTCTCAGTCACGAATACTGATACAGAAAAGTAAAGGAATCCGGGCGAGGCTATCGCAGTCACGGACGCTGATGCAGAAATGTAAAGGTATCCGGGCGAGGCTATCGCAGTCACGGACAATGATGCAGAAATGTAAAGATATCCGGGCGAGGCTATCGTAGTCACGGATGCTGATGTAGAAATGTAAAGGTGTTCAGGCGAGGCTATCGCAGTCACGGACGCTGATGCAGAAATGTAAAGGTATCCGGGCGAGGCTGTCGCAGTCACGGATACTGATACAGAAATGTAAAGGTATCCGGGCAAGACTTTCGCAGTCACGGACGCTGATGCAGAAATGTAAAAGTATCCGGGCGAGGCTGTCGCAGTCACTGATACTGATACAGAAAAGTAAAGGAATCCGGGTGAGGCTATCGCCGTCACGGACGCTGATGCAGAAATGTAAAGGTACTCAGGCGCGGCCATCGCAGTCACGGACGCTGATGCATAAATGTAAAGGTATCCGGGCGAGGCTAGCGCAATCACGGATCCTGATGAAGAAAATAAAGGTATTCGGGCGAGGCTATCGCAGTCACGGACGCTGATGCAGAAATGTAAAGGTATCCGGGCGAGGCTATCGTAGTCACGGATGCTGATACAGAAAAGTAAAGGAATCCGGGCGAGGCTATCGCAGTCACGGACGCTGATGCAGAAAAGTAAAGGTATCTGGGCGAGGCTATCGCAGTCACGGACTCTAATGCAGAAATGTAAAGGAATCCGAGCGAGGCTATCGTAGTCACGGATACTGATACAGAAAAGTAAAGGAATCCGGGCGAGGCTATCGTAGTCACGGATACTGATACAGAAAAGTAAAGGAATCCGGGCGAGGCTATCGTAGTCACGGATGCTGATGTAGAAATGTAAAGGCATTCAGGCGAGGCTATCGCAGTCACGGACGCTGATGCAGAAATGTAAAGGTATCCGGGCGAGGCTGTCGCAGTCACTGATAGTGATACAGAAAAGTAAAGGAACCCGGGTGAGGCTATCGCCGTCACGGACGCTGATGCAGAAATGTAAAGGTACTCAGGCGCGGCTATCGCAGTCACGGACGCTGATGCAGAAATGTAAAGGTATCCGGGCGAGGCTAGCGCAATCACGGATCCTGATGAAGAAAATAAAGGTATTCGGGCGATGCTATCGCAGTCACGGACGCTGATGCAGAAATGTAAAGGTATCCGGGCGAGGCTATCGTAGTCACGGATGCTGATGTAGAAATGTAAAGGTATTCAGGACAGGCTATCGCAGTCACGTACGCTGATGCAGAAATGTAAAGGTATCTGGGCGAGGATGTCGCAGTCACGGATACTGATACAGAAATGTAAAGGTATCCGGGCGAGGCTTTCGCAGTCACGGACGCTGATGCAGAAATGTAAAGGTATCCGTGCGAGGCTAGCGCAATCATGGATCTTGATGAAGAAAATAAAGGTATCCGGGCGAGGCTATCGCAGTCACGGACAATGATGCAGAAATGTAAAGGTATCCGGACGAGGCTGTCGTAGTCGCGGATTCTGATACAGAAAAGTAAAGGTATTCAGGCGAGGCTGTCTCAGTCACGAATACTGATACAGAAAAGTAAAGGAATCCGGGCGAGGCTATCGCAGTCACGGACGCTGATGCAGAAATGTAAAGGTATCCGGGCGAGGCTATCGCAGTCACGGACAATGATGCAGAAATGTAAAGATATCCGGGCGAGGCTATCGTAGTCACGGATGCTGATGTAGAAATGTAAAGGTGTTCAGGCGAGGCTATCGCAGTCACGGACGCTGATGCAGAAATGTAAAGGTATCCGGGCGAGGCTGTCGCAGTCACGGATACTGATACAGAAATGTAAAGGTATCCGGGCAAGACTTTCGCAGTCACGGACGCTGATGCAGAAATGTAAAAGTATCCGGGCGAGGCTGTCGCAGTCACTGATACTGATACAGAAAAGTAAAGGAATCCGGGTGAGGCTATCGCCGTCACGGACGCTGATGCAGAAATGTAAAGGTACTCAGGCGCGGCCATCGCAGTCACGGACGCTGATGCAGAAATGTAAAGGTATCCGGGCGAGGCTAGCGCAATCACGGATCCTGATGAAGAAAATAAAGGTATTCGGGCGAGGCTATCGCAGTCACGGACGCTGATGCAGAAATGTAAAGGTATCCGGGCGAGGCTATCGTAGTCACGGATGCTGATACAGAAAAGTAAAGGAATCCGGGCGAGGCTATCGCAGTCACGGACGCTGATGCAGAAAAGTAAAGGTATCTGGGCGAGGCTATCGCAGTCACGGACTCTAATGCAGAAATGTAAAGGAATCCGAGCGAGGCTATCGTAGTCACGGATACTGATACAGAAAAGTAAAGGAATCCGGGCGAGGCTATCGTAGTCACGGATACTGATACAGAAAAGTAAAGGAATCCGGGCGAGGCTATCGTAGTCACGGATGCTGATGTAGAAATGTAAAGGCATTCAGGCGAGGCTATCGCAGTCACGGACGCTGATGCAGAAATGTAAAGGTATCCGGGCGAGGCTGTCGCAGTCACTGATAGTGATACAGAAAAGTAAAGGAACCCGGGTGAGGCTATCGCCGTCACGGACGCTGATGCAGAAATGTAAAGGTACTCAGGCGCGGCTATCGCAGTCACGGACGCTGATGCAGAAATGTAAAGGTATCCGGGCGAGGCTAGCGCAATCACGGATCCTGATGAAGAAAATAAAGGTATTCGGGCGATGCTATCGCAGTCACGGACGCTGATGCAGAAATGTAAAGGTATCCGGGCGAGGCTATCGTAGTCACGGATGCTGATGTAGAAATGTAAAGGTATTCAGGACAGGCTATCGCAGTCACGTACGCTGATGCAGAAATGTAAAGGTATCTGGGCGAGGATGTCGCAGTCACGGATACTGATACAGAAATGTAAAGGTATCCGGGCGAGGCTTTCGCAGTCACGGACGCTGATGCAGAAATGTAAAGGTATCCGTGCGAGGCTAGCGCAATCATGGATCTTGATGAAGAAAATAAAGGTATCCGGGCGAGGCTATCGCAGTCACGGACAATGATGCAGAAATGTAAAGGTATCCGGACGAGGCTGTCGTAGTCGCGGATTCTGATACAGAAAAGTAAAGGTATTCAGGCGAGGCTGTCTCAGTCACGAATACTGATACAGAAAAGTAAAGGAATCCGGGCGAGGCTATCGCAGTCACGGACGCTGATGCAGAAATGTAAAGGTATCCGGGCGAGGCTATCGCAGTCACGGACAATGATGCAGAAATGTAAAGATATCCGGGCGAGGCTATCGTAGTCACGGATGCTGATGTAGAAATGTAAAGGTGTTCAGGCGAGGCTATCGCAGTCACGGACGCTGATGCAGAAATGTAAAGGTATCCGGGCGAGGCTGTCGCAGTCACGGATACTGATACAGAAATGTAAAGGTATCCGGGCAAGACTTTCGCAGTCACGGACGCTGATGCAGAAATGTAAAAGTATCCGGGCGAGGCTGTCGCAGTCACTGATACTGATACAGAAAAGTAAAGGAATCCGGGTGAGGCTATCGCCGTCACGGACGCTGATGCAGAAATGTAAAGGTACTCAGGCGCGGCCATCGCAGTCACGGACGCTGATGCATAAATGTAAAGGTATCCGGGCGAGGCTAGCGCAATCACGGATCCTGATGAAGAAAATAAAGGTATTCGGGCGAGGCTATCGCAGTCACGGACGCTGATGCAGAAATGTAAAGGTATCCGGGCGAGGCTATCGTAGTCACGGATGCTGATACAGAAAAGTAAAGGAATCCGGGCGAGGCTATCGCAGTCACGGACGCTGATGCAGAAAAGTAAAGGTATCTGGGCGAGGCTATCGCAGTCACGGACTCTAATGCAGAAATGTAAAGGAATCCGAGCGAGGCTATCGTAGTCACGGATACTGATACAGAAAAGTAAAGGAATCCGGGCGAGGCTATCGTAGTCACGGATACTGATACAGAAAAGTAAAGGAATCCGGGCGAGGCTATCGTAGTCACGGATGCTGATGTAGAAATGTAAAGGCATTCAGGCGAGGCTATCGCAGTCACGGACGCTGATGCAGAAATGTAAAGGTATCCGGGCGAGGCTGTCGCAGTCACTGATAGTGATACAGAAAAGTAAAGGAACCCGGGTGAGGCTATCGCCGTCACGGACGCTGATGCAGAAATGTAAAGGTACTCAGGCGCGGCTATCGCAGTCACGGACGCTGATGCAGAAATGTAAAGGTATCCGGGCGAGGCTAGCGCAATCACGGATCCTGATGAAGAAAATAAAGGTATTCGGGCGATGCTATCGCAGTCACGGACGCTGATGCAGAAATGTAAAGGTATCCGGGCGAGGCTATCGTAGTCACGGATGCTGATGTAGAAATGTAAAGGTATTCAGGACAGGCTATCGCAGTCACGTACGCTGATGCAGAAATGTAAAGGTATCTGGGCGAGGATGTCGCAGTCACGGATACTGATACAGAAATGTAAAGGTATCCGGGCGAGGCTTTCGCAGTCACGGACGCTGATGCAGAAATGTAAAGGTATCCGTGCGAGGCTAGCGCAATCATGGATCTTGATGAAGAAAATAAAGGTATCCGGGCGAGGCTATCGCAGTCACGGACAATGATGCAGAAATGTAAAGGTATCCGGACGAGGCTGTCGTAGTCGCGGATTCTGATACAGAAAAGTAAAGGTATTCAGGCGAGGCTGTCTCAGTCATGAATACTGATACAGAAAAGTAAAGGAATCCGGGCGAGGCTATCGCAGTCACGGACGCTGATGCAGAAATGTAAAGGTATCCGGGCGAGGCTATCGCAGTCACGGACAATGATGCAGAAATGTAAAGATATCCGGGCGAGGCTATCGTAGTCACGGATGCTGATGTAGAAATGTAAAGGTGTTCAGGCGAGGCTATCGCAGTCACGGACGCTGATGCAGAAATGTAAAGGTATCCGGGCGAGGCTGTCGCAGTCACGGATACTGATACAGAAATGTAAAGGTATCCGGGCAAGACTTTCGCAGTCACGGACGCTGATGCAGAAATGTAAAAGTATCCGGGCGAGGCTGTCGTAGTCACTGATACTGATACAGAAAAGTAAAGGAATCCGGGTGAGGCTATCGCCGTCACGGACGCTGATGCAGAAATGTAAAGGTACTCAGGCGCGGCCATCGCAGTCACGGACGCTGATGCAGAAATGTAAAGGTATCCGGGCGAGGCTAGCGCAATCACGGATCCTGATGAAGAAAATAAAGGTATTCGGGCGAGGCTATCGCAGTCACGGACGCTGATGCAGAAATGTAAAGGTATCCGGGCGAGGCTATCGTAGTCACGGATGCTGATACAGAAAAGTAAAGGAATCCGGGCGAGGCTATCGCAGTCACGGACGCTGATGCAGAAAAGTAAAGGTATCCGGGCGAGGCTATCGCAGTCACGGACTCTAATGCAGAAATGTAAAGGAATCCGAGCGAGGCTATCGTAGTCACGGATACTGATACAGAAAAGTAAAGGAATCCGGGCGAGGCTATCGCAGTCATGGACTCTCATGCAGAAATGTAAAGGAATTCGAGCGAGGCTATCGTAGTCACGGATACTGATACAGAAAAGTAAAGGAATCCGGGCGAGGCTATCGTAGTCACGGATACTGATACAGAAAAGTAAAGGAATCCGGTCGAGGCTATCGTAGTCACGGATGCGGATGTAGAAATGTAAAGGTATTCAGGCGAGGCTATCGCAGTCACGGACGCTGATGCAGAAATGTAAAGGTATCCAGGCGAGGTTGTCGCAGTCACGGATACTGATACAGAAAAGTAAAGGAATCCGGGCGAGGCTATCGCAGTCACGGACGCTGATGCAGAAAAGTAAAGGAATCCGGGCGAGGCTATCGTAGTCACGGATACTGATACAGAAAAGTAAAGGAATCCGGGCGAGGCTATCGTAGTCATGGATGCTGATGTAGAAATGTAAAGGTATCCAGGCGAGGTTGTCGCAGTCACGGATACTGATACAGAAAAGTAAAGGAATCCGGGCGAGGCTATCGCAGTCACGGACGCTGATGCAGAAAAGTAAAGGAATCCGGGCGAGGCTATCGTAGTCACGGATGCTGATGTAGAAATGTAAAGGTATTCAGGCGAGGCTGTCTCAGTCACGAATACTGATACAGAAAACTAAAGGAATCCGGGCGAGGCTATCGCAGTCACGGACGCTGATGCGGAAATGTAAACGTATCCGGGCGAGGTTGTCGCAGTCACGGATACTGATACAGAAAAGTAAAGGAATCCGCGCGAGGCTATCACAGTCACGGACGCTGATGCAGAAATGTAAAGGTATCCGGACAAGGCAATCGTAGTCACGGATGCTGATGTAGAAATGTAAAGGTATTCAGGCGAGGCTATCGCAGTCACGGACGCTGATGCGGAAATGAAAAGGTATCCGGGCGAGGCTATCATAGTCACAGATACTTATGCAGAAAAATTAAAGGTATCCGGGCGAGGATGTCGCAGTCACGGATACTGATACAGAAAAGTAAAGGAATCCGGGGAGGCTGTCGCAGTCACGGATACTGATACAGAAAGTAAAGGAATCCGGGCGAGGCTCTCGCAGTCACGGACGCTGATGCAGAAAAGTAAAGGTATCCGGGCGAGGCTATCGCAGTCACGGACGCTGATGCAGAAATGTAAAGGAATCCGAGCAAGGCTATCGTAGTCACGGATACTGATACAGAAAAGTAAAGGAATCCGGGCGAGGCTATCGTAGTAACGGATACTGATACAGAAAAGTAAAGGAATCCGGGCGAGGCTATCGCAGTCACGGACGCTGATGCAGAAATGTAAAGATATTCAGGCGAGGCTATCGCAGTCACGGACGCTGATGCAGAAAAGTAAAGGTATCCGGGCGAGGCTGTCGCAGTCACGGACGCTGATGCAGAAAAGTAAAGGTACCTGGGCGAGGCTATCATAGTCACGGATACTTATGTAGAAAAATTAAAGGTATCCGGGCGAGGATGTCGCAGTCACGGATACTGATACAGAAAGTAAAGGAATCCGGGCGAGGCTCTCGCAGTCACGGACGCTGATGCAGAAAAGTAAAGGTATCCGGGCGAGGCTATCGCAGTCACGGACGCTGATGCAGAAATGTAAAGGAATCCGAGCAAGGCTATCGTAGTCACGGATACTGATACAGAAAAGTAAAGGAATCCGGGCGAGGCTATCGTAGTCACGGATACTGATACAGAAAAGTAAAGGAATCCGGGCGAGGCTATCGTAGTCACGGATGCTGATGTAGAAATGTAAAGGTATTCAGGCGAGGCTATCGCAGTCACGGACGCTGATGCAGAAATGTAAAGGTATCCAGGCGAGGTTGTCGCAGTCACGGATACTGATACAGAAAAGTAAAGGAATCCGGGCGAGGCTATCGCAGTCACGGACGCTGATGCAGAAAAGTAAAGGAATCCGGGCGAGGCTATCGTAGTCACGGATGCTGATGCAGAAAAGTAAAGGTATCCAGGCGAGGTTGTCGTAGTCACGGACAATGATGCAGAAAAGTCAAGGTATCCAGGCGAGGCTATCGCAGTCATGGACTCTCATGCAGAAATGTAAAGGAATCCGAGCGTGGCTATCGTAGTCACGGATACTGATACAGAAAAGTAAAGGAATCCGGGCGAGGCTATCGTAGTCACGGATGCTGATGTAGAAATGTAAAGGTATTCAGGCGAGGCTATCGCAGTCACGGACGCTGATGCAGAAATGTAAAGGTATCCAGGCGAGGTTGTCGCAGTCACGGTTACTGATACAGAAAAGTAAAGGAATCCGGGCGAGGCTATCGCAGTCACGGACGCTGATGCAGAAAAGTAAAGGAATCCGGGCGAGGCTATCGTAGTCACGGATGCTGATGTAGAAATGTAAAGGTATTCAGGCGAGGCTGTCTCAGTCACGAATACTGATACAGAAAAGTAAAGGAATCCGGGCGAGGCTATCGTAGTCACGGATGCTGATGTAGAAATGTAAAGGTATTCAGGCGAGGCTATCGCAGTCACGGACGCTGATGCAGAAATGTAAAGGTATCCAGGCGAGGTTGTCGCAGTCACGGATACTGATACAGAAAAGTAAAGGAATCCGGGCGAGGCTATCGCAGTCACGGACGCTGATGCAGAAAAGTAAAGGAATCCGGGCGAGGCTATCGTAGTCACGGATACTGATACAGAAAAGTAAAGGAATCCGGGCGAGGCTATCGTAGTCACGGATGCTGATGTAGAAATGTAAAGGCATTCAGGCGAGGCTATCGCAGTCACGGACGCTGATGCAGAAATGTAAAGGTATCCGGGCGAGGCTGTCGTAGTCACGGATACTGATACAGAAAAGTAAAGGTATTCAGGCGAGGCTGTCTCAGTCACGAATACTGATACAGAAAAGTAAAGGAATCCGGGCGAGGCTATCGCAGTCACGGACGCTGATGCAGAAAAGTAAAGGTATCCGGGCGAGGCTATCGCAGTCACGGACTCTAATGCAGAAATGTAAAGGAATCCGAGCGAGGCTATCGTAGTCACGGATACTGATACAGAAAAGTAAAGGAATCCGGGCGAGGCTATCGTAGTCACGGATACTGATACAGAAAAGTAAAGGAATCCGGGCGAGGCTATCGTAGTCACGGATGCTGATGTAGAAATGTAAAGGTATTCAGGCGAGGCTATCGCAGTCACGGACGCTGATGCAGAAATGTAAAGGTATCCAGGCGAGGTTGTCGCAGTCACGGACAATGATGCAGAAAAGTCAAGGTATCCGGGCGAGGCTATTGCAGTCATGGACTCTCATGCAGAAATGTAAAGGAATCCGAGCGAGGCTATCGTAGTCACGGATACTGATACAGAAAAGTAAAGGAATCCGGGCAAGGCTATCGTAGTCACGGATGCTGATGTAGAAATGTAAAGGTATTCAGGCGAGGCTATCGCAGTCACGGACGCTGATGCAGAAATGTAAAGGTATCCAGGCGAGGTTGTCGCAGTCACGGATACTGATACAGAAAAGTAAAGGAATCCGGGCGAGGCTATCGCAGTCACGGACGCTGATGCAGAAAAGTAAAGGAATCCGGGCGAGGCTATCGTAGTCACGGATGCTGATGTAGAAATGTAAAGGTATTCAGGCGAGGCTGTCTCAGTCACGAATACTGATACAGAAAAGTAAAGGAATCCGGGCGAGGCTATCGTAGTCACGGATGCTGATGTAGAAATGTAAAGGTATTCAGGCGAGGCTATCGCAGTCACGGACGCTGATGCAGAAATGTAAAGGTATCCAGGCGAGGTTGTCGCAGTCACGGATACTGATACAGAAAAGTAAAGGAATCCGGGCGAGGCTATCGCAGTCACGGACGCTGATGCAGAAAAGTAAAGGAATCCGGGCGAGGCTATCGTAGTCACGGATACTGATACAGAAAAGTAAAGGAATCCGGGCGAGGCTATCGTAGTCACGGATGCTGATGTAGAAATGTAAAGGCATTCAGGCGAGGCTATCGCAGTCACGGACGCTGATGCAGAAATGTAAAGGTATCCGGGCGAGGCTGTCGTAGTCACGGATACTGATACAGAAAAGTAAAGGTATTCAGGCGAGGCTGTCTCAGTCACGAATACTGATACAGAAAAGTAAAGGAATCCGGGCGAGGCTATCGCAGTCACGGACGCTGATGCAGAAAAGTAAAGGTATCCGGGCGAGGCTATCGCAGTCACGGACTCTAATGCAGAAATGTAAAGGAATCCGAGCGAGGCTATCGTAGTCACGGATACTGATACAGAAAAGTAAAGGAATCCGGGCGAGGCTATCGTAGTCACGGATACTGATACAGAACAGTAAAGGAATCCGGGCGAGGCTATCGTAGTCACGGATGCTGATGTAGAAATGTAAAGGTATTCAGGCGAGGCTATCGCAGTCACGGACGCTGATGCAGAAATGTAAAGGTATCCAGGCGAGGTTGTCGCAGTCACGGACAATGATGCAGAAAAGTCAAGGTATCCGGGCGAGGCTATCGCAGTCATGGACTCTCATGCAGAAATGTAAAGGAATCCGAGCGAGGCTATCGTAGTCACGGATACTGATACAGAAAAGTAAAGGAATCCGGGCGAGGCTATCGTAGTCACGGATACTGATACAGAAAAGTAAAGGAATCCGGTCGAGGCTATCGTAGTCACGGATGCGGATGTAGAAATGTAAAGGTATTCAGGCGAGGCTATCGCAGTCACGGACGCTGATGCAGAAATGTAAAGGTATCCAGGCGAGGTTGTCGCAGTCACGGATACTGATACAGAAAAGTAAAGGAATCCGGGCGAGGCTATCGCAGTCACGGACGCTGATGCAGAAAAGTAAAGGTATCCGGGCGAGGCTATCGCAGTCACGGACTCTAATGCAGAAATGTAAAGGAATCCGAGCGAGGCTATCGTAGTCACGGATACTGATACAGAAAAGTAAAGGAATCCGGGCGAGGCTATCGTAGTTACGGATACTGATACAGAAAAGTAAAGGAATCCGGGCGAGGCTATCGTAGTCACGGATGCTGATGTAGAAATGTAAAGGTATTCAGGCGAGGCTATCGCAGTCACGGACGCTGATGCAGAAATGTAAAGGTATCCGGGCGAGGCTATCGCAGTCACGGACTCTAATGCAGAAATGTAAAGGAATCCGAGCGAGGCTATCGTAGTCACGGATACTGATACAGAAAAGTAAAGGAATCCGGGCGAGGCTATCGTAGTCACGGATACTGATACAGAAAAGTAAAGGAATCCGGGCGAGGCTATCGTAGTCACGGATGCTGATGTAGAAATGTAAAGGTATTCAGGCGAGGCTATCGCAGTCACGGACGCTGATGCAGAAATGTAAAGGTATCCAGGCGAGGTTGTCGCAGTCACGGACAATGATGCAGAAAAGTCAAGGTATCCGGGCGAGGCTATCGCAGTCATGGACTCTCATGCAGAAATGTAAAGGAATCCGAGCGAGGCTATCGTAGTCACGGATACTGATACAGAAAAGTAAAGGAATCCGGGCGAGGCTATCGTAGTCACGGATACTGATACAGAAAAGTAAAGGAATCCGGTCGAGGCTATCGTAGTCACGGATGCGGATGTAGAAATGTAAAGGTATTCAGGCGAGGCTATCGCAGTCACGGACGCTGATGCAGAAAAGTAAAGGTATCCGGGCGAGGCTATCGCAGTCACGGACTCTAATGCAGAAATGTAAAGGAATCCGAGCGAGGCTATCGTAGTCACGGATACTGATACAGAAAAGTAAAGGAATCCGGGCGAGGCTATCGTAGTCACGGATACTGATACAGAAAAGTAAAGGAATCCGGGCGAGGCTATCGTAGTCACGGATGCTGATGTAGAAATGTAAATGTATTCAGGCGAGGCTATCGCAGTCACGGACGCTGATGCAGAAATGTAAAGGTATCCAGGCGAGGTTGTCGCAGTCACGGACAATGATGCAGAAAAGTCAAGGTATCCGGGCGAGGCTATCGCAGTCATGGACTCTCATGCAGAAATGTAAAGGTATCCGGGCGAGGCTATCGCAGTCACGGACTCTAATGCAGAAATGTAAAGGAATCCGAGCGAGGCTATCGTAGTCACGGATACTGATACAGAAAAGTAAAGGAATCCGGGCGAGGCTATCGTAGTCACGGATACTGATACAGAAAAGTAAAGGAATCCGGGCGAGGCTATCGTAGTCACGGATGCTGATGTAGAAATGTAAAGGTATTCAGGCGAGGCTATCGCAGTCACGGACGCTGATGCAGAAATGTAAAGGTATCCAGGCGAGGTTGTCGCAGTCACGGACAATGATGCAGAAAAGTCAAGGTATCCGGGCGAGGCTATCGCAGTCATGGACTCTCATGCAGAAATGTAAAGGAATCCGAGCGAGGCTATCGTAGTCACGGATACTGATACAGAAAAGTAAAGGAATCCGGGCGAGGCTATCGTAGTCACGGATACTGATACAGAAAAGTAAAGGAATCCGGTCGAGGCTATCGTAGTCACGGATGCGGATGTAGAAATGTAAAGGTATTCAGGCGAGGCTATCGCAGTCACGGACGCTGATGCAGAAATGTAAAGGTATCCAGGCGAGGTTGTCGCAGTCACGGATACTGATACAGAAAAGTAAAGGAATCCGGGCGAGGCTATCGCAGTCACGGACGCTGATGCAGAAAAGTAAAGGAATCCGGGCGAGGCTATCGTAGTCACGGATACTGATACAGAAAAGTAAAGGAATCCGGGCGAGGCTATCGTAGTCACGGATGCTGATGTAGAAATGTAAAGGCATTCAGGCGAGGCTATCGCAGTCACGGACGCTGATGCAGAAATGTAAAGGTATCCGGGCGAGGCTGTCGTAGTCACGGATACTGATACAGAAAAGTAAAGGTATTCAGGCGAGGCTGTCTCAGTCACGAATACTGATACAGAAAAGTAAAGGAATCCGGGCGAGGCTATCGCAGTCACGGACGCTGATGCAGAAAAGTAAAGGTATCCGGGCGTGGCTATCGCAGTCACGGACTCTAATGCAGAAATGTAAAGGAATCCGAGCGAGGCTATCGTAGTCACGGATACTGATACAGAAAAGTAAAGGAATCCGGGCGAGGCTATCGTAGTCACGGATACTGATACAGAAAAGTAAAGGAATCCGGGCGAGGCTATCGTAGTCACGGATGCTGATGTAGAAATGTAAAGGTATTCAGGCGAGGCTATCGCAGTCACGGACGCTGATGCAGAAATGTAAAGGTATCCAGGCGAGGTTGTCGCAGTCACGGACAATGATGCAGAAAAGTCAAGGTATCCGGGCGAGGCTATCGCAGTCATGGACTCTCATGCAGAAATGTAAAGGAATCCGAGCGAGGCTATCGTAGTCACGGATACTGATACAGAAAAGTAAAGGAATCCGGGCGAGGCTATCGTAGTCACGGATACTGATACAGAAAAGTAAAGGAATCCGGTCGAGGCTATCGTAGTCACGGATGCGGATGTAGAAATGTAAAGGTATTCAGGCGAGGCTATCGCAGTCACGGACGCTGATGCAGAAATGTAAAGGTATCCAGGCGAGGTTGTCGCAGTCACGGATACTGATACAGAAAAGTAAAGGAATCCGGGCGAGGCTATCGCAGTCACGGACGCTGATGCAGAAAAGTAAAGGAATCCGGGCGAGGCTATCGTAGTCACGGATACTGATACAGAAAAGTAAAGGAATCCGGGCGAGGCTATCGTAGTCACGGATGCTGATGTAGAAATGTAAAGGCATTCAGGCGAGGCTATCGCAGTCACGGACGCTGATGCAGAAATGTAAAGGTATCCGGGCGAGGCTGTCGTAGTCACGGATACTGATACAGAAAAGTAAAGGTATTCAGGCGAGGCTGTCTCAGTCACGAATACTGATACAGAAAAGTAAAGGAATCCGGGCGAGGCTATCGCAGTCACGGACGCTGATGCAGAAAAGTAAAGGTATCCGGGCGAGGCTATCGCAGTCACGGACTCTAATGCAGAAATGTAAAGGAATCCGAGCGAGGCTATCGTAGTCACGGATACTGATACAGAAAAGTAAAGGAATCCGGGCGAGGCTATCGTAGTCACGGATACTGATACAGAAAAGTAAAGGAATCCGGGCGAGGCTATCGTAGTCACGGATGCTGATGTAGAAATGTAAAGGTATTCAGGCGAGGCTATCGCAGTCACGGACGCTGATGCAGAAATGTAAAGGTATCCAGGCGAGGTTGTCGCAGTCACGGACAATGATGCAGAAAAGTCAAGGTATCCGGGCGAGGCTATCGCAGTCATGGACTCTCATGCAGAAATGTAAAGGAATCCGAGCGAGGCTATCGTAGTCACGGATACTGATACAGAAAAGTAAAGGAATCCGGGCGAGGCTATCGTAGTCACGGATACTGATACAGAAAAGTAAAGGAATCCGGGCGAGGCTATCGTAGTCACGGATGCTGATGTAGAAATGTAAAGGTATTCAGGCGAGGCTATCGCAGTCACGGACGCTGATGCAGAAATGTAAAGGTATCCAGGCGAGGTTGTCGCAGTCACGGACAATGATGCAGAAAAGTCAAGGTATCCGGGCGAGGCTATCGCAGTCATGGACTCTCATGCAGAAATGTAAAGGTATCCGGGCGAGGCTATCGCAGTCACGGACTCTAATGCAGAAATGTAAAGGAATCCGAGCGAGGCTATCGTAGTCACGGATACTGATACAGAAAAGTAAAGGAATCCGGGCGAGGCTATCGTAGTCACGGATACTGATACAGAAAAGTAAAGGAATCCGGGCGAGGCTATCGTAGTCACGGATGCTGATGTAGAAATGTAAAGGTATTCAGGCGAGGCTATCGCAGTCACGGACGCTGATGCAGAAATGTAAAGGTATCCAGGCGAGGTTGTCGCAGTCACGGACAATGATGCAGAAAAGTCAAGGTATCCGGGCGAGGCTATCGCAGTCATGGACTCTCATGCAGAAATGTAAAGGAATCCGAGCGAGGCTATCGTAGTCACGGATACTGATACAGAAAAGTAAAGGAATCCGGGCGAGGCTATCGTAGTCACGGATACTGATACAGAAAAGTAAAGGAATCCGGTCGAGGCTATCGTAGTCACGGATGCGGATGTAGAAATGTAAAGGTATTCAGGCGAGGCTATCGCAGTCACGGACGCTGATGCAGAAATGTAAAGGTATCCAGGCGAGGTTGTCGCAGTCACGGATACTGATACAGAAAAGTAAAGGAATCCGGGCGAGGCTATCGCAGTCACGGACGCTGATGCAGAAAAGTAAAGGAATCCGGGCGAGGCTATCGTAGTCACGGATACTGATACAGAAAAGTAAAGGAATCCGGGCGAGGCTATCGTAGTCACGGATGCTGATGTAGAAATGTAAAGGCATTCAGGCGAGGCTATCGCAGTCACGGACGCTGATGCAGAAATGTAAAGGTATCCGGGCGAGGCTGTCGTAGTCACGGATACTGATACAGAAAAGTAAAGGTATTCAGGCGAGGCTGTCTCAGTCACGAATACTGATACAGAAAAGTAAAGGAATCCGGGCGAGGCTATCGCAGTCACGGACGCTGATGCAGAAAAGTAAAGGTATCCGGGCGTGGCTATCGCAGTCACGGACTCTAATGCAGAAATGTAAAGGAATCCGAGCGAGGCTATCGTAGTCACGGATACTGATACAGAAAAGTAAAGGAATCCGGGCGAGGCTATCGTAGTCACGGATACTGATACAGAAAAGTAAAGGAATCCGGGCGAGGCTATCGTAGTCACGGATGCTGATGTAGAAATGTAAAGGTATTCAGGCGAGGCTATCGCAGTCACGGACGCTGATGCAGAAATGTAAAGGTATCCAGGCGAGGTTGTCGCAGTCACGGACAATGATGCAGAAAAGTCAAGGTATCCGGGCGAGGCTATCGCAGTCATGGACTCTCATGCAGAAATGTAAAGGAATCCGAGCGAGGCTATCGTAGTCACGGATACTGATACAGAAAAGTAAAGGAATCCGGGCGAGGCTATCGTAGTCACGGATACTGATACAGAAAAGTAAAGGAATCCGGTCGAGGCTATCGTAGTCACGGATGCGGATGTAGAAATGTAAAGGTATTCAGGCGAGGCTATCGCAGTCACGGACGCTGATGCAGAAATGTAAAGGTATCCAGGCGAGGTTGTCGCAGTCACGGATACTGATACAGAAAAGTAAAGGAATCCGGGCGAGGCTATCGCAGTCACGGACGCTGATGCAGAAAAGTAAAGGAATCCGGGCGAGGCTATCGTAGTCACGGATACTGATACAGAAAAGTAAAGGAATCCGGGCGAGGCTATCGTAGTCACGGATGCTGATGTAGAAATGTAAAGGCATTCAGGCGAGGCTATCGCAGTCACGGACGCTGATGCAGAAATGTAAAGGTATCCGGGCGAGGCTGTCGTAGTCACGGATACTGATACAGAAAAGTAAAGGTATTCAGGCGAGGCTGTCTCAGTCACGAATACTGATACAGAAAAGTAAAGGAATCCGGGCGAGGCTATCGCAGTCACGGACGCTGATGCAGAAAAGTAAAGGTATCCGGGCGAGGCTATCGCAGTCACGGACTCTAATGCAGAAATGTAAAGGAATCCGAGCGAGGCTATCGTAGTCACGGATACTGATACAGAAAAGTAAAGGAATCCGGGCGAGGCTATCGTAGTCACGGATACTGATACAGAAAAGTAAAGGAATCCGGGCGAGGCTATCGTAGTCACGGATGCTGATGTAGAAATGTAAAGGTATTCAGGCGAGGCTATCGCAGTCACGGACGCTGATGCAGAAATGTAAAGGTATCCAGGCGAGGTTGTCGCAGTCACGGACAATGATGCAGAAAAGTCAAGGTATCCGGGCGAGGCTATCGCAGTCATGGACTCTCATGCAGAAATGTAAAGGAATCCGAGCGAGGCTATCGTAGTCACGGATACTGATACAGAAAAGTAAAGGAATCCGGGCGAGGCTATCGTAGTCACGGATACTGATACAGAAAAGTAAAGGAATCCGGTCGAGGCTATCGTAGTCACGGATGCGGATGTAGAAATGTAAAGGTATTCAGGCGAGGCTATCGCAGTCACGGACGCTGATGCAGAAATGTAAAGGTATCCAGGCGAGGTTGTCGCAGTCACGGATACTGATACAGAAAAGTAAAGGAATCCGGGCGAGGCTATCGCAGTCACGGACGCTGATGCAGAAAAGTAAAGGAATCCGGGCGAGGCTATCGTAGTCACGGATACTGATACAGAAAAGTAAAGGAATCCGGGCGAGGCTATCGTAGTCACGGATGCTGATGTAGAAATGTAAAGGCATTCAGGCGAGGCTATCGCAGTCACGGACGCTGATGCAGAAATGTAAAGGTATCCGGGCGAGGCTGTCGTAGTCACGGATACTGATACAGAAAAGTAAAGGTATTCAGGCGAGGCTGTCTCAGTCACGAATACTGATACAGAAAAGTAAAGGAATCCGGGCGAGGCTATCGCAGTCACGGACGCTGATGCAGAAAAGTAAAGGTATCCGGGCGTGGCTATCGCAGTCACGGACTCTAATGCAGAAATGTAAAGGAATCCGAGCGAGGCTATCGTAGTCACGGATACTGATACAGAAAAGTAAAGGAATCCGGGCGAGGCTATCGTAGTCACGGATACTGATACAGAAAAGTAAAGGAATCCGGGCGAGGCTATCGTAGTCACGGATGCTGATGTAGAAATGTAAAGGCATTCAGGCGAGGCTATCGCAGTCACGGACGCTGATGCAGAAATGTAAAGGTATCCGGGCGAGGCTGTCGCAGTCACTGATAGTGATACAGAAAAGTAAAGGAACCCGGGTGAGGCTATCGCCGTCACGGACGCTGATGCAGAAATGTAAAGGTACTCAGGCGCGGCTATCGCAGTCACGGACGCTGATGCAGAAATGTAATGGTATCCGGGCGAGGCTAGCGCAATCACGGATCCTGATGAAGAAAATAAAGGTATTCGGGCGAGGCTATCGCAGTCACGGACGCTGATGCAGAAATGTAAAGGTATCCGGGCGAGGCTATCGTAGTCACGGATGCTGATGTAGAAATGTAAAGGTATTCAGGACAGGCTATCGCAGTCACGTACGCTGATGCAGAAATGTAAAGGTATCTGGGCGAGGCTGTCGCAGTCACGGATACTGATACAGAAATGTAAAGGTATCCGGGCGAGGCTTTCGCAGTCACGGACGCTGATGCAGAAATGTAAAGGTATCCGGGCGAGGCTAGCGCAATCATGGATCTTGATGAAGAAAATAAAGGTATCCGGGCGAGGCTATCGCAGTCACGGACAATGATGCAGAAATGTAAAGGTATCCGGACGAGGCTGTCGTAGTCACGGATACTGATACAGAAAAGTAAAGGTATTCAGGCGAGGCTGTCTCAGTCACGAATACTGATACAGAAAAGAAAAGGAATCCGGGCGAGGCTATCGCAGTCACGGACGCTGATGCAAAAAAGTAAAGGTATCCGGGCGAGGCTATCGCAGTCACGGACGCTGATGCAGAAATGTAAAGGTATCCGGGCGAGGCTGTCGCAGTCACGGATACTGATACAGAAAAGTAAAGGAATCCGGGCGAGGCTATCGTAGTCACGGATACTGATACAGAAAAGTAAAGGAATCCGGGCGAGGCTATCGTAGTCACGGATGCTGATGTAGAAATGTAAAGGCATTCAGGCGAGGCTATCGCAGTCACGGACGCTGATGCAGAAATATAAAGGTATCCGGGCGAGGCTGTCGCAGTCACTGATAGTGATACAGAAAAGTAAAGGAACCCGGGTGAGGCTATCGCCGTCACGGACGCTGATGCAGAAATGTAAAGGTACTCAGGCGCGTCTATCGCAGTCACGGACGCTGATGCAGAAATGTAAAGGTATCCGGGCGAGGCTAGCGCAATCACGGATCCTGATGAAGAAAATAAAGGTATTCGGGCGAGGCTATCGCAGTCACGGACGCTGATGCAGAAATGTAAAGGTATCCGGGCGAGGCTATCGTAGTCACGGATGCTGATGTAGAAATGTAAAGGTATTCAGGACAGGCTATCGCAGTCACGTACGCTGATGCAGAAATGTAAAGGTATCTGGGCGAGGATGTCGCAGTCACGGATACTGATACAGAAAAGTAAAGGAATCCGGGCGAGGCTATCGCAGTCACGGACGCTGATGCAGAAAAGTAAAGGTATCCGGGCGTGGCTATCGCAGTCACGGACTCTAATGCAGAAATGTAAAGGAATCCGAGCGAGGCTATCGTAGTCACGGATACTGATACAGAAAAGTAAAGGAATCCGGGCGAGGCTATCGTAGTCACGGATACTGATACAGAAAAGTAAAGGAATCCGGGCGAGGCTATCGTAGTCACGGATGCTGATGTAGAAATGTAAAGGTATTCAGGCGAGGCTATCGCAGTCACGGACGCTGATGCAGAAATGTAAAGGTATCCAGGCGAGGTTGTCGCAGTCACGGACAATGATGCAGAAAAGTCAAGGTATCCGGGCGAGGCTATCGCAGTCATGGACTCTCATGCAGAAATGTAAAGGAATCCGAGCGAGGCTATCGTAGTCACGGATACTGATACAGAAAAGTAAAGGAATCCGGGCGAGGCTATCGTAGTCACGGATACTGATACAGAAAAGTAAAGGAATCCGGTCGAGGCTATCGTAGTCACGGATGCGGATGTAGAAATGTAAAGGTATTCAGGCGAGGCTATCGCAGTCACGGACGCTGATGCAGAAATGTAAAGGTATCCAGGCGAGGTTGTCGCAGTCACGGATACTGATACAGAAAAGTAAAGGAATCCGGGCGAGGCTATCGCAGTCACGGACGCTGATGCAGAAAAGTAAAGGAATCCGGGCGAGGCTATCGTAGTCACGGATACTGATACAGAAAAGTAAAGGAATCCGGGCGAGGCTATCGTAGTCACGGATGCTGATGTAGAAATGTAAAGGCATTCAGGCGAGGCTATCGCAGTCACGGACGCTGATGCAGAAATGTAAAGGTATCCGGGCGAGGCTGTCGTAGTCACGGATACTGATACAGAAAAGTAAAGGTATTCAGGCGAGGCTGTCTCAGTCACGAATACTGATACAGAAAAGTAAAGGAATCCGGGCGAGGCTATCGCAGTCACGGACGCTGATGCAGAAAAGTAAAGGTATCCGGGCGAGGCTATCGCAGTCACGGACTCTAATGCAGAAATGTAAAGGAATCCGAGCGAGGCTATCGTAGTCACGGATACTGATACAGAAAAGTAAAGGAATCCGGGCGAGGCTATCGTAGTCACGGATACTGATACAGAAAAGTAAAGGAATCCGGGCGAGGCTATCGTAGTCACGGATGCTGATGTAGAAATGTAAAGGTATTCAGGCGAGGCTATCGCAGTCACGGACGCTGATGCAGAAATGTAAAGGTATCCAGGCGAGGTTGTCGCAGTCACGGACAATGATGCAGAAAAGTCAAGGTATCCGGGCGAGGCTATCGCAGTCATGGACTCTCATGCAGAAATGTAAAGGAATCCGAGCGAGGCTATCGTAGTCACGGATACTGATACAGAAAAGTAAAGGAATCCGGGCGAGGCTATCGTAGTCACGGATACTGATACAGAAAAGTAAAGGAATCCGGTCGAGGCTATCGTAGTCACGGATGCGGATGTAGAAATGTAAAGGTATTCAGGCGAGGCTATCGCAGTCACGGACGCTGATGCAGAAATGTAAAGGTATCCAGGCGAGGTTGTCGCAGTCACGGATACTGATACAGAAAAGTAAAGGAATCCGGGCGAGGCTATCGCAGTCACGGACGCTGATGCAGAAAAGTAAAGGAATCCGGGCGAGGCTATCGTAGTCACGGATACTGATACAGAAAAGTAAAGGAATCCGGGCGAGGCTATCGTAGTCACGGATGCTGATGTAGAAATGTAAAGGCATTCAGGCGAGGCTATCGCAGTCACGGACGCTGATGCAGAAATGTAAAGGTATCCGGGCGAGGCTGTCGTAGTCACGGATACTGATACAGAAAAGTAAAGGTATTCAGGCGAGGCTGTCTCAGTCACGAATACTGATACAGAAAAGTAAAGGAATCCGGGCGAGGCTATCGCAGTCACGGACGCTGATGCAGAAAAGTAAAGGTATCCGGGCGTGGCTATCGCAGTCACGGACTCTAATGCAGAAATGTAAAGGAATCCGAGCGAGGCTATCGTAGTCACGGATACTGATACAGAAAAGTAAAGGAATCCGGGCGAGGCTATCGTAGTCACGGATACTGATACAGAAAAGTAAAGGAATCCGGGCGAGGCTATCGTAGTCACGGATGCTGATGTAGAAATGTAAAGGCATTCAGGCGAGGCTATCGCAGTCACGGACGCTGATGCAGAAATGTAAAGGTATCCGGGCGAGGCTGTCGCAGTCACTGATAGTGATACAGAAAAGTAAAGGAACCCGGGTGAGGCTATCGCCGTCACGGACGCTGATGCAGAAATGTAAAGGTACTCAGGCGCGGCTATCGCAGTCACGGACGCTGATGCAGAAATGTAATGGTATCCGGGCGAGGCTAGCGCAATCACGGATCCTGATGAAGAAAATAAAGGTATTCGGGCGAGGCTATCGCAGTCACGGACGCTGATGCAGAAATGTAAAGGTATCCGGGCGAGGCTATCGTAGTCACGGATGCTGATGTAGAAATGTAAAGGTATTCAGGACAGGCTATCGCAGTCACGTACGCTGATGCAGAAATGTAAAGGTATCTGGGCGAGGCTGTCGCAGTCACGGATACTGATACAGAAATGTAAAGGTATCCGGGCGAGGCTTTCGCAGTCACGGACGCTGATGCAGAAATGTAAAGGTATCCGGGCGAGGCTAGCGCAATCATGGATCTTGATGAAGAAAATAAAGGTATCCGGGCGAGGCTATCGCAGTCACGGACAATGATGCAGAAATGTAAAGGTATCCGGACGAGGCTGTCGTAGTCACGGATACTGATACAGAAAAGTAAAGGTATTCAGGCGAGGCTGTCTCAGTCACGAATACTGATACAGAAAAGAAAAGGAATCCGGGCGAGGCTATCGCAGTCACGGACGCTGATGCAAAAAAGTAAAGGTATCCGGGCGAGGCTATCGCAGTCACGGACGCTGATGCAGAAATGTAAAGGTATCCGGGCGAGGCTGTCGCAGTCACGGATACTGATACAGAAAAGTAAAGGAATCCGGGCGAGGCTATCGTAGTCACGGATACTGATACAGAAAAGTAAAGGAATCCGGGCGAGGCTATCGTAGTCACGGATGCTGATGTAGAAATGTAAAGGCATTCAGGCGAGGCTATCGCAGTCACGGACGCTGATGCAGAAATATAAAGGTATCCGGGCGAGGCTGTCGCAGTCACTGATAGTGATACAGAAAAGTAAAGGAACCCGGGTGAGGCTATCGCCGTCACGGACGCTGATGCAGAAATGTAAAGGTACTCAGGCGCGTCTATCGCAGTCACGGACGCTGATGCAGAAATGTAAAGGTATCCGGGCGAGGCTAGCGCAATCACGGATCCTGATGAAGAAAATAAAGGTATTCGGGCGAGGCTATCGCAGTCACGGACGCTGATGCAGAAATGTAAAGGTATCCGGGCGAGGCTATCGTAGTCACGGATGCTGATGTAGAAATGTAAAGGTATTCAGGACAGGCTATCGCAGTCACGTACGCTGATGCAGAAATGTAAAGGTATCTGGGCGAGGATGTCGCAGTCACGGATACTGATACAGAAATGTAAAGGTATCCGGGCGAGGCTTTCGCAGTCACAGACGCTGATGCAGAAATGTAAAGGTATCCGGGCGAGGCTAGCGCAATCATGGATCTTGATGAAGAAAATAAAGGTATCCGGGCGAGGCTATCGCAGTCACGGACAATGATGCAGAAATGTAAAGGTATCCGGACGAGGCTGTCGTAGTCACGGATTCTGATACAGAAAAGTAAAGGTATTCAGGCGAGGCTGTCTCAGTCACGAATACTGATACAGAAAAGTAAAGGAATCCGGGCGAGGCTATCGCAGTCACGGACGCTGATGCAGAAATGTAAAGGTATCCGGGCGAGGCTATCGCAGTCACGGACAATGATGCAGAAATGTAAAGATATCTGGGCGAGGCTATCGTAGTCACGGATGCTGATGTAGAAATGTAAAGGTGTTCAGGCGAGGCTATCGCAGTCACGGACGCTGATGCAGAAATGTAAAGGTATCCGGGCGAGGCTGTCGCAGTCACGGATACTGATACAGAAATGTAAAGGTATCCGGGCAAGACTTTCGCAGTCACGGACGCTGATGCAGAAATGTAAAAGTATCCGGGCGAGGCTGTCGCAGTCACTGATACTGATACAGAAAAGTAAAGGAATCCGGGTGAGGCTATCGTCGTCACGGACGCTGATGCAGAAATGTAAAGGTCCTCAGGCGCGGCCATCACAGTCACGGACACTGATGCAGAAATGTAAAGGTATCCGGGCGAGGCTAGCGCAATCACGGATCCTGATGAAGAAAATAAAGGTATTCGGGCGAGGCTATCGCAGTCACGGACGCTGATGCAGAAATGTAAAGGTATCCGGGCGAGGCTATCGTAGTCACGGATGCTGATGTAGAAATGTAAAGGTATTCAGGCGAGGCTATCGCAGTCACGTACGCTGATGCAGAAATGTAAAGGAATCCGGGCGAGGCTATCGTAGTTACGGATACTGATACAGAAAAGTAAAGGAATCCGGGCGAGGCTATCGTAGGCACGGAAGCTGATGTAGAAATGTAATGGTATTCAGGCGAGGCTATCGCAGTCACGGACGCTGATGCTGAAATGTAAAGGTATCCGGGCGAGGTTGTCGCAGTCACGGATACTGATACAGAAAAGTAAAGGAATCCGGGCGAGGCTATCGCAGTCACGGACGCTGATGCAGAAATTTAAAGGAATCCGAGCGAGGCTATCGTAGTCACGGATACTGATACAGAAAAGTAAAGGAATCCGAGCGAGGCTATCGTAGTCACGGATACTGATACACAAAAGTAAAGGAATCCGGGCGAGGCTATCGTAGTCACGGATGCTGATGCAGAAATGTAAAGGAATCCGAGCGAGGCTATCGTAGTCACGGATACTGATCCAGAAAAGTAAAGGAATCCGGGCGAGGCTATCGTAGTCACGGATACTGATACACAAAAGTAAAGGAATCCGGGCGAGGCTATCGTAGTCACGGATGCTGATGTAGAAATGTAAAGGTATTCAGGCGAGGCTATCGCAGTCACGGAGGCTGATGCGGAAATGAAAAGGTATCCGGGCGAGGCTGTCGCAGTCACGGATACTGATACAGAAAAGTAAAGGAATCAGGGCGAGGCTATCGCAGTCACGGACGCTGATGCAGAAATGTAAAGGTATCCGGACGAGGCTGTCGTAGTCACGGATACTGATACAGAAAAGTAAAGGTATTCAGGCGAGGTTGTCTCAGTCACGAATACTGATACAGAAAAGTAAAGGAATCCGGGCGAGGCTATCGCAGTCACGGACGCTGATGCAGAAAAGTAAAGGTATCCGGGCGAGGCTATCGCAGTCACAGACTCTAATGCAGAAATGTAAAGGAATCCGAGAGAGGCTATCGTAGTCACGGATACTGATACAGAAAAGTAAAGGAATCCGGGCGAGGCTATCGTAGTCACGGATACTGATACAGAAAAGTAAAGGAATCCGGTCGAGGCTATCGTAGTCACGGATGCTGATGTAGAAATGTAAAGGTATTCAGGCGAGGCTATCGCAGTCACGGACGCTGATGCAGAAATGTAAAGGTATCCGGGCGAGGCTGTCGCTGTCACTGATACTCATACATAAAAGTAAAGGAACCCGGGTGAGGCTATCGCCGTCACGGACGCTGATGCAGAAATGTATAGGTTCTCAGGCGCGGCTATCGCAGTCACGGACGCTAATGCAGAAATATAAAGGTATCCGGGCGAGGCTAGCGCAATCACGGATCCTGATGAAGAAAATAAAGGTATTCGGGCGAGGCTATCGCAGTCACGGACGCTGATGCAGAAATGTAAAGGTATCCGGGCGAGGCTATCGTAGTCACGGATGCTGATGTAGAAATGTAAAGGTATTCAGGCGAGGCTATCGCAGTCACGGACGCTGATGCAGAAATGTAAAGGTATCCGGGCGACGCTGTCGCAGTCACGGATACTGATTCAGAAATGTAAAGGTATCCGGGCAAGGCTAGCGCAATCACGGATCTTGATGAAGAAAATAAAGGTATCCGGGCGAGGCTATCGCAGTCACGGACGCTGATGCAGAAATGTAAAGGTATCCGGGCGAGGCTGTCGCAGTCACGGATACTGATACAGAAAAGTAAAGGAATCCGGGCGAGGGTATCGCAATCACGGACGCTGATGCAGAAATGTAAAGGTATCCGGGTGAGGCTATCCCAGTCACGGACGATGATGCAGAAATGTAAAGGTATCCGGGCGAGGCTATCACAGTCACGGATGCTGATGTAGAAATGTAAAGATATTCAGGCGAGGCTATCGCAGTCACGGACGCTGATGCAGAAAATTAAAGGTATCCGGGCGAGGATGTCGCAGTCACGGATACTGATACAGAAAAGTAAAGGAATCCGGTCGAGGCTATCGTAGTCACGGATGCGGATGTAGAAATGTAAAGGTATTCAGGCGAGGCTATCGCAGTCACGGACGCTGATGCAGAAATGTAAAGGTATCCAGGCGAGGTTGTCGCAGTCACGGATACTGATACAGAAAAGTAAAGGAATCCGGGCGAGGCTATCGCAGTCATGGACTTTCATGCAGAAATGTAAAGGAATCCGAGCGAGGCTATCGTAGTCACGGATACTGATACAGAAACGTAAAGGAATCCGGGCGAGGCTATCGTAGTCACGGATACTGATACAGAAAAGTAAAGGAATCCGGTCGAGGCTATCGTAGTCACGGATGCGGATGTAGAAATGTAAAGGTATTCAGGCGAGGCTATCGCAGTCACGGACGCTGATGCAGAAATGTAAAGGTATCCAGGCGAGGTTGTCGCAGTCACGGATACTGATACAGAAAAGTAAAGGAATCCGGGCGAGGCTATCGAAGTCACGGACGCTGATGCAGAAAAGTAAAGGAATCCGGGCGAGGCTATCGTAGTCACGGATACTGATACAGAAAAGTAAAGGAATCCGGGCGAGGCTATCGTAGTCATGGATGCTGATGTAGAAATGTAAAGGTATCCAGGCGAGGTTGTCGCAGTCACGGATACTGATACAGAAAAGTAAAGGAATCCGGGCGAGGCTATCGCAGTCACGGACGCTGATGCAGAAAAGTAAAGGAATCCGGGCGAGGCTATCGTAGTCACGGATGCTGATGTAGAAATGTAAAGGTATTCAGGCGAGGCTGTCTCAGTCACGAATACTGATACAGAAAACTAAAGGAATCCGGGCGAGGCTATCGCAGTCACGGACGCTGATGCGGAAATGTAAAGGTATCCGGGCGAGGTTGTCGCAGTCACGGATACTGATACAGAAAAGTAAAGGAATCCGCGCGAGGCTATCACAGTCACGGACGCTGATGCAGAAATGTAAAGGTATCCGGACGAGGCTATCGTAGTCACGGATGCTGATGTAGAAATGTAAAGGTATTCAGGCGAGACTATCGCAGTCACGGACGCTGATGCGGAAATGAAAAGGTATCCGGGCGAGGCTGTCGCAGTCACGGATACTGATACAGAAAAGTAAAGGAATCAGGGCGAGGCTATCGCAGTCACGGACGCTGATGCAGAAATGTAAAGGAATCCGGGCGAGGCTATCGTAGTCACGGATACTGATACAGAAAAGTAAAGGTATTCAGGCGAGGCTGTCTCAGTCACGAATACTGATACAGAAAAGTAAAGGAATTCGGGCGAGGCTATCGTAGTCACGGACGCTGATGCAGAAAAGTAAAGGTATCCGGGCGAGGCTATCGCAGTCACGGACTCTAATGCAGAAATGTAAAGGAATCCGAGCGAGGCTATCGTAGTCACGGATACTGATACAGAAAAGTAAAGGAATCCGGGCGAGGCTATCGTAGTCACGGATACTGATGCAGAAATGTAAAGGAATCCGAGCGAGGCTATCGTAGTCACGGATACTGATCCAGAAAAGTAAAGGAATCCGGGCGAGGCTATCGTAGTCACGGATACTGATACACAAAAGTAAAGGAATCCGGGCGAGGCTATCGTAGTCACGGATGCTGATGTAGAAATGTAAAGGTATTCAGGCGAGGCTATCGCAGTCACGGAGGCTGATGCGGAAATGAAAAGGTATCCGGGCGAGGCTGTCGCAGTCACGGATACTGATACAGAAAATTAAAGGAATCAGGGCGAGGCTATCGCAGTCACGGACGCTGATGCAGAAATGTAAAGGTATCCGGACGAGGCTGTCGTAGTCACGGATACTGATACAGAAAAGTAAAGGTATTCAGGCGAGGTTGTCTCAGTCACGAATACTGATACAGAAAAGTAAAGGAATCCGGGCGAGGCTATCGCAGTCACGGACGCTGATGCAGAAAAGTAAAGGTATCCGGGCGAGGCTATCGCAGTCACAGACTCTAATGCAGAAATCTAAAGGAATCCGAGCGAGGCTATCGTAGTCACGGATACTGATACAGAAAAGTAAAGGAATCCGGGCGAGGCTATCGTAGTCACGGATACTGATACAGAAAAGTAAAGGAATCCGGTCGAGGCTATCGTAGTCACGGATGCTGATGTAGAAATGTAAAGGTATTCAGGCGAGGCTATCGCAGTCACGGACGCTGATGCAGAAATGTAAAGGTATCCGGGCGAGGCTGTCGCTGTCACTGATACTCATACATAAAAGTAAAGGAACCCGGGTGAGGCTATCGCCGTCACGGACGCTGATGCAGAAATGTATAGGTTCTCAGGCGCGGCTATCGCAGTCACGGACGCTAATGCAGAAATATAAAGGTATCTGGGCGAGGCTAGCGCAATCACGGATCCTGATGAAGAAAATAAAGGTATTCGGGCGAGGCTATCGCAGTCACGGACGCTGATGCAGAAATGTAAAGGTATCCGGGCGAGGCTATCGTAGTCACGGATGCTGATGTAGAAATGTAAAGGTATTCAGGCGAGGCTATCGCAGTCACGGACGCTGATGCAGAAATGTAAAGGTATCCGGGCGACGCTGTCGCAGTCACGGATACTGATTCAGAAATGTAAAGGTATCCGGGCAAGGCTAGCGCAATCACGGATCTTGATGAAGAAAATAAAGGTATCCGGGCGAGGCTATCGCAGTCACGGACGCTGATGCAGAAATGTAAAGGTATCCGGGCGAGGCTGTCGCAGTCACGGATACTGATACAGAAAAGTAAAGGAATCCGGGCGAGGGTATCGCAATCACGGACGCTGATGCAGAAATGTAAAGGTATCCGGGTGAGGCTATCCCAGTCACGGACGATGATGCAGAAATGTAAAGGTATCCGGGCGAGGCTATCACAGTCACGGATGCTGATGTAGAAATGTAAAGATATTCAGGCGAGGCTATCGCAGTCACGGACGCTGATGCAGAAAATTAAAGGTATCCGGGCGAGGATGTCGCAGTCACGGATACTGATACAGAAAAGTAAAGGAATCCGGTCGAGGCTATCGTAGTCACGGATGCGGATGTAGAAATGTAAAGGTATTCAGGCGAGGCTATCGCAGTCACGGACGCTGATGCAGAAATGTAAAGGTATCCAGGCGAGGTTGTCGCAGTCACGGATACTGATACAGAAAAGTAAAGGAATCCGGGCGAGGCTATCGCAGTCATGGACTTTCATGCAGAAATGTAAAGGAATCCGAGCGAGGCTATCGTAGTCACGGATACTGATACAGAAACGTAAAGGAATCCGGGCGAGGCTATCGTAGTCACGGATACTGATACAGAAAAGTAAAGGAATCCGGTCGAGGCTATCGTAGTCACGGATGCGGATGTAGAAATGTAAAGGTATTCAGGCGAGGCTATCGCAGTCACGGACGCTGATGCAGAAATGTAAAGGTATCCAGGCGAGGTTGTCGCAGTCACGGATACTGATACAGAAAAGTAAAGGAATCCGGGCGAGGCTATCGAAGTCACGGACGCTGATGCAGAAAAGTAAAGGAATCCGGGCGAGGCTATCGTAGTCACGGATACTGATACAGAAAAGTAAAGGAATCCGGGCGAGGCTATCGTAGTCATGGATGCTGATGTAGAAATGTAAAGGTATCCAGGCGAGGTTGTCGCAGTCACGGATACTGATACAGAAAAGTAAAGGAATCCGGGCGAGGCTATCGCAGTCACGGACGCTGATGCAGAAAAGTAAAGGAATCCGGGCGAGGCTATCGTAGTCACGGATGCTGATGTAGAAATGTAAAGGTATTCAGGCGAGGCTGTCTCAGTCACGAATACTGATACAGAAAACTAAAGGAATCCGGGCGAGGCTATCGCAGTCACGGACGCTGATGCGGAAATGTAAAGGTATCCGGGCGAGGTTGTCGCAGTCACGGATACTGATACAGAAAAGTAAAGGAATCCGCGCGAGGCTATCACAGTCACGGACGCTGATGCAGAAATGTAAAGGTATCCGGACGAGGCTATCGTAGTCACGGATGCTGATGTAGAAATGTAAAGGTATTCAGGCGAGACTATCGCAGTCACGGACGCTGATGCGGAAATGAAAAGGTATCCGGGCGAGGCTGTCGCAGTCACGGATACTGATACAGAAAAGTAAAGGAATCAGGGCGAGGCTATCGCAGTCACGGACGCTGATGCAGAAATGTAAAGGAATCCGGGCGAGGCTATCGTAGTCACGGATACTGATACAGAAAAGTAAAGGTATTCAGGCGAGGCTGTCTCAGTCACGAATACTGATACAGAAAAGTAAAGGAATTCGGGCGAGGCTATCGTAGTCACGGACGCTGATGCAGAAAAGTAAAGGTATCCGGGCGAGGCTATCGCAGTCACGGACTCTAATGCAGAAATGTAAAGGAATCCGAGCGAGGCTATCGTAGTCACGGATACTGATACAGAAAAGTAAAGGAATCCGGGCGAGGCTATCGTAGTCACGGATACTGATGCAGAAATGTAAAGGAATCCGAGCGAGGCTATCGTAGTCACGGATACTGATCCAGAAAAGTAAAGGAATCCGGGCGAGGCTATCGTAGTCACGGATACTGATACACAAAAGTAAAGGAATCCGGGCGAGGCTATCGTAGTCACGGATGCTGATGTAGAAATGTAAAGGTATTCAGGCGAGGCTATCGCAGTCACGGAGGCTGATGCGGAAATGAAAAGGTATCCGGGCGAGGCTGTCGCAGTCACGGATACTGATACAGAAAATTAAAGGAATCAGGGCGAGGCTATCGCAGTCACGGACGCTGATGCAGAAATGTAAAGGTATCCGGACGAGGCTGTCGTAGTCACGGATACTGATACAGAAAAGTAAAGGTATTCAGGCGAGGTTGTCTCAGTCACGAATACTGATACAGAAAAGTAAAGGAATCCGGGCGAGGCTATCGCAGTCACGGACGCTGATGCAGAAAAGTAAAGGTATCCGGGCGAGGCTATCGCAGTCACAGACTCTAATGCAGAAATCTAAAGGAATCCGAGCGAGGCTATCGTAGTCACGGATACTGATACAGAAAAGTAAAGGAATCCGGGCGAGGCTATCGTAGTCACGGATACTGATACAGAAAAGTAAAGGAATCCGGTCGAGGCTATCGTAGTCACGGATGCTGATGTAGAAATGTAAAGGTATTCAGGCGAGGCTATCGCAGTCACGGACGCTGATGCAGAAATGTAAAGGTATCCGGGCGAGGCTGTCGCTGTCACTGATACTCATACATAAAAGTAAAGGAACCCGGGTGAGGCTATCGCCGTCACGGACGCTGATGCAGAAATGTAAAGGTTCTCAGGCGCGGCTATCGCAGTCACGGACGCTAATGCAGAAATATAAAGGTATCCGGGCGAGGCTAGCGCAATCACGGATCCTGATGAAGAAAATAAAGGTATTCGGGCGAGGCTATCGCAGTCACGGACGCTGATGCAGAAATGTAAAGGTATCCGGGCGAGGCTATCGTAGTCACGGATGCTGATGTAGAAATGTAAAGGTATTCAGGCGAGGCTATCGCAGTCACGGACGCTGATGTAGAAATGTAAAGGTATCCGGGCGACGCTGTCGCAGTCACGGATACTGATTCAGAAATGTAAAGGTATCCGGGCAAGGCTAGGGCAATCACGGATCTTGATGAAGAAAATAAAGGTATCCGGGCGAGGCTATCGCAGTCACGGACGCTGATGCAGAAATGTAAAGGTATCCGGGCGAGGCTGTCGCAGTCACGGATACTGATACAGAAAAGTAAAGGAATCCGGGCGAGGGTATCGCAATCACGGACGCTGATGCAGAAATGTAAAGGTATCCGGGTGAGGCTATCCCAGTCACGGACGATGATGCAGAAATGTAAAGGTATCCGGGCGAGGCTATCACAGTCACGGATGCTGATGTAGAAATGTAAAGATATTCAGGCGAGGCTATCGCAGTCACGGACGCTGATGCAGAAAATTAAAGGTATCCGGGCGAGGATGTCGCAGTCACGGATACTGATACAGAAAAGTAAAGGAATCCGGTCGAGGCTATCGTAGTCACGGATGCGGATGTAGAAATGTAAAGGTATTCAGGCGAGGCTATCGCAGTCACGGACGCTGATGCAGAAATGTAAAGGTATCCAGGCGAGGTTGTCGCAGTCACGGATACTGATACAGAAAAGTAAAGGAATCCGGGCGAGGCTATCGCAGTCATGGACTCTCATGCAGAAATGTAAAGGAATCCGAGCGAGGCTATCGTAGTCACGGATACTGATACAGAAACGTAAAGGAATCCGGGCGAGGCTATCGTAGTCACGGATACTGATACAGAAAAGTAAAGGAATCCGGTCGAGGCTATCGTAGTCACGGATGCGGATGTAGAAATGTAAAGGTATTCAGGCGAGGCTATCGCAGTCACGGACGCTGATGCAGAAATGTAAAGGTATCCAGGCGAGGTTGTCGCAGTCACGGATACTGATACAGAAAAGTAAAGGAATCCGGGCGAGGCTATCGAAGTCACGGACGCTGATGCAGAAAAGTAAAGGAATCCGGGCGAGGCTATCGTAGTCACGGATACTGATACAGAAAAGTAAAGGAATCCGGGCGAGGCTATCGTAGTCATGGATGCTGATGTAGAAATGTAAAGGTATCCAGGCGAGGTTGTCGCAGTCACGGATACTGATACAGAAAAGTAAAGGAATCCGGGCGAGGCTATCGCAGTCACGGACGCTGATGCAGAAAAGTAAAGGAATCCGGGCGAGGCTATCGTAGTCACGGATGCTGATGTAGAAATGTAAAGGTATTCAGGCGAGGCTGTCTCAGTCACGAATACTGATACAGAAAACTAAAGGAATCCGGGCGAGGCTATCGCAGTCACGGACGCTGATGCGGAAATGTAAAGGTATCCGGGCGAGGTTGTCGCAGTCACGGATACTGATACAGAAAAGTAAAGGAATCCGCGCGAGGCTATCACAGTCACGGACGCTGATGCAGAAATGTAAAGGTATCCGGACGAGGCTATCGTAGTCACGGATGCTGATGTAGAAAAGTAAAGGAATTCGGGCGAGGCTATCGTAGTCACGGACGCTGATGCAGAAAGTAAAGGTATCCGGGCGAGGCTATCGCAGTCACGGACTCTAATGCAGAAATGTAAAGGAATCCGAGCGAGGCTATCGTAGTCACGGATACTGATACAGAAAAGTAAAGGAATCCGGGCGAGGCTATCGTAGTCACGGATACTGATGCAGAAATGTAAAGGAATCCGAGCGAGGCTATCGTAGTCACGGATACTGATCCAGAAAAGTAAAGGAATCCGGGCGAGGCTATCGTAGTCACGGATACTGATACACAAAAGTAAAGGAATCCGGGCGAGGCTATCGTAGTCACGGATGCTGATGTAGAAATGTAAAGGTATTCAGGCGAGGCTATCGCAGTCACGGAGGCTGATGCGGAAATGAAAAGGTATCCGGGCGAGGCTGTCGCAGTCACGGATACTGATACAGAAAATTAAAGGAATCAGGGCGAGGCTATCGCAGTCACGGACGCTGATGCAGAAATGTAAAGGTATCCGGACGAGGCTGTCGTAGTCACGGATACTGATACAGAAAAGTAAAGGTATTCAGGCGAGGTTGTCTCAGTCACGAATACTGATACAGAAAAGTAAAGGAATCCGGGCGAGGCTATCGCAGTCACGGACGCTGATGCAGAAAAGTAAAGGTATCCGGGCGAGGCTATCGCAGTCACAGACTCTAATGCAGAAATCTAAAGGAATCCGAGCGAGGCTATCGTAGTCACGGATACTGATACAGAAAAGTAAAGGAATCCGGGCGAGGCTATCGTAGTCACGGATACTGATACAGAAAAGTAAAGGAATCCGGTCGAGGCTATCGTAGTCACGGATGCTGATGTAGAAATGTAAAGGTATTCAGGCGAGGCTATCGCAGTCACGGACGCTGATGCAGAAATGTAAAGGTATCCGGGCGAGGCTGTCGCTGTCACTGATACTCATACATAAAAGTAAAGGAACCCGGGTGAGGCTATCGCCGTCACGGACGCTGATGCAGAAATGTAAAGGTTCTCAGGCGCGGCTATCGCAGTCACGGACGCTAATGCAGAAATATAAAGGTATCCGGGCGAGGCTAGCGCAATCACGGATCCTGATGAAGAAAATAAAGGTATTCGGGCGAGGCTATCGCAGTCACGGACGCTGATGCAGAAATGTAAAGGTATCCGGGCGAGGCTATCGTAGTCACGGATGCTGATGTAGAAATGTAAAGGTATTCAGGCGAGGCTATCGCAGTCACGGACGCTGATGTAGAAATGTAAAGGTATCCGGGCGACGCTGTCGCAGTCACGGATACTGATTCAGAAATGTAAAGGTATCCGGGCAAGGCTAGGGCAATCACGGATCTTGATGAAGAAAATAAAGGTATCCGGGCGAGGCTATCGCAGTCACGGACGCTGATGCAGAAATGTAAAGGTATCCGGGCGAGGCTGTCGCAGTCACGGATACTGATACAGAAAAGTAAAGGAATCCGGGCGAGGGTATCGCAATCACGGACGCTGATGCAGAAATGTAAAGGTATCCGGGTGAGGCTATCCCAGTCACGGACGATGATGCAGAAATGTAAAGGTATCCGGGCGAGGCTATCACAGTCACGGATGCTGATGTAGAAATGTAAAGATATTCAGGCGAGGCTATCGCAGTCACGGACGCTGATGCAGAAAATTAAAGGTATCCGGGCGAGGATGTCGCAGTCACGGATACTGATACAGAAAAGTAAAGGAATCCGGTCGAGGCTATCGTAGTCACGGATGCGGATGTAGAAATGTAAAGGTATTCAGGCGAGGCTATCGCAGTCACGGACGCTGATGCAGAAATGTAAAGGTATCCAGGCGAGGTTGTCGCAGTCACGGATACTGATACAGAAAAGTAAAGGAATCCGGGCGAGGCTATCGCAGTCATGGACTCTCATGCAGAAATGTAAAGGAATCCGAGCGAGGCTATCGTAGTCACGGATACTGATACAGAAACGTAAAGGAATCCGGGCGAGGCTATCGTAGTCACGGATACTGATACAGAAAAGTAAAGGAATCCGGTCGAGGCTATCGTAGTCACGGATGCGGATGTAGAAATGTAAAGGTATTCAGGCGAGGCTATCGCAGTCACGGACGCTGATGCAGAAATGTAAAGGTATCCAGGCGAGGTTGTCGCAGTCACGGATACTGATACAGAAAAGTAAAGGAATCCGGGCGAGGCTATCGAAGTCACGGACGCTGATGCAGAAAAGTAAAGGAATCCGGGCGAGGCTATCGTAGTCACGGATACTGATACAGAAAAGTAAAGGAATCCGGGCGAGGCTATCGTAGTCATGGATGCTGATGTAGAAATGTAAAGGTATCCAGGCGAGGTTGTCGCAGTCACGGATACTGATACAGAAAAGTAAAGGAATCCGGGCGAGGCTATCGCAGTCACGGACGCTGATGCAGAAAAGTAAAGGAATCCGGGCGAGGCTATCGTAGTCACGGATGCTGATGTAGAAATGTAAAGGTATTCAGGCGAGGCTGTCTCAGTCACGAATACTGATACAGAAAACTAAAGGAATCCGGGCGAGGCTATCGCAGTCACGGACGCTGATGCGGAAATGTAAAGGTATCCGGGCGAGGTTGTCGCAGTCACGGATACTGATACAGAAAAGTAAAGGAATCCGCGCGAGGCTATCACAGTCACGGACGCTGATGCAGAAATGTAAAGGTATCCGGACGAGGCTATCGTAGTCACGGATGCTGATGTAGAAATGTAAAGGTATTTAGGCGAGGCTATCGCAGTCACGGACGCTGATGCGGAAATGAAAAGGTATCCGGGCGAGGCTGTCGCAGTCACGGATACTGATACAGAAAAGTAAAGGAATCAGGGCGAGGCTATCGCAGTCACGGACGCTGATGCGGAAATGTAAAGGAATCCGGGCGAGGCTATCGTAGTCACGGATACTGATACAGAAAAGTAAAGGTATTCAGGCGAGGCTGTCTCAGTCACGAATACTGATACAGAAAAGTAAAGGAATTCGGGCGAGGCTATCGTAGTCACGGACGCTGATGCAGAAAAGTAAAGGTATCCGGGCGAGGCTATCGCAGTCACGGACTCTAATGCAGAAATGTAAAGGAATCCGAGCGAGGCTATCGTAGTCACGGATACTGATACAGAAAAGTAAAGGAATCCGGGCGAGGCTATCGTAGTCACGGATACTGATGCAGAAATGTAAAGGAATCCGAGCGAGGCTATCGTAGTCACGGATACTGATCCAGAAAAGTAAAGGAATCCGGGCGAGGCTATCGTAGTCACGGATACTGATACACAAAAGTAAAGGAATCCGGGCGAGGCTATCGTAGTCACGGATGCTGATGTAGAAATGTAAAGGTATTCAGGCGAGGCTATCGCAGTCACGGAGGCTGATGCGGAAATGAAAAGGTATCCGGGCGAGGCTGTCGCAGTCACGGATACTGATACAGAAAAGTAAAGGAATCAGGGCGAGGCTATCGCAGTCACGGACGCTGATGCAGAAATGTAAAGGTATCCGGACGAGGCTGTCGTAGTCACGGATACTGATACAGAAAAGTAAAGGTATTCAGGCGAGGTTGTCTCAGTCACGAATACTGATACAGAAAAGTAAAGGAATCCGGGCGAGGCTATCGCAGTCACGGACGCTGATGCAGAAAAGTAAAGGTATCCGGGCGAGGCTATCGCAGTCACAGACTCTAATGCAGAAATGTAAAGGAATCCGAGCGAGGCTATCGTAGTCACGGATACTGATACAGAAAAGTAAAGGAATCCGGGCGAGGCTATCGTAGTCACGGATACTGATACAGAAAAGTAAAGGAATCCGGTCGAGGCTATCGTAGTCACGGATGCTGATGTAGAAATGTAAAGGTATTCAGGCGAGGCTATCGCAGTCACGGACGCTGATGCAGAAATGTAAAGGTATCCGGGCGAGGCTGTCGCTGTCACTGATACTCATACATAAAAGTAAAGGAACCCGGGTGAGGCTATCGCCGTCACGGACGCTGATGCAGAAATGTAAAGGTTCTCAGGCGCGGCTATCGCAGTCACGGACGCTGATGCAGAAATATAAAGGTATCCGGGCGAGGCTAGCGCAATCACGGATCCTGATGAAGAAAATAAAGGTATTCGGGCGAGGCTATCGCAGTCACGGACGCTGATGCAGAAATGTAAAGGTATCCGGGCGAGGCTATCGTAGTCACGGATGCTGATGTAGAAATGTAAAGGTATTCAGGCGAGGCTATCGCAGTCACGGACGCTGATGCAGAAATGTAAAGGTATCCGGGCAAGGCTAGCGCAATCACGGATCTTGATGAAGAAAATAAAGGTATCCGGGCGAGGCTATCGCAGTCACGGACGCTGATGCAGAAATGTAAAGGTATCCGGGCGAGGCTGTCGCAGTCACGGATACTGATACAGAAAAGTAAAGGAATCCGGGCGAGGCTATCGTAGTCACGGATACTGATACAGAAAAGTAAAGGAATCCGGGCGAGGCTATCGTAGTCACGGATGCTGATGTAGAAATGTGAAGGCATTCAGGCGAGGCTATCGCAGTCACGGACGCTGATGCAGAAATGTAAAGGTATCCGGGCGAGGCTGTCGCAGTCACTGATAGTGATACAGAAAAGTAAAGGAACCCGGGTGAGGCTATCGCCGTCACGGACGCTGATGCAGAAATATAAAGGTACTCAGGCGCGGCTATCGCAGTCACGGACGCTGATGCAGAAATGTAAAGGTATCCGGGCGAGGCTAGCGCAATCACGGATCCTGATGAAGAAAATAAAGGTATTCGGGCGAGGCTATCGCAGTCACGGACGCTGATGCCGAAATGTAAAGGTATCCGGGCGAGGCTATCGTAGTCACGGATGCTGATGTAGAAATGTAAAGGTATTCAGGACAGGCTATCGCAGTCACGTACGCTGATGCAGAAATGTAAAGGTATCTGGGCGAGGATGTCGCAGTCACGGATACTGATACAGAAATGTAAAGGTATCCGGGCGAGGCTTTCGCAGTCACGGATGCTGATGCAGAAATGTAAAGGTATCCGGTCGAGGCTAGCGCAATCATGGATCTTGATGAAGAAAATAAAGGTATCCAGGCGAGGCTATCGCAGTCACGGACAATGATGCAGAAATGTAAAGGTATCCGGACGAGGCTGTCGTAGTCACGGATTCTGATACAGAAAAGTAAAGGTATTCAGGCGAGGCTGTCTCAGTCACGAATACTGATACAGAAAAGTAAAGGAATCCGGGCGAGGCTATCGCAGTCACGGACGCTGATGCAGAAATGTAAAGGTATCCGGGCGAGGCTATCGCAGTCACGGACAATGATGCAGAAATGTAAAGATATCCGGGCGAGGCTATCGTAGTCACGGATGCTGATGTAGAAATGTAAAGGTGTTCGGGCGAGGCTATCGTAGTCACGGATGCTGATGTAGAAATGTAAAGGTATCCGGGCGAGGCTATCGTAGTCACGGATGCTGATGTAGAAATGTAAAGGTGTTCAGGCGAGGCTATCGCAGTCACGGACGCTGATGCAGAAATGTAAAGGTATCCGGGCGAGGCTGTCGCAGTCACGGATACTGATACAGAAATGTAAAGGTATCCGGGCAAGACTTTCGCAGTCACGGACGCTGATGCAGAAATGTAAAAGTATCCGGGCGAGGCTGTCGCAGTCACTGATACTTATACAGAAAAGTAAAGGAATCCGGGTGAGGCTATCGTCGTCACGGACGCTGATGCAGAAATGTAAAGGTACTCAGGCGCGGCCATCGCAGTCACGGACGCTGATGCAGAAATGTAAAGGTATCCGGGCGAGGCTAGCGCAATCACGGATCCTGATGAAGAAAATAAAGGTATTCGGGCGAGGCTATCGCAGTCACGGACGCTGATGCAGAAATGTAAAGGTATCCGGGCGAGGCTATCGTAGTCACGGATGCTGATGTAGAAATGTAAAGGTATTCAGGCGAGGCTATCGCAGTCACGTACGCTGATGCAGAAATGTAAAGGAATCCGGGCGAGGCTATCGTAGTTACGGATACTGATACAGAAAAGTAAAGGAATCCGGGCGAGGCTATCGTAGGCACGGAAGCTGATGTAGAAATGTAATGGTATTCAGGCGAGGCTATCGCAGTCACGGACGCTGATGCTGAAATGTAAAGGTATCCGGGCGAGGTTGTCGCAGTCACGGATACTGATACAGAAAAGTAAAGGAATCCGGGCGAGGCTATCGCAGTCACGGACGCTGATGCAGAAATGTAAAGGAATCCGAGCGAGGCTATCGTAGTCACGGATACTGATACAGAAAAGTAAAGGAATCCGGGCGAGGCTATCGTAGTCACGGATACTGATACACAAAAGTAAAGGAATCCGGGCGAGGCTATCGTAGTCACGGATGCTGATGCAGAAATGTAAAGGAATCCGAGCGAGGCTATCGTAGTCACGGATACTGATCCAGAAAAGTAAAGGAATCCGGGCGAGGCTATCGTAGTCACGGATACTGATACACAAAAGTAAAGGAATCCGGGCGAGGCTATCGTAGTCACGGATGCTGATGTAGAAATGTAAAGGTATTCAGGCGAGGCTATCGCAGTCACGGAGGCTGATGCGGAAATGAAAAGGTATCCGGGCGAGGCTGTCGCAGTCACGGATACTGATACAGAAAAGTAAAGGAATCAGGGCGAGGCTATCGCAGTCACGGACGCTGATGCAGAAATGTAAAGGTATCCGGACGAGGCTGTCGTAGTCACGGATACTGATACAGAAAAGTAAAGGTATTCAGGCGAGGTTGTCTCAGTCACGAATACTGATACAGAAAAGTAAAGGAATCCGGGCGAGGCTATCGCAGTCACGGACGCTGATGCAGAAAAGTAAAGGTATCCGGGCGAGGCTATCGCAGTCACAGACTCTAATGCAGAAATGTAAAGAAATCCGAGCGAGGCTATCGTAGTCACGGATACTGATACAGAAAAGTAAAGGAATCCGGGCGAGGCTATCGTAGTCACGGATACTGATACAGAAAAGTAAAGGAATCCGGTCGAGGCTATCGTAGTCACGGATGCTGATGTAGAAATGTAAAGGTATTCAGGCGACGCTATCGCAGTCACGGACGCTGATGCAGAAATGTAAAGGTATCCGGGAGAGGCTGTCGCAGTCACTGATACTCATACATAAAAGTAAAGGAACCCGGGTGAGGTTATCGCCGTCACGGACGCTGATGCAGAAATGTAAAGGTTCTCAGGCGCGGCTATCGCAGTCACGGACGCTGATGCAGAAATGTAAAGGTATCCGGCCGAGGCTAGCGCAATCACGGATCCTGATGAAGAAAATAAAGGTATTCGGGCGAGGCTATCGCAGTCACGGACGCTGATGCAGAAATGTAAAGGTATCCGGGCGAGGCTATCGTAGTCACGGATGCTGATGTAGAAATGTAAAGGTATTCAGGCGAGGCTATCGCAGTCACGGACGCTGATGCAGAAATGTAAAGGTATCCGGGCGACGCTGTCGCAGTCACGGATACTGATTCAGAAATGTAAAGGTATCCGGGCAAGGCTAGCGCAATCACGGATCTTGATGAAGAAAATAAAGGTATCCGGGCGAGGCTATCGCAGTCACGGACGCTGATGCAGAAATGTAAAGGTATCCGGGCGAGGCTGTCGCAGTCACGGATACTGATACAGAAAAGTAAAGGAATCCGGGCGAGGGTATCGCAATCACGGACGCTGATGCAGAAATGTAAAGGTATCCGGGTGAGGCTATCCCAGTCACGGACGATGATGCAGAAATGTAAAGGTATCCGGGCGAGGCTATCGCAGTCACGGATGCTGATGTAGAAATGTAAAGATATTCAGGCGAGGCTATCGCAGTCACGGACGCTGATGCAGAAAATTAAAGGTATCCGGGCGAGGATGTCGCAGTCACGGATACTGATACAGAAAAGTAAAGGAATCCGGTCGAGGCTATCGTAGTCACGGATGCGGATGTAGAAATGTAAAGGTATTCAGGCGAGGCTATCGCAGTCACGGACGCTGATGCAGAAATGTAAAGGTATCCAGGCGAGGTTGTCGCAGTCACGGATACTGATACAGAAAAGTAAAGGAATCCGGGCGAGGCTATCGCAGTCATGGACTCTCATGCAGAAATGTAAAGGAATCCGAGCGAGGCTATCGTAGTCACGGATACTGATACAGAAACGTAAAGGAATCCGGGCGAGGCTATCGTAGTCACGGATACTGATACAGAAAAGTAAAGGAATCCGGTCGAGGCTATCGTAGTCACGGATGCGGATGTAGAAATGTAAAGGTATTCAGGCGAGGCTATCGCAGTCACGGACGCTGATGCAGAAATGTAAAGGTATCCAGGCGAGGTTGTCGCAGTCACGGATACTGATACAGAAAAGTAAAGGAATCCGGGCGAGGCTATCGAAGTCACGGACGCTGATGCAGAAAAGTAAAGGAATCCGGGCGAGGCTATCGTAGTCACGGATACTGATACAGAAAAGTAAAGGAATCCGGGCGAGGCTATCGTAGTCATGGATGCTGATGTAGAAATGTAAAGGTATCCAGGCGAGGTTGTCGCAGTCACGGATACTGATACAGAAAAGTAAAGGAATCCGGGCGAGGCTATCGCAGTCACGGACGCTGATGCAGAAAAGTAAAGGAATCCGGGCGAGGCTATCGTAGTCACGGATGCTGATGTAGAAATGTAAAGGTATTCAGGCGAGGCTGTCTCAGTCACGAATACTGATACAGAAAACTAAAGGAATCCGGGCGAGGCTATCGCAGTCACGGACGCTGATGCGGAAATGTAAAGGTATCCGGGCGAGGTTGTCGCAGTCACGGATACTGATACAGAAAAGTAAAGGAATCCGCGCGAGGCTATCACAGTCACGGACGCTGATGCAGAAATGTAAAGGTATCCGGACGAGGCTATCGTAGTCACGGATGCTGATGTAGAAATGTAAAGGTATTCAGGCGAGGCTATCGCAGTCACGGACGCTGATGCTGAAATGAAAAGGTATCCGGGCGAGGCTGTCGCAGTCACGGATACTGATACAGAAAAGTAAAGGAATCAGGGCGAGGCTATCGCAGTCACGGACGCTGATGCAGAAATGTAAAGGAATCCGGGCGAGGCTATCGTAGTCACGGATACTGATACAGAAAAGTAAAGGTATTCAGGCGAGGCTGTCTCAGTCACGAATACTGATACAGAAAAGTAAAGGAATTCGGGCGAGGCTATCGTAGTCACGGACGCTGATGCAGAAAAGTAAAGGTATCCGGGCGAGGCTATCGCAGTCACGGACTCTAATGCAGAAATGTAAAGGAATCCGAGCGAGGCTATCGTAGTCACGGATACTGATACAGAAAAGTAAAGGAATCCGGGCGAGGCTATCGTAGTCACGGATACTGATGCAGAAATGTAAAGGAATCCGAGCGAGGCTATCGTAGTCACGGATACTGATCCAGAAAAGTAAAGGAATCCGGGCGAGGCTATCGTAGTCACGGATACTGATACACAAAAGTAAAGGAATCCGGGCGAGGCTATCGTAGTCACGGATGCTGATGTAGAAATGTAAAGGTATTCAGGCGAGGCTATCGCAGTCACGGAGGCTGATGCGGAAATGAAAAGGTATCCGGGCGAGGCTGTCGCAGTCACGGATACTGATACAGAAAAGTAAAGGAATCAGGGCGAGGCTATCGCAGTCACGGACGCTGATGCAGAAATGTAAAGGTATCCGGACGAGGCTGTCGTAGTCACGGATACTGATACAGAAAAGTAAAGGTATTCAGGCGAGGTTGTCTCAGTCACGAATACTGATACAGAAAAGTAAAGGAATCCGGGCGAGGCTATCGCAGTCACGGACGCTGATGCAGAAAAGTAAAGGTATCCGGGCGAGGCTATCGCAGTCACAGACTCTAATGCAGAAATGTAAAGGAATCCGAGCGAGGCTATCGTAGTCACGGATACTGATACAGAAAAGTAAAGGAATCCGGGCGAGGCTATCGTAGTCACGGATACTGATACAGAAAAGTAAAGGAATCCGGTCGAGGCTATCGTAGTCACGGATGCTGATGTAGAAATGTAAAGGTATTCAGGCGAGGCTATCGCAGTCACGGACGCTGATGCAGAAATGTAAAGGTATCCGGGCGAGGCTGTCGCTGTCACTGATACTCATACATAAAAGTAAAGGAACCCGGGTGAGGCTATCGCCGTCACGGACGCTGATGCAGAAATGTAAAGGTTCTCAGGCGCGGCTATCGCAGTCACGGACGCTGATGCAGAAATATAAAGGTATCCGGGCGAGGCTAGCGCAATCACGGATCCTGATGAAGAAAATAAAGGTATTCGGGCGAGGCTATCGCAGTCACGGACGCTGATGCAGAAATGTAAAGGTATCCGGGCGAGGCTATCGTAGTCACGGATGCTGATGTAGAAATGTAAAGGTATTCAGGCGAGGCTATCGCAGTCACGGACGCTGATGCAGAAATGTAAAGGTATCCGGGCAAGGCTAGCGCAATCACGGATCTTGATGAAGAAAATAAAGGTATCCGGGCGAGGCTATCGCAGTCACGGACGCTGATGCAGAAATGTAAAGGTATCCGGGCGAGGCTGTCGCAGTCACGGATACTGATACAGAAAAGTAAAGGAATCCGGGCGAGGCTATCGTAGTCACGGATACTGATACAGAAAAGTAAAGGAATCCGGGCGAGGCTATCGTAGTCACGGATGCTGATGTAGAAATGTGAAGGCATTCAGGCGAGGCTATCGCAGTCACGGACGCTGATGCAGAAATGTAAAGGTATCCGGGCGAGGCTGTCGCAGTCACTGATAGTGATACAGAAAAGTAAAGGAACCCGGGTGAGGCTATCGCCGTCACGGACGCTGATGCAGAAATATAAAGGTACTCAGGCGCGGCTATCGCAGTCACGGACGCTGATGCAGAAATGTAAAGGTATCCGGGCGAGGCTAGCGCAATCACGGATCCTGATGAAGAAAATAAAGGTATTCGGGCGAGGCTATCGCAGTCACGGACGCTGATGCCGAAATGTAAAGGTATCCGGGCGAGGCTATCGTAGTCACGGATGCTGATGTAGAAATGTAAAGGTATTCAGGACAGGCTATCGCAGTCACGTACGCTGATGCAGAAATGTAAAGGTATCTGGGCGAGGATGTCGCAGTCACGGATACTGATACAGAAATGTAAAGGTATCCGGGCGAGGCTTTCGCAGTCACGGATGCTGATGCAGAAATGTAAAGGTATCCGGTCGAGGCTAGCGCAATCATGGATCTTGATGAAGAAAATAAAGGTATCCAGGCGAGGCTATCGCAGTCACGGACAATGATGCAGAAATGTAAAGGTATCCGGACGAGGCTGTCGTAGTCACGGATTCTGATACAGAAAAGTAAAGGTATTCAGGCGAGGCTGTCTCAGTCACGAATACTGATACAGAAAAGTAAAGGAATCCGGGCGAGGCTATCGCAGTCACGGACGCTGATGCAGAAATGTAAAGGTATCCGGGCGAGGCTATCGCAGTCACGGACAATGATGCAGAAATGTAAAGATATCCGGGCGAGGCTATCGTAGTCACGGATGCTGATGTAGAAATGTAAAGGTGTTCGGGCGAGGCTATCGTAGTCACGGATGCTGATGTAGAAATGTAAAGGTATCCGGGCGAGGCTATCGTAGTCACGGATGCTGATGTAGAAATGTAAAGGTGTTCAGGCGAGGCTATCGCAGTCACGGACGCTGATGCAGAAATGTAAAGGTATCCGGGCGAGGCTGTCGCAGTCACGGATACTGATACAGAAATGTAAAGGTATCCGGGCAAGACTTTCGCAGTCACGGACGCTGATGCAGAAATGTAAAAGTATCCGGGCGAGGCTGTCGCAGTCACTGATACTTATACAGAAAAGTAAAGGAATCCGGGTGAGGCTATCGTCGTCACGGACGCTGATGCAGAAATGTAAAGGTACTCAGGCGCGGCCATCGCAGTCACGGACGCTGATGCAGAAATGTAAAGGTATCCGGGCGAGGCTAGCGCAATCACGGATCCTGATGAAGAAAATAAAGGTATTCGGGCGAGGCTATCGCAGTCACGGACGCTGATGCAGAAATGTAAAGGTATCCGGGCGAGGCTATCGTAGTCACGGATGCTGATGTAGAAATGTAAAGGTATTCAGGCGAGGCTATCGCAGTCACGTACGCTGATGCAGAAATGTAAAGGAATCCGGGCGAGGCTATCGTAGTTACGGATACTGATACAGAAAAGTAAAGGAATCCGGGCGAGGCTATCGTAGGCACGGAAGCTGATGTAGAAATGTAATGGTATTCAGGCGAGGCTATCGCAGTCACGGACGCTGATGCTGAAATGTAAAGGTATCCGGGCGAGGTTGTCGCAGTCACGGATACTGATACAGAAAAGTAAAGGAATCCGGGCGAGGCTATCGCAGTCACGGACGCTGATGCAGAAATGTAAAGGAATCCGAGCGAGGCTATCGTAGTCACGGATACTGATACAGAAAAGTAAAGGAATCCGGGCGAGGCTATCGTAGTCACGGATACTGATACACAAAAGTAAAGGAATCCGGGCGAGGCTATCGTAGTCACGGATGCTGATGCAGAAATGTAAAGGAATCCGAGCGAGGCTATCGTAGTCACGGATACTGATCCAGAAAAGTAAAGGAATCCGGGCGAGGCTATCGTAGTCACGGATACTGATACACAAAAGTAAAGGAATCCGGGCGAGGCTATCGTAGTCACGGATGCTGATGTAGAAATGTAAAGGTATTCAGGCGAGGCTATCGCAGTCACGGAGGCTGATGCGGAAATGAAAAGGTATCCGGGCGAGGCTGTCGCAGTCACGGATACTGATACAGAAAAGTAAAGGAATCAGGGCGAGGCTATCGCAGTCACGGACGCTGATGCAGAAATGTAAAGGTATCCGGACGAGGCTGTCGTAGTCACGGATACTGATACAGAAAAGTAAAGGTATTCAGGCGAGGTTGTCTCAGTCACGAATACTGATACAGAAAAGTAAAGGAATCCGGGCGAGGCTATCGCAGTCACGGACGCTGATGCAGAAAAGTAAAGGTATCCGGGCGAGGCTATCGCAGTCACAGACTCTAATGCAGAAATGTAAAGAAATCCGAGCGAGGCTATCGTAGTCACGGATACTGATACAGAAAAGTAAAGGAATCCGGGCGAGGCTATCGTAGTCACGGATACTGATACAGAAAAGTAAAGGAATCCGGTCGAGGCTATCGTAGTCACGGATGCTGATGTAGAAATGTAAAGGTATTCAGGCGACGCTATCGCAGTCACGGACGCTGATGCAGAAATGTAAAGGTATCCGGGAGAGGCTGTCGCAGTCACTGATACTCATACATAAAAGTAAAGGAACCCGGGTGAGGCTATCGCCGTCACGGACGCTGATGCAGAAATGTAAAGGTTCTCAGGCGCGGCTATCGCAGTCACGGACGCTGATGCAGAAATGTAAAGGTATCCGGCCGAGGCTAGCGCAATCACGGATCCTGATGAAGAAAATAAAGGTATTCGGGCGAGGCTATCGCAGTCACGGACGCTGATGCAGAAATGTAAAGGTATCCGGGCGAGGCTATCGTAGTCACGGATGCTGATGTAGAAATGTAAAGGTATTCAGGCGAGGCTATCGCAGTCACGGACGCTGATGCAGAAATGTAAAGGTATCCGGGCGACGCTGTCGCAGTCACGGATACTGATTCAGAAATGTAAAGGTATCCGGGCAAGGCTAGCGCAATCACGGATCTTGATGAAGAAAATAAAGGTATCCGGGCGAGGCTATCGCAGTCACGGACGCTGATGCAGAAATGTAAAGGTATCCGGGCGAGGCTGTCGCAGTCACGGATACTGATACAGAAAAGTAAAGGAATCCGGGCGAGGGTATCGCAATCACGGACGCTGATGCAGAAATGTAAAGGTATCCGGGTGAGGCTATCCCAGTCACGGACGATGATGCAGAAATGTAAAGGTATCCGGGCGAGGCTATCGCAGTCACGGATGCTGATGTAGAAATGTAAAGATATTCAGGCGAGGCTATCGCAGTCACGGACGCTGATGCAGAAAATTAAAGGTATCCGGGCGAGGATGTCGCAGTCACGGATACTGATACAGAAAAGTAAAGGAATCCGGTCGAGGCTATCGTAGTCACGGATGCGGATGTAGAAATGTAAAGGTATTCAGGCGAGGCTATCGCAGTCACGGACGCTGATGCAGAAATGTAAAGGTATCCAGGCGAGGTTGTCGCAGTCACGGATACTGATACAGAAAAGTAAAGGAATCCGGGCGAGGCTATCGCAGTCATGGACTCTCATGCAGAAATGTAAAGGAATCCGAGCGAGGCTATCGTAGTCACGGATACTGATACAGAAACGTAAAGGAATCCGGGCGAGGCTATCGTAGTCACGGATACTGATACAGAAAAGTAAAGGAATCCGGTCGAGGCTATCGTAGTCATGGATGCGGATGTAGAAATGTAAAGGTATTCAGGCGAGGCTATCGCAGTCACGGACGCTGATGCAGAAATGTAAAGGTATCCAGGCGAGGTTGTCGCAGTCACGGATACTGATACAGAAAAGTAAAGGAATCCGGGCGAGGCTATCGAAGTCACGGACGCTGATGCAGAAAAGTAAGGGAATCCGGGCGAGGCTATCGTAGTCACGGATACTGATACAGAAAAGTAAAGGAATCCGGGCGAGGCTATCGTAGTCATGGATGCTGATGTAGAAATGTAAAGGTATCCAGGCGAGGTTGTCGCAGTCACGGATACTGATACAGAAAAGTAAAGGAATCCGGGCGAGGCTATCGCAGTCACGGACGCTGATGCAGAAAAGTAAAGGAATCCGGGCGAGGCTATCGTAGTCACGGATGCTGATGTAGAAATGTAAAGGTATTCAGGCGAGGCTGTCTCAGTCACGAATACTGATACAGAAAACTAAAGGAATCCGGGCGAGGCTATCGCAGTCACGGACGCTGATGCGGAAATGTAAAGGTATCCGGGCGAGGTTGTCGCAGTCACGGATACTGATACAGAAAAGTAAAGGAATCCGCGCGAGGCTATCACAGTCACGGACGCTGATGCAGAAATGTAAAGGTATCCGGACGAGGCTATCGTAGTCACGGATGCTGATGTAGAAATGTAAAGGTATTCAGGCGAGGCTATCGCAGTCACGGACGCTGATGCGGAAATGAAAAGGTATCCGGGCGAGGCTGTCGCAGTCACGGATACTGATACAGAAAAGTAAAGGAATCAGGGCGAGGCTATCGCAGTCACGGACGCTGATGCAGAAATGTAAAGGTATCCGGACGAGGCTGTCGTAGTCACGGATACTGATACAGAAAAGTAAAGGTATTCAGGCGAGGCTGTCTCAGTCACGAATACTGATACAGAAAAGTAAAGGAATTCGGGCGAGGCTATCGTAGTCACGGACGCTGATGCAGAAAAGTAAAGGTATCCGGGCGAGGCTATCGCAGTCACGGACTCTAATGCAGAAATGTAAAGGAATCCGAGCGAGGCTATCGTAGTCATGGATACTGATACAGAAAAGTAAAGGAATCCGGGCGAGGCTATCGTAGTCACGGATACTGATACAGAAAGATAAAGGAATCCGGTCGAGGCTATCGTAGTCACGGATGCTGATGTAGAAATGTAAAGGTATTCAGGCGAGGCTATCGCAGTCACGGACGCTGATGCAGAAATGTAAAGGTATACGGGCGAGGCTGTCGCAGTCACTGATACTGATACATAAAAGTAAAGGAACCCGGGTGAGGCTATCGCCGTCACGGACGCTGATGCAGAAATGTAAAGGTACTCAGGCGCGGCTATCGCAGTCACGGACGCTGATGCAGAAATGTAATGGTATCCGGGCGAGGCTAGCGCAATCACGGATCCTGATGAAGAAAATAAAGGTATTCGGGCGAGGCTATCGCAGTCACGGACGCTGATGCAGAAATGTAAAGGTATCCGGGCGAGGCTATCGTAGTCACGGATGCTGATGTAGAAATGTAAAGGTATTCAGGACAGGCTATCGCAGTCACGTACGCTGATGCAGAAATGTAAAGGTATCTGGGCGAGGCTGTCGCAGTCACGGATACTGATACAGAAATGTAAAGGTATCCGGGCGAGGCTTTCGCAGTCACGGACGCTGATGCAGAAATGTAAAGGTATCCGGGCGAGGCTAGCGCAATCATGGATCTTGATGAAGAAAATAAAGGTATCCGGGCGAGGCTATCGCAGTCACGGATACTGATACAGAAAAGTAAAGGAATCAGGGCGAGGCTATCGCAGTCACGGACGCTGATGCAGAAATGTAAAGGTATCCGGACGAGGCTGTCGTAGTCACGGATACTGATACAGAAAAGTAAAGGTATTCAGGCGAGGTTGTCTCAGTCACGAATACTGATACAGAAAAGTAAAGGAATCCGGGCGAGGCTATCGCAGTCACGGACGCTGATGCAGAAAAGTAAAGGTATCCGGGCGAGGCTATCGCAGTCACAGACTCTAATGCAGAAATGTAAAGGAATCCGAGCGAGGCTATCGTAGTCACGGATACTGATACAGAAAAGTAAAGGAATCCGGGCGAGGCTATCGTAGTCACGGATACTGATACAGAAAAGTAAAGGAATCCGGTCGAGGCTATCGTAGTCACGGATGCTGATGTAGAAATGTAAAGGTATTCAGGCGACGCTATCGCAGTCACGGACGCTGATGCAGAAATGTAAAGGTATCCGGGAGAGGCTGTCGCAGTCACTGATACTCATACATAAAAGTAAAGGAACCCGGGTGAGGCTATCGCCGTCACGGACGCTGATGCAGAAATGTAAAGGTTCTCAGGCGCGGCTATCGCAGTCACGGACGCTGATGCAGAAATGTAAAGGTATCCGGGCGAGGCTAGCGCAATCACGGATCCTGATGAAGAAAATAAAGGTATTCGGGCGAGGCTATCGCAGTCACGGACGCTGATGCAGAAATGTAAAGGTATCCGGGCGAGGCTATCGTAGTCACGGATGCTGATGTAGAAATGTAAAGGTATTCAGGCGAGGCTATCGCAGTCACGGACGCTGATGCAGAAATGTAAAGGTATCCGGGCGACGCTGTCGCAGTCACGGATACTGATTCAGAAATGTAAAGGTATCCGGGCAAGGCTAGCGCAATCACGGATCTTGATGAAGAAAATAAAGGTATCCGGGCGAGGCTATCGCAGTCACGGACGCTGATGCGGAAATGTAAAGGTATCCGGGCGAGGCTGTCGCAGTCACGGATACTGATACAGAAAAGTAAAGGAATCCGGGCGAGGGTATCGCAATCACGGACGCTGATGCAGAAATGTAAAGGTATCCGGGTGAGGCTATCCCAGTCACGGACGATGATGCAGAAATGTAAAGGTATCCGGGCGAGGCTATCGCAGTCATGGACGCTGATGCAGAAATGTAAAGGTATCCGGGCGAGGCTATCGTAGTCACGGATGCTGATGTAGAAATGTAAAGGTATTCAGGACAGGCTATCGCAGTCATGTACGCTGATGCAGAAATGTAAAGGTATCTGGGCGAGGCTGTCGCAGTCACGGATACTGATACAGAAATGTAAAGGTATCCGGGCGAGGCTTTCGCAGTCACGGACGCTGATGCAGAAATGTAAAGGTATCCGGGCGAGGCTAGCGCAATCATGGATCTTGATGAAGAAAATAAAGGTATCCGGGCGAGGCTATCGCAGTCACGGACAATGATGCAGAAATGTAAAGGTATCCGGACGAGGCTGTCGTAGTCACGGATACTGATACAGAAAAGTAAAGGTATTCAGGCGAGGCTGTCTCAGTCACGAATACTGATACAGAAAAGTAAAGGAATCCGGGCGAGGCTATCGCAGTCACGGACGCTGATGCAGAAAAGTAAAGGTATCCGGGCGAGGCTATCGCAGTCACGGACTCTAATGCAGAAATGTAAAGGAATCCGAGCGAGGCTATCGTAGTCACGGATACTGATACAGAAAAGTAAAGGAATCCGGGCGAGGCTATCGTAGTCACGGATACTGATGCAGAAATGTAAAGGAATCCGAGCGAGGCTATCGTAGTCACGGATACTGATCCAGAAAAGTAAAGGAATCCGGGCGAGGCTATCGTAGTCACGGATACTGATACACAAAAGTAAAGGAATCCGGGCGAGGCTATCGTAGTCACGGATGCTGATGTAGAAATGTAAAGGTATTCAGGCGAGGCTATCGCAGTCACGGAGGCTGATGCGGAAATGAAAAGGTATCCGGGCGAGGCTGTCGCAGTCACGGATACTGATACAGAAAAGTAAAGGAATCAGGGCGAGGCTATCGCAGTCACGGACGCTGATGCAGAAATGTAAAGGTATCCGGACGAGGCTGTCGTAGTCACGGATACTGATACAGAAAAGTAAAGGTATTCAGGCGAGGTTGTCTCAGTCACGAATACTGATACAGAAAAGTAAAGGAATCCGGGCGAGGCTATCGCAGTCACGGACGCTGATGCAGAAAAGTAAAGGTATCCGGGCGAGGCTATCGCAGTCACAGACTCTAATGCAGAAATGTAAAGGAATCCGAGCGAGGCTATCGTAGTCACGGATACTGATACAGAAAAGTAAAGGAATCCGGGCGAGGCTATCGTAGTCACGGATACTGATACAGAAAAGTAAAGGAATCCGGTCGAGGCTATCGTAGTCACGGATGCTGATGTAGAAATGTAAAGGTATTCAGGCGAGGCTATCGCAGTCACGGACGCTGATGCAGAAATGTAAAGGTATCCGGGCGAGGCTGTCGCTGTCACTGATACTCATACATAAAAGTAAAGGAACCCGGGTGAGGCTATCGCCGTCACGGACGCTGATGCAGAAATGTAAAGGTTCTCAGGCGCGGCTATCGCAGTCACGGACGCTGATGCAGAAATATAAAGGTATCCGGGCGAGGCTAGCGCAATCACGGATCCTGATGAAGAAAATAAAGGTATTCGGGCGAGGCTATCGCAGTCACGGACGCTGATGCAGAAATGTAAAGGTATCCGGGCGAGGCTATCGTAGTCACGGATGCTGATGTAGAAATGTAAAGGTATTCAGGCGAGGCTATCGCAGTCACGGACGCTGATGCAGAAATGTAAAGGTATCCGGGCAAGGCTAGCGCAATCACGGATCTTGATGAAGAAAATAAAGGTATCCGGGCGAGGCTATCGCAGTCACGGACGCTGATGCAGAAATGTAAAGGTATCCGGGCGAGGCTGTCGCAGTCACGGATACTGATACAGAAAAGGAAAGGAATCCGGGCGAGGCTATCGTAGTCACGGATGCTGATGTAGAAATGTGAAGGCATTCAGGCGAGGCTATCGCAGTCACGGACGCTGATGCAGAAATGTAAAGGTATCCGGGCGAGGCTGTCGCAGTCACTGATAGTGATACAGAAAAGTAAAGGAACCCGGGTGAGGCTATCGCCGTCACGGACGCTGATGCAGAAATATAAAGGTACTCAGGCGCGGCTATCGCAGTCACGGACGCTGATGCAGAAATGTAAAGGTATCCGGGCGAGGCTAGCGCAATCACGGATCCTGATGAAGAAAATAAAGGTATTCGGGCGAGGCTATCGCAGTCACGGACGCTGATGCCGAAATGTAAAGGTATCCGGGCGAGGCTATCGTAGTCACGGATGCTGATGTAGAAATGTAAAGGTATTCAGGACAGGCTATCGCAGTCACGTACGCTGATGCAGAAATGTAAAGGTATCTGGGCGAGGATGTCGCAGTCACGGATACTGATACAGAAATGTAAAGGTATCCGGGCGAGGCTTTCGCAGTCACGGACGCTGATGCAGAAATGTAAAGGTATCCGGTCGAGGCTAGCGCAATCATGGATCTTGATGAAGAAAATAAAGGTATCCAGGCGAGGCTATCGCAGTCACGGACAATGATGCAGAAATGTAAAGGTATCCGGACGAGGCTGTCGTAGTCACGGATTCTGATACAGAAAAGTAAAGGTATTCAGGCGAGGCTGTCTCAGTCACGAATACTGATACAGAAAAGTAAAGGAATCCGGGCGAGGCTATCGCAGTCACGGACGCTGATGCAGAAATGTAAAGGTATCCGGGCGAGGCTATCGCAGTCACGGACAATGATGCAGAAATGTAAAGATATCCGGGCGAGGCTATCGTAGTCACGGATGCTGATGTAGAAATGTAAAGGTGTTCGGGCGAGGCTATCGTAGTCACGGATGCTGATGTAGAAATGTAAAGGTATCCGGGCGAGGCTATCGTAGTCACGGATGCTGATGTAGAAATGTAAAGGTGTTCAGGCGAGGCTATCGCAGTCACGGACGCTGATGCAGAAATGTAAAGGTATCCGGGCGAGGCTGTCGCAGTCACGGATACTGATACAGAAATGTAAAGGTATCCGGGCAAGACTTTCGCAGTCACGGACGCTGATGCAGAAATGTAAAAGTATCCGGGCGAGGCTGTCGCAGTCACTGATACTGATACAGAAAAGTAAAGGAATCCGGGTGAGGCTATCGTCGTCACGGACGCTGATGCAGAAATGTAAAGGTACTCAGGCGCGGCCATCGCAGTCACGGACGCTGATGCAGAAATGTAAAGGTATCCGGGCGAGGCTAGCGCAATCACGGATCCTGATGAAGAAAATAAAGGTATTCGGGCGAGGCTATCGCAGTCACGGACGCTGATGCAGAAATGTAAAGGTATCCGGGCGAGGCTATCGTAGTCACGGATGCTGATGTAGAAATGTAAAGGTATTCAGGCGAGGCTATCGCAGTCACGTACGCTGATGCAGAAATGTAAAGGAATCCGGGCGAGGCTATCGTAGTTACGGATACTGATACAGAAAAGTAAAGGAATCCGGGCGAGGCTATCGTAGGCACGGAAGCTGATGTAGAAATGTAATGGTATTCAGGCGAGGCTATCGCAGTCACGGACGCTGATGCTGAAATGTAAAGGTATCCGGGCGAGGTTGTCGCAGTCACGGATACTGATACAGAAAAGTAAAGGAATCCGGGCGAGGCTATCGCAGTCACGGACGCTGATGCAGAAATGTAAAGGAATCCGAACGAGGCTATCGTAGTCACGGATACTGATACAGAAAAGTAAAGGAATCCGGGCGAGGCTATCGTAGTCACGGATACTGATACACAAAAGTAAAGGAATCCGGGCGAGGCTATCGTAGTCACGGATGCTGATGCAGAAATGTAAAGGAATCCGAGCGAGGCTATCGTAGTCACGGATACTGATCCAGAAAAGTAAAGGAATCCGGGCGAGGCTATCGTAGTCACGGATACTGATACACAAAAGTAAAGGAATCCGGGCGAGGCTATCGTAGTCACGGATGCTGATGTAGAAATGTAAAGGTATTCAGGCGAGGCTATCGCAGTCACGGAGGCTGATGCGGAAATGAAAAGGTATCCGGGCGAGGCTGTCGCAGTCACGGATACTGATACAGAAAAGTAAAGGAATCAGGGCGAGGCTATCGCAGTCACGGACGCTGATGCAGAAATGTAAAGGTATCCGGACGAGGCTGTCGTAGTCACGGATACTGATACAGAAAAGTAAAGGTATTCAGGCGAGGTTGTCTCAGTCACGAATACTGATACAGAAAAGTAAAGGAATCCGGGCGAGGCTATCGCAGTCACGGACGCTGATGCAGAAAAGTAAAGGTATCCGGGCGAGGCTATCGCAGTCACAGACTCTAATGCAGAAATGTAAAGAAATCCGAGCGAGGCTATCGTAGTCACGGATACTGATACAGAAAAGTAAAGGAATCCGGGCGAGGCTATCGTAGTCACGGATACTGATACAGAAAAGTAAAGGAATCCGGTCGAGGCTATCGTAGTCACGGATGCTGATGTAGAAATGTAAAGGTATTCAGGCGACGCTATCGCAGTCACGGACGCTGATGCAGAAATGTAAAGGTATCCGGGAGAGGCTGTCGCAGTCACTGATACTCATACATAAAAGTAAAGGAACCCGGGTGAGGCTATCGCCGTCACGGACGCTGATGCAGAAATGTAAAGGTTCTCAGGCGCGGCTATCGCAGTCACGGACGCTGATGCAGAAATGTAAAGGTATCCGGCCGAGGCTAGCGCAATCACGGATCCTGATGAAGAAAATAAAGGTATTCGGGCGAGGCTATCGCAGTCACGGACGCTGATGCAGAAATGTAAAGGTATCCGGGCGAGGCTATCGTAGTCACGGATGCTGATGTAGAAATGTAAAGGTATTCAGGCGAGGCTATCGCAGTCACGGACGCTGATGCAGAAATGTAAAGGTATCCGGGCGACGCTGTCGCAGTCACGGATACTGATTCAGAAATGTAAAGGTATCCGGGCAAGGCTAGCGCAATCACGGATCTTGATGAAGAAAATAAAGGTATCCGGGCGAGGCTATCGCAGTCACGGACGCTGATGCAGAAATGTAAAGGTATCCGGGCGAGGCTGTCGCAGTCACGGATACTGATACAGAAAAGTAAAGGAATCCGGGCGAGGGTATCGCAATCACGGACGCTGATGCAGAAATGTAAAGGTATCCGGGTGAGGCTATCCCAGTCACGGACGATGATGCAGAAATGTAAAGGTATCCGGGCGAGGCTATCGCAGTCACGGATGCTGATGTAGAAATGTAAAGATATTCAGGCGAGGCTATCGCAGTCACGGACGCTGATGCAGAAAATTAAAGGTATCCGGGCGAGGATGTCGCAGTCACGGATACTGATACAGAAAAGTAAAGGAATCCGGTCGAGGCTATCGTAGTCACGGATGCGGATGTAGAAATGTAAAGGTATTCAGGCGAGGCTATCGCAGTCACGGACGCTGATGCAGAAATGTAAAGGTATCCAGGCGAGGTTGTCGCAGTCACGGATACTGATACAGAAAAGTAAAGGAATCCGAGCGAGGCTATCGTAGTCACGGATACTGATACAGAAACGTAAAGGAATCCGGGCGAGGCTATCGTAGTCACGGATACTGATACAGAAAAGTAAAGGAATCCGGTCGAGGCTATCGTAGTCATGGATGCGGATGTAGAAATGTAAAGGTATTCAGGCGAGGCTATCGCAGTCACGGACGCTGATGCAGAAATGTAAAGGTATCCAGGCGAGGTTGTCGCAGTCACGGATACTGATACAGAAAAGTAAAGGAATCCGGGCGAGGCTATCGAAGTCACGGACGCTGATGCAGAAAAGTAAGGGAATCCGGGCGAGGCTATCGTAGTCACGGATACTGATACAGAAAAGTAAAGGAATCCGGGCGAGGCTATCGTAGTCATGGATGCTGATGTAGAAATGTAAAGGTATCCAGGCGAGGTTGTCGCAGTCACGGATACTGATACAGAAAAGTAAAGGAATCCGGGCGAGGCTATCGCAGTCACGGACGCTGATGCAGAAAAGTAAAGGAATCCGGGCGAGGCTATCGTAGTCACGGATGCTGATGTAGAAATGTAAAGGTATTCAGGCGAGGCTGTCTCAGTCACGAATACTGATACAGAAAACTAAAGGAATCCGGGCGAGGCTATCGCAGTCACGGACGCTGATGCGGAAATGTAAAGGTATCCGGGCGAGGTTGTCGCAGTCACGGATACTGATACAGAAAAGTAAAGGAATCCGCGCGAGGCTATCACAGTCACGGACGCTGATGCAGAAATGTAAAGGTATCCGGACGAGGCTATCGTAGTCACGGATGCTGATGTAGAAATGTAAAGGTATTCAGGCGAGGCTATCGCAGTCACGGACGCTGATGCGGAAATGAAAAGGTATCCGGGCGAGGCTGTCGCAGTCACGGATACTGATACAGAAAAGTAAAGGAATCACGGCGAGGCTATCGCAGTCACGGACGCTGATGCAGAAATGTAAAGGTATCCGGACGAGGCTGTCGTAGTCACGGATACTGATACAGAAAAGTAAAGGTATTCAGGCGAGGCTGTCTCAGTCACGAATACTGATACAGAAAAGTAAAGGAATTCGGGCGAGGCTATCGTAGTCACGGACGCTGATGCAGAAAAGTAAAGGTATCCGGGCGAGGCTATCGCAGTCACGGACTCTAATGCAGAAATGTAAAGGAATCCGAGCGAGGCTATCGTAGTCATGGATACTGATACAGAAAAGTAAAGGAATCCGGGCGAGGCTATCGTAGTCACGGATACTGATACAGAAAGATAAAGGAATCCGGTCGAGGCTATCGTAGTCACGGATGCTGATGTAGAAATGTAAAGGTATTCAGGCGAGGCTATCGCAGTCACGGACGCTGATGCAGAAATGTAAAGGTATACGGGCGAGGCTGTCGCAGTCACTGATACTGATACATAAAAGTAAAGGAACCCGGGTGAGGCTATCGCCGTCACGGACGCTGATGCAGAAATGTAAAGGTACTCAGGCGCGGCTATCGCAGTCACGGACGCTGATGCAGAAATGTAATGGTATCCGGGCGAGGCTAGCGCAATCACGGATCCTGATGAAGAAAATAAAGGTATTCGGGCGAGGCTATCGCAGTCACGGACGCTGATGCAGAAATGTAAAGGTATCCGGGCGAGGCTATCGTAGTCACGGATGCTGATGTAGAAATGTAAAGGTATTCAGGACAGGCTATCGCAGTCACGTACGCTGATGCAGAAATGTAAAGGTATCTGGGCGAGGCTGTCGCAGTCACGGATACTGATACAGAAATGTAAAGGTATCCGGGCGAGGCTTTCGCAGTCACGGACGCTGATGCAGAAATGTAAAGGTATCCGGGCGAGGCTAGCGCAATCATGGATCTTGATGAAGAAAATAAAGGTATCCGGGCGAGGCTATCGCAGTCACGGATACTGATACAGAAAAGTAAAGGAATCAGGGCGAGGCTATCGCAGTCACGGACGCTGATGCAGAAATGTAAAGGTATCCGGACGAGGCTGTCGTAGTCACGGATACTGATACAGAAAAGTAAAGGTATTCAGGCGAGGTTGTCTCAGTCACGAATACTGATACAGAAAAGTAAAGGAATCCGGGCGAGGCTATCGCAGTCACGGACGCTGATGCAGAAAAGTAAAGGTATCCGGGCGAGGCTATCGCAGTCACAGACTCTAATGCAGAAATGTAAAGGAATCCGAGCGAGGCTATCGTAGTCACGGATACTGATACAGAAAAGTAAAGGAATCCGGGCGAGGCTATCGTAGTCACGGATACTGATACAGAAAAGTAAAGGAATCCGGTCGAGGCTATCGTAGTCACGGATGCTGATGTAGAAATGTAAAGGTATTCAGGCGACGCTATCGCAGTCACGGACGCTGATGCAGAAATGTAAAGGTATCCGGGAGAGGCTGTCGCAGTCACTGATACTCATACATAAAAGTAAAGGAACCCGGGTGAGGCTATCGCCGTCACGGACGCTGATGCAGAAATGTAAAGGTTCTCAGGCGCGGCTATCGCAGTCACGGACGCTGATGCAGAAATGTAAAGGTATCCGGGCGAGGCTAGCGCAATCACGGATCCTGATGAAGAAAATAAAGGTATTCGGGCGAGGCTATCGCAGTCACGGACGCTGATGCAGAAATGTAAAGGTATCCGGGCGAGGCTATCGTAGTCACGGATGCTGATGTAGAAATGTAAAGGTATTCAGGCGAGGCTATCGCAGTCACGGACGCTGATGCAGAAATGTAAAGGTATCCGGGCGACGCTGTCGCAGTCACGGATACTGATTCAGAAATGTAAAGGTATCCGGGCAAGGCTAGCGCAATCACGGATCTTGATGAAGAAAATAAAGGTATCCGGGCGAGGCTATCGCAGTCACGGACGCTGATGCGGAAATGTAAAGGTATCCGGGCGAGGCTGTCGCAGTCACGGATACTGATACAGAAAAGTAAAGGAATCCGGGCGAGGGTATCGCAATCACGGACGCTGATGCAGAAATGTAAAGGTATCCGGGTGAGGCTATCCCAGTCACGGACGATGATGCAGAAATGTAAAGGTATCCGGGCGAGGCTATCGCAGTCATGGACGCTGATGCAGAAATGTAAAGGTATCCGGGCGAGGCTATCGTAGTCACGGATGCTGATGTAGAAATGTAAAGGTATTCAGGACAGGCTATCGCAGTCATGTACGCTGATGCAGAAATGTAAAGGTATCTGGGCGAGGCTGTCGCAGTCACGGATACTGATACAGAAATGTAAAGGTATCCGGGCGAGGCTTTCGCAGTCACGGACGCTGATGCAGAAATGTAAAGGTATCCGGGCGAGGCTAGCGCAATCATGGATCTTGATGAAGAAAATAAAGGTATCCGGGCGAGGCTATCGCAGTCACGGACAATGATGCAGAAATGTAAAGGTATCCGGACGAGGCTGTCGTAGTCACGGATACTGATACAGAAAAGTAAAGGTATTCAGGCGAGGCTGTCTCAGTCACGAATACTGATACAGAAAAGTAAAGGAATCCGGGCGAGGCTATCGCAGTCACGGACGCTGATGCAGAAAAGTAAAGGTATCCGGACGAGGCTATCGCAGTCACGGACTCTAATGCAGAAATGTAAAGGAATCCGAGCGAGGCTATCGTAGTCACGGATACTGATACAGAAAAGTAAAGGAATCCGGGCGAGGCTATCGTAGTCACGGATACTGATACAGAAAAGTAAAGGAATCCGGGCGAGGCTATCGTAGTCACGGATGGTGATGTAGAAATGTAAAGGCATTCAGGCGAGGCTATCGCAGTCACGGACGCTGATGCAGAAATGTAAAGGTATCCGGGCGAGGCTGTCGCAGTCACTGATAGTGATACAGAAAAGTAAAGGAACCCGGGTGAGGCTATCGCCGTCACGGACGCTGATGCAGAAATGTAAAGGTACTCAGGCGCGGCTATCGCAGTCACGGACGCTGATGCAGAAATGTAAAGGTATCCGGGCGAGGCTAGCGCAATCACGGATCCTGATGAAGAAAATAAAGGTATTCGGGCGAGGCTATCGCAGTCACGGACGCTGATGCAGAAATGTAAAGGTATCCGGGCGAGGCTATCGTAGTCACGGATGCTGATGTAGAAATGTAAAGGTATTCAGGCGAGGCTATCGCAGTCACGTACGCTGATGCAGAAATGTAAAGGAATCCGGGCGAGGCTATCGTAGTTACGGATACTGATACAGAAAAGTAAAGGAATCCGGGCGAGGCTATCGTAGGCACGGAAGCTGATGTAGAAATGTAATGGTATTCAGGCGAGGCTATCGCAGTCACGGACGCTGATGCTGAAATGTAAAGGTATCCGGGCGAGGTTGTCGCAGTCACGGATACTGATACAGAAAAGTAAAGGAATCCGGGCGAGGCTATCGCAGTCACGGACGCTGATGCAGAAATGTAAAGGAATCCGAGCGAGGCTATCGTAGTCACGGATACTGATACAGAAAAGTAAAGGAATCCGGGCGAGGCTATCGTAGTCACGGATACTGATACACAAAAGTAAAGGAATCCGGGCGAGGCTATCGTAGTCACGGATGCTGATGCAGAAATGTAAAGGAATCCGAGCGAGGCTATCGTAGTCACGGATACTGATCCAGAAAAGGAAACGAATCCGGGCGAGGCTATCGTAGTCACGGATACTGATACACAAAAGTAAAGGAATCCGGGCGAGGCTATCGTAGTCACGGATGCTGATGTAGAAATGTAAAGGTATTCAGGCGAGGCTATCGCAGTCACGGAGGCTGATGCGGAAATGAAAAGGTATCCGGGCGAGGCTGTCGCAGTCACGGATACTGATACAGAAAAGTAAAGGAATCAGGGCGAGGCTATCGCAGTCACGGACGCTGATGCAGAAATGTAAAGGTATCCGGACGAGGCTGTCGTAGTCACGGATACTGATACAGAAAAGTAAAGGTATTCAGGCGAGGTTGTCTCAGTCACGAATACTGATACAGAAAAGTAAAGGAATCCGGGCGAGGCTATCGCAGTCACGGACGCTGATGCAGAAAAGTAAAGGTATCCGGGCGAGGCTATCGCAGTCACAGACTCTAATGCAGAAATGTAAAGGAATCCGAGCGAGGCTATCGTAGTCACGGATACTGATACAGAAAAGTAAAGGAATCCGGGCGAGGCTATCGTAGTCACGGATACTGATACAGAAAAGTAAAGGAATCCGGTCGAGGCTATCGTAGTCACGGATGCTGATGTAGAAATGTAAAGGTATTCAGGCGAGGCTATCGCAGTCACGGACGCTGATGCAGAAATGTAAAGGTATCCGGGCGAGGCTGTCGCAGTCACTGATACTCATACATAAAAGTAAAGGAACCCGGGTGAGGCTATCGCCGTCACGGACGCTGATGCAGAAATGTAAAGGTTCTCAGGCGCGGCTATCGCAGTCACGGACGCTGATGCAGAAATGTAAAGGTATCCGGGCGAGGCTAGCGCAATCACGGATCCTGATGAAGAAAATAAAGGTATTCGGGCGAGGCTATCGCAGTCACGGACGCTGATGCAGAAATGTAAAGGTATCCGGGCGAGGCTATCGTAGTCACGGATGCTGATGTAGAAATGTAAAGGTATTCAGGCGAGGCTATCGCAGTCACGGACGCTGATGCAGAAATGTAAAGGTATTCGGGCGACGCTGTCGCAGTCACGGATACTGATTCAGAAATGTAAAGGTATCCGGGCAAGGCTAGCGCAATCACGGATCTTGATGAAGAAAATAAAGGTATCCGGGCGAGGCTATCGCAGTCACGGACGCTGATGCAGAAATGTAAAGGTATCCGGGCGAGGCTGTCGCAGTCACGGATACTGATACAGAAAAGTAAAGGAATCCGGGCGAGGGTATCGCAATCACGGACGCTGATGCAGAAATGTAAAGGTATCCGGGCGAGGCTATCGCAGTCATGGACGCTGATGCAGAAATGTAAAGGTATCCGGGCGAGGCTATCGTAGTCACGGATGCTGATGTAGAAATGTAAAGGTATTCAGGACAGGCTATCGCAGTCACGTACGCTGATGCAGAAATGTAAAGGTATCTGGGCGAGGCTGTCGCAGTCACGGATACTGATACAGAAATGTAAAGGTATCCGGGCGAGGCTTTCGCAGTCACGGACGCTGATGCAGAAATGTAAAGGTATCCGGGCGAGGCTAGCGCAATCATGGATCTTGATGAAGAAAATAAAGGTATCCGGGCGAGGCTATCGCAGTCACGGACAATGATGCAGAAATGTAAAGGTATCCGGACGAGGCTGTCGTAGTCACGGATACTGATACAGAAAAGTAAAGGTATTCAGGCGAGGCTGTCTCAGTCACGAATACTGATACAGAAAAGTAAAGGAATCCGGGCGAGGCTATCGCAGTCACGGACGCTGATGCAGAAAAGTAAAGGTATCCGGGCGAGGCTATCGCAGTCACGGACTCTAATGCAGAAATGTAAAGGAATCCGAGCGAGGCTATCGTAGTCACGGATACTGATACAGAAAAGTAAAGGAATCCGGGCGAGGCTATCGTAGTCACGGATACTGATACAGAAAAGTAAAGGAATCCGGGCGAGGCTATCGTAGTCACGGATGGTGATGTAGAAATGTAAAGGCATTCAGGCGAGGCTATCGCAGTCACGGACGCTGATGCAGAAATGTAAAGGTATCCGGGCGAGGCTGTCGCAGTCACTGATAGTGATACAGAAAAGTAAAGGAACCCGGGTGAGGCTATCGCCGTCACGGACGCTGATGCAGAAATGTAAAGGTACTCAGGCGCGGCTATCGCAGTCACGGACGCTGATGCAGAAATGTAAAGGTATCCGGGCGAGGCTAGCGCAATCACGGATCCTGATGAAGAAAATAAAGGTATTCGGGCGAGGCTATCGCAGTCACGGACGCTGATGCAGAAATGTAAAGGTATCCGGGCGAGGCTATCGTAGTCACGGATGCTGATGTAGAAATGTAAAGGTATTCAGGCGAGGCTATCGCAGTCACGTACGCTGATGCAGAAATGTAAAGGAATCCGGGCGAGGCTATCGTAGTTACGGATACTGATACAGAAAAGTAAAGGAATCCGGGCGAGGCTATCGTAGGCACGGAAGCTGATGTAGAAATGTAATGGTATTCAGGCGAGGCTATCGCAGTCACGGACGCTGATGCTGAAATGTAAAGGTATCCGGGCGAGGTTGTCGCAGTCACGGATACTGATACAGAAAAGTAAAGGAATCCGGGCGAGGCTATCGCAGTCACGGACGCTGATGCAGAAATGTAAAGGAATCCGAGCGAGGCTATCGTAGTCACGGATACTGATACAGAAAAGTAAAGGAATCCGGGCGAGGCTATCGTAGTCACGGATACTGATACACAAAAGTAAAGGAATCCGGGCGAGGCTATCGTAGTCACGGATGCTGATGCAGAAATGTAAAGGAATCCGAGCGAGGCTATCGTAGTCACGGATACTGATCCAGAAAAGGAAACGAATCCGGGCGAGGCTATCGTAGTCACGGATACTGATACACAAAAGTAAAGGAATCCGGGCGAGGCTATCGTAGTCACGGATGCTGATGTAGAAATGTAAAGGTATTCAGGCGAGGCTATCGCAGTCACGGAGGCTGATGCGGAAATGAAAAGGTATCCGGGCGAGGCTGTCGCAGTCACGGATACTGATACAGAAAAGTAAAGGAATCAGGGCGAGGCTATCGCAGTTACGGACGCTGATGCAGAAATGTAAAGGTATCCGGACGAGGCTGTCGTAGTCACGGATACTGATACAGAAAAGTAAAGGTATTCAGGCGAGGTTGTCTCAGTCACGAATACTGATACAGAAAAGTAAAGGAATCCGGGCGAGGCTATCGCAGTCACGGACGCTGATGCAGAAAAGTAAAGGTATCCGGGCGAGGCTATCGCAGTCACAGACTCTAATGCAGAAATGTAAAGGAATCCGAGCGAGGCTATCGTAGTCACGGATACTGATACAGAAAAGTAAAGGAATCCGGGCGAGGCTATCGTAGTCACGGATACTGATACAGAAAAGTAAAGGAATCCGGTCGAGGCTATCGTAGTCACGGATGCTGATGTAGAAATGTAAAGGTATCCGGGCGAGGCTATCGTAGTCACGGATGCTGATGTAGAAATGTAAAGGTATTCAGGCGAGGCTATCGCAGTCACGGACGCTGATGCAGAAATGTAAAGGTATTCGGGCGACGCTGTCGCAGTCACGGATACTGATTCAGAAATGTAAAGGTATCCGGGCAAGGCTAGCGCAATCACGGATCTTGATGAAGAAAATAAAGGTATCCGGGCGAGGCTATCGCAGTCACGGACGCTGATGCAGAAATGTAAAGGTATCCGGGCGAGGCTGTCGCAGTCACGGATACTGATACAGAAAAGTAAAGGAATCCGGGCGAGGGTATCGCAATCACGGACGCTGATGCAGAAATGTAAAGGTATCCGGGTGAGGCTATCCCAGTCACGGACGATGATGCAGAAATGTAAAGGTATCCGGGCGAGGCTATCGCAGTCACGGATGCTGATGTAGAAATGTAAAGATATTCAGGCGAGGCTATCGCAGTCACGGACGCTGATGCAGAAAATTAAAGGTATCCGGGCGAGGATGTCGCAGTCACGGATACTGATACAGAAAAGTAAAGGAATCCGGTCGAGGCTATCGTAGTCACGGATGCGGATGTAGAAATGTAAAGGTATTCAGGCGAGGCTATCGCAGTCACGGACGCTGATGCAGAAATGTAAAGGTATCCAGGCGAGGTTGTCGCAGTCACGGATACTGATACAGAAAAGTAAAGGAATCCGGGCGAGGCTATCGCAGTCATGGACTCTCATGCAGAAATGTAAAGGAATCCGAGCGAGGCTATCGTAGTCACGGATACTGATACAGAAACGTAAAGGAATCCGGGCGAGGCTATCGTAGTCACGGATACTGATACAGAAAAGTAAAGGAATCCGGTCGAGGCTATCGTAGTCATGGATGCGGATGTAGAAATGTAAAGGTATTCAGGCGAGGCTATCGCAGTCACGGACGCTGATGCAGAAATGTAAAGGTATCCAGGCGAGGTTGTCGCAGTCACGGATACTGATACAGAAAAGTAAAGGAATCCGGGCGAGGCTATCGCAGTCATGGACTCTCATGCAGAAGTGTAAAGGAATCCGAGCGAGGCTATCGTAGTCACGGATACTGATACAGAAACGTAAAGGAATCCGGGCGAGGCTATCGTAGTCACGGATACTGATACAGAAAAGTAAAGGAATCCGGTTGAGGCTATCGTAGTCATGGATGCGGATGTAGAAATGTAAAGGTATTCAGGCGAGGCTATCGCAGTCACGGACGCTGATGCAGAAATGTAAAGGTATCCGGACGAGGCTGTCGTAGTCACGGATACTGATACAGAAAAGTAAAGGTATTCAGGCGAGGCTGTCTCAGTCACGAATACTGATACAGAAAAGTAAAGGAATTCGGGCGAGGCTATCGTAGTCACGGACGCTGATGCAGAAAAGTAAAGGTATCCGGGCGAGGCTATCGCAGTCACGGACTCTAATGCAGAAATGTAAAGGAATCCGAGCGAGGCTATCGTAGTCACGGATACTGATACAGAAAAGTAAAGGAATCCGGGCGAGGCTATCGTAGTCACGGATACTGATACAGAAAGATAAAGGAATCCGGTCGAGGCTATCGTAGTCACGGATGCTGATGTAGAAATGTAAAGGTATTCAGGCGAGGCTATCGCAGTCACGGACGCTGATGCAGAAATGTAAAGGTATACGGGCGAGGCTGTCGCAGTCACTGATACTGATACATAAAAGTAAAGGAACCCGGGTGAGGCTATCGCCGTCACGGACGCTGATGCAGAAATGTAAAGGTACTCAGGCGCGGCTATCGCAGTCACGGACGCTGATGCAGAAATGTAATGGTATCCGGGCGAGGCTAGCGCAATCACGGATCCTGATGAAGAAAATAAAGGTATTCGGGCGAGGCTATCGCAGTCACGGACGCTGATGCAGAAATGTAAAGGTATCCGGGCGAGGCTATCGTAGTCACGGATGCTGATGTAGAAATGTAAAGGTATTCAGGACAGGCTATCGCAGTCACGTACGCTGATGCAGAAATGTAAAGGTATCTGGGCGAGGCTGTCGCAGTCACGGATACTGATACAGAAATGTAAAGGTATCCGGGCGAGGCTTTCGCAGTCACGGACGCTGATGTAGAAATGTAAAGGTATCCGGGCGAGGCTAGCGCAATCATGGATCTTGATGAAGAAAATAAAGGTATCCGGGCGAGGCTATCGCAGTCACGGACAATGATGCAGAAATGTAAAGGTATCCGGACGAGGCTGTCGTAGTCACGGATACTGATACAGAAAAGTAAAGGTATTCAGGCGAGGCTGTCTCAGTCACGAATACTGATACAGAAAAGTAAAGGAATCCGGGCGAGGCTATCGCCGTCACGGACGCTGATGCAGAAAAGTAAAGGTATCCGGGCGAGGCTATCGCAGTCACGGACTCTAATGCAGAAATGTAAAGGAATCCGAGCGAGGCTATCGTAGTCACGGATACTGATACAGAAAAGTAAAGGAATCCGGGCGAGGCTATCGTAGTCACGGATACTGATACACAAAAGTAAAGGAATCCGGGCGAGGCTATCGTAGTCACGGATGCTGATGCAGAAATGTAAAGGAATCCGAGCGAGGCTATCGTAGTCACGGATATTGATCCAGAAAAGTAAAGGAATCCGGGCGAGGCTATCGTAGTCACGGATAATGATACACAAAAGTAAAGGAATCCGGGCGAGGCTATCGTAGTCACGGATGCTGATGTAGAAATGTAAAGGTATTCGAGCGAGGCTATCGTAGTCACGGATACTGATCCAGAAAAGTAAAGGAATCCGGGCGAGGCTATCGTAGTCACGGATAATGATACACAAAAGTAAAGGAATCCGGGCGAGGCTATCGTAGTCACGGATGCTGATGTAGAAATGTAAAGGTATTCAGGCGAGGCTATCGCAGTCACGGAGGCTGATGCGGAAATGAAAAGGTATCCGGGCGAGGCTGTCGCAGTCACGGATACTGATACAGAAAAGTAAAGGAATCAGGGCGAGGCTATCGCAGTCACGGACGCTGATGCAGAAATGTAAAGGTATCCGGACGAGGCTGTCGTAGTCACGGATACTGATACAGAAAAGTAAAGGTATTCAGGCGAGGTTGTCTCAGTCACGAATACTGATACAGAAAAGTAAAGGAATCCGGGCGAGGCTATCGCAGTCACGGACGCTGATGCAGAAAAGTAAAGGTATCCGGGCGAGGCTATCGCAGTCACAGACTCTAATGCAGAAATGTAAAGGAATCCGAGCGAGGCTATCGTAGTCACGGATACTGATACAGAAAAGTAAAGGAATCCGGGCGAGGCTATCGTAGTCACGGATACTGATACAGAAAAGTAAAGGAATCCGGTCGAGGCTATCGTAGTCACGGATGCTGATGTAGAAATGTAAAGGTATTCAGGCGAGGCTATCGCAGTCACGGACGCTGATGCAGAAATGTAAAGGTATCCGGGCGAGGCTGTCGCAGTCACTGATACTCATACATAAAAGTAAAGGAACCCGGGTGAGGCTATCGCCGTCACGGACGCTGATGCAGAAATGTAAAGGTTCTCAGGCGCGGCTATCGCAGTCACGGACGCTGATGCAGAAATGTAAAGGTATCCGGGCGAGGCTAACGCAATCACGGATCCTGATGAAGAAAATAAAGGTATTCGGGCGAGGCTATCGCAGTCACGGACGCTGATGCAGAAATGTAAAGGTATCCGGGCGAGGCTATCGTAGTCACGGATGCTGATGTAGAAATGTAAAGGTATTCAGGCGAGGCTATCGCAGTCACGGACGCTGATGCAGAAATGTAAAGGTATTCGGGCGACGCTGTCGCAGTCACGGATACTGATTCAGAAATGTAAAGGTATCCGGGCAAGGCTAGCGCAATCACGGATCTTGATGAAGAAAATAAAGGTATCCGGGCGAGGCTATCGCAGTCACGGACGCTGATGCAGAAATGTAAAGGTATCCGGGCGAGGCTGTCGCAGTCACGGATACTGATACAGAAAAGTAAAGGAATCCGGGCGAGGGTATCGCAATCACGGACGCTGATGCAGAAATGTAAAGGTATCCGGGTGAGGCTATCCCAGTCACGGACGATGATGCAGAAATGTAAAGGTATCCGGGCGAGGCTATCGCAGTCACGGATGCTGATGTAGAAATGTAAAGATATTCAGGCGAGGCTATCGCAGTCACGGACGCTGATGCAGAAAATTAAAGGTATCCGGGCGAGGATGTCGCAGTCACGGATACTGATACAGAAAAGTAAAGGAATCCGGTCGAGGCTATCGTAGTCACGGATGCGGATGTAGAAATGTAAAGGTATTCAGGCGAGGCTATCGCAGTCACGGACGCTGATGCAGAAATGTAAAGGTATCCAGGCGAGGTTGTCGCAGTCACGGATACTGATACAGAAAAGTAAAGGAATCCGGGCGAGGCTATCGCAGTCATGGACTCTCATGCAGAAATGTAAAGGAATCCGAGCGAGGCTATCGTAGTCACGGAAACTGATACAGAAACGTAAAGGAATCCGGGCGAGGCTATCGTAGTCACGGATACTGATACAGAAAAGTAAAGGAATCCGGTCGAGGCTATCGTAGTCATGGATGCGGATGTAGAAATGTAAAGGTATTCAGGCGAGGCTATCGCAGTCACGGACGCTGATGCAGAAATGTAAAGGTATCCAGGCGAGGTTGTCGCAGTCACGGATACTGATACAGAAAAGTAAAGGAATCCGGGCGAGGCTATCGCAGTCATGGACTCTCATGCAGAAATGTAAAGGAATCCGAGCGAGGCTATCGTAGTCGCGGATACTGATACAGAAACGTAAAGGAATCCGGGCGAGGCTATCGTAGTCACGGATACTGATACAGAAAAGTAAAGGAATCCGGTCGAGGCTATCGTAGTCATGGATGCGGATGTAGAAATGTAAAGGTATTCAGGCGAGGCTATCGCAGTCACGGACGCTGATGCAGAAATGTAAAGGTATCCAGGCGAGGTTGTCGCAGTCACGGATACTGATACAGAAAAGTAAAGGAATCCGGGCGAGGCTATCGAAGTCACGGACGCTGATGCAGAAAAGTAAAGGAATCCGGGCGAGGCTATCGTAGTCACGGATACTGATACAGAAAAGTAAAGGAATCCGGGCGAGGCTATCGTAGTCATGGATGCTGATGTAGAAATGTAAAGGTATCCAGGCGAGGTTGTCGCAGTCACGGATACTGATACAGAAAAGTAAAGGAATCCGGGCGAGGCTATCGCAGTCACGGACGCTGATGCAGAAAAGTAAAGGAATCCGGGCGAGGCTATCGTAGTCACGGATGCTGATGTAGAAATGTAAAGGTATTCAGGCGAGGCTGTCTTAGTCACGAATACTGATACAGAAAACTAAAGGAATCCGGGCGAGGCTATCGCAGTCACGGACGCTGATGCGGAAATGTAAAGGTATCCGGGCGAGGTTGTCGTAGTCACGGATACTGATACAGAAAAGTAAAGAAATCCGCGCGAGGCTATCACAGTCACGGACGCTGATGCAGAAATGTAAAGGTATCCGGACGAGGCTATCGTAGTCACGGATGCTGATGTAGAAATGTAAAGGTATTCAGGCGAGGCTATCGCAGTCACGGACGCTGATGCGGAAATGAAAAGGTATCCGGGCGAGGCTGTCGCAGTCACGGATACTGATACAGAAAAGTAAAGGAATCAGGGCGAGGCTATCGCAGTCACGGACGCTGATGCAGAAATGTAAAGGTATCCGGACGAGGCTGTCGTAGTCACGGATACTGATACAGAAAAGTAAAGGTATTCAGGCGAGGCTGTCTCAGTCACGAATACTGATACAGAAAAGTAAAGGAATTCGGGCGAGGCTATCGTAGTCACGGACGCTGATGCAGAAAAGTAAAGGTATCCGGGAGAGGCTATCGCAGTCACGGACTCTAATGCAGAAATGTAAAGGAATCCGAGCGAGGCTATCGTAGTCACGGATACTGATACAGAAAAGTAAAGGAATCCGGGCGAGGCTATCGTAGTCACGGATACTGATACAGAAAGATAAAGGAATCCGGTCGAGGCTATCGTAGTCACGGATGCTGATGTAGAAATGTAAAGGTATTCAGGCGAGGCTATCGCAGTCACGGACGCTGATGCAGAAATGTAAAGGTATACGGGCGAGGCTGTCGCAGTCACTGATACTGATACATAAAAGTAAAGGAACCCGGGTGAGGCTATCGCCGTCACGGACGCTGATGCAGAAATGTAAAGGTACTCAGGCGCGGCTATCGCAGTCACGGACGCTGATGCAGAAATGTAATGGTATCCGGGCGAGGCTAGCGCAATCACGGATCTTGATGAAGAAAATAAAGGTATTCGGGCGAGGCTATCGCAGTCACGGACGCTGATGCAGAAATGTAAAGGTATCCGGGCGAGGCTATCGTAGTCACGGATGCTGATGTAGAAATGTAAAGGTATTCAGGACAGGCTATCGCAGTCACGTACGCTGATGCAGAAATGTAAAGGTATCTGGGCGAGGCTGTCGCAGTCACGGATACTGATACAGAAATGTAAAGGTATCCGGGCGAGGCTTTCGCAGTCACGGACGCTGATGCAGAAATGTAAAGGTATCCGGGCGAGGCTAGCGCAATCATGGATCTTGATGAAGAAAATAAAGGTATCCGGGCGAGGCTATCGCAGTCACGGACAATGATGCAGAAATGTAAAGGTATCCGGACGAGGCTGTCGTAGTCACGGATACTGATACAGAAAAGTAAAGGTATTCAGGCGAGGCTGTCTCAGTCACGAATACTGATACAGAAAAGTAAAGGAATCCGGGCGAGGCTATCGCAGTCACGGACGCTGATGCAGAAAAGTAAAGGTATCCGGGCGAGGCTATCGCAGTCACGGACTCTAATGCAGAAATGTAAAGGAATCCGAGCGAGGCTATCGTAGTCACGGATACTGATACAGAAAAGTAAAGGAATCCGGGCGAGGCTATCGTAGTCACGGATACTGATACAGAAAAGTAAAGGAATCCGGGCGAGGCTATCGTAGTCACGGATGGTGATGTAGAAATGTAAAGGCATTCAGGCGAGGCTATCGCAGTCACGGACGCTGATGCAGAAATGTAAAGGTATCCGGGCGAGGCTGTCGCAGTCACTGATAGTGATACAGAAAAGTAAAGGAACCCGGGTGAGGCTATCGCCGTCACGGACGCTGATGCAGAAATGTAAAGGTACTCAGGCGCGGCTATCGCAGTCACGGACGCTGATGCAGAAATGTAAAGGTATCCGGGCGAGGCTAGCGCAATCACGGATCCTGATGAAGAAAATAAAGGTATTCGGGCGAGGCTATCGCAGTCACGGACGCTGATGTAGAAATGTAAAGGTATCCGGGCGAGGCTATCGTAGTCACGGATACTGATACACAAAAGTAAAGGAATCCGGGCAAGGCTATCGTAGTCACGGATGCTGATGCAGAAATGTAAAGGAATCCGAGCGAGGCTATCGTAGTCACGGATATTGATCCAGAAAAGTAAAGGAATCCGGGCGAGGCTATCGTAGTCACGGATAATGATACACAAAAGTAAAGGAATCCGGGCGAGGCTATCGTAGTCACGGATGCTGATGTAGAAATGTAAAGGTATTCGAGCGAGGCTATCGTAGTCACGGATACTGATCCAGAAAAGTAAAGGAATCCGGGCGAGGCTATCGTAGTCACGGATAATGATACACAAAAGTAAAGGAATCCGGGCGAGGCTATCGTAGTCACGGATGCTGATGTAGAAATGTAAAGGTATTCAGGCGAGGCTATCGCAGTCACGGAGGCTGATGCGGAAATGAAAAGGTATCCGGGCGAGGCTGTCGCAGTCACGGATACTGATACAGAAAAGTAAAGGAATCAGGGCGAGGCTATCGCAGTCACGGACGCTGATGCAGAAATGTAAAGGTATCCGGACGAGGCTGTCGTAGTCACGGATACTGATACAGAAAAGTAATGGTATTCAGGCGAGGTTGTCTCAGTCACGAATACTGATACAGAAAAGTAAAGGAATCCGGGCGAGGCTATCGCAGTCACGGACGCTGATGCAGAAAAGTAAAGGTATCCGGGCGAGGCTATCGCAGTCACAGACTCTAATGCAGAAATGTAAAGGAATCCGAGCGAGGCTATCGTAGTCACGGATACTGATACAGAAAAGTAAAGGAATCTGGGCGAGGCTATCGTAGTCACGGATACTGATACAGAAAAGTAAAGGAATCCGGTCGAGGCTATCGTAGTCACGGATGCTGATGTAGAAATGTAAAGGTATTCAGGCGAGGCTATCGCAGTCACGGACGCTGATGCAGAAATGTAAAGGTATCCGGGCGAGGCTATCGTAGTCACGGATTCTGATGTAGAAATGTAAAGGTATTCAGGACAGGCTATCGCAGTCACGTACGCTGATGCAGAAATGTAAAGGTATCTGGGCGAGGCTGTCGCAGTCACGGATACTGATACAGAAATTTAAAGGTATCCGGGCGAGGCTTTCGCAGTCACGGACGCTGATGCAGAAATGTAAAGGTATCCGGGCGAGGCTAGCGCAATCATGGATCTTGATGAAGAAAATAAAGGTATCCGGGCGAGGCTATCGCAGTCACGGACAATGATGCAGAAATGTAAAGGTATCCGGACGAGGCTGTCGTAGTCACGGATACTGATACAGAAAAGTAAAGGTATTCAGGCGAGGCTGTCTCAGTCACGAATACTGATACAGAAAAGTAAAGGAATCCGGGCGAGGCTATCGCAGTCACGGACGCTGATGCAGAAAAGTAAAGGTATCCGGGCGAGGCTATCGCAGTCGCGGACTCTAATGCAGAAATGTAAAGGAATCCGAGCGAGGCTATCGTAGTCACGGATACTGATACAGAAAAGTAAAGGAATCCGGGCGAGGCTATCGTAGTCACGGATACTGATACAGAAAAGTAAAGGAATCCGGGCGAGGCTATCGTAGTCACGGATGCTGATGTAGAAATGTAAAGGCATTCACGCGAGGCTATCGCCGTCACGGACGCTGATGCAGAAATGTAAAGGTATCCGGGCGAGGCTGTCGCAGTCACTGATAGTGATACAGAAAAGTAAAGGAACCCGGGTGAGGCTATCGCCGTCACGGACGCTGATGCAGAAATGTAAAGGTACTCAGGCGCGGCTATCGCAGTCACGGACGCTGATGCAGAAAATGTAAAGGTATCCGGGCGAGGCTAGCGCAATCACGGATCCTGATGAAGAAAATAAAGGTATTCGGGCGAGGCTATCGCAGTCACGGACGCTGATGCAGAAATGTAAAGGTATCCGGGCGAGGCTATCGTAGTCACGGATGCTGATGTAGAAATGTAAAGGTATTCAGGACAGGCTATCGCAGTCACGTACGCTGATGCAGAAATGTAAAGGTATCTGGGCGAGGCTGTCGCAGTCACGGATACTGATACAGAAATGTAAAGGTATCCGGGCGAGGCTTTCGCAGTCACGGACGCTGATGCAGAAATGTAAAGGTATCCGGACGAGGCTGTCGTAGTCACGGATTCTGATACAGAAAAGTAAAGGTATTCAAGCGAGGCTGTCTCAGTCACGAATACTGATACAGAAAAGTAAAGGAATCCGGGCGAGGCTATCGCAGTCACGGACGCTGATGCAGAAATGTAAAGGTATCCGGGCGAGGCTATCGCAGTCACGGACAATGATGCAGAAATGTAAAGATATCCGGGCGAGTCTATCGTACTCACGGATGCTGATGTAGAAATGTAAAGGTATTCAGGCGAGGCTATCGCAGTCACGGACGCTGATGCAGAAATGTAAAGGTATCCGGGCGAGGCTGTCGCAGTCACGGATACTGATACAGAAATGTAAAGGTATCCGGGCAAGACTTTCGCAGTCACGGACGCTGATGCAGAAATGTAAAAGTATCCGGGCGAGGCTGTCGCAGTCATTGATACTGATACAGAAAAGTAAAGGAATCCGGGTGAGGCTATCGCCGTCACGGACGCTGATGCAGAAATGTAAAGGTACTCAGGCGCGGCTATCGCAGTCACGGACGCTGATGCAGAAATGTAAAGGTATCCGGGCGAGGCTAGCGCAATCACGGATCCTGATGAAGAAAATAAAGGTATTCGGGCGAGGCTATCGCAGTCACGGACGCTGATGCAGAAATGTAAAGGTATCCGGGCGAGGCTATCGTAGTCACGGATGCTGATGTAGAAATGTAAAGGTATTCAGGCGAGGCTATCGCAGTCACGTACGCTGATGCAGAAATGTAAAGGAATCCGGGCGAGGCTATCGTAGTCACGGATACTGATACAGAAAAGTAAAGGAATCCGGGCGAGGCTATCGTAGGCACGGATGCTGATGTAGAAATGTAAAGGTATTCAGGCGAGGCTATCGCAGTCACGGACGCTGATGCAGAAATGTAAATATATCCGGGCGAGGTTGTCGCAGTCACGGATACTGATACAGAAAAGTAAAGGAATCCGGGCGGGGCAATCGCAGTCACGGACGCTGATGCAGAAATGTAAAGGAATCCGAGCGAGGCTATCGTAGTCACGGATACTGATACAGAAAAGTAAAGGAATCCGGGCGAGGCTATCGTAGGCACGGATGCTGATGTAGAAATGAAAAGGTATTCAGGCGAGGCTATCGCAGTCACGGACGCTGATGCAGAAATGTAAAGATATCCGGGCGAGGCTGTCGCAGTCACTGATAGTGATACAGAAAAGTAAAGGAACCCGGGTGAGGCTATCGCCGTCACGGACGCTGATGCAGAAATGTAAAGGTCCTCAGGCGCGGCTATCGCAGTCACGGACGCTGATGCAGAAATGTAAAGGTATCCGGGCGAGGCTAGCGCAATCACGGATCCTGATGAAGAAAATAAAGGTATTCGGACGAGGCTATCGCAGTCACGGACAATGATGCAGAAATGTAAAGATATCCGGGCGAGGCTATCGTAGTCACGGATGCTGATGTAGAAATGTAAAGGTATTCAGGCGAGGCTATCGCAGTCACGGACGCTGATGCAGAAATGTAAAGGTATCCGAGCGAGGCTGTCGCAGTCACGGATACTGATACAGAAATGTAAAGGTATCCGGGCAAGACTTTCGCAGTCACGGACGCTGATGCAGAAATGTAAAAGTATCCGGGCGAGGCTGTCGCAGTCACTGATACTGATACAGAAAAGTAAAGGAATCCGGGTGAGGCTATCGCCGTCACGGACGCTGATGCAGAAATGTAAAGGTACTCAGGCGCGGCTATCGCAGTCACGGACGCTGATGCAGAAATGTAAAGGTATCCGGGCGAGGCTAGCGCAATCACGGATCCTGATGAAGAAAATAAAGGTATTCGGGCGAGGCTATCGCAGTCACGGACGCTGATGCAGAAATCTAAAGGTATCCGGGCGAGGCTATCGTAGTCACGGATGCTGATGTAGAAATGTAAAGGTATTCAGGCGAGGCTATCGCAGTCACGTACGCTGATGCAGAAATGTAAAGGAATCCGGGCGAGGCTATCGTAGTCACGGATACTGATACAGAAAAGTAAAGGAATCCGGGCGAGTCTATCGTAGGCACGGATGCTGATGTAGAAATGTAAAGGTATTCAGGCGAGGCTATCGCAGTCACGGACGCTGATGCAGAAATGTAAAGGTATCCGGGCGAGGTTGTCGCAGTCACGGATACTGATACAGAAAAGTAAAGGAATCCGGGCGAGGCTATCGTAGTCACGGATACTGATACACAAAAGTAAAGGAATCCGGGCGAGGCTATCGTAGTCACGGATGCTGATGTAGAATTGTAAAGGTATTCAGGCGAGGCTATCGCAGTCACGGACGCTGATGTAGAAATGTAAAGGAATCCGAGCGAGGCTATCGTAGTCACGGATACTGATACAGAAAAGTAAAGGAATCCGGGCGAGGCTATCGTAGTCACGGATACTGATACACAAAAGTAAAGGAATCCGGGCGAGGCTATCGTAGTCACGGATGCTGATGTAGAATTGTAAAGGTATTCAGGCGAGGCTATCGCAGTCACGGACGCTGATGCAGAAATGTAAAGGTATCCGGGCGAGGCTGTTGCAGTCACGGATACTGATACAGAAAAGTAAAGGAATCCGGGCGAGGCTATCGCAGTCACGGACGCTGATGCAGAAATGTAAAGGTATCCGGGCGAGGCTGTCGTAGTCACGGATACTGATACAGAAAAGTAAAGGTATCCAGGCGAGGCTGTCTCAGTCACGGATACTGATACAGAAAAGTAAAGGAATCTGGGCGAGGCTATCGCAGTCACGGACGCTGATGCAGAAAAGTAAAGGTATCCGGGCGACCCTATCGCAGTCATGGACTCTGATGCAGAAATGTAAAGGAATCCGAGCGAGGCTATCGTAGTCACGGATACTGATACAGAAAAGTAAAGGAATCCGGGCGAGGCTATCGTAGTCACGGATGCTGATGTAGAAATGTAAAGGTATTCAGGCGAGGCTATCGCAGTCACGGACGCTGATGCAGAAACGTAAAGGTATCCGGGCGAGGCTGTCGCAGTCACTGATACTGATACAGAAAAGTAAAGGAATCCGGGTGAGGCTATCGCCGTCACGGACGCTGATGCAGAAATGTAAAGGTACTCAGGCGCGGCTATCGGAGTCACGGACGCTGATGCAGAAATGTAAAGGTATCCGGGCGAGGCTAGCGCAATCACGGATCCTGATGAAGAAAATAAAGGTATTCGGGCGAGGCTATCGCAGTCACGTACGCTGATGCAGAAATGTAAAGGTATCTGGGCGAGGCTGTCGCAGTCACGGATACTGATACAGAAATGTAAAGGTATCCGGGCGAGGCTTTCGCAGTCACGGACGCTGATGCAGAAATGTAAAGGTATCCGGGGGAGGCTAGCGCAATCATGGATCTTGATGAAGAAAATAAAGGTATCCGGGCGAGGCTATCGCAGTCACGGACAATGATGCAGAAATGTAAAGATATCCGGGCGAGGCTATCGTAGTCACGGATGCTGATGTAGAAATGTAAAGGTATTCAGGCGAGGCTATCGCAGTCACGGACGTTGATGTAGAAATGTAAAGGTATCCGGGCGAGGCTGTCGCAGTCACTGATAGTGATACAGAAAAGTAAAGGAACCCGGGTGAGGCTATCGCCGTCACGGACGCTGATGCAGAAATGTAAAGGTACTCAGGCGCGGCTATCGCAGTCACGGACGCTGATGCAGAAATGTAAAGGTATCCAGGCGAGGCTAGCGCAATCACGGATCCTGATGAAGAAAATAAAGGTATTCGGGCGAGGCTATCGCAGTCACGGACGCTGATGCAGAAATGTAAAGGTATCCGGGCGAGGCTATCGTAGTCACGGATGCTGATGTAGAAATGTAAAGGTATTCAGGAGGGTATCGCAGTCACGAACGCTGATGCAGAAATGTAAAGGTATCTGGGCGAGGCTGTCGCAGTCACGGATACTGATACAGAAATGTAAAGGTATCCGGGCGAGGCTTTCGCAGTCACGGACGCTGATGCAGAAATGTAAAGGTATCCGGGCGAGGCTAGCGCAATCATGGATCTTGATGAAGAAAATAAAGGTATCCGGGCGAGGCTATCGCAGTCACGGACAATGATGCAGAAATGTAAAGGTATCCGGACGAGGCTGTCGTAGTCACGGATTCTGATACAGAAAAGTAAAGGTATTCAGGCGAGGCTGTCTCAGTCACGAATACTGATACAGAAAAGTAAAGGAATCCGGGCGAGGCTATCGCAGTCACGGACGCTGATGCAGAAATGTAAAGATATCCGGGCGAGGCTGTCGCAGTCACTGATAGTGATACAGAAAAGTAAAGGAACCCGGGTGAGGCTATCGCCGTCACGGACGCTGATGCAGAAATGTAAAGGTCCTCAGGCGCGGCTATCGCAGTCACGGACGCTGATGCAGAAATGTAAAGGTATCCGGGCGAGGCTAGCGCAATCACGGATCCTGATGAAGAAAATAAAGGTATTCGGACGAGGCTATCGCAGTCACGGACGCTGATGCAGAAATGTAAAGGTATCCGGGCGAGGCTATCGTAGTCACGGATGCTGATGTAGAAATGTAAAGGTATTCAGGACAGGCTATCGCAGTCACGGACGCTGATGCAGAAATGTAAAGGTATCCGGGCGAGGCTAGCGCAATCATGGATCTTGATGAAGAAAATAAAGGTATCCGGGCGAGGCTATCGCAGTCACGGACAATGATGCAGAAATGTAAAGATATCCGGGCGAGGCTATCGTAGTCACGGATGCTGATGTAGAAATGTAAAGGTATTCAGGCGAGGCTATCGCAGTCACGGACGCTGATGCAGAAATGTAAAGGTATCCGAGCGAGGCTGTCGCAGTCACGGATACTGATACAGAAATGTAAAGGTATCCGGGCAAGACTTTCGCAGTCACGGACGCTGATGCAGAAATGTAAAAGTATCCGGGCGAGGCTGTCGCAGTCACTGATACTGATACAGAAAAGTAAAGGAATCCGGGTGAGGCTATCGCCGTCACGGACGCTGATGCAGAAATGTAAAGGTACTCAGGCGCGGCTATCGCAGTCACGGACGCTGATGCAGAAATGTAAAGGTATCCGGGCGAGGCTAGCGCAATCACGGATCCTGATGAAGAAAATAAAGGTATTCGGGCGAGGCTATCGCAGTCACGGACGCTGATGCAGAAATCTAAAGGTATCCGGGCGAGGCTATCGTAGTCACGGATGCTGATGTAGAAATGTAAAGGTATTCAGGCGAGGCTATCGCAGTCACGTACGCTGATGCAGAAATGTAAAGGAATCCGGGCGAGGCTATCGTAGTCACGGATACTGATACAGAAAAGTAAAGGAATCCGGGCGAGTCTATCGTAGGCACGGATGCTGATGTAGAAATGTAAAGGTATTCAGGCGAGGCTATCGCAGTCACGGACGCTGATGCAGAAATGTAAAGGTATCCGGGCGAGGTTGTCGCAGTCACGGATACTGATACAGAAAAGTAAAGGAATCCGGGCGAGGCTATCGTAGTCACGGATACTGATACACAAAAGTAAAGGAATCCGGGCGAGGCTATCGTAGTCACGGATGCTGATGTAGAATTGTAAAGGTATTCAGGCGAGGCTATCGCAGTCACGGACGCTGATGTAGAAATGTAAAGGAATCCGAGCGAGGCTATCGTAGTCACGGATACTGATACAGAAAAGTAAAGGAATCCGGGCGAGGCTATCGTAGTCACGGATACTGATACACAAAAGTAAAGGAATCCGGGCGAGGCTATCGTAGTCACGGACGCTGATGTAGAATTGTAAAGGTATTCAGGCGAGGCTATCGCAGTCACGGACGCTGATGCAGAAATGTAAAGGTATCCGGGCGAGGCTGTTGCAGTCACGGATACTGATACAGAAAAGTAAAGGAATCCGGGCGAGGCTATCGCAGTCACGGACGCTGATGCAGAAATGTAAAGGTATCCGGGCGAGGCTGTCGTAGTCACGGATACTGATACAGAAAAGTAAAGGTATCCAGGCGAGGCTGTCTCAGTCACGGATACTGATACAGAAAAGTAAAGGAATCTGGGCGAGGCTATCGCAGTCACGGACGCTGATGCAGAAAAGTAAAGGTATCCGGGCGAGCCTATCGCAGTCATGGACTCTGATGCAGAAATGTAAAGGAATCCGAGCGAGGCTATCGTAGTCACGGATACTGATACAGAAAAGTAAAGGAATCCGGGCGAGGCTATCGTAGTCACGGATGCTGATGTAGAAATGTAAAGGTATTCAGGCGAGGCTATCGCAGTCACGGACGCTGATGCAGAAACGTAAAGGTATCCGGGCGAGGCTGTCGCAGTCACTGATACTGATACAGAAAAGTAAAGGAATCCGGGTGAGGCTATCGCCGTCACGGACGCTGATGCAGAAATGTAAAGGTACTCAGGCGCGGCTATCGGAGTCACGGACGCTGATGCAGAAATGTAAAGGTATCCGGGCGAGGCTAGCGCAATCACGGATCCTGATGAAGAAAATAAAGGTATTCGGGCGAGGCTATCGCAGTCACGTACGCTGATGCAGAAATGTAAAGGTATCTGGGCGAGGCTGTCGCAGTCACGGATACTGATACAGAAATGTAAAGGTATCCGGGCGAGGCTTTCGCAGTCACGGACGCTGATGCAGAAATGTAAAGGTATCCGGGGGAGGCTAGCGCAATCATGGATCTTGATGAAGAAAATAAAGGTATCCGGGCGAGGCTATCGCAGTCACGGACAATGATGCAGAAATGTAAAGATATCCGGGCGAGGCTATCGTAGTCACGGATGCTGATGTAGAAATGTAAAGGTATTCAGGCGAGGCTATCGCAGTCACGGACGTTGATGTAGAAATGTAAAGGTATCCGGGCGAGGCTGTCGCAGTCACTGATAGTGATACAGAAAAGTAAAGGAACCCGGGTGAGGCTATCGCCGTCACGGACGCTGATGCAGAAATGTAAAGGTACTCAGGCGCGGCTATCGCAGTCACGGACGCTGATGCAGAAATGTAAAGGTATCCAGGCGAGGCTAGCGCAATCACGGATCCTGATGAAGAAAATAAAGGTATTCGGGCGAGGCTATCGCAGTCACGGACGCTGATGCAGAAATGTAAAGGTATCCGGGCGAGGCTATCGTAGTCACGGATGCTGATGTAGAAATGTAAAGGTATTCAGGAGGGTATCGCAGTCACGAACGCTGATGCAGAAATGTAAAGGTATCTGGGCGAGGCTGTCGCAGTCACGGATACTGATACAGAAATGTAAAGGTATCCGGGCGAGGCTTTCGCAGTCACGGACGCTGATGCAGAAATGTAAAGGTATCCGGGCGAGGCTAGCGCAATCATGGATCTTGATGAAGAAAATAAAGGTATCCGGGCGAGGCTATCGCAGTCACGGACAATGATGCAGAAATGTAAAGGTATCCGGACGAGGCTGTCGTAGTCACGGATTCTGATACAGAAAAGTAAAGGTATTCAGGCGAGGCTGTCTCAGTCACGAATACTGATACAGAAAAGTAAAGGAATCCGGGCGAGGCTATCGCAGTCACGGACGCTGATGCAGAAATGTAAAGGTATCCGGGCGAGGCTATCGCAGTCACGGACAATGATGCAGAAATGTAAAGATATCCGGGCGAGGCTATCGTAGTCACGGATGCTGATGTAGAAATGTAAAGGTATTCAGGCGAGGCTATCGCAGTCACGGACGCTGATGCAGAAATGTAAAGGTATCCGGGCGAGGCTGTCGCAGTCACGGATACTGATACAGAAATGTAAAGGTATCCGGGCAAGACTTTCGCAGTCACGGACGCTGATGCAGAAATGTAAAAGTATCCGGGCGAGGCTGTCGCAGTCACTGATACTGATACAGAAAAGTAAAGGAATCCGGGTGAGGCTATCGCCGTCACGGACGCTGATGCAGAAATGTAAAGGTACTCAGGCGCGGCTATCGCAGTCACGGATACTGATACAGAAAAGTAAAGGAATCCGCGCGAGGCTATCACAGTCACGGACGCTGATGCAGAAATGTAAAGGAATCCGAGCGAGGCTATCGTAGTCACGGATACTGATCCAGAAAAGTAAAGGAATCCGGGCGAGGCTATCGTAGTCACGGATACTGATACACAAAAGTAAAGGAATCCGGGCGAGGCTATCGTAGTCACGGATGCTGATGTAGAAATGTAAAGGTATTCAGGCGAGGCTATCGCAGTCACGGACGCTGATGCGGAAATGAAAAGGTATCCGGGCGAGGCTGTCGCAGTCACGGATACTGATACAGAAAAGTAAAGGAATCAGGGCGAGGCTATCGCAGTCACGGACGCTGATGCAGAAATGTAAAGGTATCCGGACGAGGCTGTCGTAGTCACGGATACTGATACAGAAAAGTAAAGGTATTCAGGCGAGGCTGTCTCAGTCACGAATACTGATACAGAAAAGTAAAGGAATCCGGGCGAGGCTATCGCAGTCACGGACGCTGATGCAGAAAAGTAAAGGTATCCGGGCGAGGCTATCGCAGTCACGGACTCTAATGCAGAAATGTAAAGGAATCCGAGCGAGGCTATCGTAGTCACGGATACTGATACAGAAAAGTAAAGGAATCCGGGCGAGGCTATCGCAGTCACGGACGCTGATGCAGAAAAGTAAAGGTATCCGGGCGAGGCTATCGCAGTCACGGACTCTAATGCAGAAATGTAAAGGAATCCGAGCGAGGCTATCGTAGTCACGGATACTGATACAGAAAAGTAAAGGAATCCGGGCGAGGTTGTCGCAGTCACTGATACTGATACAGAAAAGTAAAGGAATCCGGGTGAGGCTATCGCCGTCACGGACGCTGATGCAGAAATGTAAAGGTACTCAGGCGCGGCTATCGCAGTCACGGATACTGATACAGAAAAGTAAAGGAATCCGCGCGAGGCTATCAAAGTCACGGACGCTGATGCAGAAATGTAAAGGAATCCGAGCGAGGCTATCGTAGTCACGGATACTGATCCAGAAAAGTAAAGGAATCCGGGCGAGGCTATCGTAGTCACGGATACTGATACACAAAAGTAAAGGAATCCGGGCGAGGCTATCGTAGTCACGGATGCTGATGTAGAAATGTAAAGGTATTCAGGCGAGGCTATCGCAGTCACGGACGCTGATGCGGAAATGAAAAGGTATCCGGGCGAGGCTGTCGCAGTCACGGATACTGATACAGAAAAGTAAAGGAATCAGGGCGAGGCTATCGCAGTCACGGACGCTGATGCAGAAATGTAAAGGTATCCGGACGAGGCTGTCGTAGTCACGGATACTGATACAGAAAAGTAAAGGTATTCAGGCGAGGCTGTCTCAGTCACGAATACTGATACAGAAAAGTAAAGGAATCCGGGCGAGGCTATCGCAGTCACGGACGCTGATGCAGAAAAGTAAAGGTATCCGGGCGAGGCTATCGCAGTCACGGACACTAATGCAGAAATGTAAAGGAATCCGAGCGAGGCTATCGTAGTCACGGATACTGATACAGAAAAGTAAAGGAATCCGGACGAGGCTATCGCAGTCACGGACGCTGATGCAGAAATGTAAAGGTATCCGGGCGAGGCTGTCGCAGTCACTGATACTGATACATAAAAGTAAAGGAACCCGGGTGAGGCTATCGCCGTCACGGACGCTGATGCAGAAAGGTAAAGGTTCTCAGGCGCGGCTATCGCAGTCACGGACGCTGATGCAGAAATGTAAAGGTATCCGGGCGAGGCTAGCGCAATCACGGATCCTGATGAAGAAAATAAAGGTATTCGGGCAAGGCTATCGCAGTCACGGACGCTGATGCAGAAATGTAAAGGTATCCGGGCGAGGCTATCGTAGTCACGGATACTGATGTAGAAATGTAAAGGTATTCAGGACAGGCTATCGCAGTCACGTACGCTGATGCAGAAATGTAAAGGTATCTGGGCGAGGCTGTCGCAGTCACGGATACTGATACAGAAATGTAAAGGTATCCGGGCGAGGCTTTCGCAGTCACGGACGCTGATGCAGAAATGTAAAGGTATCCGGGCGAGGCTAGCGCAATCATGGATCTTGATGAAGAAACTAAAGGTATCCGGGCGAGGCTATCGCAGTCACGGACAATGATGCAGAAATGTAAAGGTATCCGGACGAGGCTGTCGTAGTCACGGATAATGATACAGAAAAGTAAAGGTATTCAGGCGAGGCTGTCTCAGTCACGAATACTGATACAGAAAAGTAAAGGAATCCGAGCGAGGCTATCGCAGTCACGGACGCTGATGCAGAAAAGTAAAGGTATCCGGGCGAGGCTATCGCAGTCACGGACTCTAATGCAGAAATGTAAAGGAATCCGAGCGAGGCTATCGTAGTCACGGATACTGATACAGAAAAGTAAAGGAATCCGGGCGAGGCTATCGTAGTCACGGATACTGATACAGAAAAGTAAAGGAATCCGGGCGAGGCTATCGTAGTCACGGATGCTGATGTAGAAATGTAAAGGCATTCAGGCGAGGCTATCGCAGTCACGGACGCTGATGCAGAAATGTAAAGGTATCCGGGCGAGGCTGTCGCAGTCACTGATAGTGATACAGAAAAGTAAAGGAACCCGGGTGAGGCTAACGCCGTCACGGACGCTGATGCAGAAATGTAAAGGTACTCAGGCGCGGCTATCGCAGTCACGGACGCTGATGCAGAAATGTAAAGGTATCCGGGCGAGGCTAGCGCAATCACGGATCCTGATGAAGAAAATAAAGGTATTCGGGCGAGGCTATCGCAGTCACGAACGCTGATGCAGAAATGTAAAGGTATCCGGGCGAGGCTATCGTAGTCACGGATGCTGATGTAGAAATGTAAAGGTATTCAGGACAGGCTATCGCAGTCACGTACGCTGATGCAGAAATGTAAAGGTATCTGGGCGAGGCTGTCGCAGTCACGGATACTGATACAGAAATGTAAAGGTATCCGGGCGAGGCTTTCGCAGTCACGGACGCTGATGCAGAAATGTAAAGGTATCCGGGCGAGGCTAGCGCAATCATGGATCTTGATGAAGAAAATAAAGGTATCCGGGCGAGGCTATCGCAGTCACGGACAATGATGCAGAAATGTAAAGGTATCCGGACGAGGCTGTCGTAGTCACGGATACTGATACAGAAAAGTAAAGGAATCCGGGCGAGGCTATCGCAGTCACGGACGCTGATGCAGAAAAGTAAAGGTATCCGGGCGAGGCTATCGCAGTCACGGACTCTAATGCAGAAATGTAAAGGAATCCGAGCGAGGCTATCGTAGTCACGGATACTGATACAGAAAAGTAAAGGAATCCGGGCGAGGCTATCGTAGTCACGGATACTGATACAGAAAAGTAAAGGAATCCGGGCGAGGCTATCGTAGTCACGGATGCTGATGTAGAAATGTAAAGGCATTCAGGCGAGGCTATCGCAGTCACGGACGCTGATGCAGAAATGTAAAGCTATCCGGGCGAGGCTGTCGCAGTCACTGATAGTGATACAGAAAAGTAAAGGAACCCGGGTGAGGCTAACGCCGTCACGGACGCTGATGCAGAAATGTAAAGGTACTCAGGCGCGGCTATCGCAGTCACGGACGCTGATGCAGAAATGTAAAGGTATCCGGGCGAGGCTAGCGCAATCACGGATCCTGATGAAGAAAATAAAGGTATTCGGGCGAGGCTATCGCAGTCACGAACGCTGATGCAGAAATGTAAAGGTATCCGGGCGAGGCTATCGTAGTCACGGAAGCTGATGTAGAAATGTAAAGGTATTCAGGACAGGCTATCGCAGTCACGTACGCTGATGCAGAAATGTAAAGGTATCTGGGCGAGGCTGTCGCAGTCACGGATACTGATACAGAAATGTAAAGGTATCCGGGCGAGGCTTTCGCAGTCACGGACGCTGATGCAGAAATGTAAAGGTATCCGGGCGAGGCTAGCGCAATCATGGATCTTGATGAAGAAAATAAAGGTATCCGGGCGAGGCTATCGCAGTCACGGACAATGATGCAGAAATGTAAAGGTATCCGGACGAGGCTGTCGTAGTCACGGATTCTGATACAGAAAAGTAAAGGTATTCAGGCGAGGCTGTCTCAGTCACGAATACTGATACAGAAAAGTAAAGGAATCCGGGCGAGGCTATCGCAGTCACGGACGCTGATGCAGAAATGTAAAGGTATCCGGGCGAGGCTATCGCAGTCACGGACAATGATGCAGAAATGTAAAGATATCCGGGCGAGTCTATCGTAGTCACGGATGCTGATGTAGAAATGTAAAGGTATTCAGGCGAGGCTATCGCAGTCACGGACGCTGATGCAGAAATGTAAAGGTATCCGGGCGAGGCTGTCGCAGTCACGGATACTGATACAGAAATGTAAAGGTATCCGGGCAAGACTTTCGCAGTCACGGATACTGATGCAGAAATGTAAAAGTATCCGGGCGAGGCTGTCGCAGTCATTGATACTGATACAGAAAAGTAAAGGAATCCGGGTGAGGCTATCGCCGTCACGGACGCTGATGCAGAAATGTAAAGGTACTCAGGCGCGGCTATCGCAGTCACGGACGCTGATGCAGAAATGTAAAGGTATCCGGGCGAGGCTAGCGCAATCACGGATCCTGATGAAGAAAATAAAGGTATTCGGGCGAGGCTATCGCAGTCACGGACGCTGATGCAGAAATGTAAAGGTATCCGGGCGAGGCTATCGTAGTCACGGATGCTGATGTAGAAATGTAAAGGTATTCAGGCGAGGCTATCGCAGTCACGTACGCTGATGCAGAAATGTAAAGGAATCCGGGCGAGGCTATCGTAGTCACGGATACTGATACCGAAAAGTAAAGGAATCCGGGCGAGGCTATCGTAGGCACGGATGCTGATGTAGAAATGTAAAGGTATTCAGGCGAGGCTATCGCAGTCACGGACGCTGATGCAGAAATGTAAATGTATCCGGGCGAGGTTGTCACAGTCACGGATACTGATACAGAAAAGTAAAGGAATCCGGGCGAGGCTATCGCAGTCACGGATTCTGATACAGAAAAGTAAAGGAATCCGGGCGAGGCTATCGCAGTCACGGACGCTGATGCAGAAATGTAAAGGTATCCGGGCGAGGCTATCGCAGTCACGGACGCTGATGCAGAAATGTAAAGGTATCCGGGCGAGGCTATCGCAGTCACGGACAATGATGCAGAAATGTAAAGATATCCGGGCGAGTCTATCGTACTCACGGATGCTGATGTAGAAATGTAAAGGTATTCAGGCGAGGCTATCGCAGTCACGGACGCTGATGCAGAAATGTAAAGGTATCCGGGCGAGGCTATCGCAGTCACGGACAATGATGCAGAAATGTAAAGATATCCGGGCGAGTCTATCGTACTCACGGATGCTGATGTAGAAATGTAAAGGTATTCAGGCGAGGCTATCGCAGTCACGGACGCTGATGCAGAAATGTAAAGGTATCCGGGCGAGGCTGTCGCAGTCACGGATACTGATGCAGAAATGTAAAGGTATCCGGGCAAGACTTTCGCAGTCACGGACGCTGATGCAGAAATGTAAAAGTATCCGGGCGAGGCTGTCGCAGTCATTGATACTGATACAGAAAAGTAAAGGAATCCGGGTGAGGCTATCGCCGTCACGGACGCTGATGCAGAAATGTAAAGGTACTCAGGCGCGGCTATCGCAGTCACGGACGCTGATGCAGAAATGTAAAGGTATCCGGGCGAGGCTAGCGCAATCACGGATCCTGATGAAGAAAATAAAGGTATTCGGGCGAGGCTATCGCAGTCACGGACGCTGACGCAGAAATGTAAAGGTATCCGGGCGAGGCTATCGTAGTCACGGATGCTGATGTAGAAATGTAAAGGTATTCAGGCGAGGCTATCGCAGTCACGTACGCTGATGCAGAAATGTAAAGGAATCCGGGCGAGGCTATCGTAGTCACGGATACTGATACAGAAAAGTAAAGGAATCCGGGCGAGGCTATCGTAGGCACGGATGCTGATGTAGAAATGTAAAGGTATTCAGGCGAGGCTATCGCAGTCACGGACGCTGATGCAGAAATGTAAATATATCCGGGCGAGGTTGTCGCAGTCACGGATACTGATACAGAAAAGTAAAGGAATCCGGGCGGGGCAATCGCAGTCACGGACGCTGATGCAGAAATGTAAAGGAATCCGAGCGAGGCTATCGTAGTCACGGATACTGATACAGAAAAGTAAAGGAATCCGGGCGAGGCTATCGTAGGCACGGATGCTGATGTAGAAATGAAAAGGTATTCAGGCGAGGCTATCGCAGTCACGGACGCTGATGCAGAAATGTAAAGATATCCGGGCGAGGCTGTCGCAGTCACTGATAGTGATACAGAAAAGTAAAGGAACCCGGGTGAGGCTATCGCCGTCACGGACGCTGATGCAGAAATGTAAAGGTCCTCAGGCGCGGCTATCGCAGTCACGGACGCTGATGCAGAAATGTAAAGGTATCCGGGCGAGGCTAGCGCAATCACGGATCCTGATGAAGAAAATAAAGGTATTCGGACGAGGCTATCGCAGTCACGGACGCTGATGCAGAAATGTAAAGGTATCCGGGCGAGGCTATCGTAGTCACGGATGCTGATGTAGAAATGTAAAGGTATTCAGGACAGGCTATCGCAGTCACGGACGCTGATGCAGAAATGTAAAGGTATCCGGGCGAGGCTAGCGCAATCATGGATCTTGATGAAGAAAATAAAGGTATCCGGGCGAGGCTATCGCAGTCACGGACAATGATGCAGAAATGTAAAGATATCCGGGCGAGGCTATCGTAGTCACGGATGCTGATGTAGAAATGTAAAGGTATTCAGGCGAGGCTATCGCAGTCACGGACGCTGATGCAGAAATGTAAAGGTATCCGAGCGAGGCTGTCGCAGTCACGGATACTGATACAGAAATGTAAAGGTATCCGGGCAAGACTTTCGCAGTCACGGACGCTGATGCAGAAATGTAAAAGTATCCGGGCGAGGCTGTCGCAGTCACTGATACTGATACAGAAAAGTAAAGGAATCCGGGTGAGGCTATCGCCGTCACGGACGCTGATGCAGAAATGTAAAGGTACTCAGGCGCGGCTATGGCAGTCACGGACGCTGATACAGAAATGTAAAGGTATCCGGGCGAGGCTAGCGCAATCACGGATCCTGATGAAGAAAATAAAGGTATTCGGGCGAGGCTATCGCAGTCACGGACGCTGATGCAGAAATCTAAAGGTATCCGGGCGAGGCTATCGTAGTCACGGATGCTGATGTAGAAATGTAAAGGTATTCAGGCGAGGCTATCGCAGTCACGTACGCTGATGCAGAAATGTAAAGGAATCCGGGCGAGGCTATCGTAGTCACGGATACTGATACAGAAAAGTAAAGGAATCCGGGCGAGTCTATCGTAGGCACGGATGCTGATGTAGAAATGTAAAGGTATTCAGGCGAGGCTATCGCAGTCACGGACGCTGATGCAGAAATGTAAAGGTATCCGGGCGAGGTTGTCGCAGTCACGGATACTGATACAGAAAAGTAAAGGAATCCGGGCGAGGCTATCGTAGTCACGGATACTGATACACAAAAGTAAAGGAATCCGGGCGAGGCTATCGTAGTCACGGATGCTGATGTAGAATTGTAAAGGTATTCAGGCGAGGCTATCGCAGTCACGGACGCTGATGTAGAAATGTAAAGGAATCCGAGCGAGGCTATCGTAGTCACGGATACTGATACAGAAAAGTAAAGGAATCCGGGCGAGGCTATCGTAGTCACGGATACTGATACACAAAAGTAAAGGAATCCGGGCGAGGCTATCGTAGTCACGGATGCTGATGTAGAATTGTAAAGGTATTCAGGCGAGGCTATCGCAGTCACGGACGCTGATGCAGAAATGTAAAGGTATCCGGGCGAGGCTGTTGCAGTCACGGATACTGATACAGAAAAGTAAAGGAATCCGGGCGAGGCTATCGCAGTCACGGACGCTGATGCAGAAATGTAAAGGTATCCGGGCGAGGCTGTCGTAGTCACGGATACTGATACAGAAAAGTAAAGGTATCCAGGCGAGGCTGTCTCAGTCACGGATACTGATACAGAAAAGTAAAGGAATCTGGGCGAGGCTATCGCAGTCACGGACGCTGATGCAGAAAAGTAAAGGTATCCGGGCGACCCTATCGCAGTCATGGACTCTGATGCAGAAATGTAAAGGAATCCGAGCGAGGCTATCGTAGTCACGGATACTGATACAGAAAAGTAAAGGAATCCGGGCGAGGCTATCGTAGTCACGGATGCTGATGTAGAAATGTAAAGGTATTCAGGCGAGGCTATCGCAGTCACGGACGCTGATGCAGAAACGTAAAGGTATCCGGGCGAGGCTGTCGCAGTCACTGATACTGATACAGAAAAGTAAAGGAATCCGGGTGAGGCTATCGCCGTCACGGACGCTGATGCAGAAATGTAAAGGTACTCAGGCGCGGCTATCGGAGTCACGGACGCTGATGCAGAAATGTAAAGGTATCCGGGCGAGGCTAGCGCAATCACGGATCCTGATGAAGAAAATAAAGGTATTCGGGCGAGGCTATCGCAGTCACGTACGCTGATGCAGAAATGTAAAGGTATCTGGGCGAGGCTGTCGCAGTCACGGATACTGATACAGAAATGTAAAGGTATCCGGGCGAGGCTTTCGCAGTCACGGACGCTGATGCAGAAATGTAAAGGTATCCGGGGGAGGCTAGCGCAATCATGGATCTTGATGAAGAAAATAAAGGTATCCGGGCGAGGCTATCGCAGTCACGGACAATGATGCAGAAATGTAAAGATATCCGGGCGAGGCTATCGTAGTCACGGATGCTGATGTAGAAATGTAAAGGTATTCAGGCGAGGCTATCGCAGTCACGGACGTTGATGTAGAAATGTAAAGGTATCCGGGCGAGGCTGTCGCAGTCACTGATAGTGATACAGAAAAGTAAAGGAACCCGGGTGAGGCTATCGCCGTCACGGACGCTGATGCAGAAATGTAAAGGTACTCAGGCGCGGCTATCGCAGTCACGGACGCTGATGCAGAAATGTAAAGGTATCCAGGCGAGGCTAGCGCAATCACGGATCCTGATGAAGAAAATAAAGGTATTCGGGCGAGGCTATCGCAGTCACGGACGCTGATGCAGAAATGTAAAGGTATCCGGGCGAGGCTATCGTAGTCACGGATGCTGATGTAGAAATGTAAAGGTATTCAGGAGGGTATCGCAGTCACGAACGCTGATGCAGAAATGTAAAGGTATCTGGGCGAGGCTGTCGCAGTCACGGATACTGATACAGAAATGTAAAGGTATCCGGGCGAGGCTTTCGCAGTCACGGACGCTGATGCAGAAATGTAAAGGTATCCGGGCGAGGCTAGCGCAATCATGGATCTTGATGAAGAAAATAAAGGTATCCGGGCGAGGCTATCGCAGTCACGGACAATGATGCAGAAATGTAAAGGTATCCGGACGAGGCTGTCGTAGTCACGGATTCTGATACAGAAAAGTAAAGGTATTCAGGCGAGGCTGTCTCAGTCACGAATACTGATACAGAAAAGTAAAGGAATCCGGGCGAGGCTATCGCAGTCACGGACGCTGATGCAGAAATGTAAAGATATCCGGGCGAGGCTGTCGCAGTCACTGATAGTGATACAGAAAAGTAAAGGAACCCGGGTGAGGCTATCGCCGTCACGGACGCTGATGCAGAAATGTAAAGGTCCTCAGGCGCGGCTATCGCAGTCACGGACGCTGATGCAGAAATGTAAAGGTATCCGGGCGAGGCTAGCGCAATCACGGATCCTGATGAAGAAAATAAAGGTATTCGGACGAGGCTATCGCAGTCACGGACGCTGATGCAGAAATGTAAAGGTATCCGGGCGAGGCTATCGTAGTCACGGATGCTGATGTAGAAATGTAAAGGTATTCAGGACAGGCTATCGCAGTCACGGACCCTGATGCAGAAATGTAAAGGTATCCGGGCGAGGCTAGCGCAATCATGGATCTTGATGAAGAAAATAAAGGTATCCGGGCGAGGCTATCGCAGTCACGGACAATGATGCAGAAATGTAAAGATATCCGGGCGAGGCTATCGTAGTCACGGATGCTGATGTAGAAATGTAAAGGTATTCAGGCGAGGCTATCGCAGTCACGGACGCTGATGCAGAAATGTAAAGGTATCCGAGCGAGGCTGTCGCAGTCACGGATACTGATACAGAAATGTAAAGGTATCCGGGCAAGACTTTCGCAGTCACGGACGCTGATGCAGAAATGTAAAAGTATCCGGGCGAGGCTGTCGCAGTCACTGATACTGATACAGAAAAGTAAAGGAATCCGGGTGAGGCTATCGCCGTCACGGACGCTGATGCAGAAATGTAAAGGTACTCAGGCGCGGCTATCGCAGTCACGGACGCTGATGCAGAAATGTAAAGGTATCCGGGCGAGGCTAGCGCAATCACGGATCCTGATGAAGAAAATAAAGGTATTCGGGCGAGGCTATCGCAGTCACGGACGCTGATGCAGAAATCTAAAGGTATCCGGGCGAGGCTATCGTAGTCACGGATGCTGATGTAGAAATGTAAAGGTATTCAGGCGAGGCTATCGCAGTCACGTACGCTGATGCAGAAATGTAAAGGAATCCGGGCGAGGCTATCGTAGTCACGGATACTGATACAGAAAAGTAAAGGAATCCGGGCGAGTCTATCGTAGGCACGGATGCTGATGTAGAAATGTAAAGGTATTCAGGCGAGGCTATCGCAGTCACGGACGCTGATGCAGAAATGTAAAGGTATCCGGGCGAGGTTGTCGCAGTCACGGATACTGATACAGAAAAGTAAAGGAATCCGGGCGAGGCTATCGTAGTCACGGATACTGATACACAAAAGTAAAGGAATCCGGGCGAGGCTATCGTAGTCACGGATGCTGATGTAGAATTGTAAAGGTATTCAGGCGAGGCTATCGCAGTCACGGACGCTGATGTAGAAATGTAAAGGAATCCGAGCGAGGCTATCGTAGTCACGGATACTGATACAGAAAAGTAAAGGAATCCGGGCGAGGCTATCGTAGTCACGGATACTGATACACAAAAGTAAAGGAATCCGGGCGAGGCTATCGTAGTCACGGATGCTGATGTAGAATTGTAAAGGTATTCAGGCGAGGCTATCGCAGTCACGGACGCTGATGCAGAAATGTAAAGGTATCCGGGCGAGGCTGTTGCAGTCACGGATACTGATACAGAAAAGTAAAGGAATCCGGGCGAGGCTATCGCAGTCACGGACGCTGATGCAGAAATGTAAAGGTATCCGGGCGAGGCTGTCGTAGTCACGGATACTGATACAGAAAAGTAAAGGTATCCAGGCGAGGCTGTCTCAGTCACGGATACTGATACAGAAAAGTAAAGGAATCTGGGCGAGGCTATCGCAGTCACGGACGCTGATGCAGAAAAGTAAAGGTATCCGGGCGACCCTATCGCAGTCATGGACTCTGATGCTGAAATGTAAAGGAATCCGAGCGAGGCTATCGTAGTCACGGATACTGATACAGAAAAGTAAAGGAATCCGGGCGAGGCTATCGTAGTCACGGATGCTGATGTAGAAATGTAAAGGTATTCAGGCGAGGCTATCGCAGTCACGGACGCTGATGCAGAAACGTAAAGGTATCCGGGCGAGGCTGTCGCAGTCACTGATACTGATACAGAAAAGTAAAGGAATCCGGGTGAGGCTATCGCCGTCACGGACGCTGATGCAGAAATGTAAAGGTACTCAGGCGCGGCTATCGGAGTCACGGACGCTGATGCAGAAATGTAAAGGTATCCGGGCGAGGCTAGCGCAATCACGGATCCTGATGAAGAAAATAAAGGTATTCGGGCGAGGCTATCGCAGTCACGTACGCTGATGCAGAAATGTAAAGGTATCTGGGCGAGGCTGTCGCAGTCACGGATACTGATACAGAAATGTAAAGGTATCCGGGCGAGGCTTTCGCAGTCACGGACGCTGATGCAGAAATGTAAAGGTATCCGGGGGAGGCTAGCGCAATCATGGATCTTGATGAAGAAAATAAAGGTATCCGGGCGAGGCTATCGCAGTCACGGACAATGATGCAGAAATGTAAAGATATCCGGGCGAGGCTATCGTAGTCACGGATGCTGATGTAGAAATGTAAAGGTATTCAGGCGAGGCTATCGCAGTCACGGACGTTGATGTAGAAATGTAAAGGTATCCGGGCGAGGCTGTCGCAGTCACTGATAGTGATACAGAAAAGTAAAGGAACCCGGGTGAGGCTATCGCCGTCACGGACGCTGATGCAGAAATGTAAAGGTACTCAGGCGCGGCTATCGCAGTCACGGACGCTGATGCAGAAATGTAAAGGTATCCAGGCGAGGCTAGCGCAATCACGGATCCTGATGAAGAAAATAAAGGTATTCGGGCGAGGCTATCGCAGTCACGGACGCTGATGCAGAAATGTAAAGGTATCCGGGCGAGGCTATCGTAGTCACGGATGCTGATGTAGAAATGTAAAGGTATTCAGGAGGGTATCGCAGTCACGAACGCTGATGCAGAAATGTAAAGGTATCTGGGCGAGGCTGTCGCAGTCACGGATACTGATACAGAAATGTAAAGGTATCCGGGCGAGGCTTTCGCAGTCACGGACGCTGATGCAGAAATGTAAAGGTATCCGGGCGAGGCTAGCGCAATCATGGATCTTGATGAAGAAAATAAAGGTATCCGGGCGAGGCTATCGCAGTCACGGACAATGATGCAGAAATGTAAAGGTATCCGGACGAGGCTGTCGTAGTCACGGATTCTGATACAGAAAAGTAAAGGTATTCAGGCGAGGCTGTCTCAGTCACGAATACTGATACAGAAAAGTAAAGGAATCCGGGCGAGGCTATCGCAGTCACGGACGCTGATGCAGAAATGTAAAGATATCCGGGCGAGGCTGTCGCAGTCACTGATAGTGATACAGAAAAGTAAAGGAACCCGGGTGAGGCTATCGCCGTCACGGACGCTGATGCAGAAATGTAAAGGTCCTCAGGCGCGGCTATCGCAGTCACGGACGCTGATGCAGAAATGTAAAGGTATCCGGGCGAGGCTAGCGCAATCACGGATCCTGATGAAGAAAATAAAGGTATTCGGACGAGGCTATCGCAGTCACGGACGCTGATGCAGAAATGTAAAGGTATCCGGGCGAGGCTATCGTAGTCACGGATGCTGATGTAGAAATGTAAAGGTATTCAGGACAGGCTATCGCAGTCACGGACCCTGATGCAGAAATGTAAAGGTATCCGGGCGAGGCTAGCGCAATCATGGATCTTGATGAAGAAAATAAAGGTATCCGGGCGAGGCTATCGCAGTCACGGACAATGATGCAGAAATGTAAAGATATCCGGGCGAGGCTATCGTAGTCACGGATGCTGATGTAGAAATGTAAAGGTATTCAGGCGAGGCTATCGCAGTCACGGACGCTGATGCAGAAATGTAAAGGTATCCGAGCGAGGCTGTCGCAGTCACGGATACTGATACAGAAATGTAAAGGTATCCGGGCAAGACTTTCGCAGTCACGGACGCTGATGCAGAAATGTAAAAGTATCCGGGCGAGGCTGTCGCAGTCACTGATACTGATACAGAAAAGTAAAGGAATCCGGGTGAGGCTATCGCCGTCACGGACGCTGATGCAGAAATGTAAAGGTACTCAGGCGCGGCTATCGCAGTCACGGACGCTGATGCAGAAATGTAAAGGTATCCGGGCGAGGCTAGCGCAATCACGGATCCTGATGAAGAAAATAAAGGTATTCGGGCGAGGCTATCGCAGTCACGGACGCTGATGCAGAAATCTAAAGGTATCCGGGCGAGGCTATCGTAGTCACGGATGCTGATGTAGAAATGTAAAGGTATTCAGGCGAGGCTATCGCAGTCACGTACGCTGATGCAGAAATGTAAAGGAATCCGGGCGAGGCTATCGTAGTCACGGATACTGATACAGAAAAGTAAAGGAATCCGGGCGAGTCTATCGTAGGCACGGATGCTGATGTAGAAATGTAAAGGTATTCAGGCGAGGCTATCGCAGTCACGGACGCTGATGCAGAAATGTAAAGGTATCCGGGCGAGGTTGTCGCAGTCACGGATACTGATACAGAAAAGTAAAGGAATCCGGGCGAGGCTATCGTAGTCACGGATACTGATACACAAAAGTAAAGGAATCCGGGCGAGGCTATCGTAGTCACGGATGCTGATGTAGAATTGTAAAGGTATTCAGGCGAGGCTATCGCAGTCACGGACGCTGATGTAGAAATGTAAAGGAATCCGAGCGAGGCTATCGTAGTCACGGATACTGATACAGAAAAGTAAAGGAATCCGGGCGAGGCTATCGTAGTCACGGATACTGATACACAAAAGTAAAGGAATCCGGGCGAGGCTATCGTAGTCACGGATGCTGATGTAGAATTGTAAAGGTATTCAGGCGAGGCTATCGCAGTCACGGACGCTGATGCAGAAATGTAAAGGTATCCGGGCGAGGCTGTTGCAGTCACGGATACTGATACAGAAAAGTAAAGGAATCCGGGCGAGGCTATCGCAGTCACGGACGCTGATGCAGAAATGTAAAGGTATCCGGGCGAGGCTGTCGTAGTCACGGATACTGATACAGAAAAGTAAAGGTATCCAGGCGAGGCTGTCTCAGTCACGGATACTGATACAGAAAAGTAAAGGAATCTGGGCGAGGCTATCGCAGTCACGGACGCTGATGCAGAAAAGTAAAGGTATCCGGGCGAGCCTATCGCAGTCATGGACTCTGATGCAGAAATGTAAAGGAATCCGAGCGAGGCTATCGTAGTCACGGATACTGATACAGAAAAGTAAAGGAATCCGGGCGAGGCTATCGTAGTCACGGATGCTGATGTAGAAATGTAAAGGTATTCAGGCGAGGCTATCGCAGTCACGGACGCTGATGCAGAAACGTAAAGGTATCCGGGCGAGGCTGTCGCAGTCACTGATACTGATACAGAAAAGTAAAGGAATCCGGGTGAGGCTATCGCCGTCACGGACGCTGATGCAGAAATGTAAAGGTACTCAGGCGCGGCTATCGGAGTCACGGACGCTGATGCAGAAATGTAAAGGTATCCGGGCGAGGCTAGCGCAATCACGGATCCTGATGAAGAAAATAAAGGTATTCGGGCGAGGCTATCGCAGTCACGTACGCTGATGCAGAAATGTAAAGGTATCTGGGCGAGGCTGTCGCAGTCACGGATACTGATACAGAAATGTAAAGGTATCCGGGCGAGGCTTTCGCAGTCACGGACGCTGATGCAGAAATGTAAAGGTATCCGGGGGAGGCTAGCGCAATCATGGATCTTGATGAAGAAAATAAAGGTATCCGGGCGAGGCTATCGCAGTCACGGACAATGATGCAGAAATGTAAAGATATCCGGGCGAGGCTATCGTAGTCACGGATGCTGATGTAGAAATGTAAAGGTATTCAGGCGAGGCTATCGCAGTCACGGACGTTGATGTAGAAATGTAAAGGTATCCGGGCGAGGCTGTCGCAGTCACTGATAGTGATACAGAAAAGTAAAGGAACCCGGGTGAGGCTATCGCCGTCACGGACGCTGATGCAGAAATGTAAAGGTACTCAGGCGCGGCTATCGCAGTCACGGACGCTGATGCAGAAATGTAAAGGTATCCAGGCGAGGCTAGCGCAATCACGGATCCTGATGAAGAAAATAAAGGTATTCGGGCGAGGCTATCGCAGTCACGGACGCTGATGCAGAAATGTAAAGGTATCCGGGCGAGGCTATCGTAGTCACGGATGCTGATGTAGAAATGTAAAGGTATTCAGGAGGGTATCGCAGTCACGAACGCTGATGCAGAAATGTAAAGGTATCTGGGCGAGGCTGTCGCAGTCACGGATACTGATACAGAAATGTAAAGGTATCCGGGCGAGGCTTTCGCAGTCACGGACGCTGATGCAGAAATGTAAAGGTATCCGGGCGAGGCTAGCGCAATCATGGATCTTGATGAAGAAAATAAAGGTATCCGGGCGAGGCTATCGCAGTCACGGACAATGATGCAGAAATGTAAAGGTATCCGGACGAGGCTGTCGTAGTCACGGATTCTGATACAGAAAAGTAAAGGTATTCAGGCGAGGCTGTCTTAGTCACGAATACTGATACAGAAAAGTAAAGGAATCCGGGCGAGGCTATCGCAGTCACGGACGCTGATGCAGAAATGTAAAGGTATCCGGGCGAGGCTATCGCAGTCACGGACAATGATGCAGAAATGTAAAGATATCCGGGCGAGGCTATCGTAGTCACGGATGCTGATGTAGAAATGTAAAGGTATTCAGGCGAGGCTATCGCAGTCACGGACGCTGATGCAGAAATGTAAAGGTATCCGGGCGAGGCTGTCGCAGTCACGGATACTGATACAGAAATGTAAAGCTATCCGGGCAAGACTTTCGCAGTCACGGACGCTGATGCAGAAATGTAAAAGTATCCGGGCGAGGCTGTCGCAGTCACTGATACTGATACAGAAAAGTAAAGGAATCCGGGTGAGGCTATCGCCGTCACGGACGCTGATGCAGAAATGTAAAGGTACTCAGGCGCGGCTATCGCAGTCACGGATACTGATACAGAAAAGTAAAGGAATCCGCGCGAGGCTATCACAGTCACGGACGCTGATGCAGAAATGTAAAGGAATCCGAGCGAGGCTATCGTAGTCACGGATACTGATCCAGAAAAGTAAAGGAATCCGGGCGAGGCTATCGTAGTCACGGATACTGATACACAAAAGTAAAGAAATCCGGGCGAGGCTATCGTAGTCACGGATGCTGATGTAGAAATGTAAAGGTATTCAGGCGAGGCTATCGCAGTCACGGACGCTGATGCGGAAATGAAAAGGTATCCGGGCGAGGCTGTCGCAGTCACGGATACTGATACAGAAAAGTAAAGGAATCAGGGCGAGGCTATCGCAGTCACGGACGCTGATGCAGAAATGTAAAGGTATCCGGACGAGGCTGTCGTAGTCACGGATACTGATACAGAAAAGTAAAGGTATTCAGGCGAGGCTGTCTCAGTCACGAATACTGATACAGAAAAGTAAAGGAATCCGGGCGAGGCTATCGCAGTCACGGACGCTGATGCAGAAAAGTAAAGGTATCCGGGCGAGGCTATCGCAGTCACGGACTCTAATGCAGAAATGTAAAGGAATCCGAGCGAGGCTATCGTAGTCACGGATACTGATACAGAAAAGTAAAGGAATCCGGGCGAGGCTATCGCAGTCACGGACGCTGATGCAGAAAAGTAAAGGTATCCGGGCGAGGCTATCGCAGTCACGGACTCTAATGCAGAAATGTAAAGGAATCCGAGCGAGGCTATCGTAGTCACGGATACTGATACAGAAAAGTAAAGGAATCCGGGCGAGGTTGTCGCAGTCACTGATACTGATACAGAAAAGTAAAGGAATCCGGGTGAGGCTATCGCCGTCACGGACGCTGATGCAGAAATGTAAAGGTACTCAGGCGCGGCTATCGCAGTCACGGATACTGATACAGAAAAGTAAAGGAATCCGCGCGAGGCTATCACAGTCACGGACGCTGATGCAGAAATGTAAAGGAATCCGAGCGAGGCTATCGTAGTCACGGATACTGATCCAGAAAAGTAAAGGAATCCGGGCGAGGCTATCGTAGTCACGGATACTGATACACAAAAGTAAAGGAATCCGGGCGAGGCTATCGTAGTCACGGATGCTGATGTAGAAATGTAAAGGTATTCAGGCGAGGCTATCGCAGTCACGGACGCTGATGCGGAAATGAAAAGGTATCCGGGCGAGGCTGTCGCAGTCACGGATACTGATACAGAAAAGTAAAGGAATCAGGGCGAGGCTATCGCAGTCACGGACGCTGATGCAGAAATGTAAAGGTATCCGGACGAGGCTGTCGTAGTCACGGATACTGATACAGAAAAGTAAAGGTATTCAGGCGAGGCTGTCTCAGTCACGAATACTGATACAGAAAAGTAAAGGAATCCGGGCGAGGCTATCGCAGTCACGGACGCTGATGCAGAAAAGTAAAGGTATCCGGGCGAGGCTATCGCAGTCACGGACACTAATGCAGAAATGTAAAGGAATCCGAGCGAGGCTATCGTAGTCACGGATACTGATACAGAAAAGTAAAGGAATCCGGACGAGGCTATCGCAGTCACGGACGCTGATGCAGAAATGTAAAGGTATCCGGGCGAGGCTGTCGCAGTCACTGATACTGATACATAAAAGTAAAGGAACCCGGGTGAGGCTATCGCCGTCACGGACGCTGATGCAGAAAGGTAAAGGTTCTCAGGCGCGGCTATCGCAGTCACGGACGCTGATGCAGAAATGTAAAGGTATCCGGGCGAGGCTAGCGCAATCACGGATCCTGATGAAGAAAATAAAGGTATTCGGGCAAGGCTATCGCAGTCACGGACGCTGATGCAGAAATGTAAAGGTATCCGGGCGAGGCTATCGTAGTCACGGATGCTGATGTAGAAATGTAAAGGTATTCAGGACAGGCTATCGCAGTCACGTACGCTGATGCAGAAATGTAAAGGTATCTGGGCGAGGCTGTCGCAGTCACGGATACTGATACAGAAATGTAAAGGTATCCGGGCGAGGCTTTCGCAGTCACGGACGCTGATGCAGAAATGTAAAGGTATCCGGGCGAGGCTAGCGCAATCATGGATCTTGATGAAGAAACTAAAGGTATCCGGGCGAGGCTATCGCAGTCACGGACAATGATGCAGAAATGTAAAGGTATCCGGACGAGGCTGTCGTAGTCACGGATAATGATACAGAAAAGTAAAGGTATTCAGGCGAGGCTGTCACAGTCACGAATACTGATACAGAAAAGTAAAGGAATCCGAGCGAGGCTATCGCAGTCACGGACGCTGATGCAGAAAAGTAAAGGTATCCGGGCGAGGCTATCGCAGTCACGGACTCTAATGCAGAAATGTAAAGGAATCCGAGCGAGGCTATCGTAGTCACGGATACTGATACAGAAAAGTAAAGGAATCCGGGCGAGGCTATCGTAGTCACGGATACTGATACAGAAAAGTAAAGGAATCCGGGCGAGGCTATCGTAGTCACGGATGCTGATGTAGAAATGTAAAGGCATTCAGGCGAGGCTATCGCAGTCACGGACGCTGATGCAGAAATGTAAAGGTATCCGGGCGAGGCTGTCGCAGTCACTGATAGTGATACAGAAAAGTAAAGGAACCCGGGTGAGGCTAACGCCGTCACGGACGCTGATGCAGAAATGTAAAGGTACTCAGGCGCGGCTATCGCAGTCACGGACGCTGATGCAGAAATGTAAAGGTATCCGGGCGAGGCTAGCGCAATCACGGATCCTGATGAAGAAAATAAAGGTATTCGGGCGAGGCTATCGCAGTCACGAACGCTGATGCAGAAATGTAAAGGTATCCGGGCGAGGCTATCGTAGTCACGGATGCTGATGTAGAAATGTAAAGGTATTCAGGACAGGCTATCGCAGTCACGTACGCTGATGCAGAAATGTAAAGGTATCTGGGCGAGGCTGTCGCAGTCACGGATACTGATACAGAAATGTAAAGGTATCCGGGCGAGGCTTTCGCAGTCACGGACGCTGATGCAGAAATGTAAAGGTATCCGGGCGAGGCTAGCGCAATCATGGATCTTGATGAAGAAAATAAAGGTATCCGGGCGAGGCTATCGCAGTCACGGACAATGATGCAGAAATGTAAAGGTATCCGGACGAGGCTGTCGTAGTCACGGATACTGATACAGAAAAGTAAAGGTATTCAGGCGAGGCTGTCTCAGTCACGAATACTGATACAGAAAAGTAAAGGAATCCGGGCGAGGCTATCGCAGTCACGGACGCTGATGCAGAAAAGTAAAGGTATCCGGGCGAGGCTATCGCAGTCACGGACTCTAATGCAGAAATGTAAAGGAATCCGAGCGAGGCTATCGTAGTCACGGATACTGATACAGAAAAGTAAAGGAATCCGGGCGAGGCTATCGTAGTCACGGATACTGATACAGAAAAGTAAAGGAATCCGGGCGAGGCTATCGTAGTCACGGATGCTGATGTAGAAATGTAAAGGCATTCAGGCGAGGCTATCGCAGTCACGGACGCTGATGCAGAAATGTAAAGCTATCCGGGCGAGGCTGTCGCAGTCACTGATAGTGATACAGAAAAGTAAAGGAACCCGGGTGAGGCTAACGCCGTCACGGACGCTGATGCAGAAATGTAAAGGTACTCAGGCCCGGCTATCGCAGTCACGGACGCTGATGCAGAAATGTAAAGGTATCCGGGCGAGGCTAGCGCAATCACGGATCCTGATGAAGAAAATAAAGGTATTCGGGCGAGGCTATCGCAGTCACGAACGCTGATGCAGAAATGTAAAGGTATCCGGGCGAGGCTATCGTAGTCACGGAAGCTGATGTAGAAATGTAAAGGTATTCAGGACAGGCTATCGCAGTCACGTACGCTGATGCAGAAATGTAAAGGTATCTGGGCGAGGCTGTCGCAGTCACGGATACTGATACAGAAATGTAAAGGTATCCGGGCGAGGCTTTCGCAGTCACGGACGCTGATGCAGAAATGTAAAGGTATCCGGGCGAGGCTAGCGCAATCATGGATCTTGATGAAGAAAATAAAGGTATCCGGGCGAGGCTATCGCAGTCACGGACAATGATGCAGAAATGTAAAGGTATCCGGACGAGGCTGTCGTAGTCACGGATTCTGATACAGAAAAGTAAAGGTATTCAGGCGAGGCTGTCTCAGTCACGAATACTGATACAGAAAAGTAAAGGAATCCGGGCGAGGCTATCGCAGTCACGGACGCTGATGCAGAAATGTAAAGGTATCCGGGCGAGGCTATCGCAGTCACGGACAATGATGCAGAAATGTAAAGATATCCGGGCGAGTCTATCGTAGTCACGGATGCTGATGTAGAAATGTAAAGGTATTCAGGCGAGGCTATCGCAGTCACGGACGCTGATGCAGAAATGTAAAGGTATCCGGGCGAGGCTGTCGCAGTCACGGATACTGATACAGAAATGTAAAGGTATCCGGGCAAGACTTTCGCAGTCACGGATACTGATGCAGAAATGTAAAAGTATCCGGGCGAGGCTGTCGCAGTCATTGATACTGATACAGAAAAGTAAAGGAATCCGGGTGAGGCTATCGCCGTCACGGACGCTGATGCAGAAATGTAAAGGTACTCAGGCGCGGCTATCGCAGTCACGGACGCTGATGCAGAAATGTAAAGGTATCCGGGCGAGGCTAGCGCAATCACGGATCCTGATGAAGAAAATAAAGGTATTCGGGCGAGGCTATCGCAGTCACGGACGCTGATGCAGAAATGTAAAGGTATCCGGGCGAGGCTATCGTAGTCACGGATGCTGATGTAGAAATGTAAAGGTATTCAGGCGAGGCTATCGCAGTCACGTACGCTGATGCAGAAATGTAAAGGAATCCGGGCGAGGCTATCGTAGTCACGGATACTGATACCGAAAAGTAAAGGAATCCGGGCGAGGCTATCGTAGGCACGGATGCTGATGTAGAAATGTAAAGGTATTCAGGCGAGGCTATCGCAGTCACGGACGCTGATGCAGAAATGTAAATGTATCCGGGCGAGGTTGTCACAGTCACGGATACTGATACAGAAAAGTAAAGGAATCCGGGCGAGGCTATCGCAGTCACGGACGCTGATGCAGAAATGTAAAGGAATCCGAGCGAGGCTATCGTAGTCACGGATACTGATACAGAAAAGTAAAGGAATCCGGGCGAGGCTATCGTAGGCACGGATGCTGATGTAGAAATGAAAGGTATTCAGGCGAGGCAATCGCAGTCACGGACGCTGATGCAGAAATGTAAAGATATCCGGGCGAGGCTGTCGCAGTCACTGATAGTGATACAGAAAAGTAAAGGAACCCGGGTGAGGCTATCGCCGTCACGGACGCTGATGCAGAAATGTAAAGGTACTCAGGCGCGGCTATCGCAGTCACGGACGCTGATGCCGAAATGTAAAGGTATCCGGGCGAGGCTAGCGCAATCACGGATCCTGATGAAGAAAATAAAGGTATTCGGGCGAGGCTATCGCAGTCACGGACGCTGATGCAGAAATGTAAAGGTATCCGGGCGAGGCTATCGTAGTCACGGATGCTGATGTAGAAATGTAAAGGTATTCAGGACAGGCTATCGCAGTCACGGACGCTGATGCAGAAATGTAAAGGTATCCGGGCGAGGCTAGCGCAATCATGGATCTTGATGAAGAAAATAAAGGTATCCGGGCGAGGCTATCGCAGTCACGGACAATGATGCAGAAATGTAAAGATATCCGGGCGAGGCTATCGTAGTCACGGATGCTGATGTAGAAATGTAAAGGTATTCAGGCGAGGCTATCGCAGTCACGGACGCTGATGCAGAAATGTAAAGGTATCCGAGCGAGGCTGTCGCAGTCACGGATTCTGATACAGAAATGTAAAGGTATCCGGGCAAGACTTTCGCAGTCACGGACGCTGATGCAGAAATGTAAAAGTATCCGGGCGAGGCTGTCGCAGTCACTGATACTGATACAGAAAAGTAAAGGAATCCGGGTGAGGCTATCGCCGTCACGGACGCTGATGCAGAAATGTAAAGGTATCCGGGCGAGGCTGTCGCAGTCACTGATAGTGATACAGAAAAGTAAAGGAACCCGGGTGAGGCTATCGCCGTCACGGACGCTGATGCAGAAATGTAAAGGTATCCGGGCGAGGCTAGCGCAATCATGGATCTTGATGAAGAAAATAAAGGTATCCGGGCGAGGCTATCGCAGTCACGGACAATGATGCAGAAATGTAAAGATATCCGGGCGAGGCTATCGTAGTCACGGATGCTGATGTAGAAATGTAAAGGTATTCAGGCGAGGCTATCGCAGTCACGTACGCTGATGCAGAAATGTAAAGGTATCCGAGCGAGGCTGTCGCAGTCACAGATTCTGATACAGAAATGTAAAGGTATCCGGGCAAGACTTTCGCAGTCACGGACGCTGATGCAGAAATGTAAAAGTATCCGGGCGAGGCTAGCGCAATCATGGATCTTGATGAAGAAAATAAAGGTATCCGGGCGAGGCTATCGCAGTCACGGACAATGATGCAGAAATGTAAAGATATCCGGGCGAGGCTATCGTAGTCACGGATGCTGATGTAGAAATGTAAAGGTATTCAGGCGAGGCTATCGCAGTCACGTACGCTGATGCAGAAATGTAAAGGTATCCGAGCGAGGCTGTCGCAGTCACAGATTCTGATACAGAAATGTAAAGGTATCCGGGCAAGACTTTCGCAGTCACGGACGCTGATGCAGAAATGTAAAAGTATCCGGGCGAGGCTGTCGCAGTCACTGATACTGATACAGAAAAGTAAAGGAATCCGGGTGAGGCTATCGCCGTCACGGACGCTGATGCAGAAATGTAAAGGTACTCAGGCGCGGCTATCGCAGTCACGGACGCTGATGCAGAAATGTAAAGGTATCCGGGCGAGGCTAGCGCAATCACGGATCCTGATGAAGAAAATAAAGGTATTCGGGCGAGGCTATCGCAGTCACGGACGCTGATGCAGAAATGTAAAGGTATCCGGGCGAGGCTATCGTAGTCACGGATGCTGATGTAGAAAAGTAAAGGTATTCAGGCGAGGCTATCGCAGTCACGTACGCTGATGCAGAAATGTAAAGGAATCCGGGCGAGGCTATCGTAGTCACGGATACTGATACAGAAAAGTAAAGGAATCCAGGCGAGGCTATCGTAGGCACGGATGCTGATGTAGAAATGTAAAGGTATTCAGGCGAGGCTATCGCAGTCACGGACGCTGATGCAGAAATGTAAAGGTATCCGGGCGAGGTTGTCGCAGTCACGGATACTGATACAGAAAAGTAAAGGAATCCGGGCGAGGCTATCGCAGTCACGGACGCTGATGCAGAAATGTAAAGGAATCCGAGCGAGGCTATCGTAGTCACGGATACTGATACAGAAAAGTAAAGGAATCCGGGCGAGGCTATCGTAGTCACGGATCCTGATACACAAAAGTAAAGGAATCCGGGCGAGGCTATCGTAGTCACGGATGCTGATGTAGAATTGTAAAGGTATTCAGGCGAGGCTATCGCAGTCACGGACGCTGATGCAGAAATGTAAAGGTATCCGGGCGAGGCTGTTGCAGTCACGGATACTGATACAGAAAAGTAAAGGAATCCGGGCGAGGCTATCGCAGTCACGGACGCTTATGCAGAAATGTAAAGGTATCCGGGCGAGGCTGTCGTAGTCACGGATACTGATACAGAAAAGTAAAGGTATCCAGGCGAGGCTGTCTCAGTCACGGATACTGATACAGAAAAGTAAAGGAATCTGGGCGAGGCTATCGCAGTCACGGACGCTGATGCAGAAAAGTAAAGGTATCCGGGCGAGCCTATCGCAGTCATGGACTCTGATGTAGAAATGTAAAGGAATCCGAGCGAGGCTATCGTAGTCACGGATACTGATACAGAAAAGTAAAGGAATCCGGGCGAGGCTATCGTAGTCACGGATGCTGATGTAGAAATGTAAAGGTATTCAGGCGAGGCTATCGCAGTCACGGACGCTGATGCAGAAACGTAAAGGTATCCGGGCGAGGCTGTCGCAGTCACTGATACTGTTACAGAAAAGTAAAGGAATCCGGGTGAGGCTACGCCGTCACGGACGCTGATGCAGAAATGTAAAGGTACTCAGGCGCGGCTATCGGAGTCACGGACGCTGATGCAGAAATGTAAAGGTATCCGGGCGAGGCTAGCGCAATCACGGATCCTGATGAAGAAAATAAAGGTATTCGGGCGAGGCTATCGCAGTCACGTACGCTGATGCAGAAATGTAAAGGTATCTGGGCGAGGCTGTCGCAGTCACGGATACTGATACAGAAATGTAAAGGTATCCGGGCGAGGCTTTCGCAGTCACGGACGCTGATGCAGAAATGTAAAGGTATCCGGGGGAGGCTAGCGCAATCATGGATCTTGATGAAGAAAATAAAGGTATCCGGGCGAGGCTATCGCAGTCACGGACAATGATGCAGAAATGTAAAGATATCCGGGCGAGGCTATCGTAGTCACGGATGCTGATGTAGAAATGTAAAGGTATTCAGGCGAGGCTATCGCAGTCACGGACGCTGATGTAGAAATGTAAAGGTATCCGGGCGAGGCTGTCGCAGTCACTGATAGTGATACAGAAAAGTAAAGGAACCCGGGTGAGGCTATCGCAGTCACGGACGCTGATGCAGAAATGTAAAGGTATCCGGGCGAGGCTAGCGCAATCACGGATCCTGATGAAGAAAATAAAGGTATTCGGGCGAGGCTATCGCAGTCACGGACGCTGATGCAGAAATGTAAAGGTATCAGGGCGAGGCTATCGTAGTTACGAACGCTGATGCAGAAATGTAAAGGTATCTGGGCGAGGCTGTCGCAGTCACGGATACTGATACAGAAATGTAAAGGTATCCGGGCGAGGCTTTCGCAGTCACGGACGCTGATGCAGAAATGTAAAGGTATCCGGGCGAGGCTAGCGCAATCATGGATCTTGATGAAGAAAATAAAGGTATCCGGGCGAGGCTATCGCAGTCACGGACAATGATGCAGAAATGTAAAGGTATCTGGGCGAGGCTGTCGCAGTCACGGATACTGATACAGAAATGTAAAGGTATCCGGGCGAGGCTTTCGCAGTCACGGACGCTGATGCAGAAATGTAAAGGTATCCGGGCGAGGCTAGCGCAATCATGGATCTTGATGAAGAAAATAAAGGTATCCGGGCGAGGCTATCGCAGTCACGGACAATGATGCAGAAATGTAAAGGTATCTGGGCGAGGCTGTCGCAGTCACGGATACTGATACAGAAATGTAAAGGTATCCGGGCGAGGCTTTCGCAGTCACGGACGCTGATGCAGAAATGTAAAGGTATCCGGGCGAGGCTAGCGCAATCATGGATCTTGATGAAGAAAATAAAGGTATCCGGGCGAGGCTATCGCAGTCACGGACAATGATGCAGAAATGTAAAGATATCCGGACGAGGCTGTCGTAGTCACGGATTCTGATACAGAAAAGTAAAGGTATTCAGGCGAGGCTGTCTCAGTCACGAATACTGATACAGAAAAGTAAAGGAATCCGGGCGAGGCTATCGCAGTCACGGACGCTGATGCAGAAAAGTAAAGGTATCCGGGCGAGCCTATCGCAGTCATGGACTCTGATGCAGAAATGTAAAGGAATCCGAGCGAGGCTATCGTAGTCACGGATACTGATACAGAAAAGTAAAGGAATCCGGGCGAGGCTATCGTAGTCACGGATGCTGATGTAGAAATGTAAAGGTATTCAGGCGAGGCTATCGCAGTCACGGACGCTGATGCAGAAACGTAAAGGTATCCGGGCGAGGCTGTCGCAGTCACTGATACTGTTACAGAAAAGTAAAGGAATCCGGGTGAGGCTACGCCGTCACGGACGCTGATGCAGAAATGTAAAGGTACTCAGGCGCGGCTATCGGAGTCACGGACACTGATGCAGAAATGTAAAGGTATCCGGGCGAGGCTAGCGCAATCACGGATCCTGATGAAGAAAATAAAGGTATTCGGGCGAGGCTATCACAGTCACGTACGCTGATGCAGAAATGTAAAGGTATCTGGGCGAGGCTGTCGCAGTCACGGATACTGATACAGAAATGTAAAGGTATCCGGGCGAGGCTATCGTAGTCACGGATGCTGATGTAGAAATGTAAAGGTATTCAGGCGAGGCTATCGCAGTCACGGACGCTGATGCAGAAACGTAAAGGTATCCGGGCGAGGCTGTCGCAGTCACTGATACTGTTACAGAAAAGTAAAGGAATCCGGGTGAGGCTACGCCGTCACGGACGCTGATGCAGAAATGTAAAGGTACTCAGGCGCGGCTATCGGAGTCACGGACGCTGATGCAGAAATGTAAAGGTATCCGGGCGAGGCTAGCGCAATCACGGATCCTGATGAAGAAAATAAAGGTATTCGGGCGAGGCTATCGCAGTCACGTACGCTGATGCAGAAATGTAAAGGTATCTGGGCGAGGCTGTCGCAGTCACGGATACTGATACAGAAATGTAAAGGTATCCGGGCGAGGCTTTCGCAGTCACGGACGCTGATGCAGAAATGTAAAGGTATCCGGGGGAGGCTAGCGCAATCATGGATCTTGATGAAGAAAATAAAGGTATCCGGGCGAGGCTATCGCAGTCACGGACAATGATGCAGAAATGTAAAGATATCCGGGCGAGGCTATCGTAGTCACGGATGCTGATGTAGAAATGTAAAGGTATTCAGGCGAGGCTATCGCAGTCACGGACGCTGATGTAGAAATGTAAAGGTATCCGGGCGAGGCTGTCGCAGTCACTGATAGTGATACAGAAAAGTAAAGGAACCCGGGTGAGGCTATCGCAGTCACGGACGCTGATGCAGAAATGTAAAGGTATCCGGGCGAGGCTAGCGCAATCACGGATCCTGATGAAGAAAATAAAGGTATTCGGGCGAGGCTATCGCAGTCACGGACGCTGATGCAGAAATGTAAAGGTATCAGGGCGAGGCTATCGTAGTTACGAACGCTGATGCAGAAATGTAAAGGTATCTGGGCGAGGCTGTCGCAGTCACGGATACTGATACAGAAATGTAAAGGTATCCGGGCGAGGCTTTCGCAGTCACGGACGCTGATGCAGAAATGTAAAGGTATCCGGGCGAGGCTAGCGCAATCATGGATCTTGATGAAGAAAATAAAGGTATCCGGGCGAGGCTATCGCAGTCACGGACAATGATGCAGAAATGTAAAGGTATCTGGGCGAGGCTGTCGCAGTCACGGATACTGATACAGAAATGTAAAGGTATCCGGGCGAGGCTTTCGCAGTCACGGACGCTGATGCAGAAATGTAAAGGTATCCGGGCGAGGCTAGCGCAATCATGGATCTTGATGAAGAAAATAAAGGTATCCGGGCGAGGCTATCGCAGTCACGGACAATGATGCAGAAATGTAAAGGTATCTGGGCGAGGCTGTCGCAGTCACGGATACTGATACAGAAATGTAAAGGTATCCGGGCGAGGCTTTCGCAGTCACGGACGCTGATGCAGAAATGTAAAGGTATCCGGGCGAGGCTAGCGCAATCATGGATCTTGATGAAGAAAATAAAGGTATCCGGGCGAGGCTATCGCAGTCACGGACAATGATGCAGAAATGTAAAGATATCCGGACGAGGCTGTCGTAGTCACGGATTCTGATACAGAAAAGTAAAGGTATTCAGGCGAGGCTGTCTCAGTCACGAATACTGATACAGAAAAGTAAAGGAATCCGGGCGAGGCTATCGCAGTCACGGACGCTGATGCAGAAAAGTAAAGGTATCCGGGCGAGCCTATCGCAGTCATGGACTCTGATGCAGAAATGTAAAGGAATCCGAGCGAGGCTATCGTAGTCACGGATACTGATACAGAAAAGTAAAGGAATCCGGGCGAGGCTATCGTAGTCACGGATGCTGATGTAGAAATGTAAAGGTATTCAGGCGAGGCTATCGCAGTCACGGACGCTGATGCAGAAACGTAAAGGTATCCGGGCGAGGCTGTCGCAGTCACTGATACTGTTACAGAAAAGTAAAGGAATCCGGGTGAGGCTACGCCGTCACGGACGCTGATGCAGAAATGTAAAGGTACTCAGGCGCGGCTATCGGAGTCACGGACACTGATGCAGAAATGTAAAGGTATCCGGGCGAGGCTAGCGCAATCACGGATCCTGATGAAGAAAATAAAGGTATTCGGGCGAGGCTATCGCAGTCACGTACGCTGATGCAGAAATGTAAAGGTATCTGGGCGAGGCTGTCGCAGTCACGGATACTGATACAGAAATGTAAAGGTATCCGGGCGAGGCTTTCGCAGTCACGGACGCTGATGCAGAAATGTAAAGGTATCCGGGGGAGGCTAGCGCAATCATGGATCTTGATGAAGAAAATAAAGGTATCCGGGCGAGGCTATCGCAGTCACGGACAATGATGCAGAAATGTAAAGATATCCGGGCGAGGCTATCGTAGTCACGGATGCTGATGTAGAAATGTAAAGGTATTCAGGCGAGGCTATCGCAGTCACGGACGCTGATGTAGAAATGTAAAGGTATCCGGGCGAGGCTGTCGCAGTCACTGATAGTGATACAGAAAAGTAAAGGAACCCGGGTGAGGCTATCGCCGTCACGGACGCTGATGCAGAAATGTAAAGGTACTCAGGCGCGGCTATCGCAGTCACGGACGCTGATGCAGAAATGTAAAGGTATCCGGGCGAGGCTAGCGCAATCACGGATCCTGATGAAGAAAATAAAGGTATTCGGCCGAGGCTATCGCAGTCACGGACGCTGATGCAGAAATGTAAAGGTATCCGGGCGAGGCTATCGTAGTCACGGATGCTGATGTAGAAATGTAAAGGTATTCAGGAGGGTATCGCAGTCACGAACGCTGATGCAGAAATGTAAAGGTATCTGGGCGAGGCTGTCGCAGTCACGGATACTGATACAGAAATGTAAAGGTATCCGGGCGAGGCTTTCGCAGTCACGGACGCTGATGCAGAAATGTAAAGGTATCCGGGCGAGGCTAGCGCAATCATGGATCTTGATGAAGAAAATAAAGGTATCCGGGCGAGGCTATCGCAGTCACGGACAATGATGCAGAAATGTAAAGGTATCCGGACGAGGCTGTCGTAGTCACGGATTCTGATACAGAAAAGTAAAGGTATTCAGGCGAGGCTGTCTCAGTAACGAATACTGATACAGAAAAGTAAAGGAATCCGGGCGAGGTTATCGCAGTCACGGACGCTGATGCAGAAATGTAAAGGTATCCGGGCGAGGCTATCGCAGTCACGGACAATGATGCAGAAATGTAAAGATATCCGGGCGAGGCTATCGTAGTCACGGATGCTGATGTAGAAATGTAAAGGTATTCAGGCGAGGCTATCGCAGTCACGGACGCTGATGCAGAAATGTAAAGGTATCCGAGCGAGGCTGTCGCAGTCACGGATTCTGATACAGAAATGTAAAGGTATCCGGGCAAGACTTTCGCAGTCACGGACGCTGATGCAGAAATGTAAAAGTATCCGGGCGAGGCTGTCGCAGTCACTGATACTGATACAGAAAAGTAAAGGAATCCGGGTGAGGCTATCGCCGTCACGGACGCTGATGCAGAAATGTAAAGGTACTCAGGCGCGGCTATCGCAGTCACGGACGCTGATGCAGAAATGTAAAGGTATCCGGGCGAGGCTAGCGCAATCACGGATCCTGATGAAGAAAATAAAGGTATTCGGGCGAGGCTATCGCAGTCACGGACGCTGATGCAGAAATGTAAAGGTATCCGGGCGAGGCTATCGTAGTCACGGATGCTGATGTAGAAATGTAAAGGTATTCAGGCGAGGCTATCGCAGTCACGTACGCTGATGCAGAAATGTAAAGGAATCCGGGCGAGGCTATCGTAGTCACGGATACTGATACAGAAAAGTAAAGGAATCCGGGCGAGGCTATCGTAGGCACGGATGCTGATGTAGAAATGTAAAGGTATTCAGGCGAGGCTATCGCAGTCACGGACGCTGATGCAGAAATGTAAAGGTATCCGGGCGAGGTTGTCGCAGTCACGGATACTGATACAGAAAAGTAAAGGAATCCGGGCGAGGCTATCGCAGTCACGGACGCTGATGCAGAAATGTAAAGGAATCCGAGCGAGGCTATCGTAGTCACGGATACTGATACAGAAAAGTAAAGGAATCCGGGCGAGGCTATCGTAGTCACGGATACTGATACACAAAAGTAAAGGAATCCGGGCGAGGCTATCGTAGTCACGGATGCTGATGTAGAATTGTAAAGGTATTCAGGCGAGGCTATCGCAGTCACGGACGCTGATGCAGAAATGTAAAGGTATCCGGGCGAGGCTGTTGCAGTCACGGATACTGATACAGAAAAGTAAAGGAATCCCGGCGAGGCTATCGCAGTCACGGACGCTGATGCAGAAATGTAAAGGTACTCAGGCGCGGCTATCGCAGTCACGAACGCTGATGCAGAAATGTAAAGGTATCCGGGCGAGGCTAGCGCAATCACGGATCCTGATGAAGAAAATAAAGGTATTCGGGCGAGGCAATCGTAGTCACGGATACTGATGCAGAAAAGTAAAGGAATCCGGGCGAGGCTATCGTAGTCACGGACGCTGTTGCAGAAATGTAAAGGTACTCAGGCGCGGCTATCGCAGTCACGGACGCTGATGCAGAAATGTAAAGGTATCCGGGCGAGGTTGTCGCAGTCACGGATACTGATACAGAAAAGTAAAGGAATCCGGGCGAGGCTATCGCAGTCACGGACGCTGATGCAGAAATGTAAAGGAATCCGAGCGAGGCTATCGTAGTCACGGACGCTGATGCAGAAATGTAAAGGAATCCGAGCGAGGCTATCGTAGTCACGGATACTGATACAGAAAAGTAAAGGAATCCGGGCGAGGCTATCGTAGTCACGGATACTGATACACAAAAGTAAAGGAATCCGGGCGAGGCTATCGTAGTCACGGATGCTGATGTAGAATTGTAAAGGTATTCAGGCGAGGCTATCGCAGTCACGGACGCTGATGCAGAAATGTAAAGGTATCCGGGCGAGGCTGTTGTAGTCACGGATACTGATACAGAAAAGTAAAGGAATCCGGGCGAGGCTATCGCAGTCACGGACGCTGATGCTGAAATGTAAAGGTACTCAGGCGCGGCTATCGCAGTCACGGACGCTGATGCAGAAATGTAAAGGAATCCGAGCGAGGCTATCGTAGTCACGGATACTGATACAGAAAAGTAAAGGAATCCGGGCGAGGCTATCGTAGTCACGGATACTGATACACAAAAGTAAAGGAATCCGGGCGAGGCTATCGTAGTCACGGATGCTGATGTAGAATTGTAAAGGTATTCAGGCGAGGCTATCGCAGTCACGGACGCTGATGCAGAAATGTAAAGGTATCCGGGCGAGGCTGTTGCAGTCACGGATACTGATACAGAAAAGTAAAGGAATCCGGGCGAGGCTATCGCAGTCACGGACGCTGATGCAGAAATGTAAAGGTACTCAGGCGCGGCTATCGCAGTCACGGACGCTGATGCAGAAATGTAAAGGTATCCGGGCGAGGCTAGCGCAATCACGGATCCTGATGAAGAAAATAAAGGTATTCGGGCGAGGCTATCGTAGTCACGGATACTGATGCAGAAATGTAAAGGAATCCGAGCGAGGCTATCGTAGGCACGGATGCTGATGTAGAAATGTAAAGGTATTCAGGCGAGGCTATCGCAGTCACGGACGCTGATGCAGAAATGTAAAGGTATCCGGGCGAGGTTGTCGCAGTCACGGATACTGATACAGAAAAGTAAAGGAATCCGGGCGAGGATATCGCAGTCACGGACGCTGATGCAGAAATATAAAGGAATCCGAGCGAGGCTATCGTAGTCACGGATACTGATACAGAAAAGTAAAGGAATCCGGGCGAGGCTATCGTAGTCACGGATACTGATACACAAAAGTAAAGGAATCCGGGCGAGGCTATCGTAGTCACGGATGCTGATGTAGAATTGTAAAGGTATTCAGGCGAGGCTATCGCAGTCACGGACGCTGATGCAGAAATGTAAAGGTATCCGGGCGAGGCTGTTGCAGTCACGGATACTGATACAGAAAAGTAAAGGAATCCGGGCGAGGCTATCGCAGTCACGGACGCTGATGCAGAAATGTAAAGGTATCCGGGCGAGGCTATCGTAGTCACGGATACTGATACAGAAAAGTAAAGGTATCCAGGCGAGGCTGTCTCATTCACGGATACTGATACAGAAAAGTAAAGGAATCTGGGCGAGGCTATCGCAGTCACGGACGCTGATGCAGAAAAGTAAAGGTATCCGGGCGAGCCTATCGCAGTCATGGACTCTGATGCAGAAATGTAACGGAATCCGAGCGAGGCTATCGTAGTCACGGATACTGACACAGAAAAGTAAAGGAATCCGGGCGAGGCTATCGTAGTCACGAATGCTGATGTAGAAATGTAAAGGTATTCAGGCGAGGCTATCGCAGTCACGGACGCTGATGCAGAAACGTAAAGGTATCCGGGCGAGGCTGTCGCAGTCACTGATACTGTTACAGAAAAGTAAAGGAATCCGGGTGAGGCTACGCCGTCACGGACGCTGATGCAGAAATGTAAAGGTACTCAGGCGCGGCTATCGGAGTCACGGACGCTGATGCAGAAATGTAAAGGTATCCGGGCGAGGCTAGCGCAATCACGGATCCTGATGAAGAAAATAAAGGTATTCGGGCGAGGCTATCGCAGTCACGTACGCTGATGCAGAAATGTAAAGGTATCTGGGCGAGGCTGTCGCAGTCACGGATACTGATACAGAAATTTAAAGGTATCCGGGCGAGGCTTTCGCAGTCACGGACGCTGATGCAGAAATGTAAAGGTATCCGGGGGAGGCTAGCGCAATCATGGATCTTGATGAAGAAAATAAAGGTATCCGGGCGAGGCTATCGCAGTCACGGACAATGATGCAGAAATGTAAAGATATCCGGGCGAGGCTATCGTAGTCACGGATGCTGATGTAGAAATGTAAAGGTATTCAGGCGAGGCTATCGCAGTCACGGACGCTGATGCAGAAATGTAAAGGTATCCGAGCGAGGCTGTCGCAGTCACGGATTCTGATACAGAAATGTAAAGGTATCTGGGCAAGACTTTCGCAGTCACGGACGCTGATGCAGAAATGTAAAAGTATCCGGGCGAGGCTGTCGCAGTCACTGATACTGATACAGAAAAGTAAAGGAATCCGGGTGAGGCTATCGCCGTCACGGACGCTGATGCAGAAATGTAAAGGTACTCAGGCGCGGCTATCGCAGTCACGGACGCTGATGCAGAAATGTAAAGGTATCCGGGCGAGGCTAGCGCAATCACGGATCCTGATGAAGAAAATAAAGGTATTCGGGCGAGGCTATCGCAGTCACGGACGCTGATGCAGAAATGTAAAGGTATCCGGGCGAGGCTATCGTAGTCACGGATGCTGATGTAGAAATGTAAAGGTATTCAGGCGAGGCTATCGCAGTCACGTACGCTGATGCAGAAATGTAAAGGTATCCGGGCGAGGTTGTCGCAGTCACGGATACTGATACAGAAAAGTAAAGGAATCCGGGCGAGGATATCGCAGTCACGGACGCTGATGCAGAAATGTAAAGGAATCCGAGCGAGGCTATCGTAGTCACGGATACTGATACAGAAAAGTAAAGGAATCCGGGCGAGGCTATCGTAGTCACGGATACTGATACACAAAAGTAAAGGAATCCGGGCGAGGCTATCGTAGTCACGGATGCTGATGTAGAATTGTAAAGGTATTCAGGCGAGGCTATCGCAGTCACGAACGCTGATGCAGAAATGTAAAGGTATCCGGGCGAGGCTGTTGCAGTCACGGATACTGATACAGAAAAGTAAAGGAATCCGGGCGAGGCTATCGCAGTCACGGACGCTGATGCAGAAATGTAAAGGTACTCAGGCGCGGCTATCGCAGTCACGAACGCTGATGCAGAAATGTAAAGGTATCCGGGTGAGGCTAGCGCAATCACGGATCCTGATGAAGAAAATAAAGGTATTCGGGCGAGGCTATCGTAGTCACGGATACTGATGCAGAAAAGTAAAGGAATCCGGGCGAGGCTATCGTAGTCACGGACGCTGATGCAGAAATGTAAAGGTACTCAGGCGCGGCTATCGCAGTCACGGACGCTGATGTAGAAATGTAAAGGTATCCGGGCGAGGTTGTCGCAGTCACGGATACTGATACAGAAAAGTAAAGGAATCCGGGCGAGGCTATCGCTGTCACGGACGCTGATGCAGAAATGTAAAGGAATCCGAGCGAGGCTATCGTAGTCACGGACGCTGATGCAGAAATGTAAAGGAATCCGAGCGAGGCTATCGTAGTCACGGATACTGATACAGAAAAGTAAAGGAATCCGGGCGAGGCTATCGTAGTCAGGGATACTGATACACAAAAGTAAAGGAATCCGGGCGAGGCTATCGTAGTCACGGATGCTGATGTAGAATTGTAAAGGTATTCAGGCGAGGCTATCGCAGTCACGGACGCTGATGCAGAAATGTAAAGGTATCCGGGCGAGGCTGTTGCAGTCACGGATACTGATACAGAAAAGTAAAGGAATCCGGGCGAGGCTATCGCAGTCACGGACGCTGATGCAGAAATGTAAAGGTACTCAGGCGCGGCTATCGCAGTCACGGACGCTGATGCAGAAATGTAAAGGAATCCGAGCGAGGCTATCGTAGTCACGGATACTGATACAGAAAAGTAAAGGAATCCGGGCGAGGCTATCGTAGTCACGGATACTGATACACAAAAGTAAAGGAATCCGGGCGAGGCTATCGTAGTCACGGATGCTGATGTAGAATTGTAAAGGTATTCAGGCGAGGCTATCGCAGTCACGGACGCTGATGCAGAAATGTAAAGGTATCCGGGCGAGGCTGTTGCAGTCACGGATACTGATACAGAAAAGTAAAGGAATCCGGGCGAGGCTATCGCAGTCACGGACGCTGATGCAGAAATGTAAAGGTACTCAGGCGCGGCTATCGCAGTCACGGACGCTGATGCAGAAATGTAAAGGTATCCGGGCGAGGCTAGCGCAATCACGGATCCTGATGAAGAAAATAAAGGTATTCGGGCGAGGCTATCGTAGTCACGGATACTGATGCAGAAATGTAAAGGAATCCGAGCGAGGCTATCGTAGGCACGGATGCTGATGTAGAAATGTAAAGGTATTCAGGCGAGGCTATCGCAGTCACGGACGCTGATGCAGAAATGTAAAGGTATCCGGGCGAGGTTGTCGCAGTCACGGATACTGATACAGAAAAGTAAAGGAATCCGGGCGAGGCTATCGCAGTCACGAATGCTGATGTAGAAATGTAAAGGTATTCAGGCGAGGCTATCGCAGTCACGGACGCTGATGCAGAAACGTAAAGGTATCCGGGCGAGGCTGTCGCAGTCACTGATACTGTTACAGAAAAGTAAAGGAATCCGGGTGAGGCTACGCCGTCACGGACGCTGATGCAGAAATGTAAAGGTACTCAGGCGCGGCTATCGGAGTCACGGACGCTGATGCAGAAATGTAAAGGAATCCGAGCGAGGCTATCGTAGTCACGGATACTGATACACAAAAGTAAAGGAATCCGGGCGAGGCTATCGTAGTCACGGATGCTGATGTAGAATTGTAAAGGTATTCAGGCGAGGCTATCGCAGTCACGGACGCTGATGCAGAAATGTAAAGGTATCCGGGCGAGGCTGTTGCAGTCACGGATACTGATACAGAAAAGTAAAGGAATCCGGGCGAGGCTATCGCAGTCACGGACGCTGATGCAGAAATGTAAAGGTATCCGGGCGAGGCTGTCGTAGTCAAGGATACTGATACAGAAAAGTAAAGGTATCCAGGCGAGGCTGTCTCATTCACGGATACTGATACAGAAAAGTAAAGGAATCTGGGCGAGGCTATCGCAGTCACGGACGCTGATGCAGAAAAGTAAAGGTATCCGGGCGAGCCTATCGCAGTCATGGACTCTGATGCAGAAATGTAAAGGAATCCGAGCGAGGCTATCGTAGTCACGGATACTGATACAGAAAAGTAAAGGAATCCGGGCGAGGCTATCGTAGTCACGGATACTGATACACAAAAGTAAAGGAATCCGGGCGAGGCTATCGTAGTCACGGATGCTGATGTAGAATTGTAAAGGTATTCAGGCGAGGCTATCGCAGTCACGGACGCTGATGCAGAAATGTAAAGGTATCCGGGCGAGGCTGTTGCAGTCACGGATACTGATACAGAAAAGTAAAGGAATCCGGGCGAGGCTATCGCAGTCACGGACGCTGATGCAGAAATGTAAAGGTATCCGGGCGAGGCTATCGTAGTCACGGATACTGATACAGAAAAGTAAAGGTATCCAGGCGAGGCTGTCTCATTCACGGATACTGATACAGAAAAGTAAAGGAATCTGGGCGAGGCTATCGCAGTCACGGACGCTGATGCAGAAAAGTAAAGGTATCCGGGCGAGCCTATCGCAGTCATGGACTCTGATGCAGAAATGTAACGGAATCCGAGCGAGGCTATCGTAGTCACGGATACTGACACAGAAAAGTAAAGGAATCCGGGCGAGGCTATCGTAGTCACGAATGCTGATGTAGAAATGTAAAGGTATTCAGGCGAGGCTATCGCAGTCACGGACGCTGATGCAGAAACGTAAAGGTATCCGGGCGAGGCTGTCGCAGTCACTGATACTGTTACAGAAAAGTAAAGGAATCCGGGTGAGGCTACGCCGTCACGGACGCTGATGCAGAAATGTAAAGGTACTCAGGCGCGGCTATCGGAGTCACGGACGCTGATGCAGAAATGTAAAGGTATCCGGGCGAGGCTAGCGCAATCACGGATCCTGATGAAGAAAATAAAGGTATTCGGGCGAGGCTATCGCAGTCACGTACGCTGATGCAGAAATGTAAAGGTATCTGGGCGAGGCTGTCGCAGTCACGGATACTGATACAGAAATTTAAAGGTATCCGGGCGAGGCTTTCGCAGTCACGGACGCTGATGCAGAAATGTAAAGGTATCCGGGGGAGGCTAGCGCAATCATGGATCTTGATGAAGAAAATAAAGGTATCCGGGCGAGGCTATCGCAGTCACGGACAATGATGCAGAAATGTAAAGATATCCGGGCGAGGCTATCGTAGTCACGGATGCTGATGTAGAAATGTAAAGGTATTCAGGCGAGGCTATCGCAGTCACGGACGCTGATGCAGAAATGTAAAGGTATCCGAGCGAGGCTGTCGCAGTCACGGATTCTGATACAGAAATGTAAAGGTATCTGGGCAAGACTTTCGCAGTCACGGACGCTGATGCAGAAATGTAAAAGTATCCGGGCGAGGCTGTCGCAGTCACTGATACTGATACAGAAAAGTAAAGGAATCCGGGTGAGGCTATCGCCGTCACGGACGCTGATGCAGAAATGTAAAGGTACTCAGGCGCGGCTATCGCAGTCACGGACGCTGATGCAGAAATGTAAAGGTATCCGGGCGAGGCTAGCGCAATCACGGATCCTGATGAAGAAAATAAAGGTATTCGGGCGAGGCTATCGCAGTCACGGACGCTGATGCAGAAATGTAAAGGTATCCGGGCGAGGCTATCGTAGTCACGGATGCTGATGTAGAAATGTAAAGGTATTCAGGCGAGGCTATCGCAGTCACGTACGCTGATGCAGAAATGTAAAGGAATCCGGGCGAGGCTATCGTAGTCAGGGATACTGATACAGAAAAGTAAAGGAATCCGGGCGAGGCTATCGTAGGCACGGATGCTGATGTAGAAATGTAAAGGTATTCAGGCGAGGCTATCGCAGTCACGGACGCTGATGCAGAAATGTAAAGGTATCCGGGCGAGGTTGTCGCAGTCACGGATACTGATACAGAAAAGTAAAGGAATCCGGGCGAGGATATCGCAGTCACGGACGCTGATGCAGAAATGTAAAGGAATCCGAGCGAGGCTATCGTAGTCACGGATACTGATACAGAAAAGTAAAGGAATCCGGGCGAGGCTATCGTAGTCACGGATACTGATACACAAAAGTAAAGGAATCCGGGCGAGGCTATCGTAGTCACGGATGCTGATGTAGAATTGTAAAGGTATTCAGGCGAGGCTATCGCAGTCACGAACGCTGATGCAGAAATGTAAAGGTATCCGGGCGAGGCTGTTGCAGTCACGGATACTGATACAGAAAAGTAAAGGAATCCGGGCGAGGCTATCGCAGTCACGGACGCTGATGCAGAAATGTAAAGGTACTCAGGCGCGGCTATCGCAGTCACGAACGCTGATGCAGAAATGTAAAGGTATCCGGGTGAGGCTAGCGCAATCACGGATCCTGATGAAGAAAATAAAGGTATTCGGGCGAGGCTATCGTAGTCACGGATACTGATGCAGAAAAGTAAAGGAATCCGGGCGAGGCTATCGTAGTCACGGACGCTGATGCAGAAATGTAAAGGTACTCAGGCGCGGCTATCGCAGTCACGGACGCTGATGTAGAAATGTAAAGGTATCCGGGCGAGGTTGTCGCAGTCACGGATACTGATACAGAAAAGTAAAGGAATCCGGGCGAGGCTATCGCTGTCACGGACGCTGATGCAGAAATGTAAAGGAATCCGAGCGAGGCTATCGTAGTCACGGACGCTGATGCAGAAATGTAAAGGAATCCGAGCGAGGCTATCGTAGTCACGGATACTGATACAGAAAAGTAAAGGAATCCGGGCGAGGCTATCGTAGTCAGGGATACTGATACACAAAAGTAAAGGAATCCGGGCGAGGCTATCGTAGTCACGGATGCTGATGTAGAATTGTAAAGGTATTCAGGCGAGGCTATCGCAGTCACGGACGCTGATGCAGAAATGTAAAGGTATCCGGGCGAGGCTGTGGCAGTCACGGATACTGATACAGAAAAGTAAAGGAATCCGGGCGAGGCTATCGCAGTCACGGACGCTGATGCAGAAATGTAAAGGTACTCAGGCGCGGCTATCGCAGTCACGGACGCTGATGCAGAAATGTAAAGGAATCCGAGCGAGGCTATCGTAGTCACGGATACTGATACAGAAAAGTAAAGGAATCCGGGCGAGGCTATCGTAGTCACGGATACTGATACACAAAAGTAAAGGAATCCGGGCGAGGCTATCGTAGTCACGGATGCTGATGTAGAATTGTAAAGGTATTCAGGCGAGGCTATCGCAGTCACGGACGCTGATGCAGAAATGTAAAGGTATCCGGGCGAGGCTGTTGCAGTCACGGATACTGATACAGAAAAGTAAAGGAATCCGGGCGAGGCTATCGCAGTCACGGACGCTGATGCAGAAATGTAAAGGTACTCAGGCGCGGCTATCGCAGTCACGGACGCTGATGCAGAAATGTAAAGGTATCCGGGCGAGGCTAGCGCAATCACGGATCCTGATGAAGAAAATAAAGGTATTCGGGCGAGGCTATCGTAGTCACGGATACTGATGCAGAAATGTAAAGGAATCCGAGCGAGGCTATCGTAGGCACGGATGCTGATGTAGAAATGTAAAGGTATTCAGGCGAGGCTATCGCAGTCACGGACGCTGATGCAGAAATGTAAAGGTATCCGGGCGAGGTTGTCGCAGTCACGGATACTGATACAGAAAAGTAAAGGAATCCGGGCGAGGCTATCGCAGTCACGAATGCTGATGTAGAAATGTAAAGGTATTCAGGCGAGGCTATCGCAGTCACGGACGCTGATGCAGAAACGTAAAGGTATCCGGGCGAGGCTGTCGCAGTCACTGATACTGTTACAGAAAAGTAAAGGAATCCGGGTGAGGCTACGCCGTCACGGACGCTGATGCAGAAATGTAAAGGTACTCAGGCGCGGCTATCGGAGTCACGGACGCTGATGCAGAAATGTAAAGGAATCCGAGCGAGGCTATCGTAGTCACGGATACTGATACACAAAAGTAAAGGAATCCGAGCGAGGCTATCGTAGTCACGGATGCTGATGTAGAATTGTAAAGGTATTCAGGCGAGGCTATCGCAGTCACGGACGCTGATGCAGAAATGTAAAGGTATCCGGGCGAGGCTGTTGCAGTCACGGATACTGATACAGAAAAGTAAAGGAATCCGGGCGAGGCTATCGCAGTCACGGACGCTGATGCAGAAATGTAAAGGTATCCGGGCGAGGCTGTCGTAGTCAAGGATACTGATACAGAAAAGTAAAGGTATCCAGGCGAGGCTGTCTCATTCACGGATACTGATACAGAAAAGTAAAGGAATCTGGGCGAGGCTATCGCAGTCACGGACGCTGATGCAGAAAAGTAAAGGTATCCGGGCGAGCCTATCACAGTCATGGACTCTGATGCAGAAATGTAAAGGAATCCGAGCGAGGCTATCGTAGTCACGGATACTGACACAGAAAAGTAAAGGAATCCGGGCGAGGCTATCGTAGTCACGAATGCTGATGTAGAAATGTAAAGGTATTCAGGCGAGGCTATCGCAGTCACGGACGCTGATGCAGAAACGTAAAGGTATCCGGGCAAGGCTGTCGCAGTCACTGATACTGTTACAGAAAAGTAAAGGAATCCGGGTGAGGCTACGCCGTCACGGACGCTGATGCAGAAATGTAAAGGTACTCAGGCGCGGCTATCGGAGTCACGGACGCTGATGCAGAAATGTAAAGGTATCCGGGCGAGGCTAGCGCAATCACGGATCCTGATGAAGAAAATAAAGGTATTCGGGCGAGGCTATCGCAGTCACGTACGCTGATGCAGAAATGTAAAGGTATCTGGGCGAGGCTGTCGCAGTCACGGATACTGATACAGAAATTTAAAGGTATCCGGGCGAGGCTTTCGCAGTCACGGACGCTGATGCAGAAATGTAAAGGTATCCGGGGGAGGCTAGCGCAATCATGGATCTTGATGAAGAAAATAAAGGTATCCGGGCGAGGCTATCGCAGTCACGGACAATGATGCAGAAATGTAAAGATATCCGGGCGAGGCTATCGTAGTCACGGATGCTGATGTAGAAATGTAAAGGTATTCAGGCGAGGCTATCGCAGTCACGGACGCTGATGCAGAAATGTAAAGGTATCCGAGCGAGGCTGTCGCAGTCACGGATTCTGATACAGAAATGTAAAGGTATCCGGGCAAGACTTTCGCAGTCACGGACGCTGATGCAGAAATGTAAAAGTATCCGGGCGAGGCTGTCGCAGTCACTGATACTGATACAGAAAAGTAAAGGAATCCGGGTGAGGCTATCGCCGTCACGGACGCTGATGCAGAAATGTAAAGGTACTCAGGCGCGGCTATCGCAGTCACGGACGCTGATGCAGAAATGTAAAGGTATCCGGGCGAGGCTAGCGCAATCACGGATCCTGATGAAGAAAATAAAGGTATTCGGGCGAGGCTATCGCAGTCACGGACGCTGATGCAGAAATGTAAAGGTATCCGGGCGAGGCTATCGTAGTCACGGATGCTGATGTAGAAATGTAAAGGTATTCAGGCGAGGCTAGCGCAGTCACGTACGCTGATGCAGAAATGTAAAGGAATCCGGGCGAGGCTATCGTAGTCACGGATACTGATACAGAAAAGTAAAGGAATCCGGGCGAGGCTATCGTAGGCACGGATGCTGATGTAGAAATGTAAAGGTATTCAGGCGAGGCTATCGCAGTCACGGACGCTGATGCAGAAATGTAAAGGTATCCGGGCGAGGTTGTCGCAGTCACGGATACTGATACAGAAAAGTAAAGGAATCCGGGCGAGGCTATCGCAGTCACGGACGCTGATGCAGAAATGTAAAGGAATCCGAGCGAGGCTATCGTAGTCACGGATACTGATACAGAAAAGTAAAGGAATCCGGGCGAGGCTATCGTAGTCACGGATACTGATACACAAAAGTAAAGGAATCCGGGCGAGGCTATCGTAGTCACGGATGCTGATGTAGAATTGTAAAGGTATTCAGGCGAGGCTATCGCAGTCACGAACGCTGATGCAGAAATGTAAAGGTATCCGGGCGAGGCTGTTGCAGTCACGGATACTGATACAGAAAAGTAAAGGAATCCGGGCGAGGCTATCGCAGTCACGGACGCTGATGCAGAAATGTAAAGGTACTCAGGCGCGGCTATCGCAGTCACGAACGCTGATGCAGAAATGTAAAGGTATCCGGGCGAGGCTAGCGCAATCACGGATCCTGATGAAGAAAATAAAGGTATTCGGGCGAGGCTATCGTAGTCACGGATACTGATGCAGAAAAGTAAAGGAATCCGGGCGAGGCTATCGTAGTCACGGACGCTGATGCAGAAATGTAAAGGTACTCAGGCGCGGCTATCGCAGTCACGGACGCTGTTGTAGAAATGTAAAGGTATCCGGGCGAGGTTGTCGCAGTCACGGATACTGATACAGAAAAGTAAAGGAATCCGGGCGAGGCTATCGCAGTCACGGACGCTGATGCAGAAATGTAAAGGAATCCGAGCGAGGCTATCGTAGTCACGGACGCTGATGCAGAAATGTAAAGGAATCCGAGCGAGGCTATCGTAGTCACGGATACTGATACAGAAAAGTAAAGGAATCCGGGCGAGGCTATCGTAGTCACGGATGCTGATGTAGAATTGTAAAGGTATTCAGGCGAGGCTATCGCAGTCACGGACGCTGATGCAGAAATGTAAAGGTATCCGGGCGAGGCTGTTGCAGTCACGGATACTGATACAGAAAAGTAAAGGAATCCGGGCGAGGCTATCGCAGTCACGGACGCTGATGCAGAAATGTAAAGGTACTCAGGCGCGGCTATCGCAGTCACGGACGCTGATGCAGAAATGTAAAGGAATCCGAGCGAGGCTATCGTAGTCACGGATACTGATACAGAAAAGTAAAGGAATCCGGGCGAGGCTATCGTAGTCACGGATACTGATACACAAAAGTAAAGGAATCCGGGCGAGGTTGTCGCAGTCACGGATACTGATACAGAAAAGTAAAGGAATCCGGGCGAGGCTATCGCAGTCACGGACGCTGATGCAGAAATGTAAAGGAATCCGAGCGAGGCTATCGTAGTCACGGATACTGATACAGAAAAGTAAAGGAATCCGGGCGAGGCTATCGTAGTCACGGATACTGATACACAAAAGTAAAGGAATCCGGGCGAGGCTATCGTAGTCACGGATGCTGATGTAGAATTGTAAAGGTATTCAGGCGAGGCTATCGCAGTCACGGACGCTGATGCAGAAATGTAAAGGTATCCGGGCGAGGCTGTTGCAGTCACGGATACTGATACAGAAAAGTAAAGGAATCCGGGCGAGGCTATCGCAGTCACGGACGCTGATGCAGAAATGTAAAGGTACTCAGGCGCGGCTATCGCAGTCACGGACGCTGATGCAGAAATGTAAAGGTATCCGGGCGAGGCTAGCGCAATCACGGATCCTGATGAAGAAAATAAAGGTATTCCGGCGAGGCTATCGTAGTCACGGATACTGATGCAGAAATGTAAAGGAATCCGAGCGAGGCTATCGTAGGCACGGATGCTGATATAGAAATGTAAAGGTATTCAGGCGAGGCTATCGCAGTCACGGACGCTGATGCAGAAATGTAAAGGTATCCGGGCGAGGTTGTCGCAGTCACGGATACTGATACAGAAAAGTAAAGGAATCCGGGCGAGGCTATCGCAGTCACGGACGCTGATGCAGAAATGTAAAGGAATCCGAGCGAGGCTATCGTAGTCACGGATACTGATACAGAAAAGTAAAGGAATCCGGGCGAGGCTATCGTAGTCACGGATACTGATACACAAAAGTAAAGGAATCCGGGCGAGGCTATCGTAGTCACGGATGCTGATGTAGAATTGTAAAGGTATTCAGGCGAGGCTATCGCAGTCACGGACGCTGATGCAGAAATGTAAAGGTATCCGGGCGAGGCTGTTGCAGTCACGGATACTGATACAGAAAAGTAAAGGAATCCGGGCGAGGCTATCGCAGTCACGGACGCTGATGCAGAAATGTAAAGGTACTCAGGCGCGGCTATCGCAGTCACGGACGCTGATGCAGAAATGTAAAGGTATCCGGGCGAGGCTAGCACAATCACGGATCCTGATGAAGAAAATAAAGGTATTCGGGCGAGGCTATCGCAGTCACGGACGCTGATGCAGATATGTAAAGGTATCCGGGCGAGGCTATCGTAGTCACGGATGCTGATGTAGAAATGTAAAGGTATTCAGGAGGGTATCGCAGTCACGAACGCTGATGCAGAAATGTAAAGGTATCTGGGCGAGGCTGTCGCAGTCACGGATACTGATACAGAAATGTAAAGGTATCCGGGCGAGGCTTTCGCAGTCACGGACGCTGATGCAGAAATGTAAAGGTATCCGGGCGAGACTATCGCAGTCACGGACAATGATGCAGAAATGTAAAGGTATCCGGACGAGGCTGTCGTAGTCACGGATTCTGATACAGAAAAGTAAAGGTATTCAGGCGAGGCTGTCTCAGTCACGAATACTGATACAGAAAAGTAAAGGAATCCGGGCGAGGCTATCGCAGTCACGGACGCTGATGCAGAAATGTAAAGGTGTCCGGGCGAGGCTATCGCAGTCACGGACAATGATGCAGAAATGTAAAGATATCCGGGCGAGGCTATCGTAGTCACGGATGCTGATGTAGAAATGTAAAGGTATTCAGGCGAGGCTATCGCAGTCACGGACGCTGATGCAGAAATGTAAAGGTATCCGGGCGAGGCTGTCGCAGTCACGGATACTGATACAGAAATGTAAAGGTATCCGGGCAAGACTTTCGCAGTCACGGACGCTGATGCAGAAATGTAAAAGTATCCGGGCGAGGCTGTCGCAGTCACTGATACTGATACAGAAAAGTAAAGGAATCCGGGTGAGGCTATCGCCGTCACGGACGCTGATGCAGAAATGTAAAGGTACTCAGGCGCGGCTATCGCAGTCACGGATACTGATACAGAAAAGGAAAGGAATCCACGCGAGGCTATCACAGTCACGGACGCTGATGCAGAAATGTAAAGGAATCCGAGCGAGGCTATCGTAGGCACGGATGCTGATGTAGAAATGTAAAGGTATTCAGGCGAGGCTATCGCAGTCACGGACGCTGATGCAGAAATGTAAAGGTATCTGGGCGAGGTTGTCGCAGTCACGGATACTGATACAGAAAAGTAAAGGAATCCGGGCGAGGCTATCGCAGTCACGGACGCTGATGCAGAAATGTAAAGGAATCCGAGCGAGGCTATCGTAGTCACGGATACTGATACAGAAAAGTAAAGGAATCCGGGCGAGGCTATCGTAGTCACGGATACTGATACACAAAAGTAAAGGAATCTGGGCGAGGCTATCGTAGTCACGGATGCTGATGTAGAATTGTAAAGGTATTCAGGCGAGGCTATCGCAGTCACGGACGCTGATGCAGAAATGTAAAGGTATCCGGGCGAGGCTGTTGCAGTCACGGATACTGATACAGAAAAGTAAAGGAATCCGGGCGAGGCTATCGCAGTCACGGACGCTGATGCAGAAATGTAAAGGTATCCGGGCGAGGCTGTCGTAGTCACGGATACTGATACAGAAAAGTAAAGGTATCCAGGCGAGGCTGTCTCATTCACGGATACTGATACAGAAAAGTAAAGGAATCTGGGCGAGGCTATCGCAGTCACGGACGCTGATGCAGAAAAGTAAAGGTATCCGGGCGAGCCTATCGCAGTCATGGACTCTGATGCAGAAATGTAAAGGAATCCGAGCGAGGCTATCGTAGTCACGGATACTGACACAGAAAAGTAAAGGAATCCGGGCGAGGCTATCGTAGTCACGGATGCTGATGTAGAAATGTAAAGGTATGCAGGCGAGGCTATCGCAGTCACGGACGCTGATGCAGAAATGTAAAGGTATCCGGGCGAGGCTAGCGCAATCACGGATCCTGATGAAGAAAATAAAGGTATTCGGGCGAGGCTATCGCAGTCACGTACGCTGATGCAGAAATGTAAAGGTATCTGGGCGAGGCTGTCGCAGTCACGGATACTGATACAGAAATGTAAAGGTATCCGGGCGAGGCTTTCGCAGTCACGGACGCTGATGCAGAAATGTAAAGGTATCCGGGGGAGGCTAGCGCAATCATTGATCTTGATGAAGAAAATAAAGGTATCCGGGCGAGGCTATCGCAGTCACGGACAATGATGCAGAAATGTAAAGATATCCGGGCGAGGCTATCGTAGTCACGGATGCTGATGTAGAAATGTAAAGGTATTCAGGCGAGGCTATCGCAGTCACGGACGCTGATGTAGAAATGTAAAGGTATCCGGGCGAGGCTAGCGCAATCACGGATCCTGATGAAGAAAATAAAGGTATTCGGGCGAGGCTATCGCAGTCACGGACGCTGATGCAGAAATGTAAAGGTATCCGGGCGAGGCTATCGTAGTCACGGATGCTGATGTAGAAATGTAAAGGTATTCAGGAGGGTATCGCAGTCACGAACGCTGATGCAGAAATGTAAGGGTGTCTGGGCGAGGCTGTCGCAGTCACGGATACTGATACAGAAATGTAAAGGTATCCGGGCGAGGCTTTCGCAGTCACGGACGCTGATGCAGAAATGTAAAGGTATCCGGGCGAGGCTAGCGCAATCATGGATCTTGATGAAGAAAATAAAGGTATCCGGGCGAGGCTATCGCAGTCACGGACAATGATGCAGAAATGTAAAGGTATCCGGACGAGGCTGTCGTAGTCACGGATTCTGATACAGAAAAGTAAAGGTATTCAGGCGAGGCTGTCTCAGTCACGAATACTGATACAGAAAAGTAAAGGAATCCGGGCGAGGCTATCGCAGTCACGGACGCTGATGCAGAAATGTAAAGGTATCCGGGCGAGGCTATCGCAGTCACGGACAATGATGCAGAAATGTAAAGATATCCGGGCGAGGCTATCGTAGTCACGGATGCTGATGTAGAAATGTAAAGGTATTCAGGCGAGGCTATCGCAGTCACGGACGCTGATGCAGAAATGTAAAGGTATCCGGGGGAGGCTGTCGCAGTCACGGATACTGATACAGAAATGTAAAGGTATCCGGGCAAGACTTTCGCAGTCACGGACGCTGATGCAGAAATGTAAAAGTATCCGGGCGAGGCTGTCGCAGTCACTGATACTGATACAGAAAAGTAAAGGAATCTGGGTGAGGCTATCGCCGTCACGGACGCTGATGCAGAAATGTAAAGGTACTCAGGCGCGGCTATCGCAGTCACGGATACTGATACAGAAAAGTAAAGGAATCCGCGCGAGGCTATCACAGTCACGGACGCTGATGCAGAAATGTAAAGGAATCCGAGCGAGGCTATCGTAGGCACGGATGCTGATGTAGAAATGTAAAGGTATTCAGGCGAGGCTGTCGCAGTCACGGACGCTGATGCAGAAATGTAAAGGTATCCGGGCGAGGTTGTCGCAGTCACGGATACTGATACAGAAAAGAAAAGGAATCCGGGCGAGGCTATCGCAGTCACGGACGCTGATGCAGAAATGTAAAGGAATCCGAGCGAGGCTATCGTAGTCACGGATACTGATACAGAAAAGTAAAGGAATCCGGGCGAGGCTATCGTAGTCACGGATACTGATACACAAAAGTAAAGGAATCCGGGCGAGGCTATCGTAGTCACGGATGCTGATGTAGAAATGTAAAGGTATTCAGGAGGGTATCGCAGTCACGAACGCTGATGCAGAAATGTAAAGGTATCTGGGCGAGGCTGTCGCAGTCACGGATACTGATACAGAAATGTAAAGGTATCCGGGCGAGGCTTTCGCAGTCACGGACGCTGATGCAGAAATGTAAAGGTATCCGGGCGAGGCTAGCGCAATCATGGATCTTGATGAAGAAAATAAAGGTATCCGGGCGAGGCTATCGCAGTCACGGACAATGATGCAGAAATGTAAAGGTATCCGGACGAGGCTGTCGTAGTCACGGATTCTGATACAGAAAAGTAAAGGTATTCAGGCGAGGCTGTCTCAGTCACGAATACTGATACAGAAAAGTAAAGGAATCCGGGCGAGGCTATCGCAGTCACGGACGCTGATGCAGAAATGTAAAGGTATCCGGGCGAGGCTATCGCAGTCACGGACAATGATGCAGAAATGTAAAGATATCCGGGCGAGGCTATCGTAGTCACGGATGCTGATGTAGAAATGTAAAGGTATTCAGGCGAGGCTATCGCAGTCACGGACGCTGATGCAGAAATGTAAAGGTATCCGGGCGAGGCTGTCGCAGTCACGGATACTGATACAGAAATGTAAAGGTATCCGGGCAAGACTTTCGCAGTCACGGACGCTGATGCAGAAATGTAAAAGTATCCGGGCGAGGCTGTCGCAGTCACTGATACTGATACAGAAAAGTAAAGGAATCCGGGTGAGGCTATCGCCGTCACGGACGCTGATGCAGAAATGTAAAGGTACTCAGGCGCGGCTATCGCAGTCACGGATACTGATATAGAAAAGTAAAGGAATCCGCGCGAGGCTATCACAGTCACGGACGCTGATGCAGAAATGTAAAGGAATCCGAGCGAGGCTATCGTAGGCACGGATGCTGATGTAGAAATGTAAAGGTATTCAGGCGAGGCTATCGCAGTCACGGACGCTGATGCAGAAATGTAAAGGTATCCGGGCGAGGTTGTCGCAGTCACGGATACTGATACAGAAAAGTAAAGGAATCCGGGCGAGGCTATCGCAGTCACGGACGCTGATGCAGAAATGTAAAGGAATCCGAGCGAGGCTATCGTAGTCACGGATACTGATACAGAAAAGTAAAGGAATCCGGGCGAGGCTATCGTAGTCACGGATACTGATACACAAAAGTAAAGGAATCCGGGCGAGGCTATCGTAGTCACGGATGCTGATGTAGAATTGTAAAGGTATTCAGGCGAGGCTATCGCAGTCACGGACGCTGATGCAGAAATGTAAAGGTATCCGGGCGAGGCTGTTGCAGTCACGGATACTGATACAGAAAAGTAAAGGAATCCGGGCGAGGCTATCGCAGTCACGGACGCTGATGCAGAAATGTAAAGGTATCCGGGCGAGGCTGTCGTAGTCACGGATACTGATACAGAAAAGTAAAGGTATCCAGGCGAGGCTGTCTCATTCACGGATACTGATACAGAAAAGTAAAGGAATCTGGGCGAGGCTATCGTAGTCACGGACGCTGATGCAGAAAAGTAAAGGTATCCGGGCGAGCCTATCGCAGTCATGGACTCTGATGCAGAAATGTAAAGGAATCCGAGCGAGGCTATCGTAGTCACGGATACTGACACAGAAAAGTAAAGGAATCCGGGCGAGGCTATCGTAGTCACGGATGCTGATGTAGAAATGTAAAGGTATGCAGGCGAGGCTATCGCAGTCACGGACGCTGATGCAGAAATGTAAAGGTATCCGGGCGAGGCTAGCGCAATCACGGATCCTGATGAAGAAAATAAAGGTATTCGGGCGAGGCTATCGCAGTCACGTACGCTGATGCAGAAATGTAAAGGTATCTGGGCGAGGCTGTCGCAGTCACGGATACTGATACAGAAATGTAAAGGTATCCGGGCGAGGCTTTCGCAGTCACGGACGCTGATGCAGAAATGTAAAGGTATCCGGGGGAGGCTAGCGCAATCATTGATCTTGATGAAGAAAATAAAGGTATCCGGGCGAGGCTATCGCAGTCACGGACAATGATGCAGAAATGTAAAGATATCCGGGCGAGGCTATCGTAGTCACGGATGCTGATGTAGAAATGTAAAGGTATTCAGGCGAGGCTATCGCAGTCACGGACGCTGATGTAGAAATGTAAAGGTATCCGGGCGAGGCTAGCGCAATCACGGATCCTGATGAAGAAAATAAAGGTATTCGGGCGAGGCTATCGCAGTCACGGACGCTGATGCAGAAATGTAAAGGTATCCGGGCGAGGCTATCGTAGTCACGGATGCTGATGTAGAAATGTAAAGGTATTCAGGAGGGTATCGCAGTCACGAACGCTGATGCAGAAATGTAAGGGTGTCTGGGCGAGGCTGTCGCAGTCACGGATACTGATACAGAAATGTAAAGGTATCCGGGCGAGGCTTTCGCAGTCACGGACGCTGATGCAGAAATGTAAAGGTATCCGGGCGAGGCTAGCGCAATCATGGATCTTGATGAAGAAAATAAAGGTATCCGGGCGAGGCTATCGCAGTCACGGACAATGATGCAGAAATGTAAAGGTATCCGGACGAGGCTGTCGTAGTCACGGATTCTGATACAGAAAAGTAAAGGTATTCAGGCGAGGCTGTCTCAGTCACGAATACTGATACAGAAAAGTAAAGGAATCCGGGCGAGGCTATCGCAGTCACGGACGCTGATGCAGAAATGTAAAGGTATCCGGGCGAGGCTATCGCAGTCACGGACAATGATGCAGAAATGTAAAGATATCCGGGCGAGGCTATCGTAGTCACGGATGCTGATGTAGAAATGTAAAGGTATTCAGGCGAGGCTATCGCAGTCACGGACGCTGATGCAGAAATGTAAAGGTATCCGGGGGAGGCTGTCGCAGTCACGGATACTGATACAGAAATGTAAAGGTATCCGGGCAAGACTTTCGCAGTCACGGACGCTGATGCAGAAATGTAAAAGTATCCGGGCGAGGCTGTCGCAGTCACTGATACTGATACAGAAAAGTAAAGGAATCTGGGTGAGGCTATCGCCGTCACGGACGCTGATGCAGAAATGTAAAGGTACTCAGGCGCGGCTATCGCAGTCACGGATACTGATACAGAAAAGTAAAGGAATCCGCGCGAGGCTATCACAGTCACGGACGCTGATGCAGAAATGTAAAGGAATCCGAGCGAGGCTATCGTAGGCACGGATGCTGATGTAGAAATGTAAAGGTATTCAGGCGAGGCTGTCGCAGTCACGGACGCTGATGCAGAAATGTAAAGGTATCCGGGCGAGGTTGTCGCAGTCACGGATACTGATACAGAAAAGAAAAGGAATCCGGGCGAGGCTATCGCAGTCACGGACGCTGATGCAGAAATGTAAAGGAATCCGAGCGAGGCTATCGTAGTCACGGATACTGATACAGAAAAGTAAAGGAATCCGGGCGAGGCTATCGTAGTCACGGATACTGATACACAAAAGTAAAGGAATCCGGGCGAGGCTATCGTAGTCACGGATGCTGATGTAGAAATGTAAAGGTATTCAGGAGGGTATCGCAGTCACGAACGCTGATGCAGAAATGTAAAGGTATCTGGGCGAGGCTGTCGCAGTCACGGATACTGATACAGAAATGTAAAGGTATCCGGGCGAGGCTTTCACAGTCACGGACGCTGATGCAGAAATGTAAAGGTATCCGGGCGAGGCTAGCGCAATCATGGATCTTGATGAAGAAAATAAAGGTATCCGGGCGAGGCTATCGCAGTCACGGACAATGATGCAGAAATGTAAAGGTATCCGGACGAGGCTGTCGTAGTCACGGATTCTGATACAGAAAAGTAAAGGTATTCAGGCGAGGCTGTCTCAGTCACGAATACTGATACAGAAAAGTAAAGGAATCCGGGCGAGGCTATCGCAGTCACGGACGCTGATGCAGAAATGTAAAGGTATCCGGGCGAGGCTATCGCAGTCACGGACAATGATGCAGAAATGTAAAGATATCCGGGCGAGGCTATCGTAGTCACGGATGCTGATGTAGAAATGTAAAGGTATTCAGGCGAGGCTATCGCAGTCACGGACGCTGATGCAGAAATGTAAAGGTATCCGGGCGAGGCTGTCGCAGTCACGGATACTGATACAGAAATGTAAAGGTATCCGGGCAAGACTTTCGCAGTCACGGACGCTGATGCAGAAATGTAAAAGTATCCGGGCGAGGCTGTCGCAGTCACTGATACTGATACAGAAAAGTAAAGGAATCCGGGTGAGGCTATCGCCGTCACGGACGCTGATGCAGAAATGTAAAGGTACTCAGGCGCGGCTATCGCAGTCACGGATACTGATATAGAAAAGTAAAGGAATCCGCGCGAGGCTATCACAGTCACGGACGCTGATGCAGAAATGTAAAGGAATCCGAGCGAGGCTATCGTAGGCACGGATGCTGATGTAGAAATGTAAAGGTATTCAGGCGAGGCTATCGCAGTCACGGACGCTGATGCAGAAATGTAAAGGTATCCGGGCGAGGTTGTCGCAGTCACGGATACTGATACAGAAAAGTAAAGGAATCCGGGCGAGGCTATCGCAGTCACGGACGCTGATGCAGAAATGTAAAGGAATCCGAGCGAGGCTATCGTAGTCACGGATACTGATACAGAAAAGTAAAGGAATCCGGGCGAGGCTATCGTAGTCACGGATACTGATACACAAAAGTAAAGGAATCCGGGCGAGGCTATCGTAGTCACGGATGCTGATGTAGAATTGTAAAGGTATTCAGGCGAGGCTATCGCAGTCACGGACGCTGATGCAGAAATGTAAAGGTATCCGGGCGAGGCTGTTGCAGTCACGGATACTGATACAGAAAAGTAAAGGAATCCGGGCGAGGCTATCGCAGTCACGGACGCTGATGCAGAAATGTAAAGGTATCCGGGCGAGGCTGTCGTAGTCACGGATACTGATACAGAAAAGTAAAGGTATCCAGGCGAGGCTGTCTCATTCACGGATACTGATACAGAAAAGTAAAGGAATCTGGGCGAGGCTATCGCAGTCACGGACGCTGATGCAGAAAAGTAAAGGTATCCGGGCGAGCCTATCGCAGTCATGGACTCTGATGCAGAAATGTAAAGGAATCCGAGCGAGGCTATCGTAGTCACGGATACTGACACAGAAAAGTAAAGGAATCCGGGCGAGGCTATCGTAGTCACGGATGCTGATGTAGAAATGTAAAGGTATTCAGGCGAGGCTATCGCAGTCACGGACGCTGATGCAGAAATGTAAAGGTATCCGGGCGAGGCTAGCGCAATCACGGATCCTGATGAAGAAAATAAAGGTATTCGGGCGAGGCTATCGCAGTCACGTACGCTGATGCAGAAATGTAAAGGTATCTGGGCGAGGCTGTCGCAGTCACGGATACTGATACAGAAATGTAAAGGTATCCGGGCGAGGCTTTCGCAGTCACGGACGCTGATGCAGAAATGTAAAGGTATCGGGGGAGGCTAGCGCAATCATTGATCTTGATGAAGAAAATAAAGGTATCCGGGCGAGGCTATCGCAGTCACGGACAATGATGCAGAAATGTAAAGATATCCGGGCGAGGCTATCGTAGTCACGGATGCTGATGTAGAAATGTAAAGGTATTCAGGCGAGGCTATCGCAGTCACGGACGCTGATGTAGAAATGTAAAGGTATCCGGGCGAGGCTGTCGCAGTCACTGATAGTGATACAGAAAAGTAAAGGAACCCGGGTGAGGCTATCGCCGTCACGGACGCTGATGCAGAAATGTAAAGGTACTCAGGCGCGGCTATCGCAGTCACGGACGCTGATGCAGAAATGTAAAGGTATCCGGGCGAGGCTAGCGCAATCACGGATCCTGATGAAGAAAATAAAGGTATTCGGGCGAGGCTATCGCAGTCACGGACGCTGATGCAGAAATGTAAAGGTATCCGGGCGAGGCTATCGTAGTCACGGATGCTGATGTAGAAATGTAAAGGTATTCAGGAGGGTATCGCAGTCACGAACGCTGATGCAGAAATGTAAGGGTATCTGGGCGAGGCTGTCGCAGTCACGGATACTGATACAGAAATGTAAAGGTATCCGGGCGAGGCTTTCGCAGTCACGGACGCTGATGCAGAAATGTAAAGGTATCCGGGCGAGGCTAGCGCAATCATGGATCTTGATGAAGAAAATAAAGGTATCCGGGCGAGGCTATCGCAGTCACGGACAATGATGCAGAAATGTAAAGGTATCCGGACGAGGCTGTCGTAGTCACGGATTCTGATACAGAAAAGTAAAGGTATTCAGGCGAGGCTGTCTCAGTCACGAATACTGATACAGAAAAGTAAAGGAATCCGGGCGAGGCTATCGCAGTCACGGACGCTGATGCAGAAATGTAAAGGTATCCGGGCGAGGCTATCGCAGTCACGGACAATGATGCAGAAATGTAAAGATATCCGGGCGAGGCTATCGTAGTCACGGATGCTGATGTAGAAATGTAAAGGTATTCAGGCGAGGCTATCGCAGTCACGGACGCTGATGCAGAAATGTAAAGGTATCCGGGCGAGGCTGTCGCAGTCACGGATACTGATACAGAAATGTAAAGGTATCCGGGCAAGACTTTCGCAGTCACGGACGCTGATGCAGAAATGTAAAAGTATCCGGGCGAGGCTGTCGCAGTCACTGATACTGATACAGAAAAGTAAAGGAATCCGGGTGAGGCTATCGCCGTCACGGACGCTGATGCAGAAATGTAAAGGTACTCAGGCGCGGCTATCGCAGTCACGGATACTGATACAGAAAAGTAAAGGAATCCGCGCGAGGCTATCACAGTCACGGACGCTGATGCAGAAATGTAAAGGAATCCGAGCGAGGCTATCGTAGGCACGGATGCTGATGTAGAAATGTAAAGGTATTCAGGCGAGGCTATCGCAGTCACGGACGCTGATGCAGAAATGTAAAGGTATCCGGGCGAGGTTGTCGCAGTCACGGATACTGATACAGAAAAGTAAAGGAATCCGGGCGAGGCTATCGCAGTCACGGACGCTGATGCAGAAATGTAAAGGAATCCGAGCGAGGCTATCGTAGTCACGGATACTGATACAGAAAAGTAAAGGAATCCGGGCGAGGCTATCGTAGTCACGGATACTGATACACAAAAGTAAAGGAATCCGGGCGAGGCTATCGTAGTCACGGATGCTGATGTAGAATTGTAAAGGTATTCAGGCGAGGCTATCGCAGTCACGGACGCTGATGCAGAAATGTAAAGGTATCCGGGCGAGGCTGTTGCAGTCACGGATACTGATACAGAAAAGTAAAGGAATCCGGGCGAGGCTATCGCAGTCACGGACGCTGATGCAGAAATGTAAAGGTATCCGGGCGAGGCTGTCGTAGTCACGGATACTGATACAGAAAAGTAAAGGTATCCAGGCGAGGCTGTCTCATTCACGGATACTGATACAGAAAAGTAAAGGAATCTGGGCGAGGCTATCGCAGTCACGGACGCTGATGCAGAAAAGTAAAGGTATCCGGGCGAGCCTATCGCAGTCATGGACTCTGATGCAGAAATGTAAAGGAATCCGAGCGAGGCTATCGTAGTCACGGATACTGACACAGAAAAGTAAAGGAATCCGGGCGAGGCTATCGTAGTCACGGATGCTGATGTAGAAATGTAAAGGTATTCAGGCGAGGCTATCGCAGTCACGGACGCTGATGCAGAAATGTAAAGGTATCCGGGCGAGGCTAGCGCAATCACGGATCCTGATGAAGAAAATAAAGGTATTCGGGCGAGGCTATCGCAGTCACGTACGCTGATGCAGAAATGTAAAGGTATCTGGGCGAGGCTGTCGCAGTCACGGATACTGATACAGAAATGTAAAGGTATCCGGGCGAGGCTTTCGCAGTCACGGACGCTGATGCAGAAATGTAAAGGTATCCGGGGGAGGCTAGCGCAATCATTGATCTTGATGAAGAAAATAAAGGTATCCGGGCGAGGCTATCGCAGTCACGGACAATGATGCAGAAATGTAAAGATATCCGGGCGAGGCTATCGTAGTCACGGATGCTGATGTAGAAATGTAAAGGTATTCAGGCGAGGCTATCGCAGTCACGGACGCTGATGTAGAAATGTAAAGGTATCCGGGCGAGGCTGTCGCAGTCACTGATAGTGATACAGAAAAGTAAAGGAACCCGGGTGAGGCTATCGCCGTCACGGACGCTGATGCAGAAATGTAAAGGTACTCAGGCGCGGCTATCGCAGTCACGGACGCTGATGCAGAAATGTAAAGGTATCCGGGCGAGGCTAGCGCAATCACGGATCCTGATGAAGAAAATAAAGGTATTCGGGCGAGGCTATCGCAGTCACGGACGCTGATGCAGAAATGTAAAGGTATCCGGGCGAGGCTATCGTAGTCACGGATGCTGATGTAGAAATGTAAAGGTATTCAGGAGGGTATCGCAGTCACGAACGCTGATGCAGAAATGTAAGGGTATCTGGGCGAGGCTGTCGCAGTCACGGATACTCATACAGAAATGTAAAGGTATCCGGGCGAGGCTTTCGCAGTCACGGACGCTGATGCAGAAATGTAAAGGTATCCGGGCGAGGCTAGCGCAATCATGGATCTTGATGAAGAAAATAAAGGTATCCGGGCGAGGCTATCGCAGTCACGGACAATGATGCAGAAATGTAAAGGTATCCGGACGAGGCTGTCGTAGTCACGGATTCTGATACAGAAAAGTAAAGGTATTCAGGCGAGGCTGTCTCAGTCACGAATACTGATACAGAAAAGTAAAGGAATCCGGGCGAGGCTATCGCAGTCACGGACGCTGATGCAGAAATGTAAAGGTATCCGGGCGAGGCTATCGCAGTCACGGACAATGATGCAGAAATGTAAAGATATCCGGGCGAGGCTATCGTAGTCACGGATGCTGATGTAGAAATGTAAAGGTATTCAGGCGAGGCTATCGCAGTCACGGACGCTGATGCAGAAATGTAAAGGTATCCGGGCGAGGCTGTCGCAGTCACGGATACTGATACAGAAATGTAAAGGTATCCGGGCAAGACTTTCGCAGTCACGGACGCTGATGCAGAAATGTAAAAGTATCCGGGCGAGGCTGTCGCAGTCACTGATACTGATACAGAAAAGTAAAGGAATCCGGGTGAGGCTATCGCCGTCACGGACGCTGATGCAGAAATGTAAAGGTACTCAGGCGCGGCTATCGCAGTCACGGATACTGATACAGAAAAGTAAAGGAATCCGCGCGAGGCTATCACAGTCACGGACGCTGATGCAGAAATGTAAAGGAATCCGAGCGAGGCTATCGTAGGCACGGATGCTGATGTAGAAATGTAAAGGTATTCAGGCGAGGCTATCGCAGTCACGGACGCTGATGCAGAAATGTAAAGGTATCCGGGCGAGGTTGTCGCAGTCACGGATACTGATACAGAAAAGTAAAGGAATCCGGGCGAGGCTATCGCAGTCACGGACGCTGATGCAGAAATGTAAAGGAATCCGAGCGAGGCTATCGTAGTCACGGATACTGATACAGAAAAGTAAAGGAATCCGGGCGAGGCTATCGTAGTCACGGATACTGATACACAAAAGTAAAGGAATCCGGGCGAGGCTATCGTAGTCACGGATGCTGATGTAGAATTGTAAAGGTATTCAGGCGAGGCTATCGCAGTCACGGACGCTGATGCAGAAATGTAAAGGTATCCGGGCGAGGCTGTTGCAGTCACGGATACTGATACAGAAAAGTAAAGGAATCCGGGCGAGGCTATCGCAGTCACGGACGCTGATGCAGAAATGTAAAGGTATCCGGGCGAGGCTGTCGTAGTCACGGATACTGATACAGAAAAGTAAAGGTATCCAGGCGAGGCTGTCTCATTCACGGATACTGATACAGAAAAGTAAAGGAATCTGGGCGAGGCTATCGCAGTCACGGACGCTGATGCAGAAAAGTAAAGGTATCCGGGCGAGCCTATCGCAGTCATGGACTCTGATGCAGAAATGTAAAGGAATCCGAGCGAGGCTATCGTAGTCACGGATACTGACACAGAAAAGTAAAGGAATCCGGGCGAGGCTATCGTAGTCACGGATGCTGATGTAGAAATGTAAAGGTATTCAGGCGAGGCTATCGCAGTCACGGACGCTGATGCAGAAATGTAAAGGTATCCGGGCGAGGCTAGCGCAATCACGGATCCTGATGAAGAAAATAAAGGTATTCGGGCGAGGCTATCGCAGTCACGTACGCTGATGCAGAAATGTAAAGGTATCTGGGCGAGGCTGTCGCAGTCACGGATACTGATACAGAAATGTAAAGGTATCCGGGCGAGGCTTTCGCAGTCACGGACGCTGATGCAGAAATGTAAAGGTATCCGGGGGAGGCTAGCGCAATCATTGATCTTGATGAAGAAAATAAAGGTATCCGGGCGAGGCTATCGCAGTCACGGACAATGATGCAGAAATGTAAAGATATCCGGGCGAGGCTATCGTAGTCACGGATGCTGATGTAGAAATGTAAAGGTATTCAGGCGAGGCTATCGCAGTCACGGACGCTGATGTAGAAATGTAAAGGTATCCGGGCGAGGCTGTCGCAGTCACTGATAGTGATACAGAAAAGTAAAGGAACCCGGGTGAGGCTATCGCCGTCACGGACGCTGATGCAGAAATGTAAAGGTACTCAGGCGCGGCTATCGCAGTCACGGACGCTGATGCAGAAATGTAAAGGTATCCGGGCGAGGCTAGCGCAATCACGGATCCTGATGAAGAAAATAAAGGTATTCGGGCGAGGCTATCGCAGTCACGGACGCTGATGCAGAAATGTAAAGGTATCCGGGCGAGGCTATCGTAGTCACGGATGCTGATGTAGAAATGTAAAGGTATTCAGGAGGGTATCGCAGTCACGAACGCTGATGCAGAAATGTAAGGGTATCTGGGCGAGGCTGTCGCAGTCACGGATACTCATACAGAAATGTAAAGGTATCCGGGCGAGGCTTTCGCAGTCACGGACGCTGATGCAGAAATGTAAAGGTATCCGGGCGAGGCTAGCGCAATCATGGATCTTGATGAAGAAAATAAAGGTATCCGGGCGAGGCTATCGCAGTCACGGACAATGATGCAGAAATGTAAAGGTATCCGGACGAGGCTGTCGTAGTCACGGATTCTGATACAGAAAAGTAAAGGTATTCAGGCGAGGCTGTCTCAGTCACGAATACTGATACAGAAAAGTAAAGGAATCCGGGCGAGGCTATCGCAGTCACGGACGCTGATGCAGAAATGTAAAGGTATCCGGGCGAGGCTATCGCAGTCACGGACAATGATGCAGAAATGTAAAGATATCCGGGCGAGGCTATCGTAGTCACGGATGCTGATGTAGAAATGTAAAGGTATTCAGGCGAGGCTATCGCAGTCACGGACGCTGATGCAGAAATGTAAAGGTATCCGGGGGAGGCTGTCGCAGTCACGGATACTGATACAGAAATGTAAAGGTATCCGGGCGAGACTTTCGCAGTCACGGACGCTGATGCAGAAATGTAAAAGTATCCGGGCGAGGCTGTCGCAGTCACTGATACTGATACAGAAAAGTAAAGGAATCCGGGTGAGGCTATCGCCGTCACGGACGCTGATGCAGAAATGTAAAGGTACTCAGGCGCGGCTATCGCAGTCACGGATACTGATACAGAAAAGTAAAGGAATCCGCGCGAGGCTATCACAGTCACGGACACTGATGCAGAAATGTAAAGGAATCCGAGCGAGGCTATCGTAGGCACGGATGCTGATGTAGAAATGTAAAGGTATTCAGGCGAGGCTGTCGCAGTCACGGACGCTGATGCAGAAATGTAAAGGTATCCGGGCGAGGTTGTCGCAGTCACGGATACTGATACAGAAAAGAAAAGGAATCCGGGCGAGGCTATCGCAGTCACGGACGCTGATGCAGAAATGTAAAGGAATCCGAGCGAGGCTATCGTAGTCACGGATACTGATACAGAAAAGTAAAGGAATCCGGGCGAGGCTATCGTAGTCACGGATACTGATACACAAAAGTAAAGGAATCCGGGCGAGGCTATCGTAGTCACGGATGCTGATGTAGAATTGTAAAGGTATTCAGGCGAGGCTATCGCAGTCACGGACGCTGATGCAGAAATGTAAAGGTATCCGGGCGAGGCTGTTGCAGTCACGGATACTGATACAGAAAAGTAAAGGAATCCGGGCGAGGCTATCGCAGTCACGGACGCTGATGCAGAAATGTAAAGGTATCCGGGCGAGGCTGTCGTAGTCACGGATACTGATACAGAAAAGTAAAGGTATCCAGGCGAGGCTGTCTCATTCACGGATACTGATACAGAAAAGTAAAGGAATCTGGGCGAGGCTATCGCAGTCACGGACGCTGATGCAGAAAAGTAAAGGTATCCGGGCGAGCCTATCGCAGTCATGGACTCTGATGCAGAAATGTAAAGGAATCCGAGCGAGGCTATCGTAGTCACGGATACTGACACAGAAAAGTAAAGGAATCCGGGCGAGGCTATCGTAGTCACGGATGCTGATGTAGAAATGTAAAGGTATTCAGGCGAGGCTATCGCAGTCACGGACGCTGATGCAGAAATGTAAAGGTATCCGGGCGAGGCTAGCGCAATCACGGATCCTGATGAAGAAAATAAAGGTATTCGGGCGAGGCTATCGCAGTCACGTACGCTGATGCAGAAATGTAAAGGTATCTGGGCGAGGCTGTCGCAGTCACGGATACTGATACAGAAATGTAAAGGTATCCGGGCGAGGCTTTCGCAGTCACGGACGCTGATGCAGAAATGTAAAGGTATCCGGGGGAGGCTAGCGCAATCATTGATCTTGATGAAGAAAATAAAGGTATCCGGGCGAGGCTATCGCAGTCACGGACAATGATGCAGAAATGTAAAGATATCCGGGCGAGGCTATCGTAGTCACGGATTCTGATGTAGAAATGTAAAGGTATTCAGGCGAGGCTATCGCAGTCACGGACGCTGATGTAGAAATGTAAAGGTATCCGGGCGAGGCTGTCGCAGTCACTGATAGTGATACAGAAAAGTAAAGGAACCCGGGTGAGACTATCGCCGTCACGGACGCTGATGCAGAAATGTAAAGGTACTCAGGCGCGGCTATCGCAGTCACGGACGCTGATGCAGAAATGTAAAGGTATCCGGGCGAGGCTAGCGCAATCACGGATCCTGATGAAGAAAATAAAGGTATTCGGGCGAGGCTATCGCAGTCACGGACGCTGATGCAGAAATGTAAAGGTATCCGGGCGAGGCTATCGTAGTCACGGATGCTGATGTAGAAATGTAAAGGTATTCAGGAGGGTATCGCAGTCACGAACGCTGATGCAGAAATGTAAGGGTATCTGGGCGAGGCTGTCGCAGTCACGGATACTGATACAGAAATGTAAAGGTATCCGGGCGAGGCTTTCGCAGTCACGGACGCTGATGCAGAAATGTAAAGGTATCCGGGCGAGGCTAGCGCAATCATGGATCTTGATGAAGAAAATAAAGGTATCCGGGCGAGGCTATCGCAGTCACGGACAATGATGCAGAAATGTAAAGGTATCCGGACGAGGCTGTCGTAGTCACGGATTCTGATACAGAAAAGTAAAGGTATTCAGGCGAGGCTGTCTCAGTCACGAATACTGATACAGAAAAGTAAAGGAATCCGGGCGAGGCTATCGCAGTCACGGACGCTGATGCAGAAATGTAAAGGTATCCGGGCGAGGCTATCGCAGTCACGGACAATGATGCAGAAATGTAAAGATATCCGGGCGAGGCTATCGTAGTCACGGATGCTGATGTAGAAATGTAAAGGTATTCAGGCGAGGCTATCGCAGTCACGGACGCTGATGCAGAAATGTAAAGGTATCCGGGGGAGGCTGTCGCAGTCACGGATACTGATACAGAAATGTAAAGGTATCCGGGCAAGACTTTCGCAGTCACGGACGCTGATGCAGAAATGTAAAAGTATCCGGGCGAGGCTGTCGCAGTCACTGATACTGATACAGAAAAGTAAAGGAATCCGGGTGAGGCTATCGCCGTCACGGACGCTGATGCAGAAATGTAAAGGTACTCAGGCGCGGCTATCGCAGTCACGGATACTGATACAGAAAAGTAAAGGAATCCGCGCGAGGCTATCACAGTCACGGACACTGATGCAGAAATGTAAAGGAATCCGAGCGAGGCTATCGTAGGCACGGATGCTGATGTAGAAATGTAAAGGTATTCAGGCGAGGCTGTCGCAGTCACGGACGCTGATGCAGAAATGTAAAGGTATCCGGGCGAGGTTGTCGCAGTCACGGATACTGATACAGAAAAGAAAAGGAATCCGGGCGAGGCTATCGCAGTCACGGACGCTGATGCAGAAATGTAAAGGAATCCGAGCGAGGCTATCGTAGTCACGGATACTGATACAGAAAAGTAAAGGAATCCGGGCGAGGCTATCGTAGTCACGGATACTGATACACAAAAGTAAAGGAATCAGGGCGAGGCTATCGTAGTCACGGATGCTGATGTAGAATTGTAAAGGTATTCAGGCGAGGCTATCGCAGTCACGGACGCTGATGCAGAAATGTAAAGGTATCCGGGCGAGGCTGTTGCAGTCACGGATACTGATACAGAAAAGTAAAGGAATCCGGGCGAGGCTATCGCAGTCACGGACGCTGATGCAGAAATGTAAAGGTATCCGGGCGAGGCTGTCGTAGTCACGGATACTGATACAGAAAAGTAAAGGTATCCAGGCGAGGCTGTCTCATTCACGGATACTGATACAGAAAAGTAAAGGAATCTGGGCGAGGCTATCGCAGTCACGGACGCTGATGCAGAAAAGTAAAGGTATCCGGGCGAGCCTATCGCAGTCATGGACTCTGATGCAGAAATGTAAAGGAATCCGAGCGAGGCTATCGTAGTCACGGATACTGACACAGAAAAGTAAAGGAATCCGGGCGAGGCTATCGTAGTCACGGATGCTGATGTATAAATGTAAAGGTATTCAGGCGAGGCTATCGCAGTCACGGACGCTGATGCAGAAATGTAAAGGTATCCGGGCGAGGCTAGCGCAATCACGGATCCTGATGAAGAAAATAAAGGTATTCGGGCGAGGCTATCGCAGTCACGTACGCTGATGCAGAAATGTAAAGGTATCTGGGCGAGGCTGTCGCAGTCACGGATACTGATACAGAAATGTAAAGGTATCCGGGCGAGGCTTTCGCAGTCACGGACGCTGATGCAGAAATGTAAAGGTATCCGGGGGAGTCTAGCGCAATCATTGATCTTGATGAAGAAAATAAAGGTATCCGGGCGAGGCTATCGCAGTCACGGACAATGATGCAGAAATGTAAAGATATCCGGGCGAGGCTATCGTAGTCACGGATGCTGATGTAGAAATGTAAAGGTATTCAGGCGAGGCTATCGCAGTCACGGACGCTGATGTAGAAATGTAAAGGTATCCGGGCGAGGCTGTCGCAGTCACTGATAGTGATACAGAAAAGTAAAGGAACCCGGGTGAGGCTATCGCCGTCACGGACGCTGATGCAGAAATGTAAAGGTACTCAGGCGCGGCTATCGCAGTCACGGACGCTGATGCAGAAATGTAAAGGTATCCGGGCGAGGCTAGCGCAATCACGGATCCTGATGAAGAAAATAAAGGTATTCGGGCGAGGCTATCGCAGTCACGGACGCTGATGCAGAAATGTAAAGGTATCCGGGCGAGGCTATCGTAGTCACGGATGCTGATGTAGAAATGTAAAGGTATTCAGGAGGGTATCGCAGTCACGAACGCTGATGCAGAAATGTAAGGGTATCTGGGCGAGGCTGTCGCAGTCACGGATACTGATACAGAAATGTAAAGGTATCCGGGCGAGGCTTTCGCAGTCACGGACGCTGATGCAGAAATGTAAAGGTATCCGGGCGAGGCTAGCGCAATCATGGATCTTGATGAAGAAAATAAAGGTATCCGGGCGAGGCTATCGCAGTCACGGACAATGATGCAGAAATGTAAAGGTATCCGGACGAGGCTGTCGTAGTCACGGATTCTGATACAGAAAAGTAAAGGTATTCAGGCGAGGCTGTCTCAGTCACGAATACTGATACAGAAAAGTAAAGGAATCCGGGCGAGGCTATCGCAGTCACGGACGCTGATGCAGAAAAGTAAAGGTATCCGGGCGAGCCTATCGCAGTCATGGACTCTGATGCAGAAATGTAAAGGAATCCGAGCGAGGCTATCGTAGTCACGGATACTGATATAGAAAAGTAAAGGAATCCGGGCGAGGCTATCGTAGTCACGGATGCTGATGTAGAAATATAAAGGTATTCAGGCGAGGCTATCGCAGTCACGGACGCTGATGCAGAAACGTAAACGTATCCGGGCGAGGCTGTCGCAGTCACTGATACTGTTACAGAAAAGTAAAGGAATCCGGGTGAGGCTACGCCGTCACGGACGCTGATGCAGAAATGTAAAGGTACTCAGGCGCGGCTATCGGAGTCACGGACGCTGATGCAGAAATGTAAAGGTATCCGGGCGAGGCTAGCGCAATCACGGATCCTGATGAAGAAAATAAAGGTATTCGGGCGAGGCTATCGCAGTCACGTACGCTGATGCAGAAATGTAAAGGTATCTGGGCGAGGCTGTCGCAGTCACGGATACTGATACAGAAATGTAAAGGTATCCGGGCGAGGCTTTCGCAGTCACGGACGCTGATGCAGAAAACTAAAGGTATCCGGGGGAGGCTAGCGCAATCATGGATCTTGATGAAGAAAATAAAGGTATCCGGGCGAGGCTATCGCAGTCACGGACAATGATGCAGAAATGTAAAGATATCCGGGCGAGGCTATCGTTGTCACGGATGCTGATGTAGAAATGTAAAGGTATTCAGGCGAGGCTATCGCAGTCACGGACGCTGATGTAGAAATGTAAAGGTATCCGGGCGAGGCTGTCGCAGTCACTGATAGTGATACAGAAAGGTAAAGGAACCCGGGTGAGGCTATCGCCGTCACGGACGCTGATGCTGAAATGTAAAGGTACTCAGGCGCGGCTATCGCAGTCACGGACGCTGATGCAGAAATGTAAAGGTATCCGGGCGAGGCTAGCACAATCACGGATCCTGATGAAGAAAATAAAGGTATTCGGGCGAGGCTATCGCAGTCACGGACGCTGATGCAGAAATGTAAAGGTATCCGGGCGAGGCTATCGTAGTCACGGATGCTGATGTAGAAATGTAAAGGTATTCAGGAGGGTATCGCAGTCACGAACGCTGATGCAGAAATGTAAAGGTATCTGGGCGAGGCTGTCGCAGTCACGGATACTGATACAGAAATGTAAAGGTATCCGGGCGAGGCTTTCGCAGTCACGGACGCTGATGCAGAAATGTAAAGGTATCCGGGCGAGGCTAGCGCAATCATGGATCTTGATGAAGAAAATAAAGGTATCCGGGCGAGGCTATCGCAGTCACGGACAATGATGCAGAAATGTAAAGGTATCCAGACGAGGCTGTCGTAGTCACGGATTCTGATACAGAAAAGTAAAGGTATTCAGGCGAGGCTGTCTCAGTCACGAATACTGATACAGAAAAGTAAAGGAATCCGGGCGAGGCTATCGCAGTCACGGACGCTGATGCAGAAATGTAAAGGTATCCGGGCGAGGCTATCGCAGTCACGGACAATGATGCAGAAATGTAAAGATATCCGGGCGAGGCTATCGTAGTCACGGATGCTGATGTAGAAATGTAAAGGTATTCAGGCGAGGCTATCGCAGTCACGGACAATGATGCAGAAATGTAAAGATATCCGGGCGAGGCTATCGTAGTCACGGATGCTGATGTAGAAATGTAAAGGTATTCAGGCGAGGCTATCGCAGTCACGGACGCTGATGCAGAAATGTAAAGGTATCCGGGCGAGGCTGTCGCAGTCACGGATACTGATACAGAAATGTAAAGGTATCCGGGCAAGACTTTCGCAGTCACGGACGCTGATGCAGAAATGTAAAAGTATCCGGGCGAGGCTGTCGCAGTCACTGATACTGATACAGAAAAGTAAAGGAATCCGGGTGAGGCTATCGCCGTCACGGACGCTGATGCAGAAATGTAAAGGTACTCAGGCGCGGCTATCGCAGTCACGGATACTGATACAGAAAAGTAAAGGAATCCGGGCGAGGCTATCACAGTCACGGACGCTGATGCAGAAATGTAAAGGAATCCGAGCGAGGCTATCGTAGTCACGGATACTGATCCAGAAAAGTAAAGGAATCCGGGCGAGGCTATCGTAGTCACGGATACTGATACACAAAAGTAAAGGAATCCGGGCGAGGCTATCGTAGTCACGGATGCTGATGTAGAAATGTAAAGGTATTCAGGCGAGGCTATCGCAGTCACGGACGCTGATGCGGAAATGAAAAGGTATCCGGGCGAGGCTGTCGCAGTCACGGATACTGATACAGAAAAGTAAAGGAATCAGGGCGAGGCTATCGCAGTCACGGACGCTGATGCAGAAATGTAAAGGTATCCGGACGAGGCTGTCGTAGTCACGGATACTGATACAGAAAAGTAAAGGTATTCAGGCGAGGCTGTCTCAGTCACGAATACTGATACAGAAAAGTAAAGGAATCCGGGCGAGGCTATCGCAGTCACGGACGCTGATGCAGAAAAGTAAAGGTATCCGGGCGAGGCTATCGCAGTCACGGACTCTAATGCAGAAATGTAAAGGAATCCGAGCGAGGCTATCGTAGTCACGGATACTGATACAGAAAAGTAAAGGAATCCGGGCGAGGCTATCGTAGTCACGGATACTGATACAGAAAAGTAAAGGAATCCGGTCGAGGCTATCGTAGTCACGGATGCTGATGTAGAAATGTAAAGGTATTCAGGCGAGGCTATCGCAGTCACGGACGCTGATGCAGAAATGTAAAGGTATCCGGGCGAGGCTGTCGCAGTCACTGATACTGATACATAAAAGTAAAGGAACCCGGGTGAGGCTATCGCCGTCACGGACGCTGATGCAGAAATGTAAAGGTTCTCAGGCGCGGCTATCGCAGTCACGGACGCTGATGCAGAAATGTAAAGGTATCCGGGCGAGGCTAGCGCAATCACGGATCCTGATGAAGAAAATAAAGGTATTCGGGCGAGGCTATCGCAGTCACGGACGCTGATGCAGAAATGTAAAGGTATCCGGGCGAGGCTATCCTAGTCACGGATGCTGATACAGAAAAGTAAAGGTATTCAGGCGAGGCTGTCTCAGTCACGTACGCTGATGCAGAAATGTAAAGGTATCTGGGCGAGGCTGTCGCAGTCACGGATACTGATACAGAAATGTCAAGGTATCCGGGCGAGGCTTTCGCAGTCACAGACGCTGATGCAGAAATGTAAAGGTATTCGGGCGAGGCTAGCGCAATCATGGATCTTGATGAAGAAAATAAAGGTATCCGGGCGAGGCTATCGCAGTCACGGACAATGATGCAGAAATGTAAAGGTATCCGGACGAGGCTGTCGTAGTCACGGATACTGATACAGAAAAGTAAAGGTATTCAGGCGAGGCTGTCGCAATCACGAATACTGATACAGAAAAGTAAAGGAATCCGGGCGAGGCTATCGCAGTCACGGACGCTGATGCAGAAAAGTAAAGGTATCCGGGCGAGGCTATCCTAGTCACGGATGCTGATACAGAAAAGTAAAGGTATTCAGGCGAGGCTGTCTCAGTCACGAATACTGATACAGAAAAGTAAAGGAATCCGGGCGAGGCTAGCGCAATCACGGATCCTGATGAAGAAAATAAAGGTATTCGGGCGAGGCTTTCGCAGTCACGGACACTGATGCAGAAATGTAAAGGTATCCGGGCGAGGCTAGCGCAATCATGGATCTTGATGAAGAAAATAAAGGTATCCGGGCGAGGCTATCGCAGTCACGGACAATGATGCAGAAATGTAAAGGTATCCGGACGAGGCTGTCGTAGTCACGGATTCTGATACAGAAAAGTAAAGGTATTCAGGCGAGGCTGTCTCAGTCACGAATACTGATACAGAAAAGTAAAGGAATCCGGGCGAGGCTATCGCAGTCACGGACGCTGATGCAGAAATGTAAAGGTATCCGGGCGAGGCTATCGCAGTCACGGACAATGATGCAGAAATGTAAAGATATCCGGGCGAGGCTATCGTAGTCACGGATGCTGATGTAGAAATGTAAAGGTATTCAGGCGAGGCTATCGCAGTCACGGACGCTGATGCAGAAATGTAAAGGTATCCGGGGGAGGCTGTCGCAGTCACGGATACTGATACAGAAATGTAAAGGTATCCGGGCAAGACTTTCGCAGTCACGGACGCTGATGCAGAAATGTAAAAGTATCCGGGCGAGGCTGTCGCAGTCACTAATACTGATACAGAAAAGTAAAGGAATCCGGGTGAGGCTATCGCCGTCACGGACGCTGATGCAGAAATGTAAAGGTACTCAGGCGCGGCTATCGCAGTCACGGATACTGATACAGAAAAGTAAAGGAATCCGCGCGAGGCTATCACAGTCACGGACACTGATGCAGAAATGTAAAGGAATCCGAGCGAGGCTATCGTAGGCACGGATGCTTATGTAGAAATGTAAAGGTATTCAGGCGAGGCTGTCGCAGTCATGGACGCTGATGCAGAAATGTAAAGGTATCCGGGCGAGGTTGTCGCAGTCACGGATACTGATACAGAAAAGAAAAGGAATCCGGGCGAGGCTATCGCAGTCACGGACGCTGATGCAGAAATGTAAAGGAATCCGAGCGAGGCTATCGTAGTCACGGATACTGATACAGAAAAGTAAAGGAATCCGGGCGAGGCTATCGTAGTCACGGATACTGATACACAAAAGTAAAGGAATCAGGGCGAGGCTATCGTAGTCACGGATGCTGATGTAGAATTGTAAAGGTATTCAGGCGAGGCTATCGCAGTCACGGACGCTGATGCAGAAATGTAAAGGTATCCGGGCGAGGCTGTTGCAGTCACGGATACTGATACAGAAAAGTAAAGGAATCCGGGCGAGGCTATCGCAGTCACGGACGCTGATGCAGAAATGTAAAGGTATCCGGGCGAGGCTGTCGTAGTCACGGATACTGATACAGAAAAGTAAAGGTATCCAGGCGAGGCTGTCTCATTCACGGATACTGATGCAGAAAAGTAAAGGTATCCGGGCGAGCCTATCGCAGTCATGGACTCTGATGCAGAAATGTAAAGGAATCCGAGCGAGGCTATCGTAGTCACGGATACTGACACAGAAAAGTAAAGGAATCCGGGCGAGGCTATCGTAGTCACGGATGCTGATGTATAAATGTAAAGGTATTCAGGCGAGGCTATCGCAGTCACGGACGCTGATGCAGAAATGTAAAGGTATCCGGGCGAGGCTAGCGCAATCACGGATCCTGATGAAGAAAATAAAGGTATTCGGGCGAGGCTATCGCAGTCACGTACGCTGATGCAGAAATGTAAAGGTATCTGGGCGAGGCTGTCGCAGTCACGGATACTGATACAGAAATGTAAAGGTATCCGGGCGAGGCTTTCGCAGTCACGGACGCTGATGCAGAAATGTAAAGGTATCCGGGGGAGGCTAGCGCAATCATTGATCTTGATGAAGAAAATAAAGGTATCCGGGCGAGGCTATCGCAGTCACGGACAATGATGCAGAAATGTAAAGATATCCGGGCGAGGCTATCGTAGTCACGGATGCTGATGTAGAAATGTAAAGGTATTCAGGCGAGGCTATCGCAGTCACGGACGCTGATGTAGAAATGTAAAGGTATCCGGGCGAGGCTGTCGCAGTCACTGATAGTGATACAGAAAAGTAAAGGAACCCGGGTGAGGCTATCGCCGTCACGGACGCTGATGCAGAAATGTAAAGGTACTCAGGCGCGGCTATCGCAGTCACGGACGCTGATGCAGAAATGTAAAGGTATCCGGGCGAGGCTAGCGCAATCACGGATCCTGATGAAGAAAATAAAGGTATTCGGGCGAGGCTATCGCAGTCACGGACGCTGATGCAGAAATGTAAAGGTATCCGGGCGAGGCTATCGTAGTCACGGATGCTGATGTAGAAATGTAAAGGTATTCAGGAGGGTATCGCAGTCACGAACGCTGATGCAGAAATGTAAGGGTATCTGGGCGAGGCTGTCGCAGTCACGGATACTGATACAGAAATGTAAAGGTATCCGGGTGAGGCTTTCGCAGTCACGGACGCTGATGCAGAAATGTAAAGGTATCCGGGCGAGGCTAGCGCAATCATGGATCTTGATGAAGAAAATAAAGGTATCCGGGCGAGGCTATCGCAGTCACGGACAATGATGCAGAAATGTAAAGGTATCCGGACGAGGCTGTCGTAGTCACGGATTCTGATACAGAAAAGTAAAGGTATTCAGGCGAGGCTGTCTCAGTCACGAATACTGATACAGAAAAGTAAAGGAATCCGGGCGAGGCTATCGCAGTCACGGACGCTGATGCAGAAAAGTAAAGGTATCCGGGCGAGCCTATCGCAGTCATGGACTCTGATGCAGAAATGTAAAGGAATCCGAGCGAGGCTATCGTAGTCACGGATACTGATACAGAAAAGTAAAGGAATCCGGGCGAGGCTATCGTAGTCACGGATGCTGATGTAGAAATATAAAGGTATTCAGGCGAGGCTATCGCAGTCACGGACGCTGATGCAGAAACGTAAACGTATCCGTGCGAGGCTGTCGCAGTCACTGATACTGTTACAGAAAAGTAAAGGAATCCGGGTGAGGCTACGCCGTCACGGACGCTGATGCAGAAATGTAAAGGTACTCAGGCGCGGCTATCGGAGTCACGGACGCTGATGCAGAAATGTAAAGGTATCCGGGCGAGGCTAGCGCAATCACGGATCCTGATGAAGAAAATAAAGGTATTCGGGCGAGGCTATCGCAGTCACGTACGCTGATGCAGAAATGTAAAGGTATCTGGGCGAGGCTGTCGCAGTCACGGATACTGATACAGAAATGTAAAGGTATCCGGGCGAGGCTTTCGCAGTCACGGACGCTGATGCAGAAAACTAAAGGTATCCGGGGGAGGCTAGCGCAATCATGGATCTTGATGAAGAAAATAAAGGTATCCGGGCGAGGCTATCGCAGTCACGGACAATGATGCAGAAATGTAAAGATATCCGGGCGAGGCTATCGTTGTCACGGATGCTGATGTAGAAATGTAAAGGTATTCAGGCGAGGCTATCGCAGTCACGGACGCTGATGTAGAAATGTAAAGGTATCCGGGCGAGGCTGTCGCAGTCACTGATAGTGATACAGAAAGGTAAAGGAACCCGGGTGAGGCTATCGCCGTCACGGACGCTGATGCAGAAATGTAAAGGTACTCAGGCGCGGCTATCGCAGTCACGGACGCTGATGCAGAAATGTAAAGGTATCCGGGCGAGGCTAGCACAATCACGAATCCTGATGAAGAAAATAAAGGTATTCGGGCGAGGCTATCGCAGTCACGGACGCTGATGCAGAAATGTAAAGGTATCCGGGCGAGGCTATCGTAGTCACGGATGCTGATGTAGAAATGTAAAGGTATTCAGGAGGGTATCGCAGTCACGAACGCTGATGCAGAAATGTAAAGGTATCTGGGCGAGGCTGTCGCAGTCACGGATACTGATACAGAAATGTAAAGGTATCCGGGCGAGGCTTTCGCAGTCACGGACGCTGATGCAGAAATGTAAAGGTATCCGGGCGAGGCTAGCGCAATCATGGATCTTGATGAAGAAAATAAAGGTATCCGGGCGAGGCTATCGCAGTCACGGACAATGATGCAGAAATGTAAAGGTATCCAGACGAGGCTGTCGTAGTCACGGATTCTGATACAGAAAAGTAAAGGTATTCAGGCGAGGCTGTCTCAGTCACGAATACTGATACAGAAAAGTAAAGGAATCCGGGCGAGGCTATCGCAGTCACGGACGCTGATGCAGAAATGTAAAGGTATCCGGGCGAGGCTATCGCAGTCACGGACAATGATGCAGAAATGTAAAGATATCCGGGCGAGGCTATCGTAGTCACGGATGCTGATGTAGAAATGTAAAGGTATTCAGGCGAGGCTATCGCAGTCACGGACGCTGATGCAGAAATGTAAAGGTATCCGGGCGAGGCTGTCGCAGTCACGGATACTGATACAGAAATGTAAAGGTATCCGGGCAAGACTTTCGCAGTCACGGACGCTGATGCAGAAATGTAAAAGTATCCGGGCGAGGCTGTCGCAGTCACTGATACTGATACAGAAAAGTAAAGGAATCCGGGTGAGGCTATCGCCGTCACGGACGCTGATGCAGAAATGTAAAGGTACTCAGGCGCGGCTATCGCAGTCACGGATACTGATACAGAAAAGTAAAGGAATCCGGGCGAGGCTATCACAGTCACGGACGCTGATGCAGAAATGTAAAGGAATCCGAGCGAGGCTATCGTAGTCACGGATACTGATCCAGAAAAGTAAAGGAATCCGGGCGAGGCTATCGTAGTCACGGATACTGATACACAAAAGTAAAGGAATCCGGGCGAGGCTATCGTAGTCACGGATGCTGATGTAGAAATGTAAAGGTATTCAGGCGAGGCTATCGCAGTCACGGACGCTGATGCGGAAATGAAAAGGTATCCGGGCGAGGCTGTCGCAGTCACGGATACTGATACAGAAAAGTAAAGGAATCAGGGCGAGGCTATCGCAGTCACGGACGCTGATGCAGAAATGTAAAGGTATCCGGACGAGGCTGTCGTAGTCACGGATACTGATACAGAAAAGTAAAGGTATTCAGGCGAGGCTGTCTCAGTCACGAATACTGATACAGAAAAGTAAAGGAATCCGGGCGAGGCTATCGCAGTCACGGACGCTGATGCAGAAAAGTAAAGGTATCCGGGCGAGGCTATCGCAGTCACGGACTCTAATGCAGAAATGTAAAGGAATTCGAGCGAGGCTATCGTAGTCACGGATACTGATACAGAAAAGTAAAGGAATCCGGGCGAGGCTATCGTAGTCACGGATACTGATACAGAAAAGTAAAGGAATCCGGTCGAGGCTATCGTAGTCACGGATGCTGATGTAGAAATGTAAAGGTATTCAGGCGAGGCTATCGCAGTCACGGACGCTGATGCAGAAATGTAAAGGTATCCGGGCGAGGCTGTCGCAGTCACTGATACTGATACATAAAAGTAAAGGAACCCGGGTGAGGCTATCGCCGTCACGGACGCTGATGCAGAAATGTAAAGGTTCTCAGGCGCGGCTATCGCAGTCACGGACGCTGATGCAGAAATGTAAAGGTATCCGGGCGAGGCTAGCGCAATCACGGATCCTGATGAAGAAAATAAAGGTATTCGGGCGAGGCTATCGCAGTCACGGACGCTGATGCAGAAATGTAAAGGTATCCGGGCGAGGCTATCCTAGTCACGGATGCTGATACAGAAAAGTAAAGGTATTCAGGCGAGGCTGTCTCAGTCACGTACGCTGATGCAGAAATGTAAAGGTATCTGGGCGAGGCTGTCGCAGTCACGGATACTGATACAGAAATGTCAAGGTATCCGGGCGAGGCTTTCGCAGTCACAGACGCTGATGCAGAAATGTAAAGGTATTCGGGCGAGGCTAGCGCAATCATGGATCTTGATGAAGAAAATAAAGGTATCCGGGCGAGGCTATCGCAGTCACGGACAATGATGCAGAAATGTAAAGGTATCCGGACGAGGCTGTCGTAGTCACGGATACTGATACAGAAAAGTAAAGGTATTCAGGCGAGGCTGTCGCAATCACGAATACTGATACAGAAAAGTAAAGGAATCCGGGCGAGGCTATCGCAGTCACGGACGCTGATGCAGAAAAGTAAAGGTATCCGGGCGAGGCTATCCTAGTCACGGATGCTGATACAGAAAAGTAAAGGTATTCAGGCGAGGCTGTCTCAGTCACGAATACTGATACAGAAAAGTAAAGGAATCCGGGCAAGGCTATCGCAGTCACGGACGCTGATGCAGAAAAGTAAAGGTATCCGGGCGAGGCTATCGCAGTCACGGACTCTAATGCAGAAATGTAAAGGAATTCGAGCGAGGCTATCGTAGTCACGGATACTGATACAGAAAAGTAAAGGAATCCGGGCGAGGCTATCGTAGTCACGGATACTGATACAGAAAAGTAAAGGAATCCGGGCGAGGCTATCGTAGTCACGGATGCTGATGTAGAAATGTAAAGGCATTCAGGCGAGGCTATCGCAGTCACGGACGCTGATGCAGAAATGTAAAGGTATCCGGGCGAGGCTGTCGCAGTCACTGATAGTGATACAGAAAAGTAAAGGAACCCGGGTGAGGCTATCGCCGTCACGGACGCTGATGCAGAAATGTAAAGGTACTCAGGCGCGGCTATCGCAGTCACGGACGCTGATGCAGAAATGTAAAGGTATCCGGGCGAGGCTAGCGCAATCACGGATCCTGATGAAGAAAATATAGGTATTCGGGCGAGGCTATCGCAGTCACGAACGCTGATGCAGAAATGTAAAGGTATCCGGGCGAGGCTATCGTAGTCACGGATGCTGATGTAGAAATGTAAAGGTATTCAGGACAGGCTATCGCAGTCACGTACGCTGATGCAGAAATGTAAAGGTATCTGGGCGAGGCTGTCGCAGTCACGGATACTGATACAGAAATGTAAAGGTATCCGGGCGAGGCTTTCGCAGTCACGGACGCTGATGCAGAAATGTAAAGGTATCCGGGCGAGGCTAGCGCAATCAGGGATCTTGATGAAGAAAATAAAGGTATCCGGGCGAGGCTATCGCAGTCACGGACAATGATGCAGAAATGTAAAGGTATCCGGACGAGGCTGTCGTAGTCACGGATTCTGATACAGAAAAGTAAAGGTATTCAGGCGAGGCTGTCTCAGTCACGAATACTGATACAGAAAAGTAAAGGAATCCGGGCGAGGCTATCGCAGTCACGGACGCTGATGCAGAAATGTAAAGGTATCCGGGCGAGGCTATCGCAGTCACGGACAATGATGCAGAAATGTAAAGATATCCGGGCGAGTCTATCGTAGTCACGGATGCTGATGTAGAAATGTAAAGGTATTCAGGCGAGGCTATCGCAGTCACGGACGCTGATGCAGAAATGTAAAGGTATCCGGGCGAGGCTGTCGCAGTCACGGATACTGATACAGAAATGTAAAGGTATCCGGGCAAGACTTTCGCAGTCACGGACGCTGATGCAGAAATGTAAAAGTATCCGGGCGAGGCTGTCGCAGTCATTGATACTGATACAGAAAAGTAAAGGAATCCGGGTGAGGCTATCGCCGTCACGGACGCTGATGCAGAAATGTAAAGGTACTCAGGCGCGGCTATCGCAGTCACGGACGCTGATGCAGAAATGTAAAGGTATCCGGGCGAGGCTAGCGCAATCACGGATCCTGATGAAGAAAATAAAGGTATTCGGGCGAGGCTATCGCAGTCACGGACGCTGATGCAGAAATGTAAAGGTATCCGGGCGAGGCTATCGTAGTCACGGATGCTGATGTAGAAATGTAAAGGTATTCAGGCGAGGCTATCGCAGTCACGTACGCTGATGCAGAAATGTAAAGGAATCCGGGCGAGGCTATCGTAGTCACGGATACTGATACAGAAAAGTAAAGGAATCCGGGCGAGGCTATCGTAGGCACGGATGCTGATGTAGAAATGTAAAGGTATTCAGGCGAGGCTATCGCAGTCACGTACGCTGATGCAGAAATGTAAAGGTATCTGGGCGAGGCTGTCGCAGTCACGGATACTGATACAGAAATGTCAAGGTATCCGGGCGAGGCTTTCTCAGTCACAGACGCTGATGCAGAAATGTAAAGGTATCCGGGCGAGGCTAGCGCAATCATGGATCTTGATGAAGAAAATAAAGGTATCCGGGCGAGGCTATCGCAGTCACGGACAATGATGCAGAAATGTAAAGGTATCCGGACGAGGCTGTCGTAGTCACGGATACTGATACAGAAAAGTAAAGGTATTCAGGCGAGGCTGTCGCAATCACGAATACTGATACAGAAAAGTAAAGGAATCCGGGCGAGGCTATCGCAGTCACGGACGCTGATGCAGAAAAGTAAAGGTATCCGGGCGAGGCTATCCTAGTCACGGATGCTGATCCAGAAAAGTAAAGGTATTCAGGCGAGGCTGTCTCAGTCACGAATACTGATACAGAAAAGTAAAGGAATCCGGGCGAGGCTATCGCAGTCACGGACGCTGATGCAGAAAAGTAAAGGTATCCGGGCGAGGCTATCGCAGTCACGGACTCTAATGCAGAAATGTAAAGGAATTCGAGCGAGGCTATCGTAGTCACGGATACTGATACAGAAAAGTAAAGGAATCCGGGCGAGGCTATCGTAGTCACGGATACTGATACAGAAAAGTAAAGGAATCCGGGCGAGGCTATCGTAGTCACGGATGCTGATGTAGAAATGTAAAGGCATTCAGGCGAGGCTATCGCAGTCACGGACGCTGATGCAGAAATGTAAAGGTATCCGGGCGAGGCTGTCGCAGTCACTGATAGTGATACAGAAAAGTAAAGGAACTCGGGTGAGGCTATCGCCGTCACGGACGCTGATGCAGAAATGTAAAGGTACTCAGGCGCGGCTATCGCAGTCACGGACGCTGATGCAGAAATGTAAAGGTATCCGGGCGAGGCTAGCGCAATCACGGATCCTGATGAAGAAAATATAGGTATTCGGGCGAGGCTATCGCAGTCACGAACGCTGATGCAGAAATGTAAAGGTATCCGGGCGAGGCTATCGTAGTCACGGATGCTGATGTAGAAATGTAAAGGTATTCAAGACAGGCTATCGCAGTCACGTACGCTGATGCAGAAATGTAAAGGTATCTGGGCGAGGCTGTCGCAGTCACGGATACTGATACAGAAATGTAAAGGTATCCGGGCGAGGCTTTCGCAGTCACGGACGCTGATGCAGAAATGTAAAGGTATCCGGGCGAGGCTAGCGCAATCATGGATCTTGATGAAGAAAATAAAGGTATCCGGGCGAGGCTATCGCAGTCACGGACAATGATGCAGAAATGTAAAGGTATCCGGACGAGGCTGTCGTAGTCACGGATTCTGATACAGAAAAGTAAAGGTATTCAGGCGAGGCTGTCTCAGTCACGAATACTGATACAGAAAAGTAAAGGAATCCGGGCGAGGCTATCGCAGTCACGGACGCTGATGCAGAAATGTAAAGGTATCCGGGCGAGGCTATCGCAGTCACGGACAATGATGCAGAAATGTAAAGATATCCGGGCGAGTCTATCGTAGTCACGGATGCTGATGTAGAAATGTAAAGGTATTCAGGCGAGGCTATCGCAGTCACGGACGCTGATGCAGAAATGTAAAGGTATCCGGGCGAGGCTGTCGCAGTCACGGATACTGATACAGAAATGTAAAGGTATCCGGGCAAGACTTTCGCAGTCACGGACGCTGATGCAGAAATGTAAAAGTATCCGGGCGAGGCTGTCGCAGTCATTGATACTGATACAGAAAAGTAAAGGAATCCGGGTGAGGCTATCGCCGTCACGGACGCTGATGCAGAAATGTAAGGGTACTCAGGCGCGGCTATCGCAGTCACGGACGCTGATGCAGAAATGTAAAGGTATCCGGGCGAGGCTAGCGCAATCACGGATCCTGATGAAGAAAATAAAGGTATTCGGGCGAGGCTATCGCAGTCACGGACGCTGATGCAGAAATGTAAAGGTATCCGGGCGAGGCTATCGTAGTCACGGATGCTGATGTAGAAATGTAAAGGTATTCAGGCGAGGCTATCGCAGTCACGTACGCTGATGCAGAAATGTAAAGGTATTCAGGCGAGGCTATCGCAGTCACGGACGCTGATGCAGAAATGTAAAGGTATCCGGGCGAGGCTAGCGCAATCACGGATCCTGATGAAGAAAATAAAGGTATTCGGGCGAGGCTATCGCACTCACGGATGCTGATGTAGAAATGTAAAGGTATTCAGGCGAGGCTATCGCAGTCACGTACGCTGATGCAGAAATGTAAAGGAATCCGGGCGAGGCTATCGTAGTCACGGATACTGATACAGAAAAGTAAAGGAATCCGGGCGAGGCTATCGTAGGCACGGATGCTGATGTAGAAATGTAAAGGTATTCAGGCGAGGCTATCGCAGTCACGGACGCTGATGCAGAAATGTAAAGGTATCCGGGCGAGGCTAGCGCAATCACGGATCCTGATGAAGAAAATAAAGGTATTCGGGCGAGGCTATCGCAGTCACGGACGCTGATGCAGAAATGTAAAGGTATCCGGGCGAGGCTATCGTAGGCACAGATGCTGATGTAGAAATGTAAAGGTATTCAGGCGAGGCTATCGCAGTCACGGACGCTGATGCAGAAATGTAAAGGTATTCAGGACAGGCTATCGCAGTCACGTACGCTGATGCAGAAATGTAAAGGTATCTGGGCGAGGCTGTCGCAGTCACGGATACTGATACAGAAATGTAAAGGTATCCGGGCGAGGCTTTCGCAGTCACGGACGCTGATACAGAAATGTAAAGGTATCCGGGCGAGGCTAGCGCAATCATGGATCTTGATGAAGAAAATAAAGGTATCCGGGCGAGGCTATCGCAGTCACGGACAATGATGCAGAAATGTAAAGGTATCCGGACGAGGCTGTCGTAGTCACGGATTCTGATACAGAAAAGTAAAGGTATTCAGGCGAGGCTGTCTCAGTCACGAATACTGATACAGAAAAGTAAAGGAATCCGGGCGAGGCTATCGCAGTCACGGACGCTGATGCAGAAATGTAAAGGTATCCGGGCGAGGCTATCGCAGTCACGGACAATGATGCAGAAATGTAAAGATATCCGGGCGAGTCTATCGTAGTCACGGATGCTGATGTAGAAATGTAAAGGTATTCAGGCGAGGCTATCGCAGTCACGGACGCTGATGCAGAAATGTAAAGGTATCCGGGCGAGGCTGTCGCAGTCACGGATACTGATACAGAAATGTAAAGGTATCCGGGCAAGACTTTCGCAGTCACGGACGCTGATGCAGAAATGTAAAAGTATCCGGGCGAGGCTGTCGCAGTCATTGATACTGATATAGAAAAGTAAAGGAATCCGGGTGAGGCTATCGCCGTCACGGACGCTGATGCAGAAATGTAAAGGTACTCAGGCGCGGCTATCGCAGTCACGGACGCTGATGCAGAAATGTAAAGGTATCCGGGCGAGGCTAGCGCAATCACGGATCCTGATGAAGAAAATAAAGGTATTCGGGCGAGGCTATCGCAGTCACGGACGCTGATGCAGAAATGTAAAGGTATCCGGGCGAGGCTATCGTAGTCACGGATGCTGATGTAGAAATGTAAAGGTATTCAGGCGAGGCTATCGCAGTCACGTACGCTGATGCAGAAATGTAAAGGAATCCGGGCGAGGCTATCGTAGTCACGGATACTGATACAGAAAAGTAAAGGAATCCGGGCGAGGCTATCGTAGGCACGGATGCTGATGTAGAAATGTAAAGGTATTCAGGCGAGGCTATCGCAGTCACGTACGCTGATGCAGAAATGTAAAGGTATCTGGGCGAGGCTGTCGCAGTCACGGATACTGATACAGAAATGTCAAGGTATCCGGGCGAGGCTTTCTCAGTCACAGACGCTGATGCAGAAATGTAAAGGTATCCGGGCGAGGCTAGCGCAATCATGGATCTTGATGAAGAAAATAAAGGTATCCGGGCGAGGCTATCGCAGTCACGGACAATGATGCAGAAATGTAAAGGTATCCGGACGAGGCTGTCGTAGTCACGGATACTGATACAGAAAAGTAAAGGTATTCAGGCGAGGCTGTCGCAATCACGAATACTGATACAGAAAAGTAAAGGAATCCGGGCGAGGCTATCGCTGTTACGGACGCTGATGCAGAAAAGTAAAGGTATCCGGGCGAGGCTATCCTAGTCACGGATGCTGATCCAGAAAAGTAAAGGTATTCAGGCGAGGCTGTCTCAGTCACGAATACTGATACAGAAAAGTAAAGGAATCCGGGCGAGGCTATCGCAGTCACGGACGCTGATGCAGAAAAGTAAAGGTATCCGGGCGAGGCTATCGCAGTCACGGACTCTAATGCATAAATGTAAAGGAATTCGAGCGAGGCTATCGTAGTCACGGATACTGATACAGAAAAGTAAAGGAATCCGGGCGAGGCTATCGTAGTCACGGATACTGATACAGAAAAGTAAAGGAATCCGGGCGAGGCTATCGTAGTCACGGATGCTGATGTAGAAATGTAAAGGCATTCAGGCGAGGCTATCGCAGTCACGGACGCTGATGCAGAAATGTAAAGGTATCCGGGCGAGGCTGTCGCAGTCACTGATAGTGATACAGAAAAGTAAAGGAACCCGGGTGAGGCTATCGCCGTCACGGACGCTGATGCAGAAATGTAAAGGTACTCAGGCGCGGCTATCGCAGTCACGGACGCTGATGCAGAAATGTAAAGGTATCCGGGCGAGGCTAGCGCAATCATGGATCCTGATGAAGAAAATATAGGTATTCGGGCGAGGCTATCGCAGTCACGAACGCTGATGCAGAAATGTAAAGGTATCCGGGCGAGGCTATCGTAGTCACGGATGCTGATGTAGAAATGTAAAGGTATTCAGGACAGGCTATCGCAGTCACGTACGCTGATGCAGAAATGTAAAGGTATCTGGGCGAGGCTGTCGCAGTCACGGATACTGATACAGAAATGTAAAGGTATCCGGGCGAGGCTTTCGCAGTCACGGACGCTGATGCAGAAATGTAAAGGTATCCGGGCGAGGCTAGCGCAATCATGGATCTTGATGAAGAAAATAAAGGTATCCGGGCGAGGCTATCGCAGTCACGGACAATGATGCAGAAATGTAAAGGTATCCGGACGAGGCTGTCGTAGTCACGGATTCTGATACAGAAAAGTAAAGGTATTCAGGCGAGGCTGTCTCAGTCACGAATACTGATACAGAAAAGTAAAGGAATCCGGGCGAGGCTATCGCAGTCACGGACGCTGATGCAGAAATGTAAAGGTATCCGGGCGAGGCTATCGCAGTCACGGACAATGATGCAGAAATGTAAAGATATCCGGGCGAGTCTATCGTAGTCACGGATGCTGATGTAGAAATGTAAAGGTATTCAGGCGAGGCTATCGCAGTCACGGACGCTGATGCAGAAATGTAAAGGTATCCGGGCGAGGCTGTCGCAGTCACGGATACTGATACAGAAATGTAAAGGTATCCGGGCAAGACTTTCGCAGTCACGGACGCTGATGCAGAAATGTAAAAGTATCCGGGCGAGGCTGTCGCAGTCATTGATACTGATACAGAAAAGTAAAGGAATCTGGGTGAGGCTATCGCCGTCACGGACGCTGATGCAGAAATGTAAGGGTACTCAGGCGCGGCTATCGCAGTCACGGACGCTGATGCAGAAATGTAAAGGTATCCGGGCGAGGCTAGCGCAATCACGGATCCTGATGAAGAAAATAAAGGTATTCGGGCGAGGCTATCGCAGTCACGGACGCTGATGCAGAAATGTAAAGGTATCCGGGCGAGGCTATCGTAGTCACGGATGCTGATGTAGAAATGTAAAGGTATTCAGGCGAGGCTATCGCAGTCACGTACGCTGATGCAGAAATGTAAAGGTATTCAGGCGAGGCTATCGCAGTCACGGACGCTGATGGAGAAATGTAAAGGTATCCGGGCGAGGCTAGCGCAATCACGGATCCTGATGAAGAAAATAAAGGTATTCGGGCGAGGCTATCGCAGTCACGGATGCTGATGTAGAAATGTAAAGGTATTCAGGCGACGCTATCGCAGTCACGTACGCTGTTGCAGAAATGTAAAGGAATCCGGGCGAGGCTATCGTAGTCACGGATACTGATACAGAAAAGTAAAGGAATCCGGGCGAGGCTATCGTAGGCACGGATGCTGATGTAGAAATGTAAAGGTATTCAGGCGAGGCTATCGCAGTCACGGACGCTGATGCAGAAATGTAAAGGTATCCGGGCTAGGCTAGCGCAGTCACTGATAGTGATACAGAAAAGTAAAGGAACCCGGGTGAGGCTATTGCCGTCACGGACGCTGATGCAGAAATGTAAAGGTACTCAGGCGCGGCTATCGCAGTCACGGACGCTGATGCAGAAATGTAAAGGTATCCGGGCGAGGCTAGCGCAATCACGGATCCTGATGAAGAAAATAAAGGTATTCGGGCGAGGCTATCGCAGTCACGGACGCTGATGCAGAAATGTAAAGGTATCCGGGCGAGGCTATCGTAGTCACGGATGCTGATGTAGAAATGTAAAGGTATTCAGGACCGGCTATCGCAGTCACGGACGCTGATGCAGAAATGTAAAGGTATCCGGGCGAGGCTAGCGCAATCATGGATCTTGATGAAGAAAATAAAGGTATCCGGGCGAGGCTATCGCAGTCACGGACAATGATACAGAAATGTAAAGATATCCGGGCGAGGCTATCGTAGTCACGGATGCTGATGTAGAAATGTAAAGGTATTCAGGAGAGGCTATCGCAGTCACGGACGCTGATGCAGAAATGTAAAGGTATCCGAGCGAGGCTGTCGCAGTCACGGATACTGATATAGAAATGTAAAGGTATCCGGGCAAGACTTTCGCAGTCACGGACGCTGATGCAGAAATGTAAAAGTATCCGGGCAAGGCTGTCGCAGTCACTGATACTGATACAGAAAAGTAAAGGAATCCGGGTGAGGCTATCGCCGTCACGGACGCTGATGCAGAAATGTAAAGGTACTCAGGCGCGGCTATCGCAGTCACGGACGCTGATGCAGAAATGTAAAGGTATCCGGGCGAGGCTAGCGCAATCACGGATCCTGATGAAGAAAATAAAGGTATTCGGGCGAGGCTATCGCAGTCACGGACGCTGATGCAGAAATGTAAAGGTATCCGGGCGAGGCTATCGTAGTCACGGATGCTGATGTAGAAATGTAAAGGTATTCAGGCGAGGCTATCGCAGTCACGTACGCTGATGCAGAAATGTAAAGGAATCCGGGCGAGGCTATCGTAGTCACGGATACTGATACAGAAAAGTAAAGGAATCCGGGCGAGGCTATCGTAGGCACGGATGCTGATGTAGAAATGTAAAGGTATTCAGGCGAGGCTATCGCAGTCACGGACGCTGATGCAGAAATGTAAAGGTATCCGGGCGAGGTTGTCGCAGTCACGGATACTGATACAGAAAAGTAAAGGAATCCGGGCGAGGCTATCGCAGTCACGGACGCTGATGCAGAAATGTAAAGGAATCCGAGCGAGGCTATCGTAGTCACGGATACTGATACAGAAAAGTAAAGGAATCCGGGCGAGGCTATCGTAGTCACGGATACTGATACACAAAAGTAAAGGAATCCGGGCGAGGCTATCGTAGTCACGGATGCTGATGTAGAATTGTAAAGGTATTCAGGCGAGGCTATCGCAGTCACGGACGCTGATGCAGAAATGTAAAGGTATCCGGGCGAGGCTGTTGCAGTCACGGATACTGATACAGAAAAGAAAAGGAATCCGGGCGAGGCTATCGCAGTCACGGACGATGATGCAGAAATGTAAAGGTACTCAGGCGCGGCTATCGCAGTCACGGACGCTGATGCAGAAATGTAAAGGTATCCGGGCGAGGCTAGCGCAATCACGGATCCTGATGAAGAAAATAAAGGTATTCGGGCGAGGCTATCGTAGTCACGGATACTGATGCAGAAAAGTAAAGGAATCCGGGCGAGGCTATCGTAGGCACGGATGGTGATGTAGAAATGTAAAGGTATTCAGGCGAGGCTATCGCAGTCACGGACGCTGATGCAGAAATGTAAAGGTATCCGGGCGAGGTTGTCGCAGTCACGGATTCTGATACAGAAAAGTAAAGGAATCCGGGCGAGGCTATCGCAGTCACGGACGCTGATGCAGAAATGTAAAGGAATCCGAGCGAGGCTATCGTAGTCACGGATACTGATACAGAAAAGTAAAGGAATCCGGGCGAGGCTATCGTAGTCACGGATACTGATACACAAAAGTAAAGGAATCCGGGCGAGGCTATCGTAGTCACGGATGCTGATGTAGAATTGTAAAGGTATTCAGGCGAGGCTATCGCAGTCACGTACGCTGATGCAGAAATGTAAAGGAATCCGGGCGAGGCTATCGTAGTCACGGATACTGATACAGAAAAGTAAAGGAATCCGGGCGAGGCTATCGTAGGCACGGATGCTGATGTAGAAATGTAAAGGTATTCAGGCGAGGCTATCGCAGTCACGGACGCTGATGCAGAAATGTAAAGGTATCCGGGCGAGGTTGTCGCAGTCACGGATACTGATACAGAAAAGTAAAGGAATCCGGGCGAGGCTATCGCAGTCACGGACGCTGATGCAGAAATGTAAAGGAATCCGAGCGAGGCTATCGTAGTCACGGATACTGATACAGAAAAGTAAAGGAATCCGGGCGAGGCTATCGTAGTCACGGATACTGATACACAAAAGTAAAGGAATCCGGGCGAGGCTATCGTAGGCACGGATGCTGATGTAGAATTGTAAAGGTATTCAGGCGAGGCTATCGCAGTCACTGATACTGATACAGAAAAGTAAAGGAATCCGGGCGAGGCTGTCGCAGTCATTGATACTGATACAGAAAAGTAAAGGAATCCGGGTGAGGCTATCGCCGTCACGGACGCTGATGCAGAAATGTAAAGGTACTCAGGCGCGGCTATCGCAGTCACGGACGCTGATGCAGAAATGTAAAGGTATCCGGGCGAGGCTAGCACAATCACGGATCCTGATGAAGAAAATAAAGGTATTCGGGCGAGGCTATCGCAGTCACGGACGCTGATGCAGAAATGTAAAGGTATCCGGGCGAGGCTATCGTAGTCACGGATGCTGATGTAGAAATGTAAAGGTATTCAGGAGGGTATCGCAGTCACGAACGCTGATGCAGAAATGTAAAGGTATCTGGGCGAGGCTGTCGCAGTCACGGATACTGATACAGAAATGTAAAGGTATCCGGGCGAGGCTTTCGCAGTCACGGACGCTGATGCAGAAATGTAAAGGTATCCGGGCGAGGCTAGCGCAATCATGGATCTTGATGAAGAAAATAAAGGTATCCGGGCGAGGCTATCGCAGTCACGGACAATGATGCAGAAATGTAAAGGTATCCGGACGAGGCTGTCGTAGTCACGGATTCTGATACAGAAAAGTAAAGGTATTCAGGCGAGGCTGTCTCAGTCACGAATACTGATACAGAAAAGTAAAGGAATCCGGGCGAGGCTATCGCAGTCACGGACGCTGATGCAGAAATGTAAAGGTATCCGGGCGAGGCTATCGCAGTCACGGACAATGATGCAGAAATGTAAAGATATCCGGGCAAGGCTATCGTAGTCACTGATGCTGATGTAGAAATGTAAAGGTATTCAGGCGAGGCTATCGCAGTCACGGACGCTGATGCAGAAATGTAAAGGTATCCGGGCGAGGCTGTCGCAGTCACGGATACTGATACAGAAATGTAAAGGTATCCGGGCAAGACTTTCGCAGTCACGGACGCTGATGCAGAAATGTAAAAGTATCCGGGCGAGGCTGTCGCAGTCACTGATACTGATACAGAAAAGTAAAGGAATCCGGGTGAGGCTATCGCCGTCACGGACGCTGATGCAGAAATGTAAAGGTACTCAGGCGCGGCTATCGCAGTCACGGATACTGATACAGAAAAGTAAAGGAATCCGCGCGAGGCTATCACAGTCACGGACGCTGATGCAGAAATGTAAAGGAATCCGAGCGAGGCTATCGTAGGCACGGATGCTGATGTAGAAATGTAAAGGTATTCAGGCGAGGCTATCGCAGTCACGGACGCTGATGCAGAAATGTAAAGGTATCCGGGCGAGGTTGTCGCAGTCACGGATACTGATACAGAAAAGTAAAGGAATCCGGGCGAGGCTATCGCAGTCACGGACGCTGATGCAGAAATGTAAAGGAATCCGAGCGAGGCTATCGTAGTCACGGATACTGATACAGAAAAGTAAAGGAATCCGGGCGAGGCTATCGTAGTCACGGATACTGATACACAAAAGTAAAGGAATCCGGGCGAGGCTATCGTAGTCACGGATGCTGATGTAGAATTGTAAAGGTATTCAGGCGAGGCTATCGCAGTCACGGACGCTGATGCAGAAATGTAAAGGTATCCGGGCGAGGCTGTTGCAGTCACGGATACTGATACAGAAAAGTAAAGGAATCCGGGCGAGGCTATCGCAGTCACGGACGCTGATGCAGAAATGTAAAGGTATCCGGGCGAGGCTGTCGCAGTCACGGATACTGATACAGAAATGTAAAGGTATCCGGGCAAGACTTTCGCAGTCACGGACGCTGATGCAGAAATGTAAAAGTATCCGGGCGAGGCTGTCGCAGTCACTGATACTGATACAGAAAAGTAAAGGAATCCGGGTGAGGCTATCGCCGTCACGGACGCTGATGCAGAAATGTAAAGGTACTCAGGCGCGGCTATCGCAGTCACGGATACTGATACAGAAAAGTAAAGGAATCCGGGCGAGGCTATCGTAGGCACGGATGCTGATGTAGAAATGTAAAGGTATTCAGGCGAGGCTATCGCAGTCACGGACGCTGATGCAGAAATGTAAAGGTATCCGGGCGAGGTTGTCGCAGTCACGGATACTGATACAGAAAAGTAAAGGAATCCGGGCGAGGCTATCGCAGTCACGGACGCTGATGCAGAAATGTAAAGGTATCCGGGCGAGGCTGTCGCAGTCACGGATACTGATACAGAAATGTAAAGGTATCCGGGCAAGACTTTCGCAGTCACGGACGCTGATGCAGAAATGTAAAAGTATCCGGGCGAGGCTGTCGCAGTCACTGATACTGATACAGAAAAGTAAAGGAATCCGGGTGAGGCTATCGCCGTCACGGACGCTGATGCAGAAATGTAAAGGTACTCAGGCGCGGCTATCGCAGTCACGGATACTGATACAGAAAAGTAAAGGAATCCGGGCGAGGCTATCGTAGTCACGGATGCTGATGTAGAAATGTAAAGGTATTCAGGAGAGGCTATCGCAGTCACGGACGCTGATGCAGAAATGTAAAGGTATCCGAGCGAGGCTGTCGCAGTCACGGATACTGATACAGAAATGTAAAGGTATCCGGGCAAGACTTTCGCAGTCACGGACGCTGATGCAGAAATGTAAAAGTATTCGGGCGAGGCTGTCGCAGTCACTGATACTGATACAGAACAGTAAAGGAATCCGGGTGAGGCTATCGCCGTCACGGACGCTGATGCAGAAATGTAAAGGTACTTAGGCGCGGCTATCGCAGTCACGGACGCTGATGCAGAAATGTAAAGGTATCCGGGCGAGGCTAGCGCAATCACGGATCCTGATGAAGAAAATAAAGGTATTCGGGCGAGGCTATCGCAGTCACGGACGCTGATGCAGAAATGTAAAGGTATCCGGGCGAGGCTATCGTAGTCACGGATGCTGATGTAGAAATGTAAAGGTATTCAGGCGAGGCTATCGCAGTCACGTACGCTGATGCAGAAATGTAAAGGAATCCGGGCGAGGCTATCGTAGTCACGGATACTGATACAGAAAAGTAAAGGAATCCGGGCGAGGCTATCGTAGGCACGGATGCTGATGTAGAAATGTAAAGGTATTCAGGCGAGGCTATCGCAGTCACGGACGCTGATGCAGAAATGTAAAGGTATCCGGGCGAGGTTGTCGCAGTCACGGATACTGATACAGAAAAGTAAAGGAATCCGGGCGAGGCTATCGCAGTCACGGACGCTGATGCAGAAATGTAAAGGAATCCGAGCGAGGCTATCGTAGTCACGGATACTGATACAGAAAAGTAAAGGAATCCGGGCGAGGCTATCGTAGTCACGGATACTGATACACAAAAGTAAAGGAATCCGGGCGAGGCTATCATAGTCACGGATGCTGATGTAGAATTGTAAAGGTATTCAGGCGAGGCTATCGCAGTCACGTACGCTGATGCAGAAATGTAAAGGAATCCGGGCGAGGCTATCGTAGTCACGGATACTGATACAGAAAAGTAAAGGAATCCGGGCGAGGCTATCGTAGGCACGGATGCTGATGTAGAAATGTAAAGGTATTCAGGCGAGGCTATCGCAGTCACGGACGCTGATGCAGAAATGTAAAGGTATCCGGGCGAGGTTGTCGCAGTCACGGATACTGATACAGAAAAGTAAAGGAATCCGGGCGAGGCTATCGCAGTCACGGACGCTGATGCAGAAATGTAAAGGAATCCGAGCGAGGCTATCGTAGTCACGGATACTGATACAGAAAAGTAAAGGAATCCGGGCGAGGCTATCGTAGTCACGGATACTGATACACAAAAGTAAAGGAATCCGGGCGAGGCTATCGTAGGCACGGATGCTGATGTAGAATTGTAAAGGTATTCAGGCGAGGCTATCGCAGTCACTGATACTGATACAGAAAAGTAAAGGAATCCGGGCGAGGCTGTCGCAGTCATTGATACTGATACAGAAAAGTAAAGGAATCCGGGTGAGGCTATCGCCGTCACGGACGCTGATGCAGAAATGTAAAGGTACTCAGGCGCGGCTATCGCAGTCACGGACGCTGATGCAGAAATGTAAAGGTATCCGGGCGAGGCTAGCACAATCACGGATCCTGATGAAGAAAATAAAGGTATTCGGGCGAGGCTATCGCAGTCACGGACGCTGATGCAGAAATGTAAAGGTATCCGGGCGAGGCTATCGTAGTCACGGATGCTGATGTAGAAATGTAAAGGTATTCAGGAGGGTATCGCAGTCACGAACGCTGATGCAGAAATGTAAAGGTATCTGGGCGAGGCTGTCGCAGTCACGGATACTGATACAGAAATGTAAAGGTATCCGGGCGAGGCTTTCGCAGTCACGGACGCTGATGCAGAAATGTAAAGGTATCCGGGCGAGGCTAGCGCAATCATGGATCTTGATGAAGAAAATAAAGGTATCCGGGCGAGGCTATCGCAGTCACGGACAATGATGCAGAAATGTAAAGGTATCCGGACGAGGCTGTCGTAGTCACGGATTCTGATACAGAAAAGTAAAGGTATTCAGGCGAGGCTGTCTCAGTCACGAATACTGATACAGAAAAGTAAAGGAATCCGGGCGAGGCTATCGCAGTCACGGACGCTGATGCAGAAATGTAAAGGTATCCGGGCGAGGCTATCGCAGTCACGGACAATGATGCAGAAATGTAAAGATATCCGGGCGAGGCTATCGTAGTCACTGATGCTGATGTAGAAATGTAAAGGTATTCAGGCGAGGCTATCGCAGTCACGGACGCTGATGCAGAAATGTAAAGGTATCCGGGCGAGGCTGTCGCAGTCACGGATACTGATACAGAAATGTAAAGGTATCCGGGCAAGACTTTCGCAGTCACGGACGCTGATGCAGAAATGTAAAAGTATCCGGGCGAGGCTGTCGCAGTCACTGATACTGATACAGAAAAGTAAAGGAATCCGGGTGAGGCTATCGCCGTCACGGACGCTGATGCAGAAATGTAAAGGTACTCAGGCGCGGCTATCGCAGTCACGGATACTGATACAGAAAAGTAAAGGAATCCGGGCGAGGCTATCGTAGGCACGGATGCTGATGTAGAAATGTAAAGGTATTCAGGCGAGGCTATCGCAGTCACGGACGCTGATGCAGAAATGTAAAGGTATCCGGGCGAGGTTGTCGCAGTCACGGATACTGATACAGAAAAGTAAAGGAATCCGGGCGAGGCTATCGCAGTCACGGACGCTGATGCAGAAATGTAAAGGTATCCGGGCGAGGCTGTCGCAGTCACGGATACTGATACAGAAATGTAAAGGTATCCGGGCAAGACTTTCGCAGTCACGGACGCTGATGCAGAAATGTAAAAGTATCCGGGCGAGGCTGTCGCAGTCACTGATACTGATACAGAAAAGTAAAGGAATCCGGGTGAGGCTATCGCCGTCACGGACGCTGATGCAGAAATGTAAAGGTACTCAGGCGCGGCTATCGCAGTCACGGATACTGATACAGAAAAGTAAAGGAATCCGGGCGAGGCTATCGTAGTCACGGATGCTGATGTAGAAATGTAAAGGTATTCAGGAGAGGCTATCGCAGTCACGGACGCTGATGCAGAAATGTAAAGGTATCCGAGCGAGGCTGTCGCAGTCACGGATACTGATACAGAAATGTAAAGGTATCCGGGCAAGACTTTCGCAGTCACGGACGCTGATGCAGAAATGTAAAAGTATCCGGGCGAGGCTGTCGCAGTCACTGATACTGATACAGAAAAGTAAAGGAATCCGGGTGAGGCTATCGCCGTCACGGACGCTGATGCAGAAATGTAAAGGTACTTAGGCGCGGCTATCGCAGTCACGGACGCTGATGCAGAAATGTAAAGGTATCCGGGCGAGGCTAGCGCAATCACGGATCCTGATGAAGAAAATAAAGGTATTCGGGCGAGGCTATCGCAGTCACGGACGCTGATGCAGAAATGTAAAGGTATCCGGGCGAGGCTATCGTAGTCACGGATGCTGATGTAGAAATGTAAAGGTATTCCGGCGAGGCTATCGCAGTCACGTACGCTGATGCAGAAATGTAAAGGAATCCGGGCGAGGCTATCGTAGTCACGGATACTGATACAGAAAAGTAAAGGAATCCGGGCGAGGCTATCGTAGGCACGGATGCTGATGTAGAAATGTAAAGGTATTCAGGCGAGGCTATCGCAGTCACGGACGCTGATGCAGAAATGTAAAGGTATCCGGGCGAGGTTGTCGCAGTCACGGATACTGATACAGAAAAGTAAAGGAATCCGGGCGAGGCTATCGCAGTCACGGACGCTGATGCAGAAATGTAAAGGAATCCGAGCGAGGCTATCGTAGTCACGGATACTGATACAGAAAAGTAAAGGAATCCGGGCGAGGCTATCGTAGTCACGGATACTGATACACAAAAGTAAAGGAATCCGGGCGAGGCTATCGTAGTCACGGATGCTGATGTAGAATTGTAAAGGTATTCAGGCGAGGCTATCGCAGTCACGGACGCTGATGCAGAAATGTAAAGGTATCCGGGCGAGGCTGTTGCAGTCACGGATACTGATACAGAAAAGAAAAGGAATCCGGGCGAGGCTATCGCAGTCACGGACGATGATGCAGAAATGTAAAGGTACTCAGGCGCGGCTATCGCAGTCACGGACGCTGATGCAGAAATGTAAAGGTATCCGGGCGAGGCTAGCGCAATCACGGATCCTGATGAAGAAAATAAAGGTATTCGGGCGAGGCTATCGTAGTCACGGATACTGATGCAGAAAAGTAAAGGAATCCGGGCGAGGCTATCGTAGGCACGGATGGTGATGTAGAAATGTAAAGGTATTCAGGTGAGGCTATCGCAGTCACGGACGCTGATGCAGAAATGTAAAGGTATCCGGGCGAGGTTGTCGCAGTCACGGATACTGATACAGAAAAGTAAAGGAATCCGGGCGAGGCTATCGCAGTCACGGACGCTGATGCAGAAATGTAAAGGAATCCGAGCGAGGCTATCGTAGTCACGGATACTGATACAGAAAAGTAAAGGAATCCGGGCGAGGCTATCGTAGTCACGGATACTGATACACAAAAGTAAAGGAATCCGGGCGAGGCTATCGTAGTCACGGATGCTGATGTAGAATTGTAAAGGTATTCAGGCGAGGCTATCGCAGTCACGTACGCTGATGCAGAAATGTAAAGGAATCCGGGCGAGGCTATCGTAGTCACGGATACTGATACAGAAAAGTAAAGGAATCCGGGCGAGGCTATCGTAGGCACGGATGCTGATGTAGAAATGTAAAGGTATTCAGGCGAGGCTATCGCAGTCACGGACGCTGATGCAGAAATGTAAAGGTATCCGGGCGAGGTTGTCGCAGTCACGGATACTGATACAGAAAAGTAAAGGAATCCGGGCGAGGCTATCGCAGTCACGGACGCTGATGCAGAAATGTAAAGGAATCCGAGCGAGGCTATCGTAGTCACGGATACTGATACAGAAAAGTAAAGGAATCCGGGCGAGGCTATCGTAGTCACGGATACTGATACACAAAAGTAAAGGAATCCGGGCGAGGCTATCGTAGGCACGGATGCTGATGTAGAATTGTAAAGGTATTCAGGCGAGGCTATCGCAGTCACTGATACTGATACAGAAAAGTAAAGGAATCCGGGCGAGGCTGTCGCAGTCATTGATACTGATACAGAAAAGTAAAGGAATCCGGGTGAGGCTATCGCCGTCACGGACGCTGATGCAGAAATGTAAAGGTACTCAGGCGCGGCTATCGCAGTCACGGACGCTGATGCAGAAATGTAAAGGTATCCGGGCGAGGCTAGCACAATCACGGATCCTGATGAAGAAAATAAAGGTATTCGGGCGAGGCTATCGCAGTCACGGACGCTGATGCAGAAATGTAAAGGTATCCGGGCGAGGCTATCGTAGTCACGGATGCTGATGTAGAAATGTAAAGGTATTCAGGAGGGTATCGCAGTCACGAACGCTGATGCAGAAATGTAAAGGTATCTGGGCGAGGCTGTCGCAGTCACGGATACTGATACAGAAATGTAAAGGTATCCGGGCGAGGCTTTCGCAGTCACGGACGCTGATGCAGAAATGTAAAGGTATCCGGGCGAGGCTAGCGCAATCATGGATCTTGATGAAGAAAATAAAGGTATCCGGGCGAGGCTATCGCAGTCACGGACAATGATGCAGAAATGTAAAGGTATCCGGACGAGGCTGTCGTAGTCACGGATTCTGATACAGAAAAGTAAAGGTATTCAGGCGAGGCTGTCTCAGTCACGAATACTGATACAGAAAAGTAAAGGAATCCGGGCGAGGCTATCGCAGTCACGGACGCTGATGCAGAAATGTAAAGGTATCCGGGCGAGGCTATCGCAGTCACGGACAATGATGCAGAAATGTAAAGATATCCGGGCGAGGCTATCGTAGTCACTGATGCTGATGTAGAAATGTAAAGGTATTCAGGCGAGGCTATCGCAGTCACGGACGCTGATGCAGAAATGTAAAGGTATCCGGGCGAGGCTGTCGCAGTCACGGATACTGATACAGAAATGTAAAGGTATCCGGGCAAGACTTTCGCAGTCACGGACGCTGATGCAGAAATGTAAAAGTATCCGGGCGAGGCTGTCGCAGTCACTGATACTGATACAGAAAAGTAAAGGAATCCGGGTGAGGCTATCGCCGTCACGGACGCTGATGCAGAAATGTAAAGGTACTCAGGCGCGGCTATCGCAGTCACGGATACTGATACAGAAAAGTAAAGGAATCCGGGCGAGGCTATCGTAGGCACGGATGCTGATGTAGAAATGTAAAGGTTTTCAGGCGAGGCTATCGCAGTCACGGACGCTGATGCAGAAATGTAAAGGTATCCGGGCGAGGTTGTCGCAGTCACGGATACTGATACAGAAAAGTAAAGGAATCCGGGCGAGGCTATCGCAGTCACGGACGCTGATGCAGAAATGTAAAGGTATCCGGGCGAGGCTGTCGCAGTCACGGATACTGATACAGAAATGTAAAGGTATCCGGGCAAGACTTTCGCAGTCACGGACGCTGATGCAGAAATGTAAAAGTATCCGGGCGAGGCTGTCGCAGTCACTGATACTGATACAGAAAAGTAAAGGAATCCGGGTGAGGCTATCGCCGTCACGGACGCTGATGCAGAAATGTAAAGGTACTCAGGCGCGGCTATCGCAGTCACGGATACTGATACAGAAAAGTAAAGGAATCCGGGCGAGGCTATCGTAGTCACGGATGCTGATGTAGAAATGTAAAGGTATTCAGGAGAGGCTATCGCAGTCACGGACGCTGATGCAAAAATGTAAAGGTATCCGAGCGAGGCTGTCGCAGTCACGGATACTGATACAGAAATGTAAAGGTATCCGGGCAAGACTTTCGCAGTCACGGACGCTGATGCAGAAATGTAAAAGTATCCGGGCGAGGCTGTCGCAGTCACTGATACTGATACAGAAAAGTAAAGGAATCCGGGTGAGGCTATCGCCGTCACGGACGCTGATGCAGAAATGTAAAGGTACTTAGGCGCGGCTATCGCAGTCACGGACGCTGATGCAGAAATGTAAAGGTATCCGGGCGAGGCTAGCGCAATCACGGATCCTGATGAAGAAAATAAAGGTATTCGGGCGAGGCTATCGCAGTCACGGACGCTGATGCAGAAATGTAAAGGTATCCGGGCGAGGCTATCGTAGTCACGGATGCTGATGTAGAAATGTAAAGGTATTCAGGCGAGGCTATCGCAGTCACGTACGCTGATGCAGAAATGTAAAGGAATCCGGGCGAGGCTATCGTAGTCACGGATACTGATACAGAAAAGTAAAGGAATCCGGGCGAGGCTATCGTAGGCACGGATGCTGATGTAGAAATGTAAAGGTATTCAGGCGAGGCTATCGCAGTCACGGACGCTGATGCAGAAATGTAAAGGTATCCGGGCGAGGTTGTCGCAGTCACGGATACTGATACAGAAATGTAAAGGTATCCGGGCAAGACTTTCGCAGTCACGGACGCTGATGCAGAAATGTAAAAGTATCCGGGCGAGGCTGTCGCAGTCACTGATACTGATACAGAAAAGTAAAGGAATCCGGGTGAGGCTATCGCCGTCACGGACGCTGATGCAGAAATGTAAAGGTACTCAGGCGCGGCTATCGCAGTCACGGATACTGATACAGAAAAGTAAAGGAATCCGGGCGAGGCTATCGTAGGCACGGATGCTGATGTAGAAATGTAAAGGTATTCAGGCGAGGCTATCGCAGTCACGGACGCTGATGCAGAAATGTAAAGGTATCCGGGCGAGGTTGTCGCAGTCACGGATACTGATACAGAAAAGTAAAGGAATCCGGGCGAGGCTATCGCAGTCACGGACGCTGATGCAGAAATGTAAAGGTATCCGGGCGAGGCTGTCGCAGTCACGGATACTGATACAGAAATGTAAAGGTATCCGGGCAAGACTTTCGCAGTCACGGACGCTGATGCAGAAATGTAAAAGTATCCGGGCGAGGCTGTCGCAGTCACTGATACTGATACAGAAAAGTAAAGGAATCCGGGTGAGGCTATCGCCGTCACGGACGCTGATGCAGAAATGTAAAGGTACTCAGGCGCGGCTATCGCAGTCACGGATACTGATACAGAAAAGTAAAGGAATCCGGGCGAGGCTATCGTAGTCACGGATGCTGATGTAGAAATGTAAAGGTATTCAGGAGAGGCTATCGCAGTCACGGACGCTGATGCAGAAATGTAAAGGTATCCGAGCGAGGCTGTCGCAGTCACGGATACTGATACAGAAATGTAAAGGTATCCGGGCAAGACTTTCGCAGTCACGGACGCTGATGCAGAAATGTAAAAGTATCCGGGCGAGGCTGTCGCAGTCACTGATACTGATACAGAAAAGTAAAGGAATCCGGGTGAGGCTATCGCCGTCACGGACGCTGATGCAGAAATGTAAAGGTACTTAGGCGCGGCTATCGCAGTCACGGACGCTGATGCAGAAATGTAAAGGTATCCGGGCGAGGCTAGCGCAATCACGGATCCTGATGAAGAAAATAAAGGTATTCGGGCGAGGCTATCGCAGTCACGGACGCTGATGCAGAAATGTAAAGGTATCCGGGCGAGGCTATCGTAGTCACGGATGCTGATGTAGAAATGTAAAGGTATTCCGGCGAGGCTATCGCAGTCACGTACGCTGATGCAGAAATGTAAAGGAATCCGGGCGAGGCTATCGTAGTCACGGATACTGATACAGAAAAGTAAAGGAATCCGGGCGAGGCTATCGTAGGCACGGATGCTGATGTAGAAATGTAAAGGTATTCAGGCGAGGCTATCGCAGTCACGGACGCTGATGCAGAAATGTAAAGGTATCCGGGCGAGGTTGTCGCAGTCACGGATACTGATACAGAAAAGTAAAGGAATCCGGGCGAGGCTATCGCAGTCACGGACGCTGATGCAGAAATGTAAAGGAATCCGAGCGAGGCTATCGTAGTCACGGATACTGATACAGAAAAGTAAAGGAATCCGGGCGAGGCTATCGTAGTCACGGATACTGATACACAAAAGTAAAGGAATCCGGGCGAGGCTATCGTAGTCACGGATGCTGATGTAGAATTGTAAAGGTATTCAGGCGAGGCTATCGCAGTCACGGACGCTGATGCAGAAATGTAAAGGTATCCGGGCGAGGCTGTTGCAGTCACGGATACTGATACAGAAAAGAAAAGGAATCCGGGCGAGGCTATCGCAGTCACGGACGATGATGCAGAAATGTAAAGGTACTCAGGCGCGGCTATCGCAGTCACGGACGCTGATGCAGAAATGTAAAGGTATCCGGGCGAGGCTAGCGCAATCACGGATCCTGATGAAGAAAATAAAGGTATTCGGGCGAGGCTATCGTAGTCACGGATACTGATGCAGAAAAGTAAAGGAATCCGGGCGAGGCTATCGTAGGCACGGATGGTGATGTAGAAATGTAAAGGTATTCAGGTGAGGCTATCGCAGTCACGGACGCTGATGCAGAAATGTAAAGGTATCCGGGCGAGGTTGTCGCAGTCACGGATACTGATACAGAAAAGTAAAGGAATCCGGGCGAGGCTATCGCAGTCACGGACGCTGATGCAGAAATGTAAAGGAATCCGAGCGAGGCTATCGTAGTCACGGATACTGATACAGAAAAGTAAAGGAATCCGGGCGAGGCTATCGTAGTCACGGATACTGATACACAAAAGTAAAGGAATCCGGGCGAGGCTATCGTAGTCACGGATGCTGATGTAGAATTGTAAAGGTATTCAGGCGAGGCTATCGCAGTCACGTACGCTGATGCAGAAATGTAAAGGAATCCGGGCGAGGCTATCGTAGTCACGGATACTGATACAGAAAAGTAAAGGAATCCGGGCGAGGCTATCGTAGGCACGGATGCTGATGTAGAAATGTAAAGGTATTCAGGCGAGGCTATCGCAGTCACGGACGCTGATGCAGAAATGTAAAGGTATCCGGGCGAGGTTGTCGCAGTCACGGATACTGATACAGAAAAGTAAAGGAATCCGGGCGAGGCTATCGCAGTCACGGACGCTGATGCAGAAATGTAAAGGAATCCGAGCGAGGCTATCGTAGTCACGGATACTGATACAGAAAAGTAAAGGAATCCGGGCGAGGCTATCGTAGTCACGGATACTGATACACAAAAGTAAAGGAATCCGGGCGAGGCTATCGTAGGCACGGATGCTGATGTAGAATTGTAAAGGTATTCAGGCGAGGCTATCGCAGTCACTGATACTGATACAGAAAAGTAAAGGAATCCGGGCGAGGCTGTCGCAGTCATTGATACTGATACAGAAAAGTAAAGGAATCCGGGTGAGGCTATCGCCGTCACGGACGCTGATGCAGAAATGTAAAGGTACTCAGGCGCGGCTATCGCAGTCACGGACGCTGATGCAGAAATGTAAAGGTATCCGGGCGAGGCTAGCACAATCACGGATCCTGATGAAGAAAATAAAGGTATTCGGGCGAGGCTATCGCAGTCACGGACGCTGATGCAGAAATGTAAAGGTATCCGGGCGAGGCTATCGTAGTCACGGATGCTGATGTAGAAATGTAAAGGTATTCAGGAGGGTATCGCAGTCACGAACGCTGATGCAGAAATGTAAAGGTATCTGGGCGAGGCTGTCGCAGTCACGGATACTGATACAGAAATGTAAAGGTATCCGGGCGAGGCTTTCGCAGTCACGGACGCTGATGCAGAAATGTAAAGGTATCCGGGCGAGGCTAGCGCAATCATGGATCTTGATGAAGAAAATAAAGGTATCCGGGCGAGGCTATCGCAGTCACGGACAATGATGCAGAAATGTAAAGGTATCCGGACGAGGCTGTCGTAGTCACGGATTCTGATACAGAAAAGTAAAGGTATTCAGGCGAGGCTGTCTCAGTCACGAATACTGATACAGAAAAGTAAAGGAATCCGGGCGAGGCTATCGCAGTCACGGACGCTGATGCAGAAATGTAAAGGTATCCGGGCGAGGCTATCGCAGTCACGGACAATGATGCAGAAATGTAAAGATATCCGGGCGAGGCTATCGTAGTCACTGATGCTGATGTAGAAATGTAAAGGTATTCAGGCGAGGCTATCGCAGTCACGGACGCTGATGCAGAAATGTAAAGGTATCCGGGCGAGGCTGTCGCAGTCACGGATACTGATACAGAAATGTAAAGGTATCCGGGCAAGACTTTCGCAGTCACGGACGCTGATGCAGAAATGTAAAAGTATCCGGGCGAGGCTGTCGCAGTCACTGATACTGATACAGAAAAGTAAAGGAATCCGGGTGAGGCTATCGCCGTCACGGACGCTGATGCAGAAATGTAAAGGTACTCAGGCGCGGCTATCGCAGTCACGGATACTGATACAGAAAAGTAAAGGAATCCGGGCGAGGCTATCGTAGGCACGGATGCTGATGTAGAAATGTAAAGGTTTTCAGGCGAGGCTATCGCAGTCACGGACGCTGATGCAGAAATGTAAAGGTATCCGGGCGAGGTTGTCGCAGTCACGGATACTGATACAGAAAAGTAAAGGAATCCGGGCGAGGCTATCGCAGTCACGGACGCTGATGCAGAAATGTAAAGGTATCCGGGCGAGGCTGTCGCAGTCACGGATACTGATACAGAAATGTAAAGGTATCCGGGCAAGACTTTCGCAGTCACGGACGCTGATGCAGAAATGTAAAAGTATCCGGGCGAGGCTGTCGCAGTCACTGATACTGATACAGAAAAGTAAAGGAATCCGGGTGAGGCTATCGCCGTCACGGACGCTGATGCAGAAATGTAAAGGTACTCAGGCGCGGCTATCGCAGTCACGGATACTGATACAGAAAAGTAAAGGAATCCGGGCGAGGCTATCGTAGTCACGGATGCTGATGTAGAAATGTAAAGGTATTCAGGAGAGGCTATCGCAGTCACGGACGCTGATGCAAAAATGTAAAGGTATCCGAGCGAGGCTGTCGCAGTCACGGATACTGATACAGAAATGTAAAGGTATCCGGGCAAGACTTTCGCAGTCACGGACGCTGATGCAGAAATGTAAAAGTATCCGGGCGAGGCTGTCGCAGTCACTGATACTGATACAGAAAAGTAAAGGAATCCGGGTGAGGCTATCGCCGTCACGGACGCTGATGCAGAAATGTAAAGGTACTTAGGCGCGGCTATCGCAGTCACGGACGCTGATGCAGAAATGTAAAGGTATCCGGGCGAGGCTAGCGCAATCACGGATCCTGATGAAGAAAATAAAGGTATTCGGGCGAGGCTATCGCAGTCACGGACGCTGATGCAGAAATGTAAAGGTATCCGGGCGAGGCTATCGTAGTCACGGATGCTGATGTAGAAATGTAAAGGTATTCAGGCGAGGCTATCGCAGTCACGTACGCTGATGCAGAAATGTAAAGGAATCCGGGCGAGGCTATCGTAGTCACGGATACTGATACAGAAAAGTAAAGGAATCCGGGCGAGGCTATCGTAGGCACGGATGCTGATGTAGAAATGTAAAGGTATTCAGGCGAGGCTATCGCAGTCACGGACGCTGATGCAGAAATGTAAAGGTATCCGGGCGAGGTTGTCGCAGTCACGGATACTGATACAGAAAAGTAAAGGAATCCGGGCGAGGCTATCGCAGTCACGGACGCTGATGCAGAAATGTAAAGGAATCCGAGCGAGGCTATCGTAGTCACGGATACTGATACAGAAAAGTAAAGGAATCCGGGCGAGGCTATCGTAGTCACGGATACTGATACACAAAAGTAAAGGAATCCGGGCGAGGCTATCGTAGTCACGGATGCTGATGTAGAATTGTAAAGGTATTCAGGCGAGGCTATCGCAGTCACGGACGCTGATGCAGAAATGTAAAGGTATCCGGGCGAGGCTGTTGCAGTCACGGATACTGATACAGAAAAGAAAAGGAATCCGGGCGAGGCTATCGCAGTCACGGACGATGATGCAGAAATGTAAAGGTACTCAGGCGCGGCTATCGCAGTCACGGACGCTGATGCAGAAATGTAAAGGTATCCGGGCGAGGCTAGCGCAATCACGGATCCTGATGAAGAAAATAAAGGTATTCGGGCGAGGCTATCGTAGTCACGGATACTGATGCAGAAAAGTAAAGGAATCCGGGCGAGGCTATCGTAGGCACGGATGGTGATGTAGAAATGTAAAGGTATTCAGGTGAGGCTATCGCAGTCACGGACGCTGATGCAGAAATGTAAAGGTATCCGGGCGAGGTTGTCGCAGTCACGGATACTGATACAGAAAAGTAAAGGAATCCGGGCGAGGCTATCGCAGTCACGGACGCTGATGCAGAAATGTAAAGGAATCCGAGCGAGGCTATCGTAGTCACGGATACTGATACAGAAAAGTAAAGGAATCCGGGCGAGGCTATCGTAGTCACGGATACTGATACACAAAAGTAAAGGAATCCGGGCGAGGCTATCGTAGTCACGGATGCTGATGTAGAATTGTAAAGGTATTCAGGCGAGGCTATCGCAGTCACGTACGCTGATGCAGAAATGTAAAGGAATCCGGGCGAGGCTATCGTAGTCACGGATACTGATACAGAAAAGTAAAGGAATCCGGGCGAGGCTATCGTAGGCACGGATGCTGATGTAGAAATGTAAAGGTATTCAGGCGAGGCTATCGCAGTCACGGACGCTGATGCAGAAATGTAAAGGTATCCGGGCGAGGTTGTCGCAGTCACGGATACTGATACAGAAAAGTAAAGGAATCCGGGCGAGGCTATCGCAGTCACGGACGCTGATGCAGAAATGTAAAGGAATCCGAGCGAGGCTATCGTAGTCACGGATACTGATACAGAAAAGTAAAGGAATCCGGGCGAGGCTATCGTAGTCACGGATACTGATACACAAAAGTAAAGGAATCCGGGCGAGGCTATCGTAGGCACGGATGCTGATGTAGAATTGTAAAGGTATTCAGGCGAGGCTATCGCAGTCACTGATACTGATACAGAAAAGTAAAGGAATCCGGGCGAGGCTGTCGCAGTCATTGATACTGATACAGAAAAGTAAAGGAATCCGGGTGAGGCTATCGCCGTCACGGACGCTGATGCAGAAATGTAAAGGTACTCAGGCGCGGCTATCGCAGTCACGGACGCTGATGCAGAAATGTAAAGGTATCCGGGCGAGGCTAGCACAATCACGGATCCTGATGAAGAAAATAAAGGTATTCGGGCGAGGCTATCGCAGTCACGGACGCTGATGCAGAAATGTAAAGGTATCCGGGCGAGGCTATCGTAGTCACGGATGCTGATGTAGAAATGTAAAGGTATTCAGGAGGGTATCGCAGTCACGCACGCTGATGCAGAAATGTAAAGGTATCTGGGCGAGGCTGTCGCAGTCACGGATACTGATACAGAAATGTAAAGGTATCCGGGCGAGGCTTTCGCAGTCACGGACGCTGATGCAGAAATGTAAAGGTATCCGGGCGAGGCTAGCGCAATCATGGATCTTGATGAAGAAAATAAAGGTATCCGGGCGAGGCTATCGCAGTCACGGACAATGATGCAGAAATGTAAAGGTATCCGGACGAGGCTGTCGTAGTCACGGATTCTGATACAGAAAAGTAAAGGTATTCAGGCGAGGCTGTCTCAGTCACGAATACTGATACAGAAAAGTAAAGGAATCCGGGCGAGGCTATCGCAGTCACGGACGCTGATGCAGAAATGTAAAGGTATCCGGGCGAGGCTATCGCAGTCACGGACAATGATGCAGAAATGTAAAGATATCCGGGCGAGGCTATCGTAGTCACTGATGCTGATGTAGAAATGTAAAGGTATTCAGGCGAGGCTATCGCAGTCACGGACGCTGATGCAGAAATGTAAAGGTATCCGGGCGAGGCTGTCGCAGTCACGGATACTGATACAGAAATGTAAAGGTATCCGGGCAAGACTTTCGCAGTCACGGACGCTGATGCAGAAATGTAAAAGTATCCGGGCGAGGCTGTCGCAGTCACTGATACTGATACAGAAAAGTAAAGGAATCCGGGTGAGGCTATCGCCGTCACGGACGCTGATGCAGAAATGTAAAGGTACTCAGGCGCGGCTATCGCAGTCACGGATACTGATACAGAAAAGTAAAGGAATCCGCGCGAGGCTATCACAGTCACGGACGCTGATGCAGAAATGTAAAGGAATCCGAGCGAGGCTATCGTAGGCACGGATGCTGATGTAGAAATGTAAAGGTATTCAGGCGAGGCTATCGCAGTCACGGACGCTGATGCAGAAATGTAAAGGTATCCGGGCGAGGTTGTCGCAGTCACGGATACTGATACAGAAAAGTAAAGGAATCCGGGCGAGGCTATCGCAGTCACGGACGCTGATGCAGAAATGTAAAGGAATCCGAGCGAGGCTATCGTAGTCACGGATACTGATACAGAAAAGTAAAGGAATCCGGGCGAGGCTATCGTAGTCACGGATACTGATACACAAAAGTAAAGGAATCCGGGCGAGGCTATCGTAGTCACGGATGCTGATGTAGAATTGTAAAGGTATTCAGGCGAGGCTATCGCAGTCACGGACGCTGATGCAGAAATGTAAAGGTATCCGGGCGAGGCTGTTGCAGTCACGGATACTGATACAGAAAAGTAAAGGAATCCGGGCGAGGCTATCGCAGTCACGGACGCTGATGCAGAAATGTAAAGGTATCCGGGCGAGGCTGTCGCAGTCACGGATACTGATACAGAAATGTAAAGGTATCCGGGCAAGACTTTCGCAGTCACGGACGCTGATGCAGAAATGTAAAAGTATCCGGGCGAGGCTGTCGCAGTCACTGATACTGATACAGAAAAGTAAAGGAATCCGGGTGAGGCTATCGCCGTCACGGACGCTGATGCAGAAATGTAAAGGTACTCAGGCGCGGCTATCGCAGTCACGGATACTGATACAGAAAAGTAAAGGAATCCGGGCGAGGCTATCGTAGGCACGGATGCTGATGTAGAAATGTAAAGGTATTCAGGCGAGGCTATCGCAGTCACGGACGCTGATGCAGAAATGTAAAGGTATCCGGGCGAGGTTGTCGCAGTCACGGATACTGATACAGAAAAGTAAAGGAATCCGGGCGAGGCTATCGCAGTCACGGACGCTGATGCAGAAATGTAAAGGAATCCGAGCGAGGCTATCGTAGTCACGGATACTGATACAGAAAAGTAAAGGAATCCGGGCGAGGCTATCGTAGTCACGGATACTGATACACAAAAGTAAAGGAATCCGGGCGAGGCTATCGTAGTCACGGATGCTGATGTAGAATTGTAAAGGTATTCAGGCGAGGCTATCGCAGTCACGGACGCTGATGCAGAAATGTAAAGGTATCCGGGCGAGGCTGTTGCAGTCACGGATACTGATACAGAAAAGAAAAGGAATCCGGGCGAGGCTATCGCAGTCACGGACGATGATGCAGAAATGTAAAGGTACTCAGGCGCGGCTATCGCAGTCACGGACGCTGATGCAGAAATGTAAAGGTATCCGGGCGAGGCTAGCGCAATCACGGATCCTGATGAAGAAAATAAAGGTATTCGGGCGAGGCTATCGCAGTCACGGACGCTGATGCAGAAATGTAAAGGTATCCGGGCGAGGTTGTCGCAGTCACGGATACTGATACAGAAAAGTAAAGGAATCCGGGCGAGGCTATCGCAGTCACGGACGCTGATGCAGAAATGTAAAGGAATCCGAGCGAGGCTATCGTAGTCACGGATACTGATACAGAAAAGTAAAGGAATCCGGGCGAGGCTATCGTAGTCACGGATACTGATACACAAAAGTAAAGGAATCCAGGCGAGGCTATTGTAGTCACGGATGCTGATGTAGAATTGTAAAGGTATTCAGGCGAGGCTATCGAAGTCACGGACGCTGATGCAGAAATGTAAAGGTATCCGGGCGAGGCTGTTGCAGTCACGGATACTAATACAGAAAAGTAAAGGAATCCGGGCGAGGCTATCGCAGTCACGGACGCTGATGCAGAAATGTAAAGGTACTCAGGCGCGGCTATCGCAGTCACGAACGCTGATGCAGAAATGTAAAGGTATCCGGGCGAGGCTAGCGCAATCACGGATCCTGATGAAGAAAATAAAGGTATTCGGGCGAGGCTATCGTAGTCACGGATACTGATGCAGAAAAGTAAAGGAATCCGGGCGAGGCTATCGTAGTCACGGACGCTGATGCAGAAATGTAAAGGTACTCAGGCGCGGCTATCGCAGTCACGGACGCTGATGCAGAAATGTAAAGGTATCCGGGCGAGGTTGTCGCAGTCACGGATACTGATACAGAAAAGTAAAGGAATCCGGGCGAGGCTATCGCAGTCACGGACGCTGATGCAGAAATGTAAAGGAATCCGAGCGAGGCTATCGTAGTCACGGACGCTGATGCAGAAATGTAAAGGAATCCGAGCGAGGCTATCGTAGTCACCGATACTGATACAGAAAAGTAAAGGAATCCGGGCGAGGCTATCGTAGTCACGGATACTGATACACAAAAGTAAAGGAATCCGGGCGAGGCTATCGTAGTCACGGATGCTGATGTAGAATTGTAAAGGTATTCAGGCGAGGCTATCGCAGTCACGGACGCTGATGCAGAAATGTAAAGGTATCCGGGCGAGGCTGTTGCAGTCACGGATACTCATACAGAAAAGTAAAGGAATCCGGGCGAGGCTATCGCAGTCACGGACGCTGATGCAGAAATGTAAAGGTATCCGGGCGAGGCTGTTGCAGTCACGGATACTGATACAGAAAAGTAAAGGAATCCGGGCGAGGCTATCGCAGTCACGGACGCTGATGCAGAAATGTAAAGGTATCCGAGCGAGGCTGTCGTAGTCACGGATACTGATACTGAAAAGTAAAGGTATCCAGGCGAGGCTGTCTCAGTCACGGATACTGATACAGAAAAGTAAAGGAATCTGGGCGAGGCTATCGCAGTCACGGACGCTGATGCAGAAAAGTAAAGGTATCCGGGCGAGCCTATCGCAGTCATGGACTCTGATGCAGAAATGTAAAGGAATCCGAGCGAGGCTATCGTAGTCACGGATACTGATACAGAAAAGTAAAGGAATCCGGGCGAGGCTATCGTAGTCACGGATGCTGATGTAGAAATGTAAAGGTATTCAGGCGAGGCTATCGCAGTCACGGACGATGATGCAGAAATGTAAAGGTATCCGGGCGAGGCTAGCGCAATCATGGATCTTGATGAAGAAAATAAAGGTATCCGGGCGAGGCTATCGCAGTCACGGACAATGATGCAGAAATGTAAAGATATCCGGGCGAGGCTATCGTAGTCACGGATGCTGATGTAGAAATGTAAAGGTATTCAGGCGAGGCTATCGCAGTCACGGACGCTGATGCAGAAATGTAAAGGTATCCGGGCGAGGCTAGCGCAATCATGGATCTTGATGAAGAAAATAAAGGTATCCGGGCGAGGCTATCGCAGTCACGGACAATGATGCAGAAATGTAAAGATATCCGGGCGAGGCTATCGTAGTCACGGATGCTGATGTAGAAATGTAAAGGTATTCAGGCGAGGCTATCGCAGTCACGGACGCTGATGCAGAAATGTAAAGGTATCCGGGCGAGGCTGTTGCAGTCACGGATACTGATACAGAAAAGTAAAGGAATCCGGGCGAGGCTATCGCAGTCACGGACGCTGATGCAGAAATGTTAAGGAATCCGAGCGAGGCTATCGTAGTCACGGATACTGATACAGAAAAGTAAAGGAATCCGGGCGAGGCTATCGTAGTCACGGATACTGATACAGAAAAGTAAAGGAATCCGGGCGAGGCTATCGTAGGCACGGATGCTGATGTAGAATTGTAAAGGTATTCAGGCGAGGCTATCGCAGTCACGGACGCTGATGCAGAAATGTAAAGGTATCCGGGCGAGGCTGTTGCAGTCACGGATACTGATACAGAAAAGTAAAGGAATCCGGGCGAGGCTATCGCAGTCACGGACGCTGATGCAGAAATGTATAGGTATCCGGGCGAGGTTGTCGCAGTCACGGATACTGATACAGAAAAGTAAAGGAATCCGGGCGAGGCTATCGCAGTCACGGACGCTGATGCAGAAATATAAAGGAATCCGAGCGAGGCTATCGTAGTCACGGATACTGATACAGAAAAGTAAAGGAATCCGGGCGAGGCTATCGTAGTCACGGATACTGATACACAAAAGTAAAGGAATCCGGGCGAGGCTATCGTAGTCACGGATGCTGATGTAGAAATGTAAAGGTATTCAGGCGAGGCTATCGCAGTCACGTACGCTGATGCAGAAATGTAAAGGAATCCGGGCGAGGCTATCGTAGTCACGGATACTGATACAGAAAAGTAAAGGAATCCGGGCGAGGCTATCGTAGGCACGGATGCTGATGTAGAAATGTAAAGGTATTCAGGCGAGGCTATCGCAGTCACGGACGCTGATGCAGAAATGTAAAGGTATCCGGGCGAGGTTGTCGCAGTCACGGATACTGATACAGAAAAGTATAGGAATCCGGGCGTGGCTATCGCAGTCACGGACGCTGATGCAGAAATGTAAAGGAATCCGAGCGAGGCTATCGTAGTCACGGATACTGATACAGAAAAGTAAAGGAATCCGGGCGAGGCTATCATAGTCACGGATACTGATACACAAAAGTAAAGGAATCCGGGCGAGGCTATCGTAGTCACGGATGCTGATGTAGAATTGTAAAGGTATTCAGGCGAGGCTATCGCAGTCACGGACGCTGATGCAGAAATGTAAAGGTATCCGGGCGAGGCTGTTGCAGTCACGGATACTGATACAGAAAAGTAAAGGAATCCGGGCGAGGCTATCGCAGTCACGGACGCTGATGCAGAAATGTAAAGGTACTCAGGCGCGGCTATCGCAGTCACGAACGCTGATGCAGAAATGTAAAGGTATCCGGGCGAGGCTAGCGCAATCACGGATCCTGATGAAGAAAATAAAGGTATTCGGGCGAGGCTATCGTAGTCACGGATACTGATGCAGAAAAGTAAAGGAATCCGGGCGAGGCTATCGTAGTCACGGACGCTGATGCAGAAATGTAAAGGTACTCAGGCGCGGCTATCGCAGTCACGGACGCTGATGCAGAAATGTAAAGGTATCCGGGCGAGGTTGTCGCAGTCACGGATACTGATACAGAAACGTAAAGGAATCCGGGCGAGGCTATCGCAGTCACGGACGTTGATGCAGAAATGTAAAGGAATCCGAGCGAGGCTATCGTAGTCACGGACGCTGATGCAGAAATGTAAAGGAATCCGAGCGAGGCTATCGTAGTCACGGATACTTATACAGAAAAGTAAAGGAATCCGGGCGAGGCTATCGTAGTCACGGATACTGATACACAAAAGTAAAGGAATCCGGGCGAGGCTATCGTAGTCACGGATGCTGATGTAGAATTGTAAAGGTATTCAGGCGAGGCTATCGCAGTCACGGACGCTGATGCAGAAATGTAAAGGTATCCGGGCGAGGCTGTTGCAGTCACGGATACTGATACAGAAAAGTAAAGGAATCCGGGCGAGGCTATCGCAGTCACGGACGCTGATGCAGAAATGTAAAGGTATCCGGGCGAGGCTGTTGCAGTCACGGATACTGATACAGAAAAGTAAAGGAATCCGGGCGAGGCTATCGCAGTCACGGACGCTGATGCAGAAATGTAAAGGTATCCGGGCGAGGCTGTCGTAGTCACGGATACTGATACAGAAAAGTAAAGGTATCCAGGCGAGGCTGTCTCAGTCACGGATACTGATACAGAAAAGTAAAGGAATCTGGGCGAGGCTATCGCAGTCACGGACGCTGATGCAGAAAAGTAAAGGTATCCGGGCGAGCCTATCGCAGTCATGGACTCTGATGCAGAAATGTAAAGGAATCCGAGCGAGGCTATCGTAGTCACGGATACTGATACAGAAAAGTAAAGGAATCCGGGCGAGGCTATCGTAGTCACGGATGCTGATGTAGAAATGTAAAGGTATTCAGGCGAGGCTATCGCAGTCACGGACGCTGATGCAGAAATGTAAAGGTATCCGGGCGAGGCTAGCGCAATCATGGATCTTGATGAAGAAAATAAAGGTATCCGGGCGAGGCTATCGCAGTCACGGACAATGATGCAGAAATGTAAAGATATCCGGGAGAGGCTATCGTAGTCACGGATGCTGATGTAGAAATGTAAAGGTATTCAGGCGAGGCTATCGCAGTCACGGACGCTGATGCAGAAATGTAAAGGTATCCGGGCGAGGCTAGCGCAATCATGGATCTTGATGAAGAAAATAAAGGTATCCGGGCGAGGCTATCGCAGTCACGGACAATGATGCAGAAATGTAAAGATATCCGGGCGAGGCTATCGTAGTCACGGATGCTGATGTAGAAATGTAAAGGTATTCAGGCGAGGCTATCGCAGTCACGGACGCTGATGCAGAAATGTAAAGGTATCCGAGCGAGGCTGTCGCAGTCACGGATACTGATACAGAAATGTAAAGGTATCCGGGCAAGACTTTCGCAGTCACGGACGCTGATGCAGAAATGTAAAAGTATCCGGGCGAGGCTGTCGCAGTCACTGATACTGATACAGAAAAGTAAAGGAATCCGGGTGAGGCTATCGCCGTCACGGACGCTGATGCAGAAATGTAAAGGTACTCAGGCGCGGCTATCGCAGTCACGGACGCTGATGCAGAAATGTAAAGGTATCCGGGCGAGGCTAGCGCAATCACGGATCCTGATGAAGAAAATAAAGGCATTCGGGCGAGGCTATCGCAGTCACGGACGCTGATGCAGAAATGTAAAGGTACTCAGGCGCGGCTATCGCAGTCACGAACGCTGATGCAGAAATGTAAAGGTATCCGGGCGAGGCTGTTGCAGTCACGGATACTGATACAGAAAAGTAAAGGAATCCGGGCGAGGCTATCGCAGTCACGGACGCTGATGCAGAAATGTAAAGGTATCCGGGCGAGGCTGTTGCAGTCACGGATACTGATACAGAAAAGTAAAGGAATCCGGGCGAGGCTATCGCAGTCACGGACGCTGATGCAGAAATGTAAAGGTATCCGGGCGTGGCTGTGTGCAGTCACGGATACTGATACAGAAAAGTAAAGGAATCCGGGCGAGGCTATCGCAGTCACGGACGCTGATGCAGAAATGTAAAGGTATCCGAGCGAGGCTGTCGTAGTCACGGATACTGATACAGAAAAGTAAAGGTATCCAGGCGAGGCTGTCTCAGTCACGGATACTGATACAGAAAAGTAAAGGAATCTGGGCGAGGCTATCGCAGTCACGGACGCTGATGCAGAAAAGTAAAGGTATCCGGGCGAGCCTATCGCAGTCATGGACTCTGATGCAGAAATGTAAAGGAATCCGAGCGAGGCTATCGTAGTCACGGATACTGATACAGAAAAGTAAAGGAATCCGGGCGAGGCTATCGTAGTCACGGATGCTGATGTAGAAATGTAAAGGTATTCAGGCGAGGCTATCGCAGTCACGGACGCTGATGCAGAAATGTAAAGGTATCCGGGCGAGGCTAGCGCAATCATGGATCTTGATGAAGAAAATAAAGGTATCCGGGCGAGGCTATCGCAGTCACGGACAATGATGCAGAAATGTAAAGATATCCGGGCGAGGCTATCGTAGTCACGGATGCTGATGTAGAAATGTAAAGGTATTCAGGCGAGGCTATCGCAGTCACGGACGCTGATGCAGAATTGTAAAGGTATCCGGGCGAGGCTAGCGCAATCATGGATCTTGATGAAGAAAATAAAGGTATCCGGGCGAGGCTATCGCAGTCACGGACAATGATGCAGAAATGTAAAGATATCCGGGCGAGGCTATCGTAGTCACGGATGCTGATGTAGAAATGTAAAGGTATTCAGGCGAGGCTATCGCAGTCACGGACGCTGATGCAGAAATGTAAAGGTATCCGGGCGAGGCTGTTGCAGTCACGGATACTGATACAGAAAAAGTAAAGGAATCCGGGCGAGGCTATCGCAGTCACGGACGCTGATGCAGAAATGTAAAGGTATCCGGGCGAGGTTGTCGCAGTCACGGATACTGATACAGAAAAGTAAAGGAATCCGGGCGAGGCTATCGCAGTCACGGACGCTGATGCAGAAATGTAAAGGAATCCGAGCGAGGCTATCGTAGTCACGGATACTGATACAGAAAAGTAAAGGAATCCGGGCGAGGCTATCGTAGTCATGGATACTGATACAGAAAAGTAAAGGAATCCGGGCGAGGCTATCGTAGGCACGGATGCTGATGTAGAATTGTAAAGGTATTCAGGCGAGGCTATCGCAGTCACGGACGCTGATGCAGAAATGTAAAGGTATCCGGGCGAGGCTGTTGCAGTCACGGATACTGATACAGAAAAGTAAAGGAATCCGGGCGAGGCTATCGCAGTCACGGACGCTGATGCAGAAATGTAAAGGTATCCGGGCGAGGTTGTCGCAGTCACGGATACTGATACAGAAAAGTAAAGGAATCCGGGCGAGGCTATCGCAGTCACGGACGCTGATGCAGAAATGTAAAGGAATCCGAGCGAGGCTGTCGTAGTCACGGATACTGATACAGAAAAGTAAAGGTATCCAGGCGAGGCTGTCTCAGTCACGGATACTGATACAGAAAAGTAAAGGAATCTGGGCGAGGCTATCGCAGTCACGGACGCTGATGCAGAAAAGTAAAGGTATCCGGGCGAGGTTATCGCAGTCATGGACTCTGATGCAGAAATGTAAAGGAATCCGAGCGAGGCTATCGTAGTCACGGATACTGATACAGAAAAGTAAAGGAATCCGGGCGAGGCTATCGTAGTCACGGATGCTGATGTAGAAATGTAAAGGTATTCAGGCGAGGCTATCGCAGTCACGGACGCTGATGCAGAAATGTAAAGGTATCCGGGCGAGGCTAGCGCAATCATGGATCTTGATGAAGAAAATAAAGGTATCCGGGCGAGGCTATCGCAGTCACGGACAATGATGCAGAAATGTAAAGATATCCGGGCGAGGCTATCGTAGTCACGGATGCTGATGTAGAAATGTAAAGGTATTCAGGCGAGGCTATCGCAGTCACGGACGCTGATGCAGAATTGTAAAGGTATCCGGGCGAGGCTAGCGCAATCATGGATCTTGATGAAGAAAATAAAGGTATCCGGGCGAGGCTATCGCAGTCACGGACAATGATGCAGAAATGTAAAGATATCCGGGCGAGGCTATCGTAGTCACGGATGCTGATGTAGAAATGTAAAGGTATTCAGGCGAGGCTATCGCAGTCACGGACGCTGATGCAGAAATGTAAAGGTATCCGGGCGAGGCTGTTGCAGTCACGGATACTGATACAGAAAAGTAAAGGAATCCGGGCGAGGCTATCGCAGTCACGGACGCTGATGCAGAAATGTAAAGGTATCCGGGCGAGGTTGTCGCAGTCACGGATACTGATACAGAAAAGTAAAGGAATCCGGGCGAGGCTATCGCAGTCACGGACGCTGATGCAGAAATGTAAAGGAATCCGAGCGAGGCTATCGTAGTCACGGATACTGATACAGAAAAGTAAAGGAATCCGGGCGAGGCTATCGTAGTCACGGATACTGATACAGAAAAGTAAAGGAATCCGGGCGAGGGTATCGTAGGCACGGATGCTGATGTAGAATTGTAAAGGTATTCAGGCGAGGCTATCGCAGTCACGGACGCTGATGCAGAAATGTAAAGGTATCCGGGCGAGGCTGTTGCACTCACGGATACTGATACAGAAAAGTAAAGGAATCCGGGCGAGGCTATCGCAGTCACGGACGCTGATGCAGAAATGTAAAGGTATCCGGGCGAGGTTGTCGCAGTCACGGATACTGATACAGAAAAGTAAAGGAATCCGGGCGAGGCTATCGCAGTCACGGACGCTGATGCAGAAATGTAAAGGAATCCGAGCGAGGCTATCGTAGTCACGGATACTGATACAGAAAAGTAAAGGAATCCGGGCGAGGCTATCGTAGTCACGGATACTGATACACAAAAGTAAAGGAATCCGGGCGAGGCTATCGTAGTCACGGATGCTGATGTAGAAATGTAAAGGTATTCAGGCGAGGCTATCGCAGTCACGTACGCTGATGCAGAAATGTAAAGGAATCCGGGCGAGGCTATCGTAGTCACGGATACTGATACAGAAAAGTAAAGGAATCCGGGCGAGGCTATCGTAGGCACGGATGCTGATGTAGAAATGTAAAGGTATTCAGGCGAGGCTATCGCAGTCACGGACGCTGATGCAGAAATGTAAAGGTATCCGGGCGAGGTTGTCGCAGTCACGGATACTGATACAGAAAAGTAAAGGAATCCGGGCGTGGCTATCGCAGTCACGGACGCTGATGCAGAAATGTAAAGGAATCCGAGCGAGGCTATCGTAGTCACGGATACTGATACAGAAAAGTCAAGGAATCCGGGCGAGGCTATCGTAGGCACGGATGCTGATGTAGAAATGTAAAGGTATTCAGGCGAGGCTATCGCAGTCACGGACGCTGATGCAGAAATGTAAAGGTATCCGGGCGAGGTTGTCGCAGTCACGGATACTGATACAGAAAAGTAAAGGAATCCGGGCGTGGCTATCGCAGTCACGGACGCTGATGCAGAAATGTAAAGGAATCCGAGCGAGGCTATCGTAGTCACGGATACTGATACAGAAAAGTAAAGGAATCCGGGCGAGGCTATCATAGTCACGGATACTGATACACAAAAGTAAAGGAATCCGGGCGAGGCTATCGTAGTCACGGATGCTGATGTAGAATTGTAAAGGTATTCAGGCGAGGTAATCGCAGTCACGGACGCTGATGCAGAAATGTAAAGGTATCCGGGCGAGGCTGTTGCAGTCACGGATACTGATACAGAAAAGTAAAGGAATCCGGGCGAGGCTCTCGCAGTCACGGACGCTGATGCAGAAAAGTAAAGGTATCCGGGCGAGCCTATCGCAGTCATGGACTCTGATGCAGAAATGTAAAGGAATCCGAGCGAGGCTATCGTAGTCACGGATACTGATACAGAAAAGTAAAGGAATCCGGGCGAGGCTATCGTAGTCACGGATGCTGATGTAGAAATGTAAAGGTATTCAGGCGAGGCTATCGCAGTCACGGACGCTGATGCAGAAATGTAAAGGTATCCGGGCGAGGCTAGCGCAATCATGGATCTTGATGAAGAAAATAAAGGTATCCGGGCGAGGCTATCGCAGTCACGGACAATGATGCAGAAATGTAAAGATATCCGGGAGAGGCTATCGTAGTCACGGATGCTGATGTAGAAATGTAAAGGTATTCAGGCGAGGCTATCGCAGTCACGGACGCTGATGCAGAAATGTAAAGGTATCCGGGCGAGGCTAGCGCAATCATGGATCTTGATGAAGAAAATAAAGGTATCCGGGCGAGGCTATCGCAGTCACGGACAATGATGCAGAAATGTAAAGATATCCGGGCGAGGCTATCGTAGTCACGGATGCTGATGTAGAAATGTAAAGGTATTCAGGCGAGGCTATCGCAGTCACGGACGCTGATGCAGAAATGTAAAGGTATCCGAGCGAGGCTGTCGCAGTCACGGATACTGATACAGAAATGTAAAGGTATCCGGGCAAGACTTTCGCAGTCACGGACGCTGATGCAGAAATGTAAAAGTATCCGGGCGAGGCTGTCGCAGTCACTGATACTGATACAGAAAAGTAAAGGAATCCGGGTGAGGCTATCGCCGTCACGGACGCTGATGCAGAAATGTAAAGGTACTCAGGCGCGGCTATCGCAGTCACGGACGCTGATGCAGAAATGTAAAGGTATCCGGGCGAGGCTAGCGCAATCACGGATCCTGATGAAGAAAATAAAGGTATTCGGGCGAGGCTATCGCAGTCACGGACGCTGATGCAGAAATGTAAAGGTACTCAGGCGCGGCTATCGCAGTCACGAACGCTGATGCAGAAATGTAAAGGTATCCGGGCGAGGCTGTTGCAGTCACGGATACTGATACAGAAAAGTAAAGGAATCCGGGCGAGGCTATCGCAGTCACGGACGCTGATGCAGAAATGTAAAGGTATCCGGGCGAGGCTGTTGCAGTCACGGATACTGATACAGAAAAGTAAAGGAATCCGGGCGAGGCTATCGCAGTCACGGACGCTGATGCAGAAATGTAAAGGTATCCGGGCGTGGCTGTGTGCAGTCACGGATACTGATACAGAAAAGTAAAGGAATCCGGGCGAGGCTATCGCAGTCACGGACGCTGATGCAGAAATGTAAAGGTATCCGAGCGAGGCTGTCGTAGTCACGGATACTGATACAGAAAAGTAAAGGTATCCAGGCGAGGCTGTCTCAGTCACGGATACTGATACAGAAAAGTAAAGGAATCTGGGCGAGGCTATCGCAGTCACGGACGCTGATGCAGAAAAGTAAAGGTATCCGGGCGAGCCTATCGCAGTCATGGACTCTGATGCAGAAATGTAAAGGAATCCGAGCGAGGCTATCGTAGTCACGGATACTGATACAGAAAAGTAAAGGAATCCGGGCGAGGCTATCGTAGTCACGGATGCTGATGTAGAAATGTAAAGGTATTCAGGCGAGGCTATCGCAGTCACGGACGCTGATGCAGAAATGTAAAGGTATCCGGGCGAGGCTAGCGCAATCATGGATCTTGATGAAGAAAATAAAGGTATCCGGGCGAGGCTATCGCAGTCACGGACAATGATGCAGAAATGTAAAGATATCCGGGCGAGGCTATCGTAGTCACGGATGCTGATGTAGAAATGTAAAGGTATTCAGGCGAGGCTATCGCAGTCACGGACGCTGATGCAGAATTGTAAAGGTATCCGGGCGAGGCTAGCGCAATCATGGATCTTGATGAAGAAAATAAAGGTATCCGGGCGAGGCTATCGCAGTCACGGACAATGATGCAGAAATGTAAAGATATCCGGGCGAGGCTATCGTAGTCACGGATGCTGATGTAGAAATGTAAAGGTATTCAGGCGAGGCTATCGCAGTCACGGACGCTGATGCAGAAATGTAAAGGTATCCGGGCGAGGCTGTTGCAGTCACGGATACTGATACAGAAAAAGTAAAGGAATCCGGGCGAGGCTATCGCAGTCACGGACGCTGATGCAGAAATGTAAAGGTATCCGGGCGAGGTTGTCGCAGTCACGGATACTGATACAGAAAAGTAAAGGAATCCGGGCGAGGCTATCGCAGTCACGGACGCTGATGCAGAAATGTAAAGGAATCCGAGCGAGGCTATCGTAGTCACGGATACTGATACAGAAAAGTAAAGGAATCCGGGCGAGGCTATCGTAGTCATGGATACTGATACAGAAAAGTAAAGGAATCCGGGCGAGGCTATCGTAGGCACGGATGCTGATGTAGAATTGTAAAGGTATTCAGGCGAGGCTATCGCAGTCACGGACGCTGATGCAGAAATGTAAAGGTATCCGGGCGAGGCTGTTGCAGTCACGGATACTGATACAGAAAAGTAAAGGAATCCGGGCGAGGCTATCGCAGTCACGGACGCTGATGCAGAAATGTAAAGGTATCCGGGCGAGGTTGTCGCAGTCACGGATACTGATACAGAAAAGTAAAGGAATCCGGGCGAGGCTATCGCAGTCACGGACGCTGATGCAGAAATGTAAAGGAATCCGAGCGAGGCTGTCGTAGTCACGGATACTGATACAGAAAAGTAAAGGTATCCAGGCGAGGCTGTCTCAGTCACGGATACTGATACAGAAAAGTAAAGGAATCTGGGCGAGGCTATCGCAGTCACGGACGCTGATGCAGAAAAGTAAAGGTATCCGGGCGAGGTTATCGCAGTCATGGACTCTGATGCAGAAATGTAAAGGAATCCGAGCGAGGCTATCGTAGTCACGGATACTGATACAGAAAAGTAAAGGAATCCGGGCGAGGCTATCGTAGTCACGGATGCTGATGTAGAAATGTAAAGGTATTCAGGCGAGGCTATCGCAGTCACGGACGCTGATGCAGAAATGTAAAGGTATCCGGGCGAGGCTAGCGCAATCATGGATCTTGATGAAGAAAATAAAGGTATCCGGGCGAGGCTATCGCAGTCACGGACAATGATGCAGAAATGTAAAGATATCCGGGCGAGGCTATCGTAGTCACGGATGCTGATGTAGAAATGTAAAGGTATTCAGGCGAGGCTATCGCAGTCACGGACGCTGATGCAGAATTGTAAAGGTATCCGGGCGAGGCTAGCGCAATCATGGATCTTGATGAAGAAAATAAAGGTATCCGGGCGAGGCTATCGCAGTCACGGACAATGATGCAGAAATGTAAAGATATCCGGGCGAGGCTATCGTAGTCACGGATGCTGATGTAGAAATGTAAAGGTATTCAGGCGAGGCTATCGCAGTCACGGACGCTGATGCAGAAATGTAAAGGTATCCGGGCGAGGCTGTTGCAGTCACGGATACTGATACAGAAAAGTAAAGGAATCCGGGCGAGGCTATCGCAGTCACGGACGCTGATGCAGAAATGTAAAGGTATCCGGGCGAGGTTGTCGCAGTCACGGATACTGATACAGAAAAGTAAAGGAATCCGGGCGAGGCTATCGCAGTCACGGACGCTGATGCAGAAATGTAAAGGAATCCGAGCGAGGCTATCGTAGTCACGGATACTGATACAGAAAAGTAAAGGAATCCGGGCGAGGCTATCGTAGTCACGGATACTGATACAGAAAAGTAAAGGAATCCGGGCGAGGCTATCGTAGGCACGGATGCTGATGTAGAATTGTAAAGGTATTCAGGCGAGGCTATCGCAGTCACGGACGCTGATGCAGAAATGTAAAGGTATCCGGGCGAGGCTGTTGCACTCACGGATACTGATACAGAAAAGTAAAGGAATCCGGGCGAGGCTATCGCAGTCACGGACGCTGATGCAGAAATGTAAAGGTATCCGGGCGAGGTTGTCGCAGTCACGGATACTGATACAGAAAAGTAAAGGAATCCGGGCGAGGCTATCGCAGTCACGGACGCTGATGCAGAAATGTAAAGGAATCCGAGCGAGGCTATCGTAGTCACGGATACTGATACAGAAAAGTAAAGGAATCCGGGCGAGGCTATCGTAGTCACGGATACTGATACACAAAAGTAAAGGAATCCGGGCGAGGCTATCGTAGTCACGGATGCTGATGTAGAAATGTAAAGGTATTCAGGCGAGGCTATCGCAGTCACGTACGCTGATGCAGAAATGTAAAGGAATCCGGGCGAGGCTATCGTAGTCACGGATACTGATACAGAAAAGTAAAGGAATCCGGGCGAGGCTATCGTAGGCACGGATGCTGATGTAGAAATGTAAAGGTATTCAGGCGAGGCTATCGCAGTCACGGACGCTGATGCAGAAATGTAAAGGTATTCGGGCGAGGTTGTCGCAGTCACGGATACTGATACAGAAAAGTAAAGGAATACGGGCGTGGCTATCGCAGTCACGGACGCTGATGCAGAAATGTAAAGGAATCCGAGCGAGGCTATCGTAGTCACGGATACTGATACAGAAAAGTCAAGGAATCCGGGCGAGGCTATCGTAGGCACGGATGCTGATGTAGAAATGTAAAGGTATTCAGGCGAGGCTATCGCAGTCACGGACGCTGATGCAGAAATGTAAAGGTATCCGGGCGAGGTTGTCGCAGTCACGGATACTGATACAGAAAAGTAAAGGAATCCGGGCGTGGCTATCGCAGTCACGGACGCTGATGCAGAAATGTAAAGGAATCCGAGCGAGGCTATCGTAGTCACGGATACTGATACAGAAAAGTAAAGGAATCCGGGCGAGGCTATCATAGTCACGGATACTGATACACAAAAGTAAAGGAATCCGGGCGAGGCTATCGTAGTCACGGATGCTGATGTAGAATTGTAAAGGTATTCAGGCGAGGCTATCGCAGTCACGGACGCTGATGCAGAAATGTAAAGGTATCCGGGCGAGGCTGTTGCAGTCACGGATACTGATACAGAAAAGTAAAGGAATCCGGGCGAGGCTATCGCAGTCACGGACGCTGATGCAGAAATGTAAAGGTATCCGGGCGAGGTTGTCGCAGTCACGGATACTGATACAGAAAAGTAAAGGAATCCGGGCGAGGCTATCGCAGTCACGGACGCTGATGCAGAAATGTAAAGGAATCCGAGCGAGGCTATCGTAGTCACGGATACTGATACAGAAAAGTAAAGGAATCCGGGCGAGGCTATCGTAGTCACGGATACTGATACAGAAAAGTAAAGGAATCCGGGCGAGGCTATCGTAGGCACGGATGCTGATGTAGAATTGTAAAGGTATTCAGGCGAGGCTATCGCAGTCACGGACGCTGATGCAGAAATGTAAAGGTATCCGGGCGAGGCTGTTGCACTCACGGATACTGATACAGAAAAGTAAAGGAATCCGGGCGAGGCTATCGCAGTCACGGACGCTGATGCAGAAATGTAAAGGTATCCGGGCGAGGTTGTCGCAGTCACGGATACTGATACAGAAAAGTAAAGGAATCCGGGCGAGGCTATCGCAGTCACGGACGCTGATGCAGAAATGTAAAGGAATCCGAGCGAGGCTATCGTAGTCACGGATACTGATACAGAAAAGTCAAGGAATCCGGGCGAGGCTATCGTAGGCACGGATGCTGATGTAGAAATGTAAAGGTATTCAGGCGAGGCTATCGCAGTCACGGACGCTGATGCAGAAATGTAAAGGTATCCGGGCGAGGTTGTCGCAGTCACGGATACTGATACAGAAAAGTAAAGGAATCCGGGCGTGGCTATCGCAGTCACGGACGCTGATGCAGAAATGTAAAGGAATCCGAGCGAGGCTATCGTAGTCACGGATACTGATACAGAAAAGTAAAGGAATCCGGGCGAGGCTATCATAGTCACGGATACTGATACACAAAAGTAAAGGAATCCGGGCGAGGCTATCGTAGTCACGGATGCTGATGTAGAATTGTAAAGGTATTCAGGCGAGGCTATCGCAGTCACGGACGCTGATGCAGAAATGTAAAGGTATCCGGGCGAGGCTGTTGCAGTCACGGATACTGATACAGAAAAGTAAAGGAATCCGGGCGAGGCTATCGCAGTCACGGACGCTGATGCAGAAATGTAAAGGTATCCGGGCGAGGTTGTCGCAGTCACGGATACTGATACAGAAAAGTAAAGGAATCCGGGCGAGGCTATCGCAGTCACGGACGCTGATGCAGAAATGTAAAGGAATCCGAGCGAGGCTATCGTAGTCACGGATACTGATACAGAAAAGTAAAGGAATCCGGGCGAGGCTATCGTAGTCACGGATACTGATACAGAAAAGTAAAGGAATCCGGGCGAGGCTATCGTAGGCACGGATGCTGATGTAGAATTGTAAAGGTATTCAGGCGAGGCTATCGCAGTCACGGACGCTGATGCAGAAATGTAAAGGTATCCGGGCGAGGCTGTTGCACTCACGGATACTGATACAGAAAAGTAAAGGAATCCGGGCGAGGCTATCGCAGTCACGGACGCTGATGCAGAAATGTAAAGGTATCCGGGCGAGGTTGTCGCAGTCACGGATACTGATACAGAAAAGTAAAGGAATCCGGGCGAGGCTATCGCAGTCACGGACGCTGATGCAGAAATGTAAAGGAATCCGAGCGAGGCTATCGTAGTCACGGATACTGATACAGAAAAGTAAAGGAATCCGGGCGAGGCTATCGTAGTCACGGATACTGATACAGAAAAGTAAAGGAATCCGGGCGAGGCTATCGTAGGCACGGATGCTGATGTAGAATTGTAAAGGTATTCAGGCGAGGCTATCGCAGTCACGGACGCTGATGCAGAAATGTAAAGGTATCCGGGCGAGGCTGTTGCACTCACGGATACTGATACAGAAAAGTAAAGGAATCCGGGCGAGGCTATCGCAGTCACGGACGCTGATGCAGAAATGTAAAGGTATCCGGGCGAGGTTGTCGCAGTCACGGATACTGATACAGAAAAGTAAAGGAATCCGGGCGAGGCTATCGTAGTCACGGATACTGATACAGAAAAGTAAAGGAATCCGGGCGAGGCTATCGTAGGCACGGATGCTGATGTAGAAATGTAAAGGTATTCAGGCGAGGCTATCGCAGTCACGGACGCTGATGCAGAAATGTAAAGGTATCCGGGCGAGGTTGTCGCAGTCACGGATACTGATACAGAAAAGTAAAGGAATCCGGGCGTGGCTATCGCAGTCACGGACGCTGATGCAGAAATGTAAAGGAATCCGAGCGAGGCTATCGTAGTCACGGATACTGATACAGAAAAGTAAAGGAATCCGGGCGAGGCTATCATAGTCACGGATACTGATACACAAAAGTAAAGGAATCCGGGCGAGGCTATCGTAGTCACGGATGCTGATGTAGAATTGTAAAGGTATTCAGGCGAGGCTATCGCAGTCACGGACGCTGATGCAGAAATGTAAAGGTATCCGGGCGAGGCTGTTGCAGTCACGGATACTGATACAGAAAAGTAAAGGAATCCGGGCGAGGCTATCGCAGTCACGGACGCTGATGCAGAAATGTAAAGGTATCCGGGCGAGGTTGTCGCAGTCACGGATACTGATACAGAAAAGTAAAGGAATCCGGGCGAGGCTATCGCAGTCACGGACGCTGATGCAGAAATGTAAAGGAATCCGAGCGAGGCTATCGTAGTCACGGATACTGATACAGAAAAGTAAAGGAATCCGGGCGAGGCTATCGTAGTCACGGATACTGATACAGAAAGTAAAGGAATCCGGGCGAGGCTATCATAGGCACGGATGCTGATGTAGAATTGTAAAGGTATTCAGGCGAGGCTATCGCAGTCACGGACGCTGATGCAGAAATGTAAAGGTATCCGGGCGAGGCTGTTGCACTCACGGATACTGATACAGAAAAGTAAAGGAATCCGGGCGAGGCTATCGCAGTCACGGACGCTGATGCAGAAATGTAAAGGAATCCGAGCGAGGCTATCGTAGTCACGGATACTGATACAGAAAAGTAAAGGAATCCGGGCGAGGCTATCGTAGTCACGGATACTGATACACAAAAGTAAAGGAATCCGGGCGAGGCTATCGTAGTCACGGATGCTGATGTAGAAATGTAAAGGTATTCAGGCGAGGCTATCGCAGTCACGTACGCTGATGCAGAAATGTAAAGGAATCCGGGCGAGGCTATCGTAGTCACGGATACTGATACAGAAAAGTAAAGGAATCCGGGCGAGGCTATCGTAGGCACGGATGCTGATGTAGAAATGTAAAGGTATTCAGGCGAGGCTATCGCAGTCACGGACGCTGATGCAGAAATGTAAAGGTATTCGGGCGAGGTTGTCGCAGTCACGGATACTGATACAGAAAAGTAAAGGAATCCGGGCGTGGCTATCGCAGTCACGGACGCTGATGCAGAAATGTAAAGGAATCCGAGCGAGGCTATCGTAGTCACGGATACTGATACAGAAAAGTCAAGGAATCCGGGCGAGGCTATCGTAGGCACGGATGCTGATGTAGAAATGTAAAGGTATTCAGGCGAGGCTATCGCAGTCACGGACGCTGATGCAGAAATGTAAAGGTATCCGGGCGAGGTTGTCGCAGTCACGGATACTGATACAGAAAAGTAAAGGAATCCGGGCGTGGCTATCGCAGTCACGGACGCTGATGCAGAAATGTAAAGGAATCCGAGCGAGGCTATCGTAGTCACGGATACTGATACAGAAAAGTAAAGGAATCCGGGCGAGGCTATCATAGTCACGGATACTGATACACAAAAGTAAAGGAATCCGGGCGAGGCTATCGTAGTCACGGATGCTGATGTAGAATTGTAAAGGTATTCAGGCGAGGCTATCGCAGTCACGGACGCTGATGCAGAAATGTAAAGGTATCCGGGCGAGGCTGTTGCAGTCACGGATACTGATACAGAAAAGTAAAGGAATCCGGGCGAGGCTATCGCAGTCACGGACGCTGATGCAGAAATGTAAAGGTACTCAGGCGCGGCTATCGCAGTCACGAACGCTGATGCAGAAATGTAAAGGTATCCGGGCGAGGCTAGCGCAATCACGGATCCTGATGAAGAAAATAAAGGTATTCGGGCGAGGCTATCGTAGTCACGGATACTGATGCAGAAAAGTAAAGGAATCCGGGCGAGGCTATCGTAGTCACGGACGCTGATGCAGAAATGTAAAGGTACTCAGGCGCGGCTATCGCAGTCACGGACGCTGATGCAGAAATGTAAAGGTATCCGGGCGAGGTTGTCGCAGTCACGGATACTGATACAGAAACGTAAAGGAATCCGGGCGAGGCTATCGCAGTCACGGACGTTGATGCAGAAATGTAAAGGAATCCGAGCGAGGCTATCGTAGTCACGGACGCTGATGCAGAAATGTAAAGGAATCCGAGCGAGGCTATCGTAGTCACGGATACTTATACAGAAAAGTAAAGGAATCCGGGCGAGGCTATCGTAGTCACGGATACTGATACACAAAAGTAAAGGAATCCGGGCGAGGCTATCGTAGTCACGGATGCTGATGTAGAATTGTAAAGGTATTCAGGCGAGGCTATCGCAGTCACGGACGCTGATGCAGAAATGTAAAGGTATCCGGGCGAGGCTGTTGCAGTCACGGATACTGATACAGAAAAGTAAAGGAATCCGGGCGAGGCTATCGCAGTCACGGACGCTGATGCAGAAATGTAAAGGTATCCGGGCGAGGCTGTTGCAGTCACGGATACTGATACAGAAAAGTAAAGGAATCCGGGCGAGGCTATCGCAGTCACGGACGCTGATGCAGAAATGTAAAGGTATCCGGGCGAGGCTGTCGTAGTCACGGATACTGATACAGAAAAGTAAAGGTATCCAGGCGAGGCTGTCTCAGTCACGGATACTGATACAGAAAAGTAAAGGAATCTGGGCGAGGCTATCGCAGTCACGGACGCTGATGCAGAAAAGTAAAGGTATCCGGGCGAGCCTATCGCAGTCATGGACTCTGATGCAGAAATGTAAAGGAATCCGAGCGAAGCTATCGTAGTCACGGATACTGATACAGAAAAGTAAAGGAATCCGGGCGAGGCTATCGTAGTCACGGATGCTGATGTAGAAATGTAAAGGTATTCAGGCGAGGCTATCGCAGTCACGGACGCTGATGCAGAAATGTAAAGGTATCCGGGCGAGGCTAGCGCAATCATGGATCTTGATGAAGAAAATAAAGGTATCCGGGCGAGGCTATCGCAGTCACGGACAATGATGCTGAAATGTAAAGATATCCGGGAGAGGCTATCGTAGTCACGGATGCTGATGTAGAAATGTAAAGGTATTCAGGCGAGGCTATCGCAGTCACGGACGCTGATGCAGAAATGTAAAGGTATCCGGGCGAGGCTAGCGCAATCATGGATCTTGATGAAGAAAATAAAGGTATCCTGGCGAGGCTATCGCAGTCACGGACAATGATGCAGAAATGTAAAGATATCCGGGCGAGGCTATCGTAGTCACGGATGCTGATGTAGAAATGTAAAGGTATTCAGGCGAGGCTATCGCAGTCACGGACGCTGATGCAGAAATGTAAAGGTATCCGGGCGAGGCTGTTGCAGTCACGGATACTGATACAGAAAAGTAAAGGTATTCAGGCGAGGCTATCGTAGTCACGGACGCTGATGCAGAAATGTAAAGGTATCCGGGCGAGGCTGTTGCAGTCACGGATACTGATACAGAAAAGTAAAGGAATCCGGGCGAGGCTATCGCAGTCACGGACGCTGATGCAGAAATGTAAAGGTATCCGGGCGAGGTTGTCGCAGTCACGGATACTGATACAGAAAAGTAAAGGAATCCGGGCGAGGCTATCGCAGTCACGGACGCTGATGCAGAAATGTAAAGGAATCCGAGCGAGGCTGTCGTAGTCACGGATACTGATACAGAAAAGTAAAGGTATCCAGGCGAGGCTGTCTCAGTCACGGATACTGATACAGAAAAGTAAAGGAATCTGGGCGAGGCTATCGCAGTCACGGACGCTGATGCAGAAAAGTAAAGGTATCCGGGCGAGGTTATCGCAGTCATGGACTCTGATGCAGAAATGTAAAGGAATCCGAGCGAGGCTATCGTAGTCACGGATACTGATACAGAAAAGTAAAGGAATCCGGGCGAGGCTATCGTAGTCACGGATGCTGATGTAGAAATGTAAAGGTATTCAGGCGAGGCTATCGCAGTCACGGACGCTGATGCAGAAATGTAAAGGTATCCGGGCGAGGCTAGCGCAATCATGGATCTTGATGAAGAAAATAAAGGTATCCGGGCGAGGCTATCGCAGTCACGGACAATGATGCAGAAATGTAAAGATATCCGGGCGAGGCTATCGTAGTCACGGATGCTGATGTAGAAATGTAAAGGTATTCAGGCGAGGCTATCGCAGTCACGGACGCTGATGCAGAATTGTAAAGGTATCCGGGCGAGGCTAGCGCAATCATGGATCTTGATGAAGAAAATAAAGGTATCCGGGCGAGGCTATCGCAGTCACGGACAATGATGCAGAAATGTAAAGATATCCGGGCGAGGCTATCGTAGTCACGGATGCTGATGTAGAAATGTAAAGGTATTCAGGCGAGGCTATCGCAGTCACGGACGCTGATGCAGAAATGTAAAGGTATCCGGGCGAGGCTGTTGCAGTCACGGATACTGATACAGAAAAGTAAAGGAATCCGGGCGAGGCTATCGCAGTCACGGACGCTGATGCAGAAATGTAAAGGTATCCGGGCGAGGTTGTCGCAGTCACGGATACTGATACAGAAAAGTAAAGGAATCCGGGCGAGGCTATCGCAGTCACGGACGCTGATGCAGAAATGTAAAGGAATCCGAGCGAGGCTATCGTAGTCACGGATACTGATACAGAAAAGTAAAGGAATCCGGGCGAGGCTATCGTAGTCACGGATACTGATACAGAAAAGTAAAGGAATCCGGGCGAGGCTATCGTAGGCACGGATGCTGATGTAGAATTGTAAAGGTATTCAGGCGAGGCTATCGCAGTCACGGACGCTGATGCAGAAATGTAAAGGTATCCGGGCGAGGCTGTTGCACTCACGGATACTGATACAGAAAAGTAAAGGAATCCGGGCGAGGCTATCGCAGTCACGGACGCTGATGCAGAAATGTAAAGGTATCCGGGCGAGGTTGTCGCAGTCACGGATACTGATACAGAAAAGTAAAGGAATCCGGGCGAGGCTATCGCAGTCACGGACGCTGATGCAGAAATGTAAAGGAATCCGAGCGAGGCTATCGTAGTCACGGATACTGATACAGAAAAGTAAAGGAATCCGGGCGAGGCTATCGTAGTCACGGATACTGATACACAAAAGTAAAGGAATCCGGGCGAGGCTATCGTAGTCACGGATGCTGATGTAGAAATGTAAAGGTATTCAGGCGAGGCTATCGCAGTCACGTACGCTGATGCAGAAATGTAAAGGAATCCGGGCGAGGCTATCGTAGTCACGGATACTGATACAGAAAAGTAAAGGAATCCGGGCGAGGCTATCGTAGGCACGGATGCTGATGTAGAAATGTAAAGGTATTCAGGCGAGGCTATCGCAGTCACGGACGCTGATGCAGAAATGTAAAGGTATCCGGGCGAGGTTGTCGCAGTCACGGATACTGATACAGAAAAGTAAAGGAATCCGGGCGTGGCTATCGCAGTCACGGACGCTGATGCAGAAATGTAAAGGAATCCGAGCGAGGCTATCGTAGTCACGGATACTGATACAGAAAAGTAAAGGAATCCGGGCGAGGCTATCATAGTCACGGATACTGATACACAAAAGTAAAGGAATCCGGGCGAGGCTATCGTAGTCACGGATGCTGATGTAGAATTGTAAAGGTATTCAGGCGAGGCTATCGCAGTCACGGACGCTGATGCAGAAATGTAAAGGTATCCGGGCGAGGCTGTTGCAGTCACGGATACTGATACAGAAAAGTAAAGGAATCCGGGCGAGGCTATCGCAGTCACGGACGCTGATGCAGAAATGTAAAGGTACTCAGGCGCGGCTATCGCAGTCACGGACGCTGATGCAGAAATGTAAAGGTATCCGGGCGAGGCTGTTGCAGTCACGGATACTGATACAGAAAAGTAAAGGAATCCGGGCGAGGCTATCGCAGTCACGGACGCTGATGCAGAAATGTAAAGGAATCCGAGCGAGGCTATCGTAGTCACGGATACTGATACAGAAAAGTAAAGGAATCCGGGCGAGGCTATCGTAGTCACGGATACTGATACAGAAAAGTAAAGGAATCCGGGCGAGGCTATCGTAGGCACGGATGCTGATGTAGAATTGTAAAGGTATTCAGGCGAGGCTATCGCAGTCACGGACGCTGATGCAGAAATGTAAAGGTATCCGGGCGAGGCTGTTGCACTCACGGATACTGATACAGAAAAGTAAAGGAATCCGGGCGAGGCTATCGCAGTCACGGACGCTGATGCAGAAATGTAAAGGTATCCGGGCGAGGTTGTCGCAGTCACGGATACTGATACAGAAAAGTAAAGGAATCCGGGCGAGGCTATCGCAGTCACGGACGCTGATGCAGAAATGTAAAGGAATCCGAGCGAGGCTATCGTAGTCACGGATACTGATACAGAAAAGTAAAGGAATCCGGGCGAGGCTATCGTAGTCACGGATACTGATGCAGAAAAGTAAAGGAATCCGGGCGAGGCTATCGTAGTCACGGACGCTGATGCAGAAATGTAAAGGTACTCAGGCGCCGCAATCGCAGTCACGGACGCTGATGCAGAAATGTAAAGGTATCCGGGCGAGGTTGTCGCAGTCACGGATACTGATACAGAAAAGTAAAGGAATCCGGGAAGGCTATCGCAGTCACGGACGCTGATGCAGAAATGTAAAGGAATCCGAGCGAGGCTATCGTAGTCACGGACGCTGATGCAGAAATGTAAAGGAATCCGAGCGAGGCTATCGTAGTCACGGATACTTATACAGAAAAGTAAAGGAATCCGGGCGAGGCTATCGTAGTCACGGATACTGATACACAAAAGTAAAGGAATCCGGGCGAGGCTATCGTAGTCACGGATGCTGATGTAGAATTGTAAAGGTATTCAGGCGAGGCTATCGCAGTCACGGACGCTGATGCAGAAATGTAAATGTATCCGGGCGAGGCTGTTGCAGTCACGGATACTGATACAGAAAAGTAAAGGAATCCGGGCGAGGCTATCGCAGTCACGGACGCTGATGCAGAAATGTAAAGGTATCCGGGCGAGGCTGTTGCAGTCACGGATACTGATACAGAAAAGTAAAGGAATCCGGGCGAGGCTATCGCAGTCACGGACGCTGATGCAGAAATGTAAAGGTATCCGGGCGAGGCTGTTGCAGTCACGGATACTGATACAGAAAAGTAAAGGAATCCGGGCGAGGCTATCGCAGTCACGGACGCTGATGCAGAAATGTAAAGGTATCCGGGCGAGGCTGTCGTAGTCACGGATACTGATACAGAAAAGTAAAGGTATCCAGGCGAGGCTGTCTCAGTCACGGATACTGATACAGAAAAGTAAAGGAATCTGGGCGAGGCTATCGCAGTCACGGACGCTGATGCAGAAATGTAAAGGTATCCGGGCGAGGCTGTTGCAGTCACGGATACTGATACAGAAATGTAAAGGAATCCGGGCGAGGCTATCGCAGTCACGGACGCTGATGCAGAAATGTAAAGGTATCCGGGCGAGGCTGTCGTAGTCACGGATACTGATACAGAAAAGTAAAGGTATCCAGGCGAGGCTGTCTCAGTCACGGATACTGATACAGAAAAGTAAAGGAATCTGGGCGAGGCTATCGCAGTCACGGACGCTGATGCAGAAATGTAAAGGTATCCGGGCGAGGTTGTCGCAGTCACGGATACTGATACAGAAAAGTAAAGGAATCCGGGAAGGCTATCGCAGTCACGGACGCTGATGCAGAAATGTAAAGGAATCCGAGCGAGGCTATCGTAGTCACGGATACTGATACAGAAATCTAAAGGTATTCAGGCGAGGCTATCGCAGTCACGGACGCTGATGCAGAAATGTAAAGGTATCCGGGCGAGGCTAGCGCAATCATGGATCTTGATGAAGAAAATAAAGGTATCCGGGCGAGGCTATCGCAGTCACGGACAATGATGCAGAAATGTAAAGATATCCGGGAGAGGCTATCGTAGTCACGGATGCTGATGTAGAAATGTAAAGGTATTCAGGCGAGGCTATCGCAGTCACGGACGCTGATGCAGAAATGTAAAGGTATCCGGGCGAGGCTAGCGCAATCATGGATCTTGATGAAGAAAATAAAGGTATCCGGGCGAGGCTATCGCAGTCACGGACAATGATGCAGAAATGTAAAGATATCCGGGCGAGGCTATCGTAGTCACGGATGCTGATGTAGAAATGTAAAGGTATTCAGGCGAGGCTATCGCAGTCACGGACGCTGATGCAGAAATGTAAAGGTATCCGAGCGAGGCTGTCGCAGTCACGGATACTGATACAGAAATGTAAAGGTATCCGGGCAAGACTTTCGCAGTCACGGACGCTGATGCAGAAATGTAAAAGTATCCGGGCGAGGCTGTCGCAGTCACTGATACTGATACAGAAAAGTAAAGGAATCCGGGTGAGGCTATCGCCGTCACGGACGCTGATGCAGAAATGTAAAGGTACTCAGGCGCGGCTATCGCAGTCACGGACGCTGATGCAGAAATGTAAAGGTATCCGGGCGAGGCTAGCGCAATCACGGATCCTGATGAAGAAAATAAAGGTATTCGGGCGAGGCTATCGCAGTCACGGACGCTGATGCAGAAATGTAAAGGTACTCAGGCGCGGCTATCGCAGTCACGAACGCTGATGCAGAAATGTAAAGGTATCCGGGCGAGGCTGTTGCAGTCACGGATACTGATACAGAAAAGTAAAGGAATCCGGGCGAGGCTATCGCAGTCACGGACGCTGATGCAGAAATGTAAAGGTATCCGGGCGAGGCTGTTGCAGTCACGGATACTGATACAGAAAAGTAAAGGAATCCGGGCGAGGCTATCGCAGTCACGGACGCTGATGCAGAAATGTAAAGGTATCCGGGCGTGGCTGTGTGCAGTCACGGATACTGATACAGAAAAGTAAAGGAATCCGGGCGAGGCTATCGCAGTCACGGACGCTGATGCAGAAATGTAAAGGTATCCGAGCGAGGCTGTCGTAGTCACGGATACTGATACAGAAAAGTAAAGGTATCCAGGCGAGGCTGTCTCAGTCACGGATACTGATACAGAAAAGTAAAGGAATCTGGGCGAGGCTATCGCAGTCACGGACGCTGATGCAGAAAAGTAAAGGTATCCGGGCGAGCCTATCGCAGTCATGGACTCTGATGCAGAAATGTAAAGGAATCCGAGCGAGGCTATCGTAGTCACGGATACTGATACAGAAAAGTAAAGGAATCCGGGCGAGGCTATCGTAGTCACGGATGCTGATGTAGAAATGTAAAGGTATTCAGGCGAGGCTATCGCAGTCACGGACGCTGATGCAGAAATGTAAAGGTATCCGGGCGAGGCTAGCGCAATCATGGATCTTGATGAAGAAAATAAAGGTATCCGGGCGAGGCTATCGCAGTCACGGACAATGATGCAGAAATGTAAAGATATCCGGGCGAGGCTATCGTAGTCACGGATGCTGATGTAGAAATGTAAAGGTATTCAGGCGAGGCTATCGCAGTCACGGACGCTGATGCAGAATTGTAAAGGTATCCGGGCGAGGCTAGCGCAATCATGGATCTTGATGAAGAAAATAAAGGTATCCGGGCGAGGCTATCGCAGTCACGGACAATGATGCAGAAATGTAAAGATATCCGGGCGAGGCTATCGTAGTCACGGATGCTGATGTAGAAATGTAAAGGTATTCAGGCGAGGCTATCGCAGTCACGGACGCTGATGCAGAAATGTAAAGGTATCCGGGCGAGGCTGTTGCAGTCACGGATACTGATACAGAAAAAGTAAAGGAATCCGGGCGAGGCTATCGCAGTCACGGACGCTGATGCAGAAATGTAAAGGTATCCGGGCGAGGTTGTCGCAGTCACGGATACTGATACAGAAAAGTAAAGGAATCCGGGCGAGGCTATCGCAGTCACGGACGCTGATGCAGAAATGTAAAGGAATCCGAGCGAGGCTATCGTAGTCACGGATACTGATACAGAAAAGTAAAGGAATCCGGGCGAGGCTATCGTAGTCACGGATACTGATACAGAAAAGTAAAGGAATCCGGGCGAGGCTATCGTAGGCACGGATGCTGATGTAGAATTGTAAAGGTATTCAGGCGAGGCTATCGCAGTCACGGACGCTGATGCAGAAATGTAAAGGTATCCGGGCGAGGCTGTTGCAGTCACGGATACTGATACAGAAAAGTAAAGGAATCCGGGCGAGGCTATCGCAGTCACGGACGCTGATGCAGAAATGTAAAGGTATCCGGGCGAGGTTGTCGCAGTCACGGATACTGATACAGAAAAGTAAAGGAATCCGGGCGAGGCTATCGCAGTCACGGACGCTGATGCAGAAATGTAAAGGAATCCGAGCGAGGCTGTCGTAGTCACGGATACTGATACAGAAAAGTAAAGGTATCCAGGCGAGGCTGTCTCAGTCACGGATACTGATACAGAAAAGTAAAGGAATCTGGGCGAGGCTATCGCAGTCACGGACGCTGATGCAGAAAAGTAAAGGTATCCGGGCGAGGTTATCGCAGTCATGGACTCTGATGCAGAAATGTAAAGGAATCCGAGCGAGGCTATCGTAGTCACGGATACTGATACAGAAAAGTAAAGGAATCCGGGCGAGGCTATCGTAGTCACGGATGCTGATGTAGAAATGTAAAGGTATTCAGGCGAGGCTATCGCAGTCACGGACGCTGATGCAGAAATGTAAAGGTATCCGGGCGGGGCTAGCGCAATCATGGATCTTGATGAAGAAAATAAAGGTATCCGGGCGAGGCTATCGCAGTCACGGACAATGATGCAGAAATGTAAAGATATCCGGGCGAGGCTATCGTAGTCACGGATGCTGATGTAGAAATGTAAAGGTATTCAGGCGAGGCTATCGCAGTCACGGACGCTGATGCAGAATTGTAAAGGTATCCGGGCGAGGCTAGCGCAATCATGGATCTTGATGAAGAAAATAAAGGTATCCGGGCGAGGCTATCGCAGTCACGGACAATGATGCAGAAATGTAAAGATATCCGGGCGAGGCTATCGTAGTCACGGATGCTGATGTAGAAATGTAAAGGTATTCAGGCGAGGCTATCGCAGTCACGGACGCTGATGCAGAAATGTAAAGGTATCCGGGCGAGGCTGTTGCAGTCACGGATACTGATACAGAAAAGTAAAGGAATCCGGGCGAGGCTATCGCAGTCACGGACGCTGATGCAGAAATGTAAAGGTATCCGGGCGAGGTTGTCGCAGTCACGGATACTGATACAGAAAAGTAAAGGAATCCGGGCGAGGCTATCGCAGTCACGGACGCTGATGCAGAAATGTAAAGGAATCCGAGCGAGGCTATCGTAGTCACGGATACTGATACAGAAAAGTAAAGGAATCCGGGCGAGGCTATCGTAGTCACGGATACTGATACAGAAAAGTAAAGGTATTCAGGCGAGGCTATCGCAGTCACGTACGCTGATGCAGAAATGTAAAGGAATCCGGGCGAGGCTATCGTAGTCACGGATACTGATACAGAAAAGTAAAGGAATCCGGGCGAGGCTATCGTAGGCACGGATGCTGATGTAGAAATGTAAAGGTATTCAGGCGAGGCTATCGCAGTCACGGACGCTGATGCAGAAATGTAAAGGTATCCGGGCGAGGTTGTCGCAGTCACGGATACTGATACAGAAAAGTAAAGGAATCCGGGCGTGGCTATCGCAGTCACGGACGCTGATGCAGAAATGTAAAGGAATCCGAGCGAGGCTATCGTAGTCACGGATACTGATACAGAAAAGTAAAGGAATCCGGGCGAGGCTATCATAGTCACGGATACTGATACACAAAAGTAAAGGAATCCGGCGCGAGGCTATCGTAGTCACGGATGCTGATGTAGAATTGTAAAGGTATTCAGGCGAGGCTATCGCAGTCACGGACGCTGATGCAGAAATGTAAAGGTATCCGGGCGAGGCTGTTGCAGTCACGGATACTGATACAGAAAAGTAAAGGAATCCGGGCGAGGCTATCGCAGTCACGGACGCTGATGCAGAAATGTAAAGGTACTCAGGCGCGGCTATCGCAGTCACGGACGCTGATGCAGAAATGTAAAGGTATCCGGGCGAGGCTGTTGCAGTCACGGATACTGATACAGAAAAGTAAAGGAATCCGGGCGAGGCTATCGCAGTCACGGACGCTGATGCAGAAATGTAAAGGTACTCAGGCGCGGCTATCGCAGTCACGAACGCTGATGCAGAAATGTAAAGGTATCCGGGCGAGGCTAGCGCAATCACGGATCCTGATGAAGAAAATAAAGGTATTCGGGCGAGGCTATCGTAGTCACGGATACTGATGCAGAAAAGTAAAGGAATCCGGGCGAGGCTATCGTAGTCACGGACGCTGATGCAGAAATGTAAAGGTACTCAGGCGCCGCTATCGCAGTCACGGACGCTGATGCAGAAATGTAAAGGTATCCGGGCGAGGTTGTCGCAGTCACGGATACTGATACAGAAAAGTAAAGGAATCCGGGAAGGCTATCGCAGTCACGGACGCTGATGCAGAAATGTAAAGGAATCCGAGCGAGGCTATCGTAGTCACGGACGCTGATGCAGAAATGTAAAGGAATCCGAGCGAGGCTATCGTAGTCACGGATACTTATACAGAATTGTAAAGGTATTCAGGCGAGGCTATCGCAGTCACGGACGCTGATGCAGAAATGTAAAGGTATCCGGGCGAGGCTGTTGCAGTCACGGATACTGATACAGAAAAGTAAAGGAATCCGGGCGAGGCTATCGCAGTCACGGACGCTGATGCAGAAATGTAAAGGTATCCGGGCGAGGCTGTTGCAGTCACGGATACTGATACAGAAAAGTAAAGGAATCCGGGCGAGGCTATCGCAGTCACGGACGCTGATGCAGAAATGTAAAGGTATCCGGGCGAGGCTGTCGTAGTCACGGATACTGATACAGAAAAGTAAAGGTATCCAGGCGAGGCTGTCTCAGTCACGGATACTGATACAGAAAAGTAAAGGAATCTGGGCGAGGCTATCGCAGTCACGGACGCTGATGCAGAAAAGTAAAGGTATCCGGGCGAGGTTGTCGCAGTCACGGATACTGATACAGAAAAGTAAAGGAATCCGGGAAGGCTATCGCAGTCACGGACGCTGATGCAGAAATGTAAAGGAATCCGAGCGAGGCTATCGTAGTCACGGACGCTGATGCAGAAATGTAAAGGAATCCGAGCGAGGCTATCGTAGTCACGGATACTTATACAGAATTGTAAAGGTATTCAGGCGAGGCTATCGCAGTCACGGACGCTGATGCAGAAATGTAAAGGTATCCGGGCGAGGCTGTTGCAGTCACGGATACTGATACAGAAAAGTAAAGGAATCCGGGCGAGGCTATCGCAGTCACGGACGCTGATGCAGAAATGTAAAGGTATCCGGGCGAGGCTGTTGCAGTCACGGATACTGATACAGAAAAGTAAAGGAATCCGGGCGAGGCTATCGCAGTCACGGACGCTGATGCAGAAATGTAAAGGTATCCGGGCGAGGCTGTCGTAGTCACGGATACTGATACAGAAAAGTAAAGGTATCCAGGCGAGGCTGTCTCAGTCACGGATACTGATACAGAAAAGTAAAGGAATCTGGGCGAGGCTATCGCAGTCACGGACGCTGATGCAGAAAAGTAAAGGTATCCGGGCGAGCCTATCGCAGTCATGGACTCTGATGCAGAAATGTAATGGAATCCGAGCGAGGCTATCGTAGTCACGGATACTGATACAGAAAAGTAAAGGAATCCGGGCGAGGCTATCGTAGTCACGGATGCTGATGTAGAAATGTAAAGGTATTCAGGCGAGGCTATCGCAGTCACGGACGCTGATGCAGAAATGTAAAGGTATCCGGGCGAGGCTAGCGCAATCATGGATCTTGATAAAGAAAATAAAGGTATCCGGGCGAGGCTATCGCAGTCACGGACAATGATGCAGAAATGTAAAGATATCCGGGAGAGGCTATCGTAGTCACGGATGCTGATGTAGAAATGTAAAGGTATTCAGGCGAGGCTATCGCAGTCACGGACGCTGATGCAGAAATGTAAAGGTATCCGGGCGAGGCTAGCGCAATCATGGATCTTGATGAAGAAAATAAAGGTATCCGGGCGAGGCTATCGCAGTCACGGACAATGATGCAGAAATGTAAAGATATCCGGGCGAGGCTATCGTAGTCACGGATGCTGATGTAGAAATGTAAAGGTATTCAGGCGAGGCTATCGCAGTCACGGACGCTGATGCAGAAATGTAAAGGTATTCAGGCGAGGCTATCGCAGTCACGGACGCTGATGCAGAAATGTAAAGGTATCCGGGCGAGGCTAGCGCAATCATGGATCTTGATGAAGAAAATAAAGGTATCCGGGCGAGGCTATCGCAGTCACGGACAATGATGCAGAAATGTAAAGATATCCGGGCGAGGCTATCGTAGTCACGGATGCTGATGTAGAAATGTAAAGGTATTCAGGCGAGGCTATCGCAGTCACGGACGCTGATGCAGAAATGTAAAGGTATCCGAGCGAGGCTGTCGCAGTCACGGATACTGATACAGAAATGTAAAGGTATCCGGGCAAGACTTTCGCAGTCACGGACGCTGATGCAGAAATGTAAAAGTATCCGGGCGAGGCTGTCGCAGTCACTGATACTGATACAGAAAAGTAAAGGAATCCGGGTGAGGCTATCGCCGTCACGGACGCTGATGCAGAAATGTAAAGGTATCCGGGCGAGGCTAGCGCAATCACGGATCCTGATGAAGAAAATAAAGGTATTCGGGCGAGGCTATCGCAGTCACGGACGCTGATGCAGAAATGTAAAGGTATCCGGGCGAGGCTATCGTAGTCACGGATGCTGATGTAGAAATGTAAAGGTATTCAGGCGAGGCTATCGCAGTCACGTACGCTGATGCAGAAATGTAAAGGAATCCGGGCGAGGCTATCGTAGTCACGGATACTGATACAGAAAAGTAAAGGAATCCGGGCGAGGCTATCGTAGGCACGGATGCTGATGTAGAAATGTAAAGGTATTCAGGCGAGGCTATCGCAGTCACGGACGCTGATGCAGAAATGTAAAGGTATCCGGGCGAGGTTGTCGCAGTCACGGATACTGATACAGAAAAGTAAAGGAATCCGGGCGAGGCTATCGCAGTCACGGACGCTGATGCAGAAATGTAAAGGAATCCGAGCGAGGCTATCGTAGTCACGGATACTGATACAGAAAAGTAAAGGAATCCGGGCGAGGCTATCGTAGTCACGGATACTGATACACAAAAGTAAAGGAATCCGGGCGAGGCTATCGTAGTCACGGATGCTGATGTAGAATTGTAAACGTATTCAGGCGAGGCTATCGCAGTCACGGACGCTGATGCAGAAATGTAAAGGTATCCGGGCGAGGTTGTCGCAGTCACGGATACTGATACAGAAAAGTAAAGGAATCCGGGCGAGGCTATCGCAGTCACTGACGCTGATGCAGAAATGTAAAGGAATCCGAGCGAGGCTATCGTAGTCACGGATACTGATACAGAAAAGTAAAGGAATCCGGGCGAGGCTATCGTAGTCACGGATACTGATACACAAAAGTAAAGGAATCCGGGCGAGGCTATCGTAGTCACGGATGCTGATGTAGAATTGTAAAGGTATTCAGGCGAGGCTATCGCAGTCACGGACGCTGATGCAGAAATGTAAAGGAATCCGAGCGAGGCTATCGTAGTCACGGATACTGATACAGAAAAGTAAAGGAATCCGGGCGAGGCTATCGTAGTCACGGATACTGATACACAAAAGTAAAGGAATCCGGGCGAGGCTATCGTAGTCACGGATGCTGATGTAGAATTGTAAAGGTATTCAGGCGAGGCTATCGCAGTCACGGACGCTGATGCAGAAATGTAAAGGTATCCGGGCGAGGCTGTTGCAGTCACGGATACTGATACAGAAAAGTAAAGGAATCCGGGCGAGGCTATCGCAGTCACGGACGCTGATGCAGAAATGTAAAGGTACTCAGGCGCGGCTATCGCAGTCACGGACGCTGATGCAGAAATGTAAAGGTATCCGGGCGAGGCTAGCGCAATCACGGATCCTGATGAAGAAAATAAAGGTATTCGGGCGAGGCTATCGTAGTCACGGATACTGATGCAGAAAAGTAAAGGAATCCGGGCGAGGCTATCGTAGGCACGGATGCTGATGTAGAAATGTAAAGGTATTCAGGCGAGGCTATCGCAGTCACGGACGGTGATGCAGAAATGTAAAGGTATCCGGGCGAGGTTGTCGCAGTCACGGATACTGATACAGAAAAGTAAAGGAATCCGGGCGAGGCTCTCGCAGTCACGGACGCTGATGCAGAAATGTAAAGGAATCCGAGCGAGGCTATCGTAGTCACGGATGCTGATACAGAAAAGTAAAGGAATCCGGGCGAGGCTATCGTAGTCACGGATACTGATACACAAAAGTAAAGGAATCCGGGCGAGGCTATCGTAGTCACGGATGCTGATGTAGAATTGTAAAGGTATTCAGGCGAGGCTATCGCAGTCACGTACGCTGATGCAGAAATGTAAAGGAATCCGGGCGAGGCTATCGTAGTCACGGATACTGATACAGAAAAGTAAAGGAATCCGGGCGAGGCTATCGTAGGCACGGATGCTGATGTAGAAATGTAAAGGTATTCAGGCGAGGCTATCGCAGTCACGGACGCTGATGCAGAAATGTAAAGGTATCCGGGCGAGGTTGTCGCAGTCACGGATACTGATACAGAAAAGTAAAGGAATCCGGGCGAGGCTATCGCAGTCACGGACGCTGATGCAGAAATGTAAAGGAATCCGAGCGAGGCTATCGTAGTCACGGATACTGATACAGAAAAGTAAAGGAATCCGGGCGAGGCTATCGTAGTCACGCATACTGATACACAAAAGTAAAGGAATCCGGGCGAGGCTATCGTAGTCACGGATGCTGATGTAGAATTGTAAAGGTATTCAGGCGAGGCTATCGCAGTCACGGACGCTGATGCAGAAATGTAAAGGTATCCGGGCGAGGCTGTTGCAGTCACGGATACTGATACAGAAAAGTAAAGGAATCCGGGCGAGGCTATCGCAGTCACGGACGCTGATGCAGAAATGTAAAGGTACTCAGGCGCGGCTATCGCAGTCACGGACGCTGATGCAGAAATGTAAAGGTATCCGGGCGAGGTTGTCGCAGTCACGGATACTGATACAGAAAAGTAAAGGAATCCGGGCGAGGCTATCGCAGTCACGGACGCTGATGCAGAAATGTAAAGGAATCCGAGCGAGGCTATCGTAGTCACGGATACTGATACAGAAAAGTAAAGGAATCCGGGCGAGGCTATCGTAGTCACGGATACTGATACACAAAAGTAAAGGAATCCGGGCGAGGCTATCGTAGTCACGGATGCTGATGTAGAAATGTAAAGGTATTCAGGCGAGGCTATCGCAGTCACGTACGCTGATGCAGAAATGTAAAGGAATCCGGGCGAGGCTATCGTAGTCACGGATACTGATACAGAAAAGTAAAGGAATCCGGGCGAGGCTATCGTAGGCACGGATGCTGATGTAGAAATGTAAAGGTATTCAGGCGAGGCTATCGCAGTCACGGACGCTGATGCAGAAATGTAAAGGTATCCGGGCGAGGTTGTCGCAGTCACGGATACTGATACAGAAAAGTAAAGGAATCCGGGCGTGGCTATCGCAGTCACGGACGCTGATGCAGAAATGTAAAGGAATCCGAGCGAGGCTATCGTAGTCACGGATACTGATACAGAAAAGTAAAGGAATCTGGGCGAGGCTATCGTAGTCACGGATACTGATACACAAAAGTAAAGGAATCCGGGCGAGGCTATCGTAGTCACGGATGCTGATGTAGAATTGTAAAGGTATTCAGGCGAGCCTATCGCAGTCACGGACGCTGATGCAGAAATGTAAAGGTATCCGGGCGAGGCTATCGCAGTCACGGACGCTGATGCAGAAATGTAAAGGTACTCAGGCGCGGCTATCGCAGTCACGAACTCTGATGCAGAAATGTAAAGGTATCCGGGCGAGGCTAGCGCAATCACGGATCCTGATGAAGAAAATAAAGGTATTCGGGCGAGGCTATCGTAGTCACGGATACTGATGTAGAAAAGTAAAGGAATCCGGGCGAGGCTATCGTAGTCACGGACGCTGATGCAGAAATGTAAAGGTACTCAGGCGCGGCTATCGCAGTCACGGACGCTGATGCAGAAATGTAAAGGTATCCGGGCGAGGTTGTCGCAGTCACGGATACTGATACAGAAAAGTAAAGGAATTCGGGAGAGGCTATCGCAGTCACGGACGCTGATGCAGAAATGTAAAGGAATCCGAGCGAGGCTATCGTAGTCACGGACGCTGATGCAGAAATGTAAAGGTACTCAGGCGCGGCTATCGCAGTCACGGACGCTGATGCAGAAATGTAAAGGTATCCGGGCGAGGTTGTCGCAGTCACGGATACTGATACAGAAAAGTAAAGGAATCCGGGCGAGGCTATCGCAGTCACGGACGCTGATGCAGAAATGTAAAGGAATCCGGGCGAGGCTATCGCAGTCACGGACGCTGATGCAGAAATGTAAAGGAATCCGAGCGAGGCTATCGTAGTCACGGATACTGATACAGAAAAGTAAAGGAATCCGGGCGAGGCTATCGTAGTCACGGATACTGATACACAAAAGTAAAGGAATCCGGGCGAGGCTATCGTAGTCACGGATGCTGATGTAGAATTGTAAACGTATTCAGGCGAGGCTATCGCAGTCACGGACGCTGATGCAGAAATGTAAAGGTATCCGGGCGAGGTTATCGTAGTCACGGATACTGATACAGAAAAGTAAAGGAATCCGGGCGAGGCTATCGTAGTCACGGATGCTGATGTAGAATTGTAAACGTATTCAGGCGAGGCTATCGCAGTCACGGACGCTGATGCAGAAATGTAAAGGAATCCGGGCGAGGCTATCGCAGTCACGGACGCTGATGCAGAAATGTAAAGGAATCCGAGCGAGGCTATCGTAGTCACGGATACTGATACAGAAAAGTAAAGGAATCCGGGCGAGGCTATCGTAGTCACGGATACTGATACACAAAAGTAAAGGAATCCGGGCGAGGCTATCGTAGTCACGGACGCTGATGCAGAAATGTAAAGGTATCCGGGCGAGGTTATCGTAGTCACGGATACTGATACAGAAAAGTAAAGGAATCCGGGCGAGGCTATCGTAGTCACGGATACTGATACACAAAAGTAAAGGAATCCGGGCGAGGCTATCGTAGTCACGGATGCTGATGTAGAATTGTAAACGTATTCAGGCGAGGCTATCGCAGTCACGGACGCTGATGCAGAAATGTAAAGGAATCCGGGCGAGGCTATCGCAGTCACGGACGCTGATGCAGAAATGTAAAGGAATCCGAGCGAGGCTATCGTAGTCACGGATACTGATACAGAAAAGTAAAGGAATCCGGGCGAGGCTATCGTAGTCACGGATACTGATACACAAAAGTAAAGGAATCCGGGCGAGGCTATCGTAGTCACGGATGCTGATGTAGAATTGTAAACGTATTCAGGCGAGGCTATCGCAGTCACGGACGCTGATGCAGAAATGTAAAGGTATCCGGGCGAGGTTGTCGCAGTCACGGATACTGATACAGAAAAGTAAAGGAATCCGGGCGAGGCTATCGCAGTCACTGACGCTGATGCAGAAATGTAAAGGAATCCGAGCGAGGCTATCGTAGTCACGGATACTGATACAGAAAAGTAAAGGAATCCGGGCGAGGCTATCGTAGTCACGGATACTGATACACAAAAGTAAAGGAATCCGGGCGAGGCTATCGTAGTCACGGATGCTGATGTAGAATTGTAAAGGTATTCAGGCGAGGCTATCGCAGTCACGGACGCTGATGCAGAAATGTAAAGGAATCCGAGCGAGGCTATCGTAGTCACGGATACTGATACAGAAAAGTAAAGGAATCCGGGCGAGGCTATCGTAGTCACGGATACTGATACACAAAAGTAAAGGAATCCGGGCGAGGCTATCGTAGTCACGGATGCTGATGTAGAATTGTAAAGGTATTCAGGCGAGGCTATCGCAGTCACGGACGCTGATGCAGAAATGTAAAGGTATCCGGGCGAGGCTGTTGCAGTCACGGATACTGATACAGAAAAGTAAAGGAATCCGGGCGAGGCTATCGCAGTCACGGACGCTGATGCAGAAATGTAAAGGTATCCGGGCGAGGCTGTCGTAGTCACGGATACTGATACAGAAAAGTAAAGGTATCCAGGCGAGGCTGTCTCAGTCACGGATACTGATACAGAAAAGTAAAGGAATCTGGGCGAGGCTATCGCAGTCACGGACGCTGATGCAGAAAAGTAAAGGTATCCGGGCGAGCCTATCGCAGTCATGGACTCTGATACAGAAAAGTAAAGGAATCCGGGCGAGGCTATCGTAGTCACGGATGCTGATGTAGAAATGTAAAGGTATTCAGGCGAGGCTATCGCAGTCACGGACGCTGATGCAGAAATGTAAAGGTATCCGGGCGAGGCTAGCGCAATCATGGATCTTGATGAAGAAAATAAAGGTATCCGGGCGAGGCTATCGCAGTCACGGACAATGATGCAGAAATGTAAAGATATCCGGGCGAGGCTATCGTAGTCACGGATGCTGATGTAGAAATGTAAAGGTATTCAGGCGAGGCTATCGCAGTCACGGACGCTGATGCAGAAATGTAAAGGTATCCGGGCGAGGCTAGCGCAATCATGGATCTTGATGAAGAAAATAAAGGTATCCGGGCGAGGCTGTCGTAGTCACGGATACTGATGCAGAAAAGTAAAGGAATCCGGGCGAGGCTGTCTCAGTCACGGATACTGATACAGAAAAGTAAAGGAATCCGGGCGAGGCTATCGCAGTCACGGACGCTGATGCAGAAATGTAAAGGTACTCAGGCGCGGCTATCGCAGTCACGGACGCTGATGCAGAAATGTAAAGGTATCCGGGCGAGGCTAGCGCAATCACGGATCCTGATGAAGAAAATAAAGGTATTCGGGCGAGGCTATCGTAGTCACGGATACTGATGCAGAAAAGTAAAGGAATCCGGGCGAGGCTATCGTAGGCACGGATGCTGATGTAGAAATGTAAAGGTATTCAGGCGAGGCTATCGCAGTCACGGACGCTGATGCAGAAATGTAAAGGTATCCGGGCGAGGTTGTCGCAGTCACGGATACTGATACAGAAAAGTAAAGGAATCCGGGCGAGGCTCTCGCAGTCACGGACGCTGATGCAGAAATGTAAAGGAATCCGAGCGAGGCTATCGTAGTCACGGATGCTGATACAGAAAAGTAAAGGAATCCGGGCGAGGCTATCGTAGTCACGGATGCTGATGTAGAATTGTAAAGGTATTCAGGCGAGGCTATCGCAGTCACGTACGCTGATGCAGAAATGTAAAGGAATCCGGGCGAGGCTATCGTAGTCACGGATACTGATACAGAAAAGTAAAGGAATCCGGGCGAGGCTATCGTAGGCACGGATGCTGATGTAGAAATGTAAAGGTATTCAGGCGAGGCTATCGCAGTCACGGGCGCTGATGCAGAAATGTAAAGGTATCCGGGCGAGGTTGTCGCAGTCACGGATACTGATACAGAAAAGTAAAGGAATCCGGGCGAGGCTATCGCAGTCACGGACGCTGATGCAGAAATGTAAAGGAATCCGAGCGAGGCTATCGTAGTCACGGATACTGATACAGAAAAGTAAAGGAATCCGGGCGAGGCTATCGTAGTCACGGATACTGATACACAAAAGTAAAGGAATCCGGGCGAGGCTATCGTAGTCACGGATGCTGATGTAGAATTATAAAGGTATTCAGGCGAGGCTATCGCAGTCACGGACGCTGATGCAGAAATGTAAAGGTAGCCGGGCGAGGCTATCGCAGTCACGGACGCTGATGCAGAAATGTAAAGGTACTCAGGCGCGGCTATCGCAGTCACGAACGCTGATGCAGAAATGTAAAGGTATCCGGGCGAGGCTAGCGCAATCACGGATCCTGATGAAGAAAATAAAGGTATTCGGGCGAGGCTATCGTAGTCACGGATACTGATGCAGAAAAGTAAAGGAATCCGGGCGAGGCTATCGTAGTCACGGACGCTGATGCAGAAATGTAAAGGTACTCAGGCGCGGCTATCGCAGTCACGGACGCTGATGCAGAAATGTAAAGGTATCCGGGCGAGGTTGTCGCAGTCACGGATACTGATACAGAAAAGTAAAGGAATTCGGGCGAGGCTATCGCAGTCACGGACGCTGATGCAGAAATGTAAAGGAATCCGAGCGAGGCTATCCTAGTCACGGACGCTGATGCAGAAATGTAAAGGAATCCGAGCGAGGCTATCGTAGTCACGGATACTGATACAGAAAAGTAAAGGAATCCGGGCGAGGCTATCGTAGTCACGGATACTGATACACAAAAGTAAAGGAATCCGGGCGAGGCTATCGTAGTCACGGATGCTGATGTAGAATTGTAAAGGTATTCAGGCGAGGCTATCGCAGTCACGGACGCTGATGCAGAAATGTAAAGGTATCCGGGCGAGGCTGTTGCAGTCACGGATACTGATACAGAAAAGTAAAGGAATCCGGGCGAGGCTATCGCAGTCACGGACGCTGATGCAGAAATGTAAAGGTATCCGGGCGAGGCTGTCGTAGTCACGGATACTGATACAGAAAAGTAAAGGTATCCAGGCGAGCCTGTCTCAGTCACGGATACTGATACAGAAAAGTAAAGGAATCTGGGCGAGGCTATCGCAGTCACGGACGCTGATGCAGAAAAGTAAAGGTATCCGGGCGAGCCTATCGCAGTCATGGACTCTGATACAGAAAAGTAAAGGAATCCGGGCGAGGCTATCGTAGTCACGGATGCTGATGTAGAAATGTAAAGGTATTCAGGCGAGGCTATCGCAGTCACGGACGCTGATGCAGAAATGTAAAGGTATCCGGGCGAGGCTAGCGCAATCATGGATCTTGATGAAGAAAATAAAGGTATCCGGGCGAGGCTATCGCAGTCACGGACAATGATGCAGAAATGTAAAGATATCCGGGCGAGGCTATCGTAGTCACGGATGCTGATGTAGAAATGTAAAGGTATTCAGGCGAGGCTATCGCAGTCACGGACGCTGATGCAGAAATGTAAAGGTATCCGGGCGAGGCTAGCGCAATCATGGATCTTGATGAAGAAAATAAAGGTATCCGGGCGAGGCTGTCGTAGTCACGGATACTGATGCAGAAAAGTAAAGGAATCCGGGCGAGGCTGTCTCAGTCACGGATACTGATACAGAAAAGTAAAGGAATCCGGGCGAGGCTATCGCAGTCACGGACGCTGATGCAGAAATGTAAAGGTACTCAGGCGCGGCTATCGCAGTCACGGACGCTGATGCAGAAATGTAAAGGTATCCGGGCGAGGCTAGCGCAATCACGGATCCTGATGAAGAAAATAAAGGTATTCGGGCGAGGCTATCGTAGTCACGGATACTGATGCAGAAAAGTAAAGGAATCCGGGCGAGGCTATCGTAGGCACGGATGCTGATGTAGAAATGTAAAGGTATTCAGGCGAGGCTATCGCAGTCACGGACGCTGATGCAGAAATGTAAAGGTATCCGGGCGAGGTTGTCGCAGTCACGGATACTGATACAGAAAAGTAAAGGAATCCGGGCGAGGCTCTCGCAGTCACGGACGCTGATGCAGAAATGTAAAGGAATCCGAGCGAGGCTATCGTAGTCACGGATGCTGATACAGAAAAGTAAAGGAATCCGGGCGAGGCTATCGTAGTCACGGATGCTGATGTAGAATTGTAAAGGTATTCAGGCGAGGCTATCGCAGTCACGTACACTGATGCAGAAATGTAAAGGAATCCGGGCGAGGCTATCGTAGTCACGGATACTGATACAGAAAAGTAAAGGAATCCGGGCGAGGCTATCGTAGGCACGGATGCTGATGTAGAAATGTAAAGGTATTCAGGCGAGGCTATCGCAGTCACGGACGCTGATGCAGAAATGTAAAGGTATCCGGGCGAGGTTGTCGCAGTCACGGATACTGATACAGAAAAGTAAAGGAATCCGGGCGAGGCTATCGCAGTCACGGACGCTGATGCAGAAATGTAAAGGAATCCGAGCGAGGCTATCGTAGTCACGGATACTGATACAGAAAAGTAAAGGAATCCGGGCGAGGCTATCGTAGTCACGCATACTGATACACAAAAGTAAAGGAATCCGGGCGAGGCTATCGTAGTCACGGATGCTGATGTAGAATTGTAAAGGTATTCAGGCGAGGCTATCGCAGTCACGGACGCTGATGCAGAAATGTAAAGGTATCCGGGCGAGGCTGTTGCAGTCACGGATACTGATACAGAAAAGTAAAGGAATCCGGGCGAGGCTATCGCAGTCACGGACGCTGATGCAGAAATGTAAAGGTACTCAGGCGCGGCTATCGCAGTCACGGACGCTGATGCAGAAATGTAAAGGTATCCGGGCGAGGTTGTCGCAGTCACGGATACTGATACAGAAAAGTAAAGGAATCCGGGCGAGGCTATCGCAGTCACGGACGCTGATGCAGAAATGTAAAGGAATCCGAGCGAGGCTATCGTAGTCACGGATACTGATACAGAAAAGTAAAGGAATCCGGGCGAGGCTATCGTAGTCACGGATACTGATACACAAAAGTAAAGGAATCCGAGCGAGGCTATCGTAGTCACGGATGCTGATGTAGAAATGTAAAGGTATTCAGGCGAGGCTATCGCAGTCACGTACGCTGATGCAGAAATGTAAAGGAATCCGGGCGAGGCTATCGTAGTCACGGATACTGATACAGAAAAGTAAAGGAATCCGGGCGAGGCTATCGTAGGCACGGATGCTGATGTAGAAATGTAAAGGTATTCAGGCGAGGCTATCGCAGTCACGGACGCTGATGCAGAAATGTAAAGGTATCCGGGCGAGGTTGTCGCAGTCACGGATACTGATACAGAAAAGTAAAGGAATCCGGGCGTGGCTATCGCAGTCACGGACGCTGATGCAGAAATGTAAAGGAATCCGAGCGAGGCTATCGTAGTCACGGATACTGATACAGAAAAGTAAAGGAATCCGGGCGAGGCTATCGTAGTCACGGATACTGATACACAAAAGTAAAGGAATCCGGGCGAGGCTATCGTAGTCACGGATGCTGATGTAGAATTGTAAAGGTATTCAGGCGAGGCTATCGCAGTCACGGACGCTGATGCAGAAATGTAAAGGTATCCGGGCGAGGCTATCGCAGTCACGGACGCTGATGCAGAAATGTAAAGGTACTCAGGCGCGGCTATCGCAGTCACGAACGCTGATGCAGAAATGTAAAGGTATCCGGGCGAGGCTAGCGCAATCACGGATCCTGATGAAGAAAATAAAGGTATTCGGGCGAGGCTATCGTAGTCACGGATACTGATGCAGAAAAGTAAAGGAATCCGGGCGAGGCTATCGTAGTCACGGACGCTGATGCAGAAATGTAAAGGTACTCAGGCGCGGCTATCGCAGTCACGGACGCTGATGCAGAAATGTAAAGGTATCCGGGCGAGGTTGTCGCAGTCACGGATACTGATACAGAAAAGTAAAGGAATTCGGGCGAGGCTATCGCAGTCACGGACGCTGATGCAGAAATGTAAAGGAATCCGAGCGAGGCTATCGTAGTCACGGACGCTGATGCAGAAATGTAAAGGAATCCGAGCGAGGCTATCGTAGTCACGGATACTGATACAGAAAAGTAAAGGAATCCGGGCGAGGCTATCGTAGTCACGGATACTGATACACAAAAGTAAAGGAATCCGGGCGAGGCTATCGTAGTCACGGATGCTGATGTAGAATTGTAAAGGTATTCAGGCGAGGCTATCGCAGTCACGGACGCTGATGCAGAAATGTAAAGGTATCCGGGCGAGGCTGTTGCAGTCACGGATACTGATACAGAAAAGTAAAGGAATCCGGGCGAGGCTATCGCAGTCACGGACGCTGATGCAGAAATGTAAAGGTATCCGGGCGAGGCTGTCGTAGTCACGGATACTGATACAGAAAAGTAAAGGTATCCAGGCGAGGCTGTCTCAGTCACGGATACTGATACAGAAAAGTAAAGGAATCTGGGCGAGGCTATCGCAGTCACGGACGCTGATGCAGGAAAGTAAAGGTATCCGGGCGAGCCTATCGCAGTCATGGACTCTGATACAGAAAAGTAAAGGAATCCGGGCGAGGCTATCGTAGTCACGGATGCTGATGTAGAAATGTAAAGGTATTCAGGCGAGGCTATCGCAGTCACGGACGCTGATGCAGAAATGTAAAGGTATCCGGGCGAGGCTAGCGCAATCATGGATCTTGATGAAGAAAATAAAGGTATCCGGGCGAGGCTATCGCAGTCACGGACAATGATGCAGAAATGTAAAGATATCCGGGCGAGGCTATCGTAGTCACGGATGCTGATGTAGAAATGTAAAGGTATTCAGGCGAGGCTATCGCAGTCACGGACGCTGATGCAGAAATGTAAAGGTATCCGGGCGAGGCTAGCGCAATCATGGATCTTGATGAAGAAAATAAAGGTATCCGGGCGAGGCTATCGCAGTCACGGACAATGATGCAGAAATGTAAAGATATCCGGGCGAGGCTATCGTAGTCACGGATGCTGATGTAGAAATGTAAAGGTATTCAGGCGAGGCTATCGCAGTCACGGACGCTGATGCAGAAATGTAAAGGTATCCGAGCGAGGCTGTCGCAGTCACGGATACTGATACAGAAATGTAAAGGTATCCGGGCAAGACTTTCGCAGTCACGGACGCTGATGCAGAAATGTAAAAGTATCCGGGCGAGGCTGTCGCAGTCACTGATACTGATACAGAAAAGTAAAGGAATCCGGTTGAGGCTATCGCCGTCACGGACGCTGATGCAGAAATGTAAAGGTACTCAGGCGCGGCTATCGCAGTCACGGACGCTGATGCAGAAATGTAAAGGTATCCGGGCGAGGCTAGCGCAATCACGGATCCTGATGAAGAAAATAAAGGTATTCGGGCGAGGCTATCGCAGTCACGGACGCTGATGCAGAAATGTAAAGGTATCCGGGCGAGGCTATCGTAGTCACGGATGCTGATGTAGAAATGTAAAGGTATTCAGGCGAGGCTATCGCAGTCACGTACGCTGATGCAGAAATGTAAAGGAATCCGGGCGAGGCTATCGTAGTCACGGATACTGATACAGAAAAGTAAAGGAATCCGGGAGAGGCTATCGTAGGCACGGATGCTGATGTAGAAATGTAAAGGTATTCAGGCGAGGCTATCGCAGTCACGGACGCTGATGCAGAAATGTAAAGGTATCCGGGCGAGGTTGTCGCAGTCACGGATACTGATACAGAAAAGTAAAGGAATCCGGGCGAGGCTATCGCAGTCACGGACGCTGATGCAGAAATGTAAAGGAATCCGAGCGAGGCTATCGTAGTCACGGATACTGATACAGAAAAGTAAAGGAATCCGGGCGAGGCTATCGTAGTCACGGATACTGATACACAAAAGTAAAGGAATCCGGGCGAGGCTATCGTAGTCACGGATGCTGATGTAGAATTGTAAAGGTATTCAGGCGAGGCTATAGCAGTCACGGACGCTGATGCAGAAATGTAAAGGTATCCGGGCGAGGCTGTTGCAGTCACGGATACTGATACAGAAAAGTAAAGGAATCCGGGCGAGGCTATCGCAGTCACGGACGCTGATGCAGAAATGTAAAGGTACTCAGGCGCGGCTATCGCAGTCACGGACGCTGATGCAGAAATGTAAAGGTATCCGGGCGAGGCTAGCGCAATCACGGATCCTGATGAAGAAAATAAAGGTATTCGGGCGAGGCTATCGTAGTCACGGATACTGATGCAGAAAAGTAAAGGAATCCGGGCAAGGCTATCGTAGGCACGGATGCTGATGTAGAAATGTAAAGGTATTCAGGCGAGGCTATCGCAGTCACGGACGCTGATGCAGAAATGTAAAGGTATCCGGGCGAGGTTGTCGCAGTCACGGATACTGATACAGAAAAGTAAAGGAATCCGGGCGAGGCTATCGCAGTCACGGACGCTGATGCAGAAATGTAAAGGAATCCGAGCGAGGCTATCGTAGTCACGGATACTGATACAGAAAAGTAAAGGAATCCGGGCGAGGCTATCGTAGTCACGGATACTGATACACAAAAGTAAAGGAATCCGGGCGAGGCTATCGTAGTCACGGATGCTGATGTAGAATTGTAAAGGTATTCAGGCGAGGCTATCGCAGTCACGGACGCTGATGCAGAAATGTAAAGGTATCCGGGCGAGGCTGTTGCAGTCACGGATACTGAAACAGAAAAGTAAAGGAATCCGGGCGAGGCTATCGCAGTCACGGACGCTGATGCAGAAATGTAAAGGTACTCAGGCGCGGCTATCGCAGTCACGGACGCTGATGCAGAAATGTAAAGGTATCCGGGCGAGGCTAGCCCAATCACGGATCCTGATGAAGAAAATAAAGGTATTCGGGCGAGGCTATCGCAGTCACGGATACTGATACAGAAAAGTAAAGGAATCCGGGCGAGGCTATCGCAGTCACGGACGCTGATGCAGAAATGTAAAGGAATCCGAGCGAGGCTATCGTAGTCACGGATACTGATACAGAAAAGTAAAGGAATCCGGGCGAGGCTATCGTAGTCACGGATACTGATACACAAAAGTAAAGGAATCCGGGCGAGGCTATCGTAGTCACGGATGCTGATGTAGAATTGTAAAGGTATTCAGGCGAGGCTATCGCAGTCACGGACGCTGATGCAGAAATGTAAAGGTATCCGGGCGAGGCTGTTGCAGTCACGGATACTGAAACAGAAAAGTAAAGGAATCCGGGCGAGGCTATCGCAGTCACGGACGCTGATGCAGAAATGTAAAGGTACTCAGGCGCGGCTATCGCAGTCACGGACGCTGATGCAGAAATGTAAAGGTATCCGGGCGAGGTTTCGCAGTCACGGATACTGATACAGAAAAGTAAAGGAATCCGGGCGAGGCTATCGGAGTCACGGACGCTGATGCAGAAATGTAAAGGAATCCGAGCGAGGCTATCGTAGTCACGGATACTGATACAGAAAAGTAAAGGAATCCGGGCGAGGCTATCGTAGTCACGGATACTGATACACAAAAGTAAAGGAATCCGGGCGAGGCTATCGTAGTCACGGATGCTGATGTAGAAATGTAAAGGTATTCAGGCGAGGCTATCGCAGTCACGTACGCTGATGCAGAAATGTAAAGGAATCCGGGCGAGGATATCGTAGTCACGGATACTGATACAGAAAAGTAAAGGAATCCGGGCGAGGCTATCGTAGGCACGGATGCTGATGTAGAAATGTAAAGGTATTCAGGCGAGGCTATCGCAGTCACGGACGCTGATGCAGAAATGTAAAGGTATCCGGGCGAGGTTGTCGCAGTCACGGATACTGATACAGAAAAGTAAAGGAATCCGGGCGTGGCTATCGCAGTCACGGACGCTGATGCAGAAATGTAAAGGAATCCGAGCGAGGCTATCGTAGTTACGGATACTGATACAGAAAAGTAAAGGAATCCGGGCGAGGCTATCGTAGTCACGGATACTGATACACAAAAGTAAAGGAATCCGGGCGAGGCTATCGTAGTCACGGATGCTGATGTAGAATTGTAAAGGTATTCAGGCGAGGCTATCGCAGTCACGGACGCTGATGCAGAAATGTAAAGGTATCCGGGCGAGGCTGTTGCAGTCACGGATACTGATACAGAAAAGTAAAGGAATCCGGGCGAGGCTATCGCAGTCACGGACGCTGATGCAGAAATGTAAAGGTACTCAGGCGCGGCTATCGCAGTCACGAACGCTGATGCAGAAATGTAAAGGTATCCGGGCGAGGCTAGCGCAATCACGGATCCTGATGAAGAAAATAAAGGTATTCGGGCGAGGCTATCGTAGTCACGGATACTGATGCAGAAAAGTAAAGGAATCCGGGCGAGGCTATCGTAGTCACGGACGCTGATGCAGAAATGTAAAGGTACTCAGGCGCGGCTATCGCAGTCACGGACGCTGATGCAGAAATGTAAAGGTATCCGGGCGAGGTTGTCGCAGTCACGGATACTGATACAGAAAAGTAAAGGAATCCGGGCGAGGCTATCGCAGTCACGGACGCTGATGCAGAAATGTAAAGGAATCCGAGCGAGGCTATCGTAGTCACGGACGCTGATGCAGAAATGTAAAGGAATCCGAGCGAGGCTATCGTAGTCACGGATACTTATACAGAAAAGTAAAGGAATCCGGGCGAGGCTATCGTAGTCACGGATACTGATACACAAAAGTAAAGGAATCCGGGCGAGGCTATCGTAGTCACGGATGCTGATGTAGAATTGTAAAGGTATTCAGGCGAGGCTATCGCAGTCACGGACGCTGATGCAGAAATGTAAAGGTATCCGGGCGAGGCTGTTGCAGTCACGGATACTGATACAGAAAAGTAAAGGAATCCGGGCGAGGCTATCGCAGTCACGAACGCTGATGCAGAAATGTAAAGGTATCCGGGCGAGGCTGTTGCAGTCACGGATACTGATACAGAAAAGTAAAGGAATCCGGGCGAGGCTATCGCAGTCACGGACGCTGATGCAGAAATGTAAAGGTATCCGGGCGAGGCTGTCGTAGTCACGGATACTGATACAGAAAAGTAAAGGTATCCAGGCGAGGCTGTCTCAGTCACGGATACTGATACAGAAAAGTAAAGGAATCTGGGCGAGGCTATCGCAGTCACGGACGCTGATGCAGAAAAGTAAAGGTATCCGGGCGAGCCTATCGCAGTCATGGACTCTGATGCAGAAATGTAAAGGAATCCGAGCGAGGCTATCGTAGTCACGGATACTGATACAGAAAAGTAAAGGAATCCGGGCGAGGCTATCGTAGTCACGGATGCTGATGTAGAAATGTAAAGGTATTCAGGCGAGGCTATCGCAGTCACGGACGCTGATGCAGAAACGTAAAGGTATCCGGGCGAGGCTGTCGCAGTCACTGATACTGATACAGAAAAGTAAAGGAATCCGGGTGAGGCTATCGCCGTCACGGACGCTGATGCAGAAATGTAAAGGTATCCGGGGGAGGCTAGCGCAATCATGGATCTTGATGAAGAAAATAAAGGTATCCGGGCGAGGCTATCGCAGTCACGGACAATGATGCAGAAATGTAAAGATATCCGGGCGAGGCTATCGTAGTCACGGATGCTGATGTAGAAATGTAAAGGTATTCAGGCGAGGCTATCGCAGTCACGGACGCTGATGTAGAAATGTAAAGGTATCCGGGCGAGGCTGTCGCAGTCACTGATAGTGATACAGAAAAGTAAAAGAACCCGGGTGAGGCTATCGCCGTCACGGACGCTGATGCAGAAATGTAAAGGTACTCAGGCGCGGTTATCGCAGTCACGGACGCTGATGCAGAAATGTAAAGGTATCCGGGCGAGGCTAGCGCAATCACGGATCCTGATGAAGAAAATAAAGGTATTCGGGCGAGGCTATCGCAGTCACGGACGCTGATGCAGAAATGTAAAGGTATCCGGGCGAGGCTATCGTAGTCACGGATGCTGATGTAGAAATGTAAAGGTATTCAGGAGGGTATCGCAGTCACGAACGCTGATGCAGAAATGTAAAGGTATCTGGGCGAGGCTGTCGCAGTCACGGATACTGATACAGAAATGTAAAGGTATCCGGGCGAGGCTAGCGCAATCATGGATCTTGATGAAGAAAATAAAGGTATCCGGGCGAGGCTATCGCAGTCACGGGCAATGATGCAGAAATGTAAAGGTATCCGGACGAGGCTGTCGTAGTCACGGATTCTGATACAGAAAAGTAAAGGTATTCAGGCGAGGCTGTCTCAGTCACGAATACTGATACAGAAAAGTAAAGGAATCCGGGCGAGGCTATCGCAGTCACGGACGCTGATGCAGAAATGTAAAGGTATCCGGGCGAGGCTATCGTAGTCACGGATGCTGATGTAGAAATGTAAAGGTATTCAGGCGAGGCTATCGCAGTCACGGACGCTGATGCAGAAATGTAAAGGTATCCGGGCGAGGCTATCGTAGTCACGGATACTGATACAGAAAAGTAAAGGAATCCGGGCGAGGCTATCGTAGGCACGGATGCTGATGTAGAAATGTAAAGGTATTCAGGCGAGGCTATCGCAGTCACGGACGCTGATGCAGAAATGTAAAGGTATCCGGGCGAGGTTGTCGCAGTCACGGATACTGATACAGAAAAGTAAAGGAATCCGGGCGAGGCTATCGCAGTCACGGACGCTGATGCAGAAATGTAAAGGAATCCGAGCGAGGCTATCGTAGTCACGGATACTGATACAGAAAAGTAAAGGAATCCGGGCGAGGCTATCGTAGTCACGGATACTGATACACAAAAGTAAAGGAATCCGGGCGAGGCTATCGTAGTCACGGATGCAGATGTAGAATTGTAAAGGTATTCAGGCGAGGCTATCGCAGTCACGGACGCTGATGCAGAAATGTAAAGGTATCCGGGCGAGGCTAGCGCAATCACGGATCCTGATGAAGAAAATAAAGGTATTCGGGCGAGGCTATCGTAGTCACGGATACTGATGCAGAAAAGTAAAGGAATCCGTGCGAGGCTATCGTAGGCACGGATGCTGATGTAGAAATGTAAAGGTATTCAGGCGAGGCTATCGCAGTCACGGACGCTGATGCAGAAATGTAAAGGTATCCGGGCGAGGTTGTCGCAGTCACGGATACTGATACAGAAAAGTAAAGGAATCCGGGCGAGGCTATCGCAGTCACGGACGCTGATGCAGAAATGTAAAGGAATCCGAGCGAGGCTATCGTAGTCACGGATACTGATACAGAAAAGTAAAGGAATCCGGGCGAGGCTATCGTAGTCACGGATACTGATACACAAAAGTAAAGGAATCCGGGCGAGGCTATCGTAGTCACGGATGCTGATGTAGAATTGTAAAGGTATTCAGGCGAGGCTATCGCAGTCACGGACGCTGATGCAGAAATGTAAAGGTATCCGGGCGAGGCTGTTGCAGTCACGGATACTGATACAGAAAAGTAAAGGAATCCGGGCGAGGCTATCGCAGTCACGGACGCTGATGCAGAAATGTAAAGGTATCCGGGCGAGGCTAGCGCAATCACGGATCCTGATGAAGAAAATAAAGGTATTCGGGCGAGGCTATCGTAGTCACGGATACTGATGCAGAAAAGTAAAGGAATCCGGGCGAGGCTATCGTAGGCACGGATGCTGATGTAGAAATGTAAAGGTATTCAGGCGAGGCTATCGCAGTCACGGACGCTGATGCAGAAATGTAAAGGTATCCGGGCGAGGTTGTCGCAGTCACGGATACTGATACAGAAAAGTAAAGGAATCCGGGCGAGGCTATCGCAGTCACGGATACTGATACACAAAAGTAAAGGAATCCGGGTGAGGCTATCGTAGTCACGGATGCTGATGTAGAATTGTAAAGGTATTCAGGCGAGGCTATCGCAGTCACGTACGCTGATGCAGAAATGTAAAGGAATCCGGGCGAGGCTATCGTAGTCACAGATACTGATACAGAAAAGTAAAGGAATCCGGGCGAGGCTATCGTAGGCACGGATGCTGATGTAGAAATGTAAAGGTATTCAGGCGAGGCTATCGCAGTCATGGACGCTGATGCAGAAATGTAAAGGTATCCGGGCGAGGTTGTCGCAGTCACGGATACTGATACAGAAAAGTAAAGGAATCCGGGCGAGGCTATCACAGTCACGGACGCTGATGCAGAAATGTAAAGGAATCCGAGCGAGGCTATCGTAGTCACGGATACTGATACAGAAAAGTAAAGGAATCCGGGCGAGGCTATCGTAGTCACGGATACTGATACACAAAAGTAAAGGAATCCGGGCGAGGCTATCGTAGTCACGGATGCTGATGTAGAATTGTAAAGGTATTCAGGCGAGGCTATCGCAGTCACGGACGCTGATGCAGAAATGTAAAGGTATCCGGGCGAGGCTGTTGCAGTCACGGATACTGATACAGAAAAGTAAAGGAATCCGGGCGAGGCTATCGCAGTCACGGACGCTGATGTAGAAATGTAAAGGAACTCAGGCGCGGCTATCGCAGTCACGGACGCTGATGCAGAAATGTAAAGGTATCCGGGCGAGGTTGTCGCAGTCACGGACGCTGATGTAGAAATGTAAAGGAACTCAGGCGCGGCTATCGCAGTCACGGACGCTGATGCAGAAATGTAAAGGTATCCGGGCGAGGCTGTCGCAGTCACGGATACTGATACAGAAAAGTAAAGGAATCCGGGCGAGGCTATCGCAGTCACGGACGCTGATGCAGAAATGTAAAGGAATCCGAGCGAGGCTATCGTAGTCACGGACGCTGATACAGAAAAGTAAAGGAATCCGGGCGAGGCTATCGCAGTCACGGACGCTGATGCAGAAATGTAAAGGAATCCGAGCGAGGCTATCGTAGTCACGGATACTGATACAGAAAAGTAAAGGAATCCGGGCGAGGCTATCGTAGTCACGGATACTGATACAGAAAAGTAAAGGAATCCGGGCGAGGCTATCGTAGGCACGGATGCTGATGTAGAAATGTAAAGGTATTCAGGCGAGGCTATCGCAGTCACGGACGCTGATGCAGAAATGTAAAGGAATCCGGGCGAGGCTATCGCAGTCACGGACGCTGATGTAGAAATGTAAAGGAACTCAGGCGCGGCTATCGCAGTCACGGACGCTGATGCAGAAATGTAAAGGTATCCGGGCGAGGCTGTCGCAGTCACGGACGCTGATGTAGAAATGTAAAGGAACTCAGGCGCGGCTATCGCAGTCACGGACGCTGATGCAGAAATGTAAAGGTATCCGGGCGAGGCTGTCGCAGTCACGGATACTGATACAGAAAAGTAAAGGAATCCGGGCGAGGCTATCGTAGTCACGGATACTGATACAGAAAAGTAAAGGAATCCGGGCGAGGCTATCGTAGGCACGGATGCTGATGTAGAAATGTAAAGGTATTCAGGCGAGGCTATCGCAGTCACGGACGCTGATGCAGAAATGTAAAGGTATCCGGGCGAGGTTGTCGCAGTCACGGATACTGATACAGAAAAGTAAAGGAATCCGGGCGAGGCTATCGCAGTCACGGATACTGATACACAAAAGTAAAGGAATCCGGGTGAGGCTATCGTAGTCACGGATGCTGATGTAGAATTGTAAAGGTATTCAGGCGAGGCTATCGCAGTCACGTTCGCTGATGCAGAAATGTAAAGGAATCCGGGCGAGGCTATCGTAGTCACAGATACTGATACAGAAAAGTAAAGGAATCCGGGCGAGGCTATCGCAGTCACGGACGCTGATGTAGAAATGTAAAGGAACTCAGGCGCGGCTATCGCAGTCACGGACGCTGATGCAGAAATGTAAAGGTATCCGGGCGAGGTTGTCGCAGTCACGGATACTGATACAGAAAAGTAAAGGAATCCGGGCGAGGCTATCGCAGTCACGGACGCTGATGCAGAAATGTAAAGGAATCCGAGCGAGGCTATCGTAGTCACGGATACTGATACAGAAAAGTAAAGGAATCCGGGCGAGGCTATCGTAGTCACGGATACTGATACACAAAAGTAAAGGAATCCGGGCGAGGCTATCGTAGTCACGGATGCTGATGTAGAATTGTAAAGGTATTCAGGCGAGGCTATCGCAGTCACGGACGCTGATGCAGAAATGTAAAGGTATCCGGGCGAGGCTGTTGCAGTCACGGATACTGATACAGAAAAGTAAAGGAATCCGGGCGAGGCTATCGCAGTCACGGACGCTGATGTAGAAATGTAAAGGAACTCAGGCGCGGCTATCGCAGTCACGGACGCTGATGCAGAAATGTAAAGGTATCCGGGCGAGGTTGTCGCAGTCACGGATACTGATACAGAAAAGTAAAGGAATCCGGGCGAGGCTATCGCAGTCACGGACGCTGATGCAGAAATGTAAAGGAATCCGAGCGAGGCTATCGTAGTCACGGATACTGATACAGAAAAGTAAAGGAATCCGGGCGAGGCTATCGTAGTCACGGATACTGATACAGAAAAGTAAAGGAATCCGGGCGAGGCTATCGTAGGCACGGATGCTGATGTAGAAATGTAAAGGTATTCAGGCGAGGCTATCGCAGTCACGGACGCTGATGCAGAAATGTAAAGGTATCCGGGCGAGGTTGTCGCAGTCACGGATACTGATACAGAAAAGTAAAGGAATCCGGGCGAGGCTATCGCAGTCACGGATACTGATACACAAAAGTAAAGGAATCCGGGTGAGGCTATCGTAGTCACGGATGCTGATGTAGAATTGTAAAGGTATTCAGGCGAGGCTATCGCAGTCACGTACGCTGATGCAGAAATGTAAAGGAATCCGGGCGAGGCTATCGTAGTCACAGATACTGATACAGAAAAGTAAAGGAATCCGGGCGAGGCTATCGTAGGCACGGATGCTGATGTAGAAATGTAAAGGTATTCAGGCGAGGCTATCGCAGTCATGGACGCTGATGCAGAAATGTAAAGGTATCCGGGCGAGGTTGTCGCAGTCACGGATACTGATACAGAAAAGTAAAGGAATCCGGGCGAGGCTATCACAGTCACGGACGCTGATGCAGAAATGTAAAGGAATCCGAGCGAGGCTATCGTAGTCACGGATACTGATACAGAAAAGTAAAGGAATCCGGGCGAGGCTATCGTAGTCACGGATACTGATACACAAAAGTAAAGGAATCCGGGCGAGGCTATCGTAGTCACGGATGCTGATGTAGAATTGTAAAGGTATTCAGGCGAGGCTATCGCAGTCACGGACGCTGATGCAGAAATGTAAAGGTATCCGGGCGAGGCTGTTGCAGTCACGGATACTGATACAGAAAAGTAAAGGAATCCGGGCGAGGCTATCGCAGTCACGGACGCTGATGTAGAAATGTAAAGGAACTCAGGCGCGGCTATCGCAGTCACGGACGCTGATGCAGAAATGTAAAGGTATCCGGGCGAGGTTGTCGCAGTCACGGACGCTGATGTAGAAATGTAAAGGAACTCAGGCGCGGCTATCGCAGTCACGGACGCTGATGCAGAAATGTAAAGGTATCCGGGCGAGGCTGTCGCAGTCACGGATACTGATACAGAAAAGTAAAGGAATCCGGGCGAGGCTATCGCAGTCACGGACGCTGATGCAGAAATGTAAAGGAATCCGAGCGAGGCTATCGTAGTCACGGACGCTGATACAGAAAAGTAAAGGAATCCGGGCGAGGCTATCGCAGTCACGGACGCTGATGCAGAAATGTAAAGGAATCCGAGCGAGGCTATCGTAGTCACGGATACTGATACAGAAAAGTAAAGGAATCCGGGCGAGGCTATCGTAGTCACGGATACTGATACAGAAAAGTAAAGGAATCCGGGCGAGGCTATCGTAGGCACGGATGCTGATGTAGAAATGTAAAGGTATTCAGGCGAGGCTATCGCAGTCACGGACGCTGATGCAGAAATGTAAAGGAATCCGGGCGAGGCTATCGCAGTCACGGACGCTGATGTAGAAATGTAAAGGAACTCAGGCGCGGCTATCGCAGTCACGGACGCTGATGCAGAAATGTAAAGGTATCCGGGCGAGGCTGTCGCAGTCACGGACGCTGATGTAGAAATGTAAAGGAACTCAGGCGCGGCTATCGCAGTCACGGACGCTGATGCAGAAATGTAAAGGTATCCGGGCGAGGCTGTCGCAGTCACGGATACTGATACAGAAAAGTAAAGGAATCCGGGCGAGGCTATCGTAGTCACGGATACTGATACAGAAAAGTAAAGGAATCCGGGCGAGGCTATCGTAGGCACGGATGCTGATGTAGAAATGTAAAGGTATTCAGGCGAGGCTATCGCAGTCACGGACGCTGATGCAGAAATGTAAAGGTATCCGGGCGAGGTTGTCGCAGTCACGGATACTGATACAGAAAAGTAAAGGAATCCGGGCGAGGCTATCGCAGTCACGGATACTGATACACAAAAGTAAAGGAATCCGGGTGAGGCTATCGTAGTCACGGATGCTGATGTAGAATTGTAAAGGTATTCAGGCGAGGCTATCGCAGTCACGTTCGCTGATGCAGAAATGTAAAGGAATCCGGGCGAGGCTATCGTAGTCACAGATACTGATACAGAAAAGTAAAGGAATCCGGGCGAGGCTATCGCAGTCACGGACGCTGATGTAGAAATGTAAAGGAACTCAGGCGCGGCTATCGCAGTCACGGACGCTGATGCAGAAATGTAAAGGTATCCGGGCGAGGTTGTCGCAGTCACGGATACTGATACAGAAAAGTAAAGGAATCCGGGCGAGGCTATCGCAGTCACGGACGCTGATGCAGAAATGTAAAGGAATCCGAGCGAGGCTATCGTAGTCACGGATACTGATACAGAAAAGTAAAGGAATCCGGGCGAGGCTATCGTAGTCACGGATACTGATACACAAAAGTAAAGGAATCCGGGCGAGGCTATCGTAGTCACGGATGCTGATGTAGAATTGTAAAGGTATTCAGGCGAGGCTATCGCAGTCACGGACGCTGATGCAGAAATGTAAAGGTATCCGGGCGAGGCTGTTGCAGTCACGGATACTGATACAGAAAAGTAAAGGAATCCGGGCGAGGCTATCGCAGTCACGGACGCTGATGTAGAAATGTAAAGGAACTCAGGCGCGGCTATCGCAGTCACGGACGCTGATGCAGAAATGTAAAGGTATCCGGGCGAGGTTGTCGCAGTCACGGATACTGATACAGAAAAGTAAAGGAATCCGGGCGAGGCTATCGCAGTCACGGACGCTGATGCAGAAATGTAAAGGAATCCGAGCGAGGCTATCGTAGTCACGGATACTGATACAGAAAAGTAAAGGAATCCGGGCGAGGCTATCGTAGTCACGGATACTGATACAGAAAAGTAAAGGAATCCGGGCGAGGCTATCGTAGGCACGGATGCTGATGTAGAAATGTAAAGGTATTCAGGCGAGGCTATCGCAGTCACGGACGCTGATGCAGAAATGTAAAGGTATCCGGGCGAGGTTGTCGCAGTCACGGATACTGATACAGAAAAGTAAAGGAATCCGGGCGAGGCTATCGCAGTCACGGATACTGATACACAAAAGTAAAGGAATCCGGGTGAGGCTATCGTAGTCACGGATGCTGATGTAGAATTGTAAAGGTATTCAGGCGAGGCTATCGCAGTCACGTACGCTGATGCAGAAATGTAAAGGAATCCGGGCGAGGCTATCGTAGTCACAGATACTGATACAGAAAAGTAAAGGAATCCGGGCGAGGCTATCGTAGGCACGGATGCTGATGTAGAAATGTAAAGGTATTCAGGCGAGGCTATCGCAGTCACGGACGCTGATGCAGAAATGTAAAGGTATCCGGGCGAGGTTGTCGCAGTCACGGATACTGATACAGAAAAGTAAAGGAATCCGGGCGAGGCTATCGCAGTCACGGACGCTGATGCAGAAATGTAAAGGAATCCGAGCGAGGCTATCGTAGTCACGGATACTGATACAGAAAAGTAAAGGAATCCGGGCGAGGCTATCGTAGTCACGGATACTGATACACAAAAGTAAAGGAATCCGGGCGAGGCTATCGTAGTCACGGATGCTGATGTAGAATTGTAAAGGTATTCAGGCGAGGCTATCGCAGTCACGGACGCTGATGCAGAAATGTAAAGGTATCCGGGCGAGGCTGTTGCAGTCACGGATACTGATACAGAAAAGTAAAGGAATCCGGGCGAGGCTATCGCAGTCACGGACGCTGATGTAGAAATGTAAAGGAACTCAGGCGCGGCTATCGCAGTCACGGACGCTGATGCAGAAATGTAAAGGTATCCGGGCGAGGTTGTCGCAGTCACGGACGCTGATGTAGAAATGTAAAGGAACTCAGGCGCGGCTATCGCAGTCACGGACGCTGATGCAGAAATGTAAAGGTATCCGGGCGAGGCTGTCGCAGTCACGGATACTGATACAGAAAAGTAAAGGAATCCGGGCGAGGCTATCGCAGTCACGGACGCTGATGCAGAAATGTAAAGGAATCCGAGCGAGGCTATCGTAGTCACGGACGCTGATGCAGAAATGTAAAGGAATCCGAGCGAGGCTATCGTAGTCACGGATACTGATACAGAAAAGTAAAGGAATCCGGGCGAGGCTATCGTAGTCACGGATACTGATACAGAAAAGTAAAGGAATCCGGGCGAGGCTATCGTAGGCACGGATGCTGATGTAGAAATGTAAAGGTATTCAGGCGAGGCTATCGCAGTCACGGACGCTGATGCAGAAATGTAAAGGAATCCGGGCGAGGCTATCGCAGTCACGGACGCTGATGTAGAAATGTAAAGGAACTCAGGCGCGGCTATCGCAGTCACGGACGCTGATGCAGAAATGTAAAGGTATCCGGGCGAGGCTGTCGCAGTCACGGACGCTGATGTAGAAATGTAAAGGAACTCAGGCGCGGCTATCGCAGTCACGGACGCTGATGCAGAAATGTAAAGGTATCCGGGCGAGGCTGTCGCAGTCACGGATACTGATACAGAAAAGTAAAGGAATCCGGGCGAGGCTATCGTAGTCACGGATACTGATACAGAAAAGTAAAGGAATCCGGGCGAGGCTATCGTAGGCACGGATGCTGATGTAGAAATGTAAAGGTATTCAGGCGAGGCTATCGCAGTCACGGACGCTGATGCAGAAATGTAAAGGTATCCGGGCGAGGTTGTCGCAGTCACGGATACTGATACAGAAAAGTAAAGGAATCCGGGCGAGGCTATCGCAGTCACGGATACTGATACACAAAAGTAAAGGAATCCGGGTGAGGCTATCGTAGTCACGGATGCTGATGTAGAATTGTAAAGGTATTCAGGCGAGGCTATCGCAGTCACGTTCGCTGATGCAGAAATGTAAAGGAATCCGGGCGAGGCTATCGTAGTCACAGATACTGATACAGAAAAGTAAAGGAATCCGGGCGAGGCTATCGCAGTCACGGACGCTGATGTAGAAATGTAAAGGAACTCAGGCGCGGCTATCGCAGTCACGGACGCTGATGCAGAAATGTAAAGGTATCCGGGCGAGGTTGTCGCAGTCACGGATACTGATACAGAAAAGTAAAGGAATCCGGGCGAGGCTATCGCAGTCACGGACGCTGATGCAGAAATGTAAAGGAATCCGAGCGAGGCTATCGTAGTCACGGATACTGATACAGAAAAGTAAAGGAATCCGGGCGAGGCTATCGTAGTCACGGATACTGATACACAAAAGTAAAGGAATCCGGGCGAGGCTATCCTAGTCACGGATGCTGATGTAGAATTGTAAAGGTATTCAGGCGAGGCTATCGCAGTCACGGACGCTGATGCAGAAATGTAAAGGTATCCGGGCGAGGCTGTTGCAGTCACGGATACTGATACAGAAAAGTAAAGGAATCCGGGCGAGGCTATCGCAGTCACGGACGCTGATGTAGAAATGTAAAGGAACTCAGGCGCGGCTATCGCAGTCACGGACGCTGATGCAGAAATGTAAAGGTATCCGGGCGAGGTTGTCGCAGTCACGGATACTGATACAGATAAGTAAAGGAATCCGGGCGAGGCTATCGCAGTCACGGACGCTGATGCAGAAATGTAAAGGAATCCGAGCGAGGCTATCGTAGTCACGGATACTGATACAGAAAAGTAAAGGAATCCGGGCGAGGCTATCGTAGTCACGGATACTGATACAGAAAAGTAAAGGAATCCGGGCGAGGCTATCGTAGGCACGGATGCTGATGTAGAAATGTAAAGGTATTCAGGCGAGGCTATCGCAGTCACGGACGCTGATGCAGAAATGTAAAGGTATCCGGGCGAGGTTGTCGCAGTCACGGATACTGATACAGAAAAGTAAAGGAATCCGGGCGAGGCTATCACAGTCACGGATACTGATACACAAAAGTAAAGGAATCCGGGTGAGGCTATCGTAGTCACGGATGCTGATGTAGAATTGTAAAGGTATTCAGGCGAGGCTATCGCAGTCACGTACGCTGATGCAGAAATGTAAAGGAATCCGGGCGAGGCTATCGTAGTCACAGATACTGATACAGAAAAGTAAAGGAATCCGGGCGAGGCTATCGTAGGCACGGATGCTGATGTAGAAATGTAAAGGTATTCAGGCGAGGCTATCGCAGTCACGGACGCTGATGCAGAAATGTAAAGGTATCCGGGCGAGGTTGTCGCAGTCACGGATACTGATACAGAAAAGTAAAGGAATCCGGGCGAGGCTATCGCAGTCACGGACGCTGATGCAGAAATGTAAAGGAATCCGAGCGAGGCTATCGTAGTCACGGATACTGATACAGAAAAGTAAAGGAATCCGGGCGAGGCTATCGTAGTCACGGATACTGATACACAAAAGTAAAGGAATCCGGGCGAGGCTATCGTAGTCACGGATGCTGATGTAGAATTGTAAAGGTATTCAGGCGAGGCTATCGCAGTCACGGACGCTGATGCAGAAATGTAAAGGTATCCGGGCGAGGCTGTTGCAGTCACGGATACTGATACAGAAAAGTAAAGGAATCCGGGCGAGGCTATCGCAGTCACGGACGCTGATGTAGAAATGTAAAGGAACTCAGGCGCGGCTATCGCAGTCACGGACGCTGATGCAGAAATGTAAAGGTATCCGGGCGAGGTTGTCGCAGTCACGGATACTGATACAGAAAAGTAAAGGAATCCGGGCGAGGCTATCGCAGTCACGGACGCTGATGCAGAAATGTAAAGGAATCCGAGCGAGGCTATCGTAGTCACGGATACTGATACAGAAAAGTAAAGGAATCCGGGCGAGGCTATCGTAGTCACGGATACTGATACACAAAAGTAACGGAATCCGGGCGAGGCTATCGTAGTCACGGATGCTGATGTAGAATTGTAAAGGTATTCAGGCGAGGCTATCGCAGTCACGGACGCTGATGCAGAAATGTAAAGGTATCCGGGCGAGGCTGTTGCAGTCACGGATACTGATACAGAAAAGTAAAGGAATCCGGGCGAGGCTATCGCAGTCACGGACGATGATGCAGAAATGTAAAGGTACTCAGGCGCGGCTATCGCAGTCACGAACGCTGATGCAGAAATGTAAAGGTATCCGGGCGAGGCTAGCGCAATCACGGATCCTGATGAAGAAAATAAAGGTATTCGGGCGAGGCTATCGTAGTCACGGATACTGATGCAGAAAAGTAAAGGAATCCGGGCGAGGCTATCGTAGTCACGGACGCTGATGCAGAAATGTAAAGGTACTCAGGCGCGGCTATCGCAGTCACGGACGCTGATGCAGAAATGTAAAGGTATCCGGGCGAGGTTGTCGCAGTCACGGATACTGATACAGAATAGTAAAGGAATCCGGGCGAGGCTATCGCAGTCACGGACGCTGATGCAGAAATGTAAAGGAATCCGAGCGAGGCTATCGTAGTCACGGACGCTGATGCAGAAATGTAAAGGAATCCGAGCGAGGCTATCGTAGTCACGGATACTGATACAGAAAAGTAAAGGAATCCGGGCGAGGCTATCGTAGTCACGGATACTGATACACAAAAGTAAAGGAATCCGGGCGAGGCTATCGTAGTCACGGATGCTGATGTAGAATTGTAAAGGTATTCAGGCGAGGCTATCGCAGTCACGGACGCTGATGCAGAAATGTAAAGGTATCCGGGCGAGGCTGTTGCAGTCACGGATACTGATACAGAAAAGTAAAGGAATCCGGGCGAGGCTATCGCAGTCACGGACGCTGATGCAGAAATGTAAAGGTATCCGGGCGAGGCTGTCGTAGTCACGGATACTGATACAGAAAAGTAAAGGTATCCAGGCGAGGCTGTCTCAGTCACGGATACTGATACAGAAAAGTAAAGGAATCTGGGCGAGGCTATCGCAGTCACGGACAATGATGCAGAAATGTAAAGGTATCCGGACGAGGCTGTCGTAGTCACGGATTCTGGTACAGAAAAGTAAAGGTATTCAGGCGAGGCTGTCTCAGTCACGAATACTGATACAGAAAAGTAAAGGAATCCGGGCGAGGCTATCGCAGTCACGGACGCTGATGCAGAAATGTAAAGGTATCCGGGCGAGGCTATCGTAGTCACGGATGCTGATGTAGAAATGTAAAGGTATTCAGGCGAGGCTATCGCAGTCACGGACGTTGATGCAGAAATGTAAAGGTATCCGGGCGAGGCTATCGTAGTCACGGATAGTGATACAGAAAAGTAAAGGAATCCGGGCGAGGCTATCGTAGGCACGGATGCTGATGTAGAAATGTAAAGGTATTCAGGCGAGGCTATCGCAGTCACGGACGCTGATGCAGAAATGTAAAGGTATCCGGGCGAGGTTGTCGCAGTCACGGATACTGATACAGAAAAGTAAAGGAATCCGGGCGAGGCTATCGCAGTCACGGACGCTGATGCAGAAATGTAAAGGAATCCGAGCGAGGCTATCGTAGTCACGGATACTGATACAGAAAAGTAAAGGAATCCGGGCGAGGCTATCGTAGTCACGGATACTGATACACAAAAGTAAAGGAATCCGGGCGAGGCTATCGTAGTCACGGATGCTGATGTAGAATTGTAAAGGTATTCAGGCGAGGCTATCGCAGTCACGGACGCTGATGCAGAAATGTAAAGGTATCCGGGCGAGGCTGTTGCAGTCACGGATACTGATACAGAAAAGTAAAGGAATCCGGGCGAGGCTATCGCAGTCACGGACGCTGATGCAGAAATGTAAAGGTACTCAGGCGCGGCTATCGCAGTCACGGACGCTGATGCAGAAATGTAAAGGTATCCGGGCGAGGCTAGCGCAATCACGGATCCTGATGAAGAAAATAAAGGTATTCGGGCGAGTCTATCGTAGTCACGGATACTGATGCAGAAAAGTAAAGGAATCCGGGCGAGGCTATCGTAGGCACGGATGCTGATGTAGAAATGTAAAGGTATTCAGGCGAGGCTATCTCAGTCACGGACGCTGATGCAGAAATGTAAAGGTATCCGGGCGAGGTTGTCGCAGTCACGGATACTGATACAGAAAAGTAAAGGAATCCGGGCGAGGCTATCGCAGTCACGGACGCTGATGCAGAAATGTAAAGGAATCCGAGCGAGGCTATCGTAGTCACGGATACTGATACACAAAAGTAAAGGAATCCGGGCGAGGCTATCGTAGTCACGGATACTGATACACAAAAGTAAAGGAATCCGGGCGAGGCTATCGTAGTCACGGATGCTGATGTAGAATTGTAAAGGTATTCAGGCGAGGCTATCGCAGTCACGTACGCTGATGCAGAAATGTAAAGGAATCCGGGCGAGGCTATCGTAGTCACGGATACTGATACAGAAAAGTAAAGGAATCCGGGCGAGGCTATCGTAGGCACGGATGCTGATGTAGAAATGTAAAGGTATTCAGGCGAGGCTATCGCAGTCACGGACGCTGATGCAGAAATGTAAAGGTATCCGGGCGAGGTTGTCGCAGTCACGGATACTGATACAGAAAAGTAAAGGAATCCGGGCGAGGCTATCGCAGTCACGGACGCTGATGCAGAAATGTAAAGGAATCCGAGCGAGGCTATCGTAGTCACGGATACTGATCCAGAAAAGTAAAGGAATCCGGGCGAGGCTATCGTAGTCACGGATACTGATACACAAAAGTAAAGGAATCCGGGCGAGGCTATCGTAGTCACGGATGCTGATGTAGAAATGTAAAGGTATCCGGGCGAGGCTAGCGCAGTCACACACGCTGATGCAGAAATGTAAAGGTATCCGGGCGAGGCTGTTGCAGTCACGGATACTGATACAGAAAAGTAAAGGAATCCGGGCGAGGCTATCATAGGCACGGATGCTAATGTAGAAATGTAAAGGTATTCAGGCGAGGCTATCGCAGTCACGGACGCTGATGCAGAAATGTAAAGGTATCCGGGCGAGGTTGTCGCAGTCACGGATACTGATACAGAAAAGTAAAGGAATCCGGGCGAGGCTATCGCAGTCACGGACGCTGATGCAGAAATGTAAAGGAATCCGAGCGAGGCTATCGTAGTCACGGATACTGATACAGAAAAGTAAAGGAATCCGGGCGAGGCTATCGTAGTCACGGATACTGATACACAAAAGTAAAGGAATCCGGGCGAGGCTATCGTAGTCACGGATGCTGATGTAGAATTGTAAAGGTATTCAGGCGAGGCTATCGCAGTCACGGACGCTGATGCAGAAATGTAAAGGTATCCGGGCGAGGCTGTTGCAGTCACGGATACTGATACAGAAAAGTAAAGGAATCCGGGCGAGGCTATCGCAGTCACGGACGCTGATGCAGAAATGTAAAGGTACTCAGGCGCGGCTATCGCAGTCACGGACGCTGATGCAGAAATGTAAAGGTATCCGGGCGAGGCTAGCGCAATCACGGATCCTGATGAAGAAAATAAAGGTATTCGGGCGAGTCTATCGTAGTCACGGATACTGATGCAGAAAAGTAAAGGAATCCGGGCGAGGCTATCGTAGGCACGGATGCTGATGTAGAAATGTAAAGGTATTCAGGCGAGGCTATCGCAGTCACGGACGCTGATGCAGAAATGTAAAGGTATCCGGGCGAGGTTGTCGCAGTCACGGATACTGATACAGAAAAGTAAAGGAATCCGGGCGAGGCTATCGCAGTCACGGACGCTGATGCAGAAATGTAAAGGTACTCAGGCGCGGCTATCGCAGTCACGGACGCTGATGCAGAAATGTAAAGGTATCCGGGCGAGGCTAGCGCAATCACGGATCCTGATGAAGAAAATAAAGGTATTCGGGCGAGTCTATCGTAGTCACGGATACTGATGCAGAAAAGTAAAGGAATCCGGGCGAGGCTATCGTAGGCACGGATGCTGATGTAGAAATGTAAAGGTATTCAGGCGAGGCTATCTCAGTCACGGACGCTGATGCAGAAATGTAAAGGTATCCGGGCGAGGTTGTCGCAGTCACGGATACTGATACAGAAAAGTAAAGGAATCCGGGCGAGGCTATCGCAGTCACGGACGCTGATGCAGAAATGTAAAGGAATCCGAGCGAGGCTATCGTAGTCACGGATACTGATACACAAAAGTAAAGGAATCCGGGCGAGGCTATCGTAGTCACGGATACTGATACACAAAAGTAAAGGAATCCGGGCGAGGCTATCGTAGTCACGGATGCTGATGTAGAATTGTAAAGGTATTCAGGCGAGGCTATCGCAGTCACGTACGCTGATGCAGAAATGTAAAGGAATCCGGGCGAGGCTATCGTAGTCACGGATACTGATACAGAAAAGTAAAGGAATCCGGGCGAGGCTATCGTAGGCACGGATGCTGATGTAGAAATGTAAAGGTATTCAGGCGAGGCTATCGCAGTCACGGACGCTGATGCAGAAATGTAAAGGTATCCGGGCGAGGTTGTCGCAGTCACGGATACTGATACAGAAAAGTAAAGGAATCCGGGCGAGGCTATCGCAGTCACGGACGCTGATGCAGAAATGTAAAGGAATCCGAGCGAGGCTATCGTAGTCACGGATACTGATCCAGAAAAGTAAAGGAATCCGGGCGAGGCTATCGTAGTCACGGATACTGATACACAAAAGTAAAGGAATCCGGGCGAGGCTATCGTAGTCACGGATGCTGATGTAGAAATGTAAAGGTATCCGGGCGAGGCTAGCGCAGTCACACACGCTGATGCAGAAATGTAAAGGTATCCGGGCGAGGCTGTTGCAGTCACGGATACTGATACAGAAAAGTAAAGGAATCCGGGCGAGGCTATCATAGGCACGGATGCTAATGTAGAAATGTAAAGGTATTCAGGCGAGGCTATCGCAGTCACGGACGCTGATGCAGAAATGTAAAGGTATCCGGGCGAGGTTGTCGCAGTCACGGATACTGATACAGAAAAGTAAAGGAATCCGGGCGAGGCTATCGCAGTCACGGACGCTGATGCAGAAATGTAAAGGAATCCGAGCGAGGCTATCGTAGTCACGGATACTGATACAGAAAAGTAAAGGAATCCGGGCGAGGCTATCGTAGTCACGGATACTGATACACAAAAGTAAAGGAATCCGGGCGAGGCTATCGTAGTCACGGATGCTGATGTAGAATTGTAAAGGTATTCAGGCGAGGCTATCGCAGTCACGGACGCTGATGCAGAAATGTAAAGGTATCCGGGCGAGGCTGTTGCAGTCACGGATACTGATACAGAAAAGTAAAGGAATCCGGGCGAGGCTATCGCAGTCACGGACGCTGATGCAGAAATGTAAAGGTACTCAGGCGCGGCTATCGCAGTCACGGACGCTGATGCAGAAATGTAAAGGTATCCGGGCGAGGCTAGCGCAATCACGGATCCTGATGAAGAAAATAAAGGTATTCGGGCGAGTCTATCGTAGTCACGGATACTGATGCAGAAAAGTAAAGGAATCCGGGCGAGGCTATCGTAGGCACGGATGCTGATGTAGAAATGTAAAGGTATTCAGGCGAGGCTATCGCAGTCACGGACGCTGATGCAGAAATGTAAAGGTATCCGGGCGAGGTTGTCGCAGTCACGGATACTGATACAGAAAAGTAAAGGAATCCGGGCGAGGCTATCGCAGTCACGGACGCTGATGCAGAAATGTAAAGGAATCCGAGCGAGGCTATCGTAGTCACGGATACTGATACAGAAAAGTATAGGAATCCGGGCGAGGCTATCGTAGTCACGAATACTGATACACAAAAGTAAAGGAATCCGGGCGAGGCTATCGTAGTCACGGATGCTGATGTAGAATTGTAAAGGTATTCAGGCGAGGCTATCGCAGTCACGTACGCTGATGCAGAAATGTAAAGGAATCCGGGCGAGGCTATCGTAGTCACGGATACTGATACAGAAAAGTAAAGGAATCCGGGCGAGGCTATTGTAGGCACGGATGCTGATGTAGAAATGTAAAGGTATTCAGGCGAGGCTATCGCAGTCACGGACGCTGATGCAGAAATGTAAAGGTATCCGGGCGAGGTTGTCGCAGTCACGGATACTGATACAGAAAAGTAAAGGAATCCGGGCGAGGCTAGCGCAGTCACGGACGCTGATGCAGAAATGTAAAGGAATCCGAGCGAGGCTATCGTAGTCACGGATACTGATCCAGAAAAGTAAAGGAATCCGGGCGAGGCTATCGTAGTCACGGATACTGATACACAAAAGTAAAGGAATCCGGGCGAGGCTATCGTAGTCACGGATGCTGATGTAGAAATGTAAAGGTATCCGGGCGAGGCTAGCGCAGTCACACACGCTGATGCAGAAATGTAAAGGTATCCGGGCGAGGCTGTTGCAGTCACGGATACTGATACAGAAAAGTAAAGGAATCCGGGCGAGGCTATCATAGGCACGGATGCTAATGTAGAAATGTAAAGGTATTCAGGCGAGGCTATCGCAGTCACGGACGCTGATGCAGAAATGTAAAGGTATCCGGGCGAGGTTGTCGCAGTCACGGATACTGATACAGAAAAGTAAAGGAATCCGGGCGAGGCTATCGCAGTCACGGACGCTGATGCAGAAATGTAAAGGAATCCGAGCGAGGCTATCGTAGTCACGGATACTGATACAGAAAAGTAAAGGAATCCGGGCGAGGCTATCGTAGTCACGGATACTGATACACAAAAGTAAAGGAATCCGGGCGAGGCTATCGTAGTCACGGATGCAGATGTAGAATTGTAAAGGTATTCAGGCGAGGCTATCGCAGTCACGGACGCTGATGCAGAAATGTAAAGGTATCCGGGCGAGGCTGTTGCAGTCACGGATACTGATACAGAAAAGTAAAGGAATCCGGGCGAGGCTATCGCAGTCACGGACGCTGATGCAGAAATGTAAAGGTACTCAGGCGCGGCTATCGCAGTCACGAACGCTGATGCAGAAATGTAAAGGTATCCCGGCGAGGCTAGCGGAATCACGGATCCTGATGAAGAAAATAAAGGTATTCGGGCGAGGCTATCGTAGTCACGGATACTGATGCAGAAAAGTAAAGGAATCCGGGCGAGGCTATCGTAGTCACGGACGCTGATGCAGAAATGTAAAGGTACTCAGGCGCGGCTATCGCAGTCACGGACGCTGATGCAGAAATATAAAGGTATCCGGGCGAGGTTGTCGCAGTCACGGATACTGATACAGAAAAGTAAAGGAATCCGGGCGAGGCTATCGCAGTCACGGACGCTGATGCAGAAATGTAAAGGAATCCGAGCGAGGCTATCGTAGTCACGGACGCTGATGCAGAAATGTAAAGGTATCCGGGCGAGGCTATTGTAGTCACGGATGCTGATGTAGAAATGTAAAGGTATTCAGGCGAGGCTATCGCAGTCACGGACGCTGATGCAGAAATGTAAAGGTATCCGGGCGAGGCTGTTGCAGTCACGGATACTGATACAGAAAAGTAAAGGAATCCGGGCGAGGCTATCGCAGTCACGGACGCTGATGCAGAAATGTAAAGGTACTCAGGCGCGGCTATCGCAGTCACGGACGCTGATGCAGAAATGTAAAGGTATCCGGGCGAGGCTAGCGCAATCACGGATCCTGATGAAGAAAATAAAGGTATTCGGGCGAGTCTATCGTAGTCACGGATACTGATGCAGAAAAGTAAAGGAATCCGGGCGAGGCTATCGTAGGCACGGATGCTGATGTAGAAATGTAAAGGTATTCAGGCGAGGCTATCGCAGTCACGGACGCTGATGCAGAAATGTAAAGGTATCCGGGCGAGGTTGTCGCAGTCACGGATACTGATACAGAAAAGTAAAGGAATCCGGGCGAGGCTATCGCAGTCACGGACGCTGATGCAGAAATGTAAAGGAATCCGAGCGAGGCTATCGTAGTCACGGATACTGATACAGAAAAGTATAGGAATCCGGGCGAGGCTATCGTAGTCACGAATACTGATACACAAAAGTAAAGGAATCCGGGCGAGGCTATCGTAGTCACGGATGCTGATGTAGAATTGTAAAGGTATTCAGGCGAGGCTATCGCAGTCACGTACGCTGATGCAGAAATGTAAAGGAATCCGGGCGAGGCTATCGTAGTCACGGATACTGATACAGAAAAGTAAAGGAATCCGGGCGAGGCTATTGTAGGCACGGATGCTGATGTAGAAATGTAAAGGTATTCAGGCGAGGCTATCGCAGTCACGGACGCTGATGCAGAAATGTAAAGGTATCCGGGCGAGGTTGTCGCAGTCACGGATACTGATACAGAAAAGTAAAGGAATCCGGGCGAGGCTATCGCAGTCACGGACGCTGATGCAGAAATGTAAAGGAATCCGAGCGAGGCTATCGTAGTCACGGATACTGATACAGAAAAGTAAAGGAATCCGGGCGAGGCTATCGTAGTCACGGATACTGATACACAAAAGTAAAGGAATCCGGGCGAGGCTATCGTAGTCACGGATGCAGATGTAGAATTGTAAAGGTATTCAGGCGAGGCTATCGCAGTCACGGACGCTGATGCAGAAATGTAAAGGTATCCGGGCGAGGCTGTTGCAGTCACGGATACTGATACAGAAAAGTAAAGGAATCCGGGCGAGGCTATCGCAGTCACGGACGCTGATGCAGAAATGTAAAGGTACTCAGGCGCGGCTATCGCAGTCACGAACGCTGATGCAGAAATGTAAAGGTATCCCGGCGAGGCTAGCGGAATCACGGATCCTGATGAAGAAAATAAAGGTATTCGGGCGAGGCTATCGTAGTCACGGATACTGATGCAGAAAAGTAAAGGAATCCGGGCGAGGCTATCGTAGTCACGGACGCTGATGCAGAAATGTAAAGGTACTCAGGCGCGGCTATCGCAGTCACGGACGCTGATGCAGAAATATAAAGGTATCCGGGCGAGGTTGTCGCAGTCACGGATACTGATACAGAAAAGTAAAGGAATCCGGGCGAGGCTATCGCAGTCACGGACGCTGATGCAGAAATGTAAAGGAATCCGAGCGAGGCTATCGTAGTCACGGACGCTGATGCAGAAATGTAAAGGTATCCGGGCGAGGCTATTGTAGTCACGGATGCTGATGTAGAAATGTAAAGGTATTCAGGCGAGGCTATCGCAGTCACGGACGCTGATGCAGAAATGTAAAGGTATCCGGGCGAGGCTGTTGCAGTCACGGATACTGATACAGAAAAGTAAAGGAATCCGGGCGAGGCTATCGCAGTCACGGACGCTGATGCAGAAATGTAAAGGTACTCAGGCGCGGCTATCGCAGTCACGGACGCTGATGCAGAAATGTAAAGGTATCCGGGCGAGGCTAGCGCAATCACGGATCCTGATGAAGAAAATAAAGGTATTCGGGCGAGTCTATCGTAGTCACGGATACTGATGCAGAAAAGTAAAGGAATCCGGGCGAGGCTATCGTAGGCACGGATGCTGATGTAGAAATGTAAAGGTATTCAGGCGAGGCTATCGCAGTCACGGACGCTGATGCAGAAATGTAAAGGTATCCGGGCGAGGTTGTCGCAGTCACGGATACTGATACAGAAAAGTAAAGGAATCCGGGCGAGGCTATCGCAGTCACGGACGCTGATGCAGAAATGTAAAGGAATCCGAGCGAGGCTATCGTAGTCACGGATACTGATACAGAAAAGTATAGGAATCCGGGCGAGGCTATCGTAGTCACGAATACTGATACACAAAAGTAAAGGAATCCGGGCGAGGCTATCGTAGTCACGGATGCTGATGTAGAATTGTAAAGGTATTCAGGCGAGGCTATCGCAGTCACGTACGCTGATGCAGAAATGTAAAGGAATCCGGGCGAGGCTATCGTAGTCACGGATACTGATACAGAAAAGTAAAGGAATCCGGGCGAGGCTATTGTAGGCACGGATGCTGATGTAGAAATGTAAAGGTATTCAGGCGAGGCTATCGCAGTCACGGACGCTGATGCAGAAATGTAAAGGTATCCGGGCGAGGTTGTCGCAGTCACGGATACTGATACAGAAAAGTAAAGGAATCCGGGCGAGGCTATCGCAGTCACGGACGCTGATGCAGAAATGTAAAGGAATCCGAGCGAGGCTATCGTAGTCACGGATACTGATCCAGAAAAGTAAAGGAATCCGGGCGAGGCTATCGTAGTCACGGATACTGATACACAAAAGTAAAGGAATCCGGGCGAGGCTATCGTAGTCACGGATGCTGATGTAGAAATGTAAAGGTATCCGGGCGAGGCTAGCGCAGTCACACACGCTGATGCAGAAATGTAAAGGTATCCGGGCGAGGCTGTTGCAGTCACGGATACTGATACAGAAAAGTAAAGGAATCCGGGCGAGGCTATCATAGGCACGGATGCTAATGTAGAAATGTAAAGGTATTCAGGCGAGGCTATCGCAGTCACGGACGCTGATGCAGAAATGTAAAGGTATCCGGGCGAGGTTGTCGCAGTCACGGATACTGATACAGAAAAGTAAAGGAATCCGGGCGAGGCTATCGCAGTCACGGACGCTGATGCAGAAATGTAAAGGAATCCGAGCGAGGCTATCGTAGTCACGGATACTGATACAGAAAAGTAAAGGAATCCGGGCGAGGCTATCGTAGTCACGGATACTGATACACAAAAGTAAAGGAATCCGGGCGAGGCTATCGTAGTCACGGATGCAGATGTAGAATTGTAAAGGTATTCAGGCGAGGCTATCGCAGTCACGGACGCTGATGCAGAAATGTAAAGGTATCCGGGCGAGGCTGTTGCAGTCACGGATACTGATACAGAAAAGTAAAGGAATCCGGGCGAGGCTATCGCAGTCACGGACGCTGATGCAGAAATGTAAAGGTACTCAGGCGCGGCTATCGCAGTCACGAACGCTGATGCAGAAATGTAAAGGTATCCCGGCGAGGCTAGCGGAATCACGGATCCTGATGAAGAAAATAAAGGTATTCGGGCGAGGCTATCGTAGTCACGGATACTGATGCAGAAAAGTAAAGGAATCCGGGCGAGGCTATCGTAGTCACGGACGCTGATGCAGAAATGTAAAGGTACTCAGGCGCGGCTATCGCAGTCACGGACGCTGATGCAGAAATATAAAGGTATCCGGGCGAGGTTGTCGCAGTCACGGATACTGATACAGAAAAGTAAAGGAATCCGGGCGAGGCTATCGCAGTCACGGACGCTGATGCAGAAATGTAAAGGTACTCAGGCGCGGCTATCGCAGTCACGAACGCTGATGCAGAAATGTAAAGGTATCCCGGCGAGGCTAGCGGAATCACGGATCCTGATGAAGAAAATAAAGGTATTCGGGCGAGGCTATCGTAGTCACGGATACTGATGTAGAAAAGTAAAGGAATCCGGGCGAGGCTATCGTAGTCACGGACGCTGATGCAGAAATGTAAAGGTACTCAGGCGCGGCTATCGCAGTCACGGACGCTGATGCAGAAATATAAAGGTATCCGGGCGAGGTTGTCGCAGTCACGGATACTGATACAGAAAAGTAAAGGAATCCGGGCGAGGCTATCGCAGTCACGGACGCTGATGCAGAAATGTAAAGGAATCCGAGCGAGGCTATCGTAGTCACAGATACTGATACACAAAAGTAAAGGAATCCGGGCGAGGCTATCGTAGTCACGGATACTGATACACAAAAGTAAAGGAATCCGGGCGAGGCTATCGTAGTCACGGATGCTGATGTAGAATTGTAAAGGTATTCAGGCGAGGCTATCGCAGTCACGGACGCTGATGCAGAAATGTAAAGGTATCCGGGCGAGGCTGTTGCAGTCACGGATACAGATACAGAAAAGTAAAGGAATCCGGGCGAGGCTATCGCAGTCACGGACGCTGATGCAGAAATGTAAAGGTATCCGGGCGAGGCTGTTGCAGTCACGGATACTGATACAGAAAAGTAAAGGAATCCGGGCGAGGCTATCGCAGTCACGGACGCTGATGCAGAAATGTAAAGGTATCCGGGCGAGGCTGTCGTAGTCACGGATACTGATACAGAAAAGTAAAGGTATCCAGGCGAGGCTGTCTCAGTCACGGATACTGATACAGAAAAGTAAAGGAATCTGGGCGAGGCTATCGCAGTCACGGACCCTGATGCAGAAAAGTAAAGGTATCCGGGCGAGCCTATCGCAGTCATGGACTCTGATGCAGAAATGTAAAGGAATCCGAGCGAGGCTATCGTAGTCACGGATACTGATACAGAAAAGTAAAGGAATCCGGGCGAGGCTATCGTAGTCACGGATGCTGATGTAGAAATGTAAAGGTATTCAGGCGAGGCTATCGCAGTCACGGACGCTGATGCAGAAACGTAAAGGTATCCGGGCGAGGCTGTCGCAGTCACTGATACTGATACAGAAAAGTAAAGGAATCCGGGTGAGGCTATCGCCGTCACGGACGCTGATGCAGAAATGTAAAGGTACTCAGGCGCGGCTATCGGAGTCACGGACGCTGATGCAGAAATGTAAAGGTATCCGGGCGAGGCTAGCGCAATCACGGATCCTGATGAAGAAAATAAAGGTATTCGGGCGAGGCTATCGCAGTCACGTACGCTGATGCAGAAATGTAAAGGTATCTGGGCGAGGCTGTCGCAGTCACGGATACTGATACAGAAATGTAAAGGTATCCGGGCGAGGCTTTCGCAGTCACGGACGCTGATGCAGAAATGTAAAGGTATCCGGGGGAGGCTAGCGCAATCATGGATCTTGATGAAGAAAATAAAGGTATCCGGGCGAGGCTATCGCAGTCACGGACAATGATGCAGAAATGTAAAGATATCCGGGCGAGGCTATCGTAGTCACGGATGCTGATGTAGAAATGTAAAGGTATTCAGGCGAGGCTATCGCAGTCACGGACGCTGATGTAGAAATGTAAAGGTATCCGGGCGAGGCTGTCGCAGTCACTGATAGTGATACAGAAAAGTAAAGGAACCCGGGTGAGGCTATCGCCGTCACGGACGCTGATGCAGAAATGTAAAGGTACTCAGGCGCGGCTATCGCAGTCACGGACGCTGATGCAGAAATGTAAAGGTATCCGGGCGAGGCTAGCGCAATCACGGATCCTGATGAAGAAAATAAAGGTATTCGGGCGAGGCTATCGCAGTCACGGACGCTGATGCAGAAATGTAAAGGTATCCGGGCGAGGCTATCGTAGTCACGGATGCTGATGTAGAAATGTAAAGGTATTCAGGAGGGTATCGCAGTCACGAACGCTGATGCAGAAATGTAAAGGTATCTAGGCGAGGCTGTCGCAGTCACGGATGCTGATACAGAAATGTAAAGGTATCCGGGCGAGGCTTTCGCAGTCACGGACGCTGATGCAGAAATGTAAAGGTATCCGGGCGAGGCTATCGTAGTCACGGATGCTGATGTAGAAATGTAAAGGTATTCAGGAGGGTATCGCAGTCACGAACGCTGATGCAGAAATGTAAAGGTATCTAGGCGAGGCTGTCGCAGTCACGGATACTGATACAGAAATGTAAAGGTATCCGGGCGAGGCTTTCGCAGTCACGGACGCTGATGCAGAAATGTAAAGGTATCCGGGCGAGGCTATCGTAGTCACGGATGCTGATGTAGAAATGTAAAGGTATTCAAGAGGGTATCGCAGTCACGAACGCTGATGCAGAAATGTAAAGGTATCTAGGCGAGGCTGTCGCAGTCACGGATACTGATACAGAAATGTAAAGGTATCCGGGCGAGCAGTCACGGACGCTGATGCAGAAATGTAAAGGTATCCGGGCGAGGCTAGCGCAATCATGGATCTTGATGAAGAAAATAAAGGTATCCGGGCGAGGCTATCGCAGTCACGGACAATGATGCAGAAATGTAAAGGTATCCGGACGAGGCTGTCGTAGTCACGGATTCTGATACAGAAAAGTAAAGGTATTCAGGCGAGGCTGTCTCAGTCACGAATACTGATACAGAAAAGTAAAGGAATCCGGGCGAGGCTATCGCAGTCACGGACGCTGATGCAGAAATGTAAAGGTATCCGGGCGAGGCTATTGTAGTCACGGATGCTGATGTAGAAATGTAAAGGTATTCAGGCGAGGCTATCGCAGTCACGGACGCTGATGCAGAAATGTAAAGGTATCCGGGCGAGGCTGTCGCAGTCACGGATACTGATACAGAAATGTAAAGGTATCCGGGCAAGACTTTTGCAGTCACGGACGCTGATACAGAAATGTAAAAGTATCCGGGCGAGGCTGTCGCAGTCACTGATACTGATACAGAAAAGTAAAGGAATCCGGGTGAGGCTATCGCCGTCACGGACGCTGATGCAGAAATGTAAAAGTACTCAGGCGCGGCTATCGCAGTCACGGACGCTGATGCAGAAATGTAAAGGTATCCGGGCGAGGCTATCGTAGTCACGGATGCTGATGTAGAAATGTAAAGGTATTCAGGCGAGGCTATCGCAGTCACGTACGCTGATGCAGAAATGTAAAGGAATCCGGGCGAGGCTATCGTAGTCACGGATACTGATACAGAAAAGTAAAGGAATCCGGGCGAGGCTATCGTAGGCACGGATGCTGATGTAGAAATGTAAAGGTATTCAGGCGAGGCTATCGCAGTCACGGACGCTGATGCAGAAATGTAAAGGTATCCGGGCGAGGTTGTCGGAGTCACGGATACTGATACAGAAAAGTAAAGGAATCCGGGCGAGGCTATCGCTGTCACGGACGCTGATGCAGAAATGTAAAGGAATCCGAGCGAGGCTATCGTAGTCACGGATACTGATACAGAAAAGTAAAGGAATCCGGGCGAGGCTATCGTAGTCACGGATACTGATACACAAAAGTAAAGGAATCCGGGCGAGGCTATCGTAGTCACGGATGCTGATGTACAATTGTAAAGGTATTCAGGCTAGGCTATCGCAGTCACGGACGCTGATGCAGAAATGTAAAGATATCCGGGCGATGCTGTCGCAGTCACTGATAGTGATACAGAAAAATAAAGGAACCCGGGTGAGGCTATCGCCGTCACGGACGCTGATGCAGAAATGTAAAGGTACTCAGGCGCGGCTATCGCAGTCACGGACGCTGATGCAGAAATGTAAAGGTATCCGGGCGAGGCTAGCGCAATCACGGATCCTGATGAAGAAAATAAAGGTATTCGGGCGAGGCTATCGCAGTCACGGACGCTGATGCAGAAATGTAAAGGTATCCGGGCGAGGCTATCGTAGTCACGGATGCTGATGTAGAAATGTAAAGGTATTCAGGACAGGCTATCGCAGTCAAGTACGCTGATGCAGAAATGTAAAGGTATCTGGGCGAGGCTGTCGCAGTCACGGATACTGATACAGAAATGTAAAGGTATCCGGGCAAGACTTTCGCAGTCACGGACGCTGATGCAGAAATGTAAAGGTATCCGGGCGAGGCCAGCGCAATCATGGATCTTGATGAAGAAAATAAAGGTATCCGGGCGAGGCTATCGCAGTCACGGACAATGATGCAGAAATGTAAAGATATCCGGGCGAGGCTATCTTAGTCACGGATGCTGATGTAGAAATGTAAAGGTATTCAGGCGAGGCTATCGCAGTCACGGACGCTGATGCAGAAATGTAAAGGTATCCGGGCGAGGCTGTTGCAGTCACGGATACTGATACAGAAAAGTAAAGGAATCCGGGCGAGGCTATCGCAGTCACGGACGCTGATGCAGAAATGTAAAGGTACTCAGGCGCGGCTATCGCAGTCACGAACGCTGATGCAGAAATGTAAAGGTATCCCGGCGAGGCTAGCGCAATCACGGATCCTGATGAAGAAAATAAAGGTATTCGGGCGAGGCTATCGTAGTCACGGATACTGATGCAGAAAAGTAAAGGAATCCGGGCGAGGCTATCGTAGTCACGGACGCTGATGCAGAAATGTAAAGGTACTCAGGCGCGGCTATCGCAGTCACGGACGCTGATGCAGAAATGTAAAGGTATCCGGGCGAGGTTGTCGCAGTCACGGATACTGATACAGAAAAGTAAAGGAATCCGGGCGAGGCTATCGCAGTCACGGACGCTGATGCAGAAATGTAAAGGAATCCGAGCGAGGCTATCGTAGTCACGGACGCTGATGCAGAAATGTAAAGGAATCCGAGCGAGGCTATCGTAGTCACGGATACTGATACAGAAAAGTAAAGGAATCCGGGCGAGGCTATCGTAGTCACGGATACTGATACACAAAAGTAAAGGAATCCGGGCGAGGCTATCGTAGTCACGGATGCTGATGTAGAATTGTAAAGGTATTCAGGCGAGGCTATCGCAGTCACGGACGCTGATGCAGAAATGTAAAGGTATCCGGGCGAGGCTGTTGCAGTCACGGATACAGATACAGAAAAGTAAAGGAATCCGGGCGAGGCTATCGCAGTCACGGACGCTGATGCAGAAATGTAAAGGTATCCGGGCGAGGCTGTTGCAGTCACGGATACTGATACAGAAAAGTAAAGGAATCCGGGCGAGGCTATCGCAGTCACGGACGCTGATGCAGAAATGTAAAGGTATCCGGGCGAGGCTGTCGTAGTCACGGATACTGATACAGAAAAGTAAAGGTATCCAGGCGAGGCTGTCTCAGTCACGGATACTGATACAGAAAAGTAAAGGAATCTGGGCGAGGCTATCGCAGTCACGGACCCTGATGCAGAAAAGTAAAGGTATCCGGGCGAGCCTATCGCAGTCATGGACTCTGATGCAGAAATGTAAAGGAATCCGAGCGAGGCTATCGTAGTCACGGATACTGATACAGAAAAGTAAAGGAATCCGGGCGAGGCTATCGTAGTCACGGATGCTGATGTAGAAATGTAAAGGTATTCAGGCGAGGCTATCGCAGTCACGGACGCTGATGCAGAAACGTAAAGGTATCCGGGCGAGGCTGTCGCAGTCACTGATACTGATACAGAAAAGTAAAGGAATCCGGGTGAGGCTATCGCCGTCACGGACGCTGATGCAGAAATGTAAAGGTACTCAGGCGCGGCTATCGGAGTCACGGACGCTGATGCAGAAATGTAAAGGTATCCGGGCGAGGCTAGCGCAATCACGGATCCTGATGAAGAAAATAAAGGTATTCGGGCGAGGCTATCGCAGTCACGTACGCTGATGCAGAAATGTAAAGGTATCTGGGCGAGGCTGTCGCAGTCACGGATACTGATACAGAAATGTAAAGGTATCCGGGCGAGGCTTTCGCAGTCACGGACGCTGATGCAGAAATGTAAAGGTATCCGGGGGAGGCTAGCGCAATCATGGATCTTGATGAAGAAAATAAAGGTATCCGGGCGAGGCTATCGCAGTCACGGACAATGATGCAGAAATGTAAAGATATCCGGGCGAGGCTATCGTAGTCACGGATGCTGATGTAGAAATGTAAAGGTATTCAGGCGAGGCTATCGCAGTCACGGACGCTGATGTAGAAATGTAAAGGTATCCGGGCGAGGCTGTCGCAGTCACTGATAGTGATACAGAAAAGTGAAGGAACCCGGGTGAGGCTATCGCCGTCACGGACGCTGATGTAGAAATGTAAAGGTACTCAGGCGCGGCTATCGCAGTCACGGACGCTGATGCAGAAATGTAAAGGTATCCGGGCGAGGCTAGCGCAATCACGGATCCTGATGAAGAAAATAAAGGTATTCGGGCGAGGCTATCGCAGTCACGGACGCTGATGCAGAAATGTAAAGGTATCCGGGCGAGGCTATCGTAGTCACGGATGCTGATGTAGAAATGTAAAGGTATTCAGGAGGGTATCGCAGTCACGAACGCTGATGCAGAAATGTAAAGGTATCTAGGCGAGGCTGTCGCAGTCACGGATACTGATACAGAAATGTAAAGGTATCCGGGCGAGGCTTTCGCAGTCACGGACGCTGATGCAGAAATGTAAAGGTATCCGGGCGAGGCTATCGTAGTCACGGATGCTGATGTAGAAATGTAAAGGTATTCAGGAGGGTATCGCAGTCACGAACGCTGATGCAGAAATGTAAAGGTATCTAGGCGAGGCTGTCGCAGTCACGGATACTGATACAGAAATGTAAAGGTATCCGGGCGAGGCTTTCGCAGTCACGGACGCTGATGCAGAAATGTAAAGGTATCCGGGCGAGGCTATCGTAGTCACGGATGCTGATGTAGAAATGTAAAGGTATTCAGGAGGGTATCGCAGTCACGAACGCTGATGCAGAAATGTAAAGGTATCTAGGCGAGGCTGTCGCAGTCACGGATACTGATACAGAAATGTAAAGGTATCCGGGCGAGGCTTTCGCAGTCACGGACGCTGATGCAGAAATGTAAAGGTATCCGGGCGAGGCTAGCGCAATCATGGATCTTGATGAAGAAAATAAAGGTATCCGGGCGAGGCTATCGCAGTCACGGACAATGATGCAGAAATGTAAAGGTATCCGGACGAGGCTGTCGTAGTCACGGATTCTGATACAGAAAAGTAAAGGTATTCAGGCGAGGCTGTCTCAGTCACGAATACTGATACAGAAAAGTAAAGGAATCCGGGCGAGGCTATCGCAGTCACGGACGCTGATGCAGAAATGTAAAGGTATCCGGGCGAGGCTATTGTAGTCACGGATGCTGATGTAGAAATGTAAAGGTATTCAGGCGAGGCTATCGCAGTCACGGACGCTGATGCAGAAATGTAAAGGTATCCGGGCGAGGCTGTCGCAGTCACGGATACTGATACAGAAATGTAAAGGTATCCGGGCGACGCTGTCGCAGTCACGGACGCTGATGCAGAAATGTAAAAGTATCCGGGCGAGGCTGTCGCAGTCACTGATACTGATACAGAAAAGTAAAGGAATCCGGGTGAGGCTATCGCCGTCACGGACGCTGATGCAGAAATGTAAAAGTACTCAGGCGCGGCTATCGCAGTCACGGACGCTGATGCAGAAATGTAAAGGTATCCGGGCGAGGCTATCGTAGTCACGGATGCTGATGTAGAAATGTAAAGGTATTCAGGCGAGGCTATCGCAGTCACGTACGCTGATGCAGAAATGTAAAGGAATCCGGGCGAGGCTATCGTAGTCACGGATACTGATACAGAAAAGTAAAGGAATCCGGGCGAGGCTATCGTAGGCACGGATGCTGATGTAGAAATGTAAAGGTATTCAGGCGAGGCTATCGCAGTCACGGACGCTGATGCAGAAATGTAAAGGTATCCGGGCGAGGTTGTCGGAGTCACGGATACTGATACAGAAAAGTAAAGGAATCCGGGCGAGGCTATCGCTGTCACGGACGCTGATGCAGAAATGTAAAGGAATCCGAGCGAGGCTATCGTAGTCACGGATACTGATACAGAAAAGTAAAGGAATCCGGGCGAGGCTATCGTAGTCACGGATACTGATACACAAAAGTAAAGGAATCCGGGCGAGGCTATCGTAGTCACGGATGCTGATGTAGAATTGTAAAGGTATTCAGGCTAGGCTATCGCAGTCACGGACGCTGATGCAGAAATGTAAAGATATCCGGGCGAGGCTGTCGCAGTCACTGATAGTGATACAGAAAAATAAAGGAACCCGGGTGAGGCTATCGCCGTCACGGACGCTGATGCAGAAATGTAAAGGTACTCAGGCGCGGCTATCGCAGTCACGGACGCTGATGCAGAAATGTAAAGGTATCCGGGCGAGGCTAGCGCAATCACGGATCCTGATGAAGAAAATAAAGGTATTCGGGCGAGGCTATCGCAGTCACGGACGCTGATGCAGAAATGTAAAGGTATCCGGGCGAGGCTATCGTAGTCACGGATGCTGATGTAGAAATGTAAAGGTATTCAGGACAGGCTATCGCAGTCAAGTACGCTGATGCAGAAATGTAAAGGTATCTGGGCGAGGCTGTCGCAGTCACGGATACTGATACAGAAATGTAAAGGTATCCGGGCAAGACTTTCGCAGTCACGGACGCTGATGCAGAAATGTAAAGGTATCCGGGCGAGGCCAGCGCAATCATGGATCTTGATGAAGAAAATAAAGGTATCCGGGCGAGGCTATCGCAGTCACGGACAATGATGCAGAAATGTAAAGATATCCGGGCGAGGCTATCTTAGTCACGGATGCTGATGTAGAAATGTAAAGGTATTCAGGCGAGGCTATCGCAGTCACGGACGCTGATGCAGAAATGTAAAGGTATCCGGGCGAGGCTGTCGCAGTCACGGATACTGATACAGAAATGTAAAGGTATCCGGGCAAGACTTTCGCAGTCACGGACGCTGATGCAGAAATATAAAAGTATCCGGGCGAGGCTGTCGCAGTCACTGATACTGATACAGAAAAGTAAAGGAATCCGGGTGAGGCTATCGCCGTCACGGACGCTGATGCAGAAATGTAAAGGTACTCAGGCGCGCCTATCGCAGTCACGGACGCTGATGCAGAAATGTAAAGGTATCCGGGCGAGCTAGCGCAATCACGGATCCTGATGAAGAAAATAAAGGTATTCGGGCGAGGCTATCGCAGTCACGGACGCTGATGCAGAAATGTAAAGGTATCCGGGCGAGGCTATCGTAGTCACGGATGCTGATGTTGAAATGTAAAGGTATTCAGGCGAGGCTATCGCAGTCACGTACGCTGATGCAGAAATGTAAAGGAATCCGGGCGAGGCTATCGTAGTCACGGATACTGATACAGAAAAGTAAAGGAATCCGGGCGAGGCTATCGTAGGCACGGATGCTGATGTAGAAATGTAAAGGTATTCAGGCGAGGCTATCGCAGTCACGGACGCTGATGCAGAAATGTGAAGGTATCCGGGCGAGGTTGTCGCAGTCACGGATACTGATACAGAAAAGTAAAGGAATCCGGGAGAGGCTATCGCAGTCACGGACGCTGATGCAGAAATGTAAAGGAATCCGAGCGAGGCTATCGTCGTCACGGATACTGATACAGAAAAGTAAAGGAATCCGGGCGAGGCTATCGTAGTCACGGATACTGATACACAAAAGTAAAGGAATCCGGGCGAGGCTATCGTAGTCACGGATGCTGATGTAGAAATGTAAAGGTATTCAGTCGAGGCTATCGCAGTCACGGACGCTGATGCAGAAATGTAAAGGTATCCAGGCGAGGCTGTTGCAGTCACGGATACTGATACAGAAAAGTAAAGGAATCCGGGCGAGGCTATCGCAGTCACGGACGCTGATGCAGAAATGTAAAGGTATCCGGGCGAGGCTGTCGTAGTCACGGATACTGATACAGAAAAGTAAAGGTATCCAGGCGAGGCTGTCTCAGTCACGGATACTGATACAGAAAAGTAAAGGAATCCGGGCGAGGCTATCGCAGTCACGGACGCTGATGCAGAAAAGTAAAGGTATCCGGGCGAGCCTATCGCAGTCATGGACTCTGATGCAGAAATGTAAAGGAATCCGAGCGAGGCTATCGTAGTCACGGATACTGATACAGAAAAGTAAAGGAATCCGGGCGAGGCTATCGTAGTCACAGATGCTGATGTAGAAATGTAAAGGTATTCAGGCGAGGCTATCGCAGTCACGGACGCTGATGCAGAAACATAAAGGTATCCGGGCGAGGCTGTCGCAGTCACTGATACTGATACAGAAAAGTAAAGGAATCCGGGTGAGGCTATCGCCGTCACGGACGCTGATGCAGAAATGTAAAGGTACTCAGGCGCGGCTATCGCAGTCACGGACGCTGATGCAGAAATGTAAAGGTATCCGGGCGAGGCTGTCGTAGTCACGGATACTGATACAGAAAAGTAAAGGTATCCAGGCGAGGCTGTCTCAGTCACGGATACTGATACAGAAAAGTAAAGGAATCCGGGCGAGGCTATCGCAGTCACGGACGCTGATGCAGAAAAGTAAAGGTATCCGGGCGAGCCTATCGCAGTCATGGACTCTGATGCAGAAATGTAAAGGAATCCGAGCGAGGCTATCGTAGTCACGGATACTGATACAGAAAAGTAAAGGAATCCGGGCGAGGCTATCGTAGTCACGGATGCTGATGTAGAAATGTAAAGGTATTCAGGCGAGGCTATCGCAGTCACGGACGCTGATGCAGAAACATAAAGGTATCCGGGCGAGGCTGTCGCAGTCACTGATACTGATACAGAAAAGTAAAGGAATCCGGGTGAGGCTATCGCCGTCACGGACGCTGATGCAGAAATGTAAAGGTACTCAGGCGCGGCTATCGCAGTCACGGACGCTGATGCAGAAATGTAAAGGTACTCAGGCGCGGCTATCGCAGTCAAGGACGCTGATGCAGAAATGTAAAGGTATCCGGGCGAGGCTAGCGCAATCACGGATCCTGATGAAGAAAATAAAGGTATTCGGGCGAGGCTATCGCAGTCACGTACGCTGATGCAGAAATGTAAAGGTATCGGGGCGAGGCTGTCGCAGTCACGGATACTGATACAGAAATGTAAAGGTATCCGGGCGAGGCTTTCGCAGTCACGGACGCTGATGCAGAAATGTAAAGGTATCCGGGCGAGGCTAGCGCAATCATGGATCTTGATGAAGAAAATAAAGTTATCCGGGCGAGGCTATCGCCGTCACGGACGCTGATGCAGAAATGTAAAGGTACTCAGGCGCGGCTATCGCAGTCACGGACGTTGATGCAGAAATGTAAAGGTATCCGGGCGAGGCTAGCGCAATCACGGATCCTGATGAAGAAAATAAAGGTATTCGGGCGAGGCTATCGCAGTCACGGACGCTGATGCAGAAATGTAAAGGTATCCGGGCGAGGCTATCGTAGTCACGGATGCTGATGTAGAAATGTAAAGGTATTCAGGACAGGCTATCGCAGTCACGTACGCTGATGCAGAAATGTAAAGGTATCTGGGCGAGGCTGTCGCAGTCACGGATACTGATACAGAAATGTAAAGGTATCCGGGCGAGGCTTTCGCAGTCACGGACGCTGATGCAGAAATGTAAAGGTATCTGGGCGAGGCTGTCGCAGTCACGGATACTGATACAGAAAAGTAAAGGAATCCGGGCGAGGCTATCGCAGTCACGGACGCTGATGCAGAAATGTAAAGGAATCCGAGCGAGGCTATCGTAGTCACGGATACTGATACAGAAAAGTAAAGGAATCCGGGCGAGGCTATCGTAGGCACGGATGCTGATGTAGAAATGTAAAGGTATTCAGGCGAGGCTATCGCAGTCACAGACGCTGATGCAGAAATGTAAAGATATCCGGGCGAGGCTGTCGCAGTCACTGATAGTGATACAGAAAAGTAAAGGAACCCGGGTGAGGCTATCGCCGTCACGGACGTTGATGCAGAAATGTAAAGGTACTCAGGCGCGGCTATCGCAGTCACGGACGCTGATGCAGAAATGTAAAGGTATCCGGGCGAGGCTTGCGCAATCACGGATCCTGATGAAGAAAATAAAGGTATTCGGGCGAGGCTATCGCAGTCACAGACGCTGATGCAGAAATGTAAAGGTATCCGGGCGAGGCTATCGTAGTCACGGATGCTGATGTAGAAATGTAAAGGTATTCAGGACAGGCTATCGCAGTCACGTACGCTGATGCAGAAATGTAAAGGTATCTGGGCGAGGCTGTCGCAGTCACGGATACTGATACAGAAATGTAAAGGTATCCGGGCGAGGCTTTCGCAGTCACGGACGCTGATGCAGAAATGTAAAGGTATCCGGGCGAGGCTAGCGCAATCATGGATCTTGATGAAGAAAATAAAGGTATCCGGGCGAGGCTATCGCAGTCACGGACAATGATGCAGAAATGTAAAGATATCCGGGCGAGGCTATCGTAGTCACGGATGCTGATGTAGAAATGTAAAGGTATTCAGGCGAGGCTATCGCAGTCACGTACGCTGATGCAGAAATGTAAAGGAATCCGGGCGAGGCTATCGTAGTCACGGATACTGATACAGAAAAGTAAAGGAATCCGGGCGAGGCTATCGCCGTCACGGACGCTGATGCAGAAATGTAAAAGTACTCAGGCGCGGCTATCGCAGTCACGGACGCTGATGCAGAAATGTAAAGGTATCCGGGCGAGGCTATCGTAGTCACGGAAGCTGATGTAGAAATGTAAAGGTATTCAGGCGAGGCTATCGCAGTCACGTACGCTGATGCAGAAATGTAAAGGAATCCGGGCGAGGCTATCGTAGTCACGGATACTGATACAGAAAAGTAAAGGAATCCGGGCGAGGCTATCGTAGGCACGGATGCTGATGTAGAAATGTAAAGGTATTCAGGCGAGGCTATCGCAGTCACGGACGCTGATGCAGAAATGTAAAGGTATCCGGGCGAGGTTGTCGCAGTCACGGATACTGATACAGAAAAGTAAAGGAATCCGGGCGAGGCTATCGCTGTCACGGACGCTGATGCAGAAATGTAAAGGAATCCGAGCGAGGCTATCGTAGTCACGGATACTGATACAGAAAAGTAAAGGAATCCGGGCGAGGCTATCGTAGTCACAGATGCTGATGTAGAAATGTAAAGGTATTCAGGCGAGGCTATCGCAGTCACGGACGCTGATGCAGAAACATAAAGGTATCCGGGCGAGGCTGTCGCAGTCACTGATACTGATACAGAAAAGTAAAGGAATCCGGGTGAGGCTATCGCCGTCACGGACGCTGATGCAGAAATGTAAAGGTACTCAGGCGCGGCTATCGCAGTCACGGACGCTGATGCAGAAATGTAAAGGTATCCGGGCGAGGCTGTCGTAGTCACGGATACTGATACAGAAAAGTAAAGGTATCCAGGCGAGGCTGTCTCAGTCACGGATACTGATACAGAAAAGTAAAGGAATCCGGGCGAGGCTATCGCAGTCACGGACGCTGATGCAGAAAAGTAAAGGTATCCGGGCGAGCCTATCGCAGTCATGGACTCTGATGCAGAAATGTAAAGGAATCCGAGCGAGGCTATCGTAGTCACGGATACTGATACAGAAAAGTAAAGGAATCCGGGCGAGGCTATCGTAGTCACGGATGCTGATGTAGAAATGTAAAGGTATTCAGGCGAGGCTATCGCAGTCACGGACGCTGATGCAGAAACATAAAGGTATCCGGGCGAGGCTGTCGCAGTCACTGATACTGATACAGAAAAGTAAAGGAATCCGGGTGAGGCTATCGCCGTCACGGACGCTGATGCAGAAATGTAAAGGTACTCAGGCGCGGCTATCGCAGTCACGGACGCTGATGCAGAAATGTAAAGGTACTCAGGCGCGGCTATCGCAGTCAAGGACGCTGATGCAGAAATGTAAAGGTATCCGGGCGAGGCTAGCGCAATCACGGATCCTGATGAAGAAAATAAAGGTATTCGGGCGAGGCTATCGCAGTCACGTACGCTGATGCAGAAATGTAAAGGTATCGGGGCGAGGCTGTCGCAGTCACGGATACTGATACAGAAATGTAAAGGTATCCGGGCGAGGCTTTCGCAGTCACGGACGCTGATGCAGAAATGTAAAGGTATCCGGGCGAGGCTAGCGCAATCATGGATCTTGATGAAGAAAATAAAGTTATCCGGGCGAGGCTATCGCCGTCACGGACGCTGATGCAGAAATGTAAAGGTACTCAGGCGCGGCTATCGCAGTCACGGACGTTGATGCAGAAATGTAAAGGTATCCGGGCGAGGCTAGCGCAATCACGGATCCTGATGAAGAAAATAAAGGTATTCGGGCGAGGCTATCGCAGTCACGGACGCTGATGCAGAAATGTAAAGGTATCCGGGCGAGGCTATCGTAGTCACGGATGCTGATGTAGAAATGTAAAGGTATTCAGGACAGGCTATCGCAGTCACGTACGCTGATGCAGAAATGTAAAGGTATCTGGGCGAGGCTGTCGCAGTCACGGATACTGATACAGAAATGTAAAGGTATCCGGGCGAGGCTTTCGCAGTCACGGACGCTGATGCAGAAATGTAAAGGTATCTGGGCGAGGCTGTCGCAGTCACGGATACTGATACAGAAAAGTAAAGGAATCCGGGCGAGGCTATCGCAGTCACGGACGCTGATGCAGAAATGTAAAGGAATCCGAGCGAGGCTATCGTAGTCACGGATACTGATACAGAAAAGTAAAGGAATCCGGGCGAGGCTATCGTAGGCACGGATGCTGATGTAGAAATGTAAAGGTATTCAGGCGAGGCTATCGCAGTCACAGACGCTGATGCAGAAATGTAAAGATATCCGGGCGAGGCTGTCGCAGTCACTGATAGTGATACAGAAAAGTAAAGGAACCCGGGTGAGGCTATCGCCGTCACGGACGTTGATGCAGAAATGTAAAGGTACTCAGGCGCGGCTATCGCAGTCACGGACGCTGATGCAGAAATGTAAAGGTATCCGGGCGAGGCTTGCGCAATCACGGATCCTGATGAAGAAAATAAAGGTATTCGGGCGAGGCTATCGCAGTCACAGACGCTGATGCAGAAATGTAAAGGTATCCGGGCGAGGCTATCGTAGTCACGGATGCTGATGTAGAAATGTAAAGGTATTCAGGACAGGCTATCGCAGTCACGTACGCTGATGCAGAAATGTAAAGGTATCTGGGCGAGGCTGTCGCAGTCACGGATACTGATACAGAAATGTAAAGGTATCCGGGCGAGGCTTTCGCAGTCACGGACGCTGATGCAGAAATGTAAAGGTATCCGGGCGAGGCTAGCGCAATCATGGATCTTGATGAAGAAAATAAAGGTATCCGGGCGAGGCTATCGCAGTCACGGACAATGATGCAGAAATGTAAAGATATCCGGGCGAGGCTATCGTAGTCACGGATGCTGATGTAGAAATGTAAAGGTATTCAGGCGAGGCTATCGCAGTCACGTACGCTGATGCAGAAATGTAAAGGAATCCGGGCGAGGCTATCGTAGTCACGGATACTGATACAGAAAAGTAAAGGAATCCGGGCGAGGCTATCGCCGTCACGGACGCTGATGCAGAAATGTAAAAGTACTCAGGCGCGGCTATCGCAGTCACGGACGCTGATGCAGAAATGTAAAGGTATCCGGGCGAGGCTATCGTAGTCACGGAAGCTGATGTAGAAATGTAAAGGTATTCAGGCGAGGCTATCGCAGTCACGTACGCTGATGCAGAAATGTAAAGGAATCCGGGCGAGGCTATCGTAGTCACGGATACTGATACAGAAAAGTAAAGGAATCCGGGCGAGGCTATCGTAGGCACGGATGCTGATGTAGAAATGTAAAGGTATTCAGGCGAGGCTATCGCAGTCACGGACGCTGATGCAGAAATGTAAAGGTATCCGGGCGAGGTTGTCGCAGTCACGGATACTGATACAGAAAAGTAAAGGAATCCGGGCGAGGCTATCGCTGTCACGGACGCTGATGCAGAAATGTAAAGGAATCCGAGCGAGGCTATCGTAGTCACGGATACTGATACAGAAAAGTAAAGGAATCCGGGCGAGGCTATCGTAGTCACGGATACTGATACACAAAAGTAAAGGAATCCGGGCGAGGCTATCGTAGTCACGGATGCTGATGTAGAATTGTAAAGGTATTCAGGCTAGGCTATCGTAGTCACGGACGCTGATGCAGAAATGTAAAGATATCCGGGCGAGGCTGTCGCAGTCACTGATAGTGATACAGAAAAATAAAGGAACCCGGGTGAGGCTATCGCCGTCACGGACGCTGATGCAGAAATGTAAAGGTACTCAGGCGCGGCTATCGCAGTCACGGACGCTGATGCAGAAATGTAAAGGTATCCGGGCGAGGCTAGCGCAATCACGGATCCTGATGAAGAAAATAAAGGTATTCGGGCGAGGCTATCGCAGTCACGGACGCTGATGCAGAAATGTAAAGGTATCCGGGCGAGGCTATCGTAGTCACGGATGCTGATGTAGAAATGTAAAGGTATTCAGGACAGGCTATCGCAGTCAAGTACGCTGATGCAGAAATGTAAAGGTATCTGGGCGAGGCTGTCGCAGTCACGGATACTGATACAGAAATGTAAAGGTATCCGGGCAAGACTTTCGCAGTCACGGACGCTGATGCAGAAATGTAAAGGTATCCGGGCGAGGCCAGCGCAATCATGGATCTTGATGAAGAAAATAAAGGTATCCGGGCGAGGCTATCGCAGTCACGGACAATGATGCAGAAATGTAAAGATATCCGGGCGAGGCTATCGTAGTCACGGATGCTGATGTAGAAATGTAAAGGTATTCAGGCGAGGCTATCGCAGTCACGGACGCTGATGCAGAAATGTAAAGGTATCCGGGCGAGGCTGTCGCAGTCACGGATACTGATACAGAAATGTAAAGGTATCCGGGCAAGACTTTCGCAGTCACGGACGCTGATGCAGAAATATAAAAGTATCCGGGCGAGGCTGTCGCAGTCACTGATACTGATACAGAAAAGTAAAGGAATCCGGGTGAGGCTATCGCCGTCACGGACGCTGATGCAGAAATGTAAAGGTACTCAGGCGCGCCTATCGCAGTCACGGACGCTGATGCAGAAATGTAAAGGTATCCGGGCGAGGCTAGCGCAATCACGGATCCTGATGAAGAAAATAAAGGTATTCGGGCGAGGCTATCGCAGTCACGGACGCTGATGCAGAAATGTAAAGGTATCCGGGCGAGGCTATCGTAGTCACGGATGCTGATGTTGAAATGTAAAGGTATTCAGGCGAGGCTATCGCAGTCACGTACGCTGATGCAGAAATGTAAAGGAATCCGGGCGAGGCTATCGTAGTCACGGATACTGATACAGAAAAGTAAAGGAATCCGGGCGAGGCTATCGTAGGCACGGATGCTGATGTAGAAATGTAAAGGTATTCAGGCGAGGCTATCGCAGTCACGGACGCTGATGCAGAAATGTAAAGGTATCCGGGCGAGGTTGTCGCAGTCACGGATACTGATACAGAAAAGTAAAGGAATCCGGGAGAGGCTATCGCAGTCACGGACGCTGATGCAGAAATGTAAAGGAATCCGAGCGAGGCTATCGTCGTCACGGATACTGATATAGAAAAGTAAAGGAATCCGGGCGAGGCTATCGTAGTCACGGATACTGATACACAAAAGTAAAGGAATCCGGGCGAGGCTATCGTAGTCACGGATGCTGATGTAGAAATGTAAAGGTATTCAGTCGAGGCTATCGCAGTCACGGACGCTGATGCAGAAATGTAAAGGTATCCAGGCGAGGCTGTTGCAGTCACGGATACTGATACAGAAAAGTAAAGGAATCCGGGCGAGGCTATCGCAGTCACGGACGCTGATGCAGAAATGTAAAGGAATCCGGGCGAGGCTGTCGTAGTCACGGATACTGATACAGAAAAGTAAAGGTATCCAGGCGAGGCTGTCTCAGTCACGGATACTGATACAGAAAAGTAAAGGAATCCGGGCGAGCCTATCGCAGTCATGGACTCTGATGCAGAAATGTAAAGGAATCCGAGAGAGGCTATCGTAGTCACGGATACTGATACAGAAAAGTAAAGGAATCCGGGCGAGGCTATCGTAGTCACGGATGCTGATGTAGAAATGTAAAGGTATTCAGACGAGGCTATCGCAGTCACGGACGCTGATGCAGAAACGTAAAGGTATCCGGGCGAGGCTGTCGCAGTCACTGATACTGATACAGAAAAGTAAAGGAATCCGGGTGAGGCTATCGCCGTCACGGACGCTGATGCAGAAATGTAAAGGTACTCAGGCGCGGCTATCGCAGTCACGGACGCTGATGCAGAAATGTAAAGGTACTCATGCGCGGCTATCGCAGTCACGGACGCTGATGCAGAAATGTAAAGGTATCCGGGCGAGGCTAGCGCAATCACGGATCCTGATGAAGAAAATAAAGGTATTCGGGCAAGGCTATCGCAGTCACGTACGCTGATGCAGAAATGTAAAGGTATCGGGGCGAGGCTGTCGCAGTCACGGATACTGATACAGAAATGTAAAGGTATCCGGGCGAGGCTTTCGCAGTCACGGACGCTGATGCAGAAATGTAAAGGTATCCGGGCGAGGCTAGCGCAATCATGGATCTTGATGAAGAAAATAAAGTTATCCGGGCGAGGCTATCGCCGTCACGGACGCTGATGCAGAAATGTAAAGGTACTCAGGCGCGGCTATCGCAGTCACGGACGCTGATGCAGAAATGTAAAGGTATCCGGGCGAGGCTAGCGCAATCACGGATCCTGATGAAGAAAATAAAGTTATTCGGGCGAGGCTATCGCAGTCACGGACGCTGATGCAGAAATGTAAAGGTATCCGGGCGAGGCTATCGTAGTCACGGATGCTGATGTAGAAATGTAAAGGTATTCAGGACAGGCTATCGCAGTCACGTACGCTGATGCAGAAATGTAAAGGTATCTGGGCGAGGCTGTCGCAGTCACGGATACTGATACAGAAATGTAAAGGTATCCGGGCGAGGCTTTCGCAGTCACGGACGCTGATGCAGAAATGTAAAGGTATCTGTGCGAGGCTGTCGCAGTCACGGATACTGATACACAAAAGTAAAGGAATCCGGGCGAGGCTATCGCAGTCACGGACGCTGATGCAGAAATGTAAAGGAATCCGAGCGAGGCTATCGTAGTCACGGATACTGATACAGAAAAGTAAAGGAATCCGGGCGAGGCTATCGTAGGCACGGATGCTGATGTAGAAATGTAAAGGTATTCAGGCGAGGCTATCGCAGTCACAGACGCTGATGCAGAAATGTAAAGATATCCGGGCGAGGCTGTCGCAGTCACTGATAGTGATACAGAAAAGTAAAGGAACCCGGGTGAGGCTATCGCCGTCACGGACGCTGATGCAGAAATGTAAAGGTACTCAGGCGCGGCTATCGCAGTCACGGACGCTGATGCAGAAATGTAAAGGTATCCGGGCGAGGCTTGCGCAATCACGGATCCTGATGAAGAAAATAAAGGTATTCGGGCGAGGCTATCGCAGTCACAGACGCTGATGCAGAAATGTAAAGGTATCCGGGCGAGGCTATCGTAGTCACGGATGCTGATGTAGAAATGTAAAGGTATTCAGGACAGGCTATCGCAGTCACGTACGCTGATGCAGAAATGTAAAGGTATCTGGGCGAGGCTGTCGCAGTCACGGATACTGATACAGAAATGTAAAGGTATCCGGGCGAGGCTTTCGCAGTCACGGACGCTGATGCAGAAATGTAAAGGTATCCGGGCGAGGCTAGCGCAATCATGGATCTTGATGAAGAAAATAAAGGTATCCGGGCGAGGCTATCGCAGTCACGGACAATGATGCAGAAATGTAAAGATATCCGGGCGAGGCTATCGTAGTCACGGATGCTGATGTAGAAATGTAAAGGTATTCAGGCGAGGCTATCGCAGTCACGGACGCTGATGCAGAAATGTAAAGGTATCCGGGCGAGGCTAGCGCAATCACGGATCCTGATGAAGAAAATAAAGGTATTCGGGCGAGGCTATCGCAGTCACGGACGCTGATGCAGAAATGTAAAGGTATCCGGGCGAGGCTATCGTAGTCACGGATGCTGATGTTGAAATGTAAAGGTATTCAGGCGAGGCTATCGCAGTCACGTACGCTGATGCAGAAATGTAAAGGAATCCGGGCGAGGCTATCGTAGTCACGGATACTGATACAGAAAAGTAAAGGAATCCGGGCGAGGCTATCGTAGGCACGGATGCTGATGTAGAAATGTAAAGGTATTCAGGCGAGGCTATCGCAGTCACGGACGCTGATGCAGAAATGTAAAGGTATCCGGGCGAGGTTGTCGCAGTCACGGATACTGATACAGAAAAGTAAAGGAATCCGGGAGAGGCTATCGCAGTCACGGACGCTGATGCAGAAATGTAAAGGAATCCGAGCGAGGCTATCGTCGTCACGGATACTGATACAGAAAAGTAAAGGAATCCGGGCGAGGCTATCGTAGTCACGGATACTGATACACAAAAGTAAAGGAATCCGGGCGAGGCTATCGTAGTCACGGATGCTGATGTAGAAATGTAAAGGTATTCAGGCGAGGCTATCGCAGTCACGGACGCTGATGCAGAAATGTAAAGGTATCCGGGCGAGGCTGTCGCAGTCACGGATACTGATACAGAAATGTAAAGGTATCCGGGCAAGACTTTTGCAGTCACGGACGCTGATGCAGAAATGTAAAAGTATCCGGGCGAGGCTGTCGCAGTCACTGATACTGATACAGAAAAGTAAAGGAATCCGGGTGAGGCTATCGCCGTCACGGACGCTGATGCAGAAATGTAAAAGTACTCAGGCGCGGCTATCGCAGTCACGGACGCTGATGCAGAAATGTAAAGGTATCCGGGCGAGGCTATCGCAGTCACGGACGCTGATGCAGAAATGTAAAGGAATCCGAGCGAGGCTATCGTCGTCACGGATACTGATACAGAAAAGTAAAGGAATCCGGGCGAGGCTATCGTAGTCACGGATACTGATACACAAAAGTAAAGGAATCCGGGCGAGGCTATCGTAGTCACGGATGCTGATGTAGAAATGTAAAGGTATTCAGGCGAGGCTATCGCAGTCACGGACGCTGATGCAGAAATGTAAAGGTATCCGGGCGAGGCTGTCGCAGTCACGGATACTGATACAGAAATGTAAAGGTATCCGGGCAAGACTTTTGCAGTCACGGACGCTGATGCAGAAATGTAAAAGTATCCGGGCGAGGCTGTCGCAGTCACTGATACTGATACAGAAAAGTAAAGGAATCCGGGTGAGGCTATCGCCGTCACGGACGCTGATGCAGAAATGTGAAAGTACTCAGGCGCGGCTATCGCAGTCACGGACGCTGATGCAGAAATGTAAAGGTATCCGGGCGAGGCTATCGTAGTCACGGATACTGATGTAGAAATGTAAAGGTATTCAGGCGAGGCTATCGCAGTCACGTACGCTGATGCAGAAATGTAAAGGAATCCGGGCGAGGCTATCGTAGTCACGGATACTGATACACAAAAGTAAAGGAATCCGGGCGAGGCTATCGTAGTCACGGATGCTGATGTAGAAATGTAAAGGTATTCAGGCGAGGCTATCGCAGTCACGGACGCTGATGCAGAAATGTAAAGGTATCCGGGCGAGGCTGTCGCAGTCACGGATACTGATACAGAAATGTAAAGGTATCCGGGCAAGACTTTTGCAGTCACGGACGCTGATGCAGAAATGTAAAAGTATCCGGGCGAGGCTGTCGCAGTCACTGATACTGATACAGAAAAGTAAAGGAATCCGGGTGAGGCTATCGCCGTCACGGACGCTGATGCAGAAATGTAAAAGTACTCAGGCGCGGCTATCGTAGGCACGGATGCTGATGTAGAAATGTAAAGGTATTCAGGCGAGGCTATCGCAGTCACGGACGCTGATGCAGAAATGTAAAGGTATCCGGGCGAGGTTGTCGCAGTCACGGATACTGATACAGAAAAGTAAAGGAATCCGGGCGAGGCTATCGCTGTCACGGACGCTGATGCAGAAATGTAAAGGAATCCGAGCGAGGCTATCGTAGTCACGGATACTGATACAGAAAAGTAAAGGAATCCGGGCGAGGCTATCGTAGTCACGGATACTGATACAGAAAAGTAAAGGAATCCGGGCGAGGCTATCGTAGTCACGGATGCTGATGTAGAATTGTAAAGGTATTCAGGCTAGGCTATCGCAGTCACGGACGCTGATGCAGAAATGTAAAGATATCCGGGCGAGGCTGTCGCAGTCACTGATAGTGATACAGAAAAATAAAGGAACCCGGGTGAGGCTATCGCCGTCACGGACGCTGATGCAGAAATGTAAAGGTACTCAGGCGCGGCTATCGCAGTCACGGACGCTGATGCAGAAATGTAAAGGTATCCGGGCGAGGTTGTCGCAGTCACGGATACTGATACAGAAAAGTAAAGGAATCCGGGAGAGGCTATCGCAGTCACGGACGCTGATGCAGAAATGTAAAGGAATCCGAGCGAGGCTATCGTCGTCACGGATACTGATACAGAAAAGTAAAGGAATCCGGGCGAGGCTATCGTAGTCACGGATACTGATACACAAAAGTAAAGGAATCCGGGCGAGGCTATCGTAGTCACGGATGCTGATGTAGAAATGTAAAGGTATTCAGGCGAGGCTATCGCAGTCACGGACGCTGATGCAGAAATGTAAAGGTATCCGGGCGAGGCTGTCGCAGTCACGGATACTGATACAGAAATGTAAAGGTATCCGGGCAAGACTTTTGCAGTCACGGACGCTGATGCAGAAATGTAAAAGTATCCGGGCGAGGCTGTCGCAGTCACTGATACTGATACAGAAAAGTAAAGGAATCCGGGTGAGGCTATCGCCGTCACGGACGCTGATGCAGAAATGTAAAAGTACTCAGGCGCGGCTATCGCAGTCACGGACGCTGATGCAGAAATGTAAAGGTATCCGGGCGAGGCTATCGTAGTCACGGATGCTGATGTAGAAATGTAAAGGTATTCAGGCGAGGCTATCGCAGTCACGTACGCTGATGCAGAAATGTAAAGGAATCCGGGCGAGGCTATCGTAGTCACGGATACTGATACACAAAAGTAAAGGAATCCGGGCGAGGCTATCGTAGTCACGGATGTTGATGTAGAAATGTAAAGGTATTCAGGCGAGGCTATCGCAGTCACGGACGCTGATGCAGAAATGTAAAGGTATCCGGGCGAGGCTGTCGCAGTCACGGATACTGATACAGAAATGTAAAGGTATCCGGGCAAGACTTTTGCAGTCACGGACGCTGATGCAGAAATGTAAAAGTATCCGGGCGAGGCTGTCGCAGTCACTGATACTGATACAGAAAAGTAAAGGAATCCGGGTGAGGCTATCGCCGTCACGGACGCTGATGCAGAAATGTAAAAGTACTCAGGCGCGGCTATCGTAGGCACGGATGCTGATGTAGAAATGTAAAGGTATTCAGGCGAGGCTATCGCAGTCACGGACGCTGATGCAGAAATGTAAAGGTATCCGGGCGAGGTTGTCGCAGTCACGGATACTGATACAGAAAAGTAAAGGAATCCGGGCGAGGCTATCGATGTCACGGACGCTGATGCAGAAATGTAAAGGAATCCGAGCGAGGCTATCGTAGTCACGGATACTGATACAGAAAAGTAAAGGAATCCGGGCGAGGCTATCGTAGTCACGGATACTGATACAGAAAAGTAAAGGAATCCGGGCGAGGCTATCGTAGTCACGGATGCTGATGTAGAATTGTAAAGGTATTCAGGCTAGGCTATCGCAGTCACGGACGCTGATGCAGAAATGTAAAGATATCCGGGCGAGGCTGTCGCAGTCACTGATAGTGATACAGAAAAATAAAGGAACCCGGGTGAGGCTATCGCCGTCACGGACGCTGATGCAGAAATGTAAAGGTACTCAGGCGCGGCTATCGCAGTCACGGACGCTGATGCAGAAATGTAAAGGTATCCGGGCGAGGCTAGCGCAATCACGGATCCTGATGAAGAAAATAAAGGTATTCGGGCGAGGCTATCGCAGTCACGGACGCTGATGCAGAAATGTAAAGGTATCCGGGCGAGGCTATCGTAGTCACGGATGCTGATGTAGAAATGTAAAGGTATTCAGGACAGGCTATCGCAGTCAAGTACGCTGATGCAGAAATGTAAAGGTATCTGGGCGAGGCTGTCGCAGTCACGGATACTGATACAGAAATGTAAAGGTATCCGGGCAAGACTTTAGCAGTCACGGACGCTGATGCAGAAATGTAAAGGTATCCGGGCGAGGCCAGCGCAATCATGGATCTTGATGAAGAAAATAAAGGTATCCGGGCGAGGCTATCGCAGTCACGGACAATGATGCAGAAATGTAAAGATATCCGGGCGAGGCTATCGTAGTCACGGATGCTGATGTAGAAATGTAAAGGTATTCAGGCGAGGCTATCGCAGTCACGGACGCTGATGCAGAAATGTAAAGGTATCCGGGCGAGGCTGTCGCAGTCACGGATACTGATACAGAAATGTAAAGGTATCCGGGCAAGACTTTCGCAGTCACGGACGCTGATGCAGAAATATAAAAGTATCCGGGCGAGGCTGTCGCAGTCACTGATACTGATACAGAAAAGTAAAGGAATCCGGGTGAGGCTATCGCCGTCACGGACGCTGATGCAGAAATGTAAAGGTACTCAGGCGCGCCTATCGCAGTCACGGACGCTGATGCAGAAATGTAAAGGTATCCGGGCGAGGCTAGCGCAATCACGGATCCTGATGAAGAAAATAAAGGTATTCGGGCGAGGCTATCGCAGTCACGGACGCTGATGCAGAAATGTAAAGGTATCCGGGCGAGGCTATCGTAGTCACGGATGCTGATGTTGAAATGTAAAGGTATTCAGGCGAGGCTATCGCAGTCACGTACGCTGATGCAGAAATGTAAAGGAATCCGGGCGAGGTTATCGTAGTCACGGATACTGATACAGAAAAGTAAAGGAATCCGAGCGAGGCTATCGTAGGCACGGATGCTGATGTAGAAATGTAAAGGTATTCAGGCGAGGCTATCGCAGTCACGGACGCTGATGCAGAAATGTAAAGGTATCCGGGCGAGGTTGTCGCAGTCACGGATACTGATACAGAAAAGTAAAGGAATCCGGGAGAGGCTATCGCAGTCACGGACGCTGATGCAGAAATGTAAAGGAATCCGAGCGAGGCTATCGTCGTCACGGATACTGATATAGAAAAGTAAAGGAATCCGGGCGAGGCTATCGTAGTCACGGATACTGATACACAAAAGTAAAGGAATCCGGGCGAGGCTATCGTAGTCACGGATGCTGATGTAGAAATGTAAAGGTATTCAGTCGAGGCTATCGCAGTCACGGACGCTGATGCAGAAATGTAAAGGTATCCAGGCGAGGCTGTTGCAGTCACGGATACTGATACAGAAAAGTAAAGGAATCCGGGCGAGGCTATCGCAGTCACGGACGCTGATGCAGAAATGTAAAGGAATCCGGGCGAGGCTGTCGTAGTCACGGATACTGATACAGAAAAGTAAAGGTATCCAGGCGAGGCTGTCTCAGTCACGGATACTGATACAGAAAAGTAAAGGAATCCGGGCGAGGCTATCGCAGTCACGGACGCTGATGCAGAAAAGTAAAGGTATCCGGGCGAGCCTATCGCAGTCATGGACTCTGATGCAGAAATGTAAAGGAATCCGAGCGAGGCTATCGTAGTCACGGATACTGATACAGAAAAGTAAAGGAATCCGGGCGAGGCTATCGTAGTCACGGATGCTGATGTAGAAATGTAAAGGTATTCAGGCGAGGCTATCGCAGTCACGGACGCTGATGCAGAAACGTAAAGGTATCCGGGCGAGGCTGTCGCAGTCACTGATACTGATACAGAAAAGTAAAGGAATCCGGGTGAGGCTATCGTCGTCACGGACGCTGATGCAGAAATGTAAAGGTACTCAGGCGCGGCTATCGCAGTCACGGACGCTGATGCAGAAATGTAAAGGTACTCAGGCGCGGCTATCGCAGTCACGGACGCTGATGCAGAAATGTAAAGGTATCCGGGCGAGGCTAGCGCAATCACGGATCCTGATGAAGAAAATAAAGGTATTCGGGCAAGGCTATCGCAGTCACGGACGCTGATGCAGAAATGTAAAGGTATCGGGGCGAGGCTGTCGCAGTCACGGATACTGATACAGAAATGTAAAGGTATCCGGGCGAGGCTTTCGCAGTCACGGACGCTGATGCAGAAATGTAAAGGTATCCGGGCGAGGCTAGCGCAATCATGGATCTTGATGAAGAAAATAAAGTTATCCGGGCGAGGCTATCGCCGTCACGGACGCTGATGCAGAAATGTAAAGGTACTCAGGCGCGGCTATCGCAGTCACGGACGCTGATGCAGAAATGTAAAGGTATCCGGGCGAGGCTAGCGCAATCACGGATCCTGATGAAGAAAATAAAGGTATTCGGGCGAGGCTATCGCAGTCACGGACGCTGATGCAGAAATGTAAAGGTATCCGGGCGAGGCTATCGTAGTCACGGATGCTGATGTAGAAATGTAAAGGTATTCAGGACAGGCTATCGCAGTCACGTACGCTGATGCAGAAATGTAAAGGTATCTGGGCGAGGCTGTCGCAGTCACGGATACTGATACAGAAATGTAAAGGTATCCGGGCGAGGCTTTCGCAGTCACGGACGCTGATGCAGAAATGTAAAGGTATCTGGGCGAGGCTGTCGCAGTCACGGATACTGATACACAAAAGTAAAGGAATCCGGGCGAGGCTATCGCAGTCACGGACGCTGATGCAGAAATGTAAAGGAATCCGAGCGAGGCTATCGTAGTCACGGATACTGATACAGAAAAGTAAAGGAATCCGGGCGAGGCTATCGTAGGCACGGATGCTGATGTAGAAATGTAAAGGTATTCAGGCGAGGCTATCGCAGTCACAGACGCTGATGCAGAAATGTAAAGATATCCGGGCGAGGCTGTCGCAGTCACTGATAGTGATACAGAAAAGTAAAGGAACCCGGGTGAGGCTATCGCCGTCACGGACGCTGATGCAGAAATGTAAAGGTACTCAGGCGCGGCTATCGCAGTCACGGACGCTGATGCAGAAATGTAAAGGTATCCGGGCGAGGCTTGCGCAATCACGGATCCTGATGAAGAAAATAAAGGTATTCGGGCGAGGCTATCGCAGTCACAGACGCTGATGCAGAAATGTAAAGGTATCCGGGCGAGGCTATCGTAGTCACGGATGCTGATGTAGAAATGTAAAGGTATTCAGGACAGGCTATCGCAGTCACGTACGCTGATGCAGAAATGTAAAGGTATCTGGGCGAGGCTGTCGCAGTCACGGATTCTGATACAGAAATGTAAAGGTATCCGGGCGAGGCTTTCGCAGTCACGGACGCTGATGCAGAAATGTAAAGGTATCCGGGCGAGGCTAGCGCAATCATGGATCTTGATGAAGAAAATAAAGGTATCCGGGCGAGGCTATCGCAGTCACGGACAATGATGCAGAAATGTAAAGATATCCGGGCGAGGCTATCGTAGTCACGGATGCTGATGTAGAAATGTAAAGGTATTCAGGCGAGGCTATCGCAGTCACGGACGCTGATGCAGAAATGTAAAGGTATCCGGGCGAGGCTAGCGCAATCACGGATCCTGATGAAGAAAATAAAGGTATTCGGGCGAGGCTATCGCAGTCACGGACGCTGATGCAGAAATGTAAAGGTATCCGGGCGAGGCTATCGTAGTCACGGATGCTGATGTTGAAATGTAAAGGTATTCAGGCGAGGCTATCGCAGTCACGTACGCTGATGCAGAAATGTAAAGGAATCCGGGCGAGGCTATCGTAGTCACGGATACTGATACAGAAAAGTAAAGGAATCCGGCCGTGGCTATCGTAGGCACGGATGCTGATGTAGAAATGTAAAGGTATTCAGGCGAGGCTATCGCAGTCACGGACGCTGATGCAGAAATGTAAAGGTATCCGGGCGAGGTTGTCGCAGTCACGGATACTGATACAGAAAAGTAAAGGAATCCGGGAGAGGCTATCGCAGTCACGGACGCTGATGCAGAAATGTAAAGGAATCCGAGCGAGGCTATCGTCGTCACAGATACTGATACAGAAAAGTAAAGGAATCCGGGCGAGGCTATCGTAGTCACGGATACTGATACACAAAAGTAAAGGAATCCGGGCGAGGCTATCGTAGTCACGGATGCTGATGTAGAAATGTAAAGGTATTCAGGCGAGGCTATCGCAGTCACGGACGCTGATGCAGAAATGTAAAGGTATCCGGGCGAGGCTGTCGCAGTCACGGATACTGATACAGAAATGTAAAGGTATCCGGGCAAGACTTTTGCAGTCACGGACGCTGATGCAGAAATGTAAAAGTATCCGGGCGAGGCTGTCGCAGTCACTGATACTGATACAGAAAAGTAAAGGAATCCGGGTGAGGCTATCGCCGTCACGGACGCTGATGCAGAAATGTAAAGGTATCCGGGCGAGGCTATCGTAGTCACGGATGCTGATGTAGAAATGTAAAGGTATTCAGGCGAGGCTATCGCAGTCACGTACGCTGATGCAGAAATGTAAAGGAATCCGGGCGAGGCTATCGTAGTCACGGATACTGATACAGAAAAGTAAAGGAATCCGAGCGAGGCTATCGTAGGCACGGATGCTGATGTAGAAATGTAAAGGTATTCAGGCGAGGCTATCGCAGTCACGGACGCTGATGCAGAAATGTAAAGGAATCCGAGCGAGGCTATCGTAGTCACGGATACTGATACAGAAAAGTAAAGGAATCCGGGCGAGGCTATCGTAGTCACGGATACTGATACACAAAAGTAAAGGAATCCGGGCGAGGCTATCGTAGTCACGGATGCTGATGTAGAATTGTAAAGGTATTCAGGCTAGGCTATCGCAGTCACGGACGCTGATGCAGAAAAGTAAAGGTATCCGGGCGAGGCTAGCGCAATCACGGATCCTGATGAAGAAAATAATGGTATTCGGGCGAGGCTATCGCAGTCACGGACGCTGATGCAGAAATGTAAAGGTATCCGGGCGAGGCTATCGTAGTCACGGATGCTGATGTTGAAATGTAAAGGTATTCAGGCGAGGCTATCGCAGTCACGTACGCTGATGCAGAAATGTAAAGGAATCCGGGCGAGGCTATCGTAGTCACGGATACTGATACAGAAAAGTAAAGGAATCCGGGCGAGGCTATCGTAGGCACGGATGCTGATGTAGAAATGTAAAGGTATTCAGTCGAGGCTATCGCAGTCACGGACGCTGATGCAGAAATGTAAAGGTATCCAGGCGAGGCTGTTGCAGTCATGGATACTGATACAGAAAAGTAAAGGAATCCGGGCGAGGCTATCGCAGTCACGGACGCTGATGCAGAAATGTAAAGGAATCCGGGCGAGGCTGTCGTAGTCACGGATACTGATACAGAAAAGTAAAGGTATCCAGGCGAGGCTGTCTCAGTCACGGATACTGATACAGAAAAGTAAAGGAATCCGGGCGAGGCTATCGCAGTCACGGACGCTGATGCAGAAAAGTAAAGGTATCCGGGCGAGCCTATCGCAGTCATGGACTCTGATGCAGAAATGTAAAGGAATCCGAGCGAGGCTATCGTAGTCACGGATACTGATACAGAAAAGTAAAGGAATCCGGGTGAGGCTATCGCCGTCACGGACGCTGATGCAGAAATGTAAAAGTACTCAGGCGCGGCTATCGTAGGCACGGATGCTGATGTAGAAATGTAAAGGTATTCAGGCGAGGCTATCGCAGTCACGGACGCTGATGCAGAAATGTAAAGGTATCCGGGCGAGGTTGTCGCAGTCACGGATACTGATACAGAAAAGTAAAGGAATCCGGGCGAGGCTATCGATGTCACGGACGCTGATGCAGAAATGTAAAGGAATCCGAGCGAGGCTATCGTAGTCACGGATACTGATACAGAAAAGTAAAGGAATCCGGGCGAGGCTATCGTAGTCACGGATACTGATACAGAAAAGTAAAGGAATCCGGGCGAGGCTATCGTAGTCACGGATGCTGATGTAGAATTGTAAAGGTATTCAGGCTAGGCTATCGCAGTCACGGACGCTGATGCAGAAATGTAAAGATATCCGGGCGAGGCTGTCGCAGTCACTGATAGTGATACAGAAAAATAAAGGAACCCGGGTGAGGCTATCGCCGTCACGGACGCTGATGCAGAAATGTAAAGGTACTCAGGCGCGGCTATCGCAGTCACGGACGCTGATGCAGAAATGTAAAGGTATCCGGGCGAGGCTAGCGCAATCACGGATCCTGATGAAGAAAATAAAGGTATTCGGGCGAGGCTATCGCAGTCACGGACGCTGATGCAGAAATGTAAAGGTATCCGGGCGAGGCTATCGTAGTCACGGATGCTGATGTAGAAATGTAAAGGTATTCAGGACAGGCTATCGCAGTCAAGTACGCTGATGCAGAAATGTAAAGGTATCTGGGCGAGGCTGTCGCAGTCACGGATACTGATACAGAAATGTAAAGGTATCCGGGCAAGACTTTCGCAGTCACGGACGCTGATGCAGAAATGTAAAGGTATCCGGGCGAGGCCAGCGCAATCATGGATCTTGATGAAGAAAATAAAGGTATCCGGGCGAGGCTATCGCAGTCACGGACAATGATGCAGAAATGTAAAGATATCCGGGCGAGGCTATCGTAGTCACGGATGCTGATGTAGAAATGTAAAGGTATTCAGGCGAGGCTATCACAGTCACGGACGCTGATGCAGAAATGTAAAGGTATCCGGGCGAGGCTGTCGCAGTCACGGATACTGATACAGAAATGTAAAGGTATCCGGGCAAGACTTTCGCAGTCACGGACGCTGATGCAGAAATATAAAAGTATCCGGGCGAGGCTGTCGCAGTCACTGATACTGATACAGAAAAGTAAAGGAATCCGGGTGAGGCTATCGCCGTCACGGACGCTGATGCAGAAATGTAAAGGTACTCAGGCGCGCCTATCGCAGTCACGGACGCTGATGCAGAAATGTAAAGGTATCCGGGCGAGGCTAGCGCAATCACGGATCCTGATGAAGAAAATAAAGGTATTCGGGCGAGGCTATCGCAGTCACGGACGCTGATGCAGAAATGTAAAGGTATCCGGGCGAGGCTATCGTAGTCACGGATGCTGATGTTGAAATGTAAAGGTATTCAGGCGAGGCTATCGCAGTCACGTACGCTGATGCAGAAATGTAAAGGAATCCGGGCGAGGTTATCGTAGTCACGGATACTGATACAGAAAAGTAAAGGAATCCGGGCGAGGCTATCGTAGGCACGGATGCTGATGTAGAAATGTAAAGGTATTCAGGCGAGGCTATCGCAGTCACGGACGCTGATGCAGAAATGTAAAGGTATCCGGGCGAGGTTGTCGCAGTCACGGATACTGATACAGAAAAGTAAAGGAATCCGGGAGAGGCTATCGCAGTCACGGACGCTGATGCAGAAATGTAAAGGAATCCGAGCGAGGCTATCGTCGTCACGGATACTGATATAGAAAAGTAAAGGAATCCGGGCGAGGCTATCGTAGTCACGGATACTGATACACAAAAGTAAAGGAATCCGGGCGAGGCTATCGTAGTCACGGATGCTGATGTAGAAATGTAAAGGTATTCAGTCGAGGCTATCGCAGTCACGGACGCTGATGCAGAAATGTAAAGGTATCCAGGCGAGGCTGTTGCAGTCACGGATACTGATACAGAAAAGTAAAGGAATCCGGGCGAGGCTATCGCAGTCACGGACGCTGATGCAGAAATGTAAAGGAATCCGGGCGAGGCTGTCGTAGTCACGGATACTGATACAGAAAAGTAAAGGTATCCAGGCGAGGCTGTCTCAGTCACGGATACTGATACAGAAAAGTAAAGGAATCCGGGCGAGGCTATCGCAGTCACGGACGCTGATGCAGAAAAGTAAAGGTATCCGGGCGAGCCTATCGCAGTCATGGACTCTGATGCAGAAATGTAAAGGAATCCGAGCGAGGCTATCGTAGTCACGGATACTGATACAGAAAAGTAAAGGAATCCGGGCGAGGCTATCGTAGTCACGGATGCTGATGTAGAAATGTAAAGGTATTCAGGCGAGGCTATCGCAGTCACGGACGCTGATGCAGAAATGTAAAGGTATCCGGGCGAGGCTGTCGCAGTCACTGATACTGATACAGAAAAGTAAAGGAATCCGGGTGAGGCTATCGTCGTCACGGACGCTGATGCAGAAATGTAAAGGTACTCAGGCGCGGCTATCGCAGTCACGGACGCTGATGCAGAAATGTAAAGGTACTCAGGCGCGGCTATCGCAGTCACGGACGCTGATGCAGAAATGTAAAGGTATCCGGGCGAGGCTAGCGCAATCACGGATCCTGATGAAGAAAATAAAGGTATTCGGGCAAGGCTATCGCAGTCACGGACGCTGATGCAGAAATGTAAAGGTATCGGGGCGAGGCTGTCGCAGTCACGGATACTGATACAGAAATGTAAAGGTATCCGGGCGAGGCTTTCGCAGTCACGGACGCTGATGCAGAAATGTAAAGGTATCCGGGCGAGGCTAGCGCAATCATGGATCTTGATGAAGAAAATAAAGTTATCCGGGCGAGGCTATCGCCGTCACGGACGCTGATGCAGAAATGTAAAGGTACTCAGGCGCGGCTATCGCAGTCACGGACGCTGATGCAGAAATGTAAAGGTATCCGGGCGAGGCTAGCGCAATCACGGATCCTGATGAAGAAAATAAAGGTATTCGGGCGAGGCTATCGCAGTCACGGACGCTGATGCAGAAATGTAAAGGTATCCGGGCGAGGCTATCGTAGTCACGGATGCTGATGTAGAAATGTAAAGGTATTCAGGACAGGCTATCGCAGTCACGTACGCTGATGCAGAAATGTAAAGGTATCTGGGCGAGGCTGTCGCAGTCACGGATACTGATACAGAAATGTAAAGGTATCCGGGCGAGGCTTTCGCAGTCACGGACGCTGATGCAGAAATGTAAAGGTATCTGGGCGAGGCTGTCGCAGTCACGGATACTGATACACAAAAGTAAAGGAATCCGGGCGAGGCTATCGCAGTCACGGACGCTGATGCAGAAATGTAAAGGAATCCGAGCGAGGCTATCGTAGTCACGGATACTGATACAGAAAAGTAAAGGAATCCGGGCGAGGCTATCGTAGGCACGGATGCTGATGTAGAAATGTAAAGGTATTCAGGCGAGGCTATCGCAGTCACAGACGCTGATGCAGAAATGTAAAGATATCCGGGCGAGGCTGTCGCAGTCATTGATAGTGATACAGAAAAGTAAAGGAACCCGGGTGAGGCTATCGCCGTCACGGACGCTGATGCAGAAATGTAAAGGTACTCAGGCGCGGCTATCGCAGTCACGGACGCTGATGCAGAAATGTAAAGGTATCCGGGCGAGGCTTGCGCAATCACGGATCCTGATGAAGAAAATAAAGGTATTCGGGCGAGGCTATCGCAGTCACAGACGCTGATGCAGAAATGTAAAGGTATCCGGGCGAGGCTATCGTAGTCACGGATGCTGATGTAGAAATGTAAAGGTATTCAGGACAGGCTATCGCAGTCACGTACGCTGATGCAGAAATGTAAAGGTATCTGGGCGAGGCTGTCGCAGTCACGGATTCTGATACAGAAATGTAAAGGTATCCGGGCGAGGCTTTCGCAGTCACGGACGCTGATGCAGAAATGTAAAGGTATCCGGGCGAGGCTAGCGCAATCATGGATCTTGATGAAGAAAATAAAGGTATCCGGGCGAGGCTATCGCAGTCACGGACAATGATGCAGAAATGTAAAGATATCCGGGCGAGGCTATCGTAGTCACGGATGCTGATGTAGAAATGTAAAGGTATTCAGGCGAGGCTATCGCAGTCACGGACGCTGATGCAGAAATGTAAAGGTATCCGGGCGAGGCTAGCGCAATCACGGATCCTGATGAAGAAAATAAAGGTATTCGGGCGAGGCTATCGCAGTCACGGACGCTGATGCAGAAATGTAAAGGTATCCGGGCGAGGCTATCGTAGTCACGGATGCTGATGTTGAAATGTAAAGGTATTCAGGCGAGGCTATCGCAGTCACGTACGCTGATGCAGAAATGTAAAGGAATCCGGGCGAGGCTATCGTAGTCACGGATACTGATACAGAAAAGTAAAGGAATCCGGCCGTGGCTATCGTAGGCACGGATGCTGATGTAGAAATGTAAAGGTATTCAGGCGAGGCTATCGCAGTCACGGACGCTGATGCAGAAATGTAAAGGTATCCGGGCGAGGTTGTCGCAGTCACGGATACTGATACAGAAAAGTAAAGGAATCCGGGAGAGGCTATCGCAGTCACGGACGCTGATGCAGAAATGTAAAGGAATCCGAGCGAGGCTATCGTCGTCACAGATACTGATACAGAAAAGTAAAGGAATCCGGGCGAGGCTATCGTAGTCACGGATACTGATACACAAAAGTAAAGGAATCCGGGCGAGGCTATCGTAGTCACGGATGCTGATGTAGAAATGTAAAGGTATTCAGGCGAGGCTATCGCAGTCACGGACGCTGATGCAGAAATGTAAAGGTATCCGGGCGAGGCTGTCGCAGTCACGGATACTGATACAGAAATGTAAAGGTATCCGGGCAAGACTTTTGCAGTCACGGACGCTGATGCAGAAATGTAAAAGTATCCGGGCGAGGCTGTCGCAGTCACTGATACTGATACAGAAAAGTAAAGGAATCCGGGTGAGGCTATCGCCGTCACGGACGCTGATGCAGAAATGTAAAGGTATCCGGGCGAGGCTATCGTAGTCACGGATGCTGATGTAGAAATGTAAAGGTATTCAGGCGAGGCTATCGCAGTCACGTACGCTGATGCAGAAATGTAAAGGAATCCGGGCGAGGCTATCGTAGTCACGGATACTGATACAGAAAAGTAAAGGAATCCGAGCGAGGCTATCGTAGGCACGGATGCTGATGTAGAAATGTAAAGGTATTCAGGCGAGGCTATCGCAGTCACGGACGCTGATGCAGAAATGTAAAGGAATCCGAGCGAGGCTATCGTAGTCACGGATACTGATACAGAAAAGTAAAGGAATCCGGGCGAGGCTATCGTAGTCACGGATACTGATACACAAAAGTAAAGGAATCCGGGCGAGGCTATCGTAGTCACGGATGCTGATGTAGAATTGTAAAGGTATTCAGGCTAGGCTATCGCAGTCACGGACGCTGATGCAGAAAAGTAAAGGTATCCGGGCGAGGCTAGCGCAATCACGGATCCTGATGAAGAAAATAATGGTATTCGGGCGAGGCTATCGCAGTCACGGACGCTGATGCAGAAATGTAAAGGTATCCGGGCGAGGCTATCGTAGTCACGGATGCTGATGTTGAAATGTAAAGGTATTCAGGCGAGGCTATCGCAGTCACGTACGCTGATGCAGAAATGTAAAGGAATCCGGGCGAGGCTATCGTAGTCACGGATACTGATACAGAAAAGTAAAGGAATCCGGGCGAGGCTATCGTAGGCACGGATGCTGATGTAGAAATGTAAAGGTATTCAGTCGAGGCTATCGCAGTCACGGACGCTGATGCAGAAATGTAAAGGTATCCAGGCGAGGCTGTTGCAGTCATGGATACTGATACAGAAAAGTAAAGGAATCCGGGCGAGGCTATCGCAGTCACGGACGCTGATGCAGAAATGTAAAGGAATCCGGGCGAGGCTGTCGTAGTCACGGATACTGATACAGAAAAGTAAAGGTATCCAGGCGAGGCTGTCTCAGTCACGGATACTGATACAGAAAAGTAAAGGAATCCGGGCGAGGCTATCGCAGTCACGGACGCTGATGCAGAAAAGTAAAGGTATCCGGGCGAGCCTATCGCAGTCATGGACTCTGATGCAGAAATGTAAAGGAATCCGAGCGAGGCTATCGTAGTCACGGATACTGATACAGAAAAGTAAAGGAATCCGGGCGAGGCTATCGTAGTCACGGATGCTGATGTAGAAATGTAAAGGTATTCAGGTGAGGCTATCGCAGTCACGGACGCTGATGCAGAAACGTAAAGGTATCCGGGCGAGGCTGTCGCAGTCACTGATACTGATACAGAAAAGTAAAGGAATCCGGGTGAGGCTATCGCCGTCACGGACGCTGATGCAGAAATGTAAAGGTACTCAGGCGCGGCTATCGCAGTCACGGACGCTGATGCAGAAATGTAAAGGTACTCAGGCGCGGCTATCGCAGTCACGGACGCTGATGCAGAAATGTAAAGGTATCCGGGCGAGGCTAGCGCAATCACGGATCCTGATGAAGAAAATAAAGGTATTCGGGCAAGGCTATCGCAGTCACGTACGCTGATGCAGAAATGTAAAGGTATCGGGGCGAGGCTGTCGCAGTCACGGATACTGATACAGAAATGTAAAGGTATCCGGGCGAGGCTTTCGCAGTCACGGACGCTGATGCAGAAATGTAAAGGTATCCGGGCGAGGCTAGCGCAATCATGGATCTTGATGAAGAAAATAAAGTTATCCGGGCGAGGCTATCGCCGTCACGGACGCTGATGCAGAAATGTAAAGGTACTCAGGCGCGGCTATCGCAGTCACGGACGCTGATGCAGAAATGTAAAGGTATCCGGGCGAGGCTAGCGCAATCACGGATCCTGATGAAGAAAATAAAGGTATTCGGGCGAGGCTATCGCAGTCACGGACGCTGATGCAGAAATGTAAAGGTATCCGGGCGAGGCTATCGTAGTCACGGATGCTGATGTAGAAATGTAAAGGTATTCAGGACAGGCTATCGCAGTCACGTACGCTGATGCAGAAATGTAAAGGTATCTGGGCGAGGCTGTCGCAGTCACGGATACTGATACAGAAATGTAAAGGTATCCGGGCGAGGCTTTCGCAGTCACGGACGCTGATGCAGAAATGTAAAGGTATCTGGGCGAGGCTGTCGCAGTCATGGATACTGATACAGAAAAGTAAAGGAATCCGGGCGAGGCTATCGCAGTCACGGACGCTGATGCAGAAATGTAAAGGAATCCGAGCGAGGCTATCGTAGTCACGGATACTGATACAGAAAAGTAAAGGAATCCGGGCGAGGCTATCGTAGGCACGGATGCTGATGTAGAAATGTAAAGGTATTCAGGCGAGGCTATCGCAGTCACAGACGCTGATGCAGAAATGTAAAGATATCCGGGCGAGGCTGTCGCAGTCACTGATAGTGATACAGAAAAGTAAAGGAACCCGGGTGAGGCTATCGCCGTCACGGACGCTGATGCAGAAATGTAAAGGTACTCAGGCGCGGCTATCGCAGTCATGGACGCTGATGCAGAAATGTAAAGGTATCCGGGCGAGGCTTGCGCAATCACGGATCCTGATGAAGAAAATAAAGGTATTCGGGCGAGGCTATCGCAGTCACAGACGCTGATGCAGAAATGTAAAGGTATCCGGGCGAGGCTATCGTAGTCACGGATGCTGATGTAGAAATGTAAAGGTATTCAGGACAGGCTATCGCAGTCACGTACGCTGATGCAGAAATGTAAAGGTATCTGGGCGAGGCTGTCGCAGTCACGGATACTGATACAGAAATGTAAAGGTATCCGGGCGAGGCTTTCGCAGTCACGGACGCTGATGCAGAAATGTAAAGGTATCCGGGCGAGGCTAGCGCAATCATGGATCTTGATGAAGAAAATAAAGGTATCCGGGCGAGGCTATCGCAGTCACGGACAATGATGCAGAAATGTAAAGATATCCGGGCGAGGCTATCGTAGTCACGGATGTTGATGTAGAAATGTAAAGGTATTCAGGCGAGGCTATCGCAGTCACGGACGCTGATGCAGAAATGTAAAGGTATCCGGGCGAGGCTGTCGCAGTCACGGATACTGATACAGAAATGTAAAGGTATCCGGGCAAGACTTTTGCAGTCACGGACGCTGATGCAGAAATGTAAAAGTATCCGGGCGAGGCTGTCGCAGTCACTGATACTGATACAGAAAAGTAAAGGAATCCGGGTGAGGCTATCGCCGTCATGGACGCTGATGCAGAAATGTAAAGGTATCCGGGCGAGGCTATCGTAGTCACGGATGCTGATGTAGAAATGTAAAGGTATTCAGGCGAGGCTATCGCAGTCACGTACGCTGATGCAGAAATGTAAAGGAATCCGGGCGAGGCTATCGTAGTCACGGATACTGATACAGAAAAGTAAAGGAATCCGGGCGAGGCTATCGTAGTCACGGATACTGATACACAAAAGTAAAGGAATCCGGGCGAGGCTATCGTAGTCACGGATGCTGATGTAGAAATGTAAAGGTATTCAGGCGAGGCTATCGCAGTCACGGACGCTGATGCAGAAATGTAAAGGTATCCGGGCGAGGCTGTCGCAGTCACGGATACTGATACAGAAATGTAAAGGTATCCGGGCAAGACTTTTGCAGTCACGGACGCTGATGCAGAAATGTAAAAGTATCCGGGCGAGGCTGTCGCAGTCACTGATACTGATACAGAAAAGTAAAGGAATCCGGTTGAGGCTATCGCCGTCACGGACGCTGATGCAGAAATGTAAAGGTATCCGGGCGAGGCTATCGTAGTCACGGATGCTGATGTAGAAATGTAAAGGTATTCAGGCGAGGCTATCGCAGTCACGTACGCTGATGCAGAAATGTAAAGGAATCCGGGCGAGGCTATCGTAGTCACGGATACTGATACAGAAAAGTAAAGGAATCCGGGCGAGGCTATCGTAGGCACGGATGCTGATGTAGAAATGTAAAGGTATTCAGGCGAGGCTATCGCAGTCACGAACGCTGATGCAGAAATGTAAAGGTATCCGGGCGAGGTTGTCGCAGTCACGGATACTGATACAGAAAAGTAAAGGAATCCGGGCGAGGCTATCGCTGTCACGGACGCTGATGCAGAAATGTAAAGGAATCCGAGCGAGGCTATCGTAGTCACGGATACTGATACAGAAAAGTAAAGGAATCCGGGCGAGGCTATCGTAGTCACGGATACTGATACACAAAAGTAAAGGAATCCGGGCGAGGCTATCGTAGTCACGGATGCTGATGTAGAATTGTAAAGGTATTCAGGCTAGGCTATCGCAGTCACGGACGCTGATGCATAAATGTAAAGATATCCGGGCGAGGCTGTCGCAGTCACTGATAGTGATACAGAAAAATAAAGGAACCCGGGTGAGGCTATCGCCGTCACGGACGCTGATGCAGAAATGTAAAGGTACTCAGGCGCGGCTATCGCAGTCACGGACGCTGATGCAGAAATGTAAAGGTATCCGGGCGAGGCTAGCGCAATCACGGATCCTGATGAAGAAAATAAAGGTATTCGGGCGAGGCTATCGCAGTCACGGACGCTGATGCAGAAATGTAAAGGTATCCGGGCGAGGCTATCGTAGTCACGGATGCTGATGTAGAAATGTAAAGGTATTCAGGACAGGCTATCGCAGTCAAGTACGCTGATGCAGAAATGTAAAGGTATCTGGGCGAGGCTGTCGCAGTCACGGATACTGATACAGAAATGTAAAGGTATCCGGGCAAGACTTTCGCAGTCACGGACGCTGATGCAGAAATGTAAAGGTATCCGGGCGAGGCCAGCGCAATCATGGATCTTGATGAAGAAAATAAAGGTATCCGGGCGAGGCTATCGCAGTCACGGACAATGATGCAGAAATGTAAAGATATCCGGGCGAGCCTATCGTAGTCACGGATGCTGATGTAGAAATGTAAAGGTATTCAGGCGAGGCTATCGCAGTCACGGACGCTGATGCAGAAATGTAAAGGTATCCGGGCGAGGCTGTCGCAGTCACGGATACTGATACAAAAATGTAAAGGTATCCGGGCAAGACTTTCGCAGTCACGGACGCTGATGCAGAAATATAAAAGTATCCGGGCGAGGCTGTCGCAGTCACTGATACTGATACAAAAATGTAAAGGAATCCGGGTGAGGCTATCGCCGTCACGGACGCTGATGCAGAAATGTAAAGGTACTCAGGCGCGCCTATCGCAGTCACGGACGCTGATGCAGAAATGTAAAGGTATCCGGGCGAGGCTAGCGCAATCACGGATCCTGATGAAGAAAATAAAGGTATTCGGGCGAGGCTATCGCAGTCACGGACGCTGATGCAGAAATGTAAAGGTATCCGGGCGAGGCTATCGTAGTCACGGATGCTGATGTTGAAATGTAAAGGTATTCAGGCGAGGCTATCGCAGTCACGTACGCTGATGCAGAAATGTAAAGGAATCCGGGCGAGGCTATCGTAGTCACGGATACTGATACAGAAAAGTAAAGGAATCCGGGCGAGGCTATCGTAGGCACGGATGCTGATGTAGAAATGTAAAGGTATTCAGGCGAGGTATCGCAGTCACGGACGCTGATGCAGAAATGTAAAGGTATCCGGGCGAGGTTGTCGCAGTCACGGATACTGATACAGAAAAGTAAAGGAATCCGGGAGAGGCTATCGCAGTCACGGACGCTGATGCAGAAATGTAAAGGAATCCGAGCGAGGCTATCGTCGTCACGGATACTGATACAGAAAAGTAAAGGAATCCGGGCGAGGCTATCGTAGTCACGGATACTGATACACAAAAGTAAAGGAATCCGGGCGAGGCTATCGTAGTCACGGATGCTGATGTAGAAATGTAAAGGTATTCAGTCGAGGCTATCGCAGTCACGGACGCTGATGCAGAAATGTAAAGGTATCCAGGCGAGGCTGTTGCAGTCACGGATACTGATACAGAAAAGTAAAGGAATCCGGGCGAGGCTATCGCAGTCACGGACGCTGATGCAGAAATGTAAAGGAATCCGGGCGAGGCTGTCGTAGTCACGGATACTGATACAGAAAAGTAAAGGTATCCAGGCGAGGCTGTCTCAGTCACGGATACTGATACAGAAAAGTAAAGGAATCCGGGCGAGGCTATCGCAGTCACGGACGCTGATGCAGAAAAGTAAAGGTATCCGGGCGAGCCTATCGCAGTCATGGACTCTGATGCAGAAATGTAAAGGAATCCGAGCGAGGCTATCGTAGTCACGGATACTGATACAGAAAAGTAAAGGAATCCGGGCGAGGCTATCGTAGTCACGGATGCTGATGTAGAAATGTAAAGGTATTCAGGCGAGGCTATCGCAGTCACGGACGCTGATGCAGAAACGTAAAGGTATCCGGGCGAGGCTGTCGCAGTCACTGATACTGATACAGAAAAGTAAAGGAATCCGGGTGAGGCTATCGCCGTCACGGACGCTGATGCAGAAATGTAAAGGTACTCAGGCGCGGCTATCGCAGTCACGGACGCTCATGCAGAAATGTAAAGGTATCCGGGCGAGGCTAGCGCAATCACGGATCCTGATGAAGAAAATAAAGGTATTCGGGCGAGGCTATCGCAGTCACGTACGCTGATGCAGAAATGTAAAGGTATCGGGGCGAGGCTGTCGCAGTCACGGATACTGATACAGAAATGTAAAGGTATCCGGGCGAGGCTTTCGCAGTCACGGACGCTGATGCAGAAATGTAAAGGTATCCGGGCGAGGCTAGCGCAATCATGGATCTTGATGAAGAAAATAAAGTTATCCGGGCGAGGCTATCGCCGTCACGGACGCTGATGCAGAAATGTAAAGGTACTCAGGCGCGGCTATCGCAGTCACGGACGCTGATGCAGAAATGTAAAGGTATCCGGGCGAGGCTAGCGCAATCACGGATCCTGATGAAGAAAATAAAGGTATTCGGGCGAGGCTATCGCAGTCACGGACGCTGATGCAGAAATGTAAACGTATCCGGGCGAGGCTATCGTAGTCACGGATGCTGATGTAGAAATGTAAAGGTATTCAGGACAGGCTATCGCAGTCACGTACGCTGATGCAGAAATGTAAAGGTATCTGGGCGAGGCTGTCGCAGTCACGGATACTGATACAGAAATGTAAAGGTATCCGGGCGAGGCTTTCGCAGTCACGGACGCTGATGCAGAAATGTAAAGGTATCTGGGCGAGGCTGTCGCAGTCACGGATACTGATACAGAAAAGTAAAGGAATCCGGGCGAGGCTATCGCAGTCACGGACGCTGATGCAGAAATGTAAAGGAATCCGAGCGAGGCTATCGTAGTCACGGATACTGATACAGAAAAGTAAAGGAATCCGGGCGAGGCTATCGTAGGCACGGATGCTGATGTAGAAATGTAAAGGTATTCAGGCGAGGCTATCGCAGTCACAGACGCTGATGCAGAAATGTAAAGCTATCCGGGCGAGGCTGTCGCAGTCACTGATAGTGATACAGAAAAGTAAAGGAACCCGGGCGAGGCTATCGCCGTCACGGACGCTGATGCAGAAATGTAAAGGTACTCAGGCGCGGCTATCGCAGTCACGGACGCTGATGCAGAAATGTAAAGGTATCCGGGCGAGGCTTGCGCAATCACGGATCCTGATGAAGAAAATAAAGGTATTCGGGCGAGGCTATCGCAGTCACAGACGCTGATGCAGAAATGTAAAGGTATCCGGGCGAGGCTATCGTAGTCACGGATGCTGATGTAGAAATGTAAAGGTATTCAGGACAGGCTATCGCAGTCACGTACGCTGATGCAGAAATGTAAAGGTATCTGGGCGAGGCTGTCGCAGTCACGGATACTGATACAGAAATGTAAAGGTATCCGGGCGAGGCTTTCGCAGTCACGGACGCTGATGCAGAAATGTAAAGGTATCCGGGCGAGGCTTGCGCAATCACGGATCCTGATGAAGAAAATAAAGGTATTCGGGCGAGGCTATCGCAGTCACAGACGCTGATGCAGAAATGTAAAGGTATCCGGGCGAGGCTATCGTAGTCACGGATGCTGATGTAGAAATGTAAAGGTATTCAGGACAGGCTATCGCAGTCACGTACGCTGATGCAGAAATGTAAAGGTATCTGGGCGAGGCTGTCGCAGTCACGGATACTGATACAGAAATGTAAAGGTATCCGGGCGAGGCTTTCGCAGTCACGGACGCTGATGCAGAAATGTAAAGGTATCCGGGGAGGCTAGCGCAATCATGGATCTTGATGAAGAAAATAAAGGTATCCGGGCGAGGCTATCGCAGTCACGGACAATGATGCAGAAATGTAAAGATATCCGGGCGAGGCTATCGTAGTCACGGATGCTGATGTAGAAATGTAAAGGTATTCAGGCGAGGCTATCGCAGTCACGGACGCTGATGCAGAAATGTAAAGGTATCCGGGCGAGGCTAGCGCAATCACGGATCCTGATGAAGAAAATAAAGGTATTCGGGCGAGGCTATCGCAGTCACGGACGCTGATGCAGAAATGTAAAGGTATCCGGGCGAGGCTATCGTAGTCACGGATGCTGATGTTGAAATGTAAAGGTATTCAGGCGAGGCTATCGCAGTCACGTACGCTGATGCAGAAATGTAAAGGAATCCGGGCGAGGCTATCGTAGTCACGGATACTGATACAGAAAAGTAAAGGAATCCGGGCGAGGCTATCGTAGGCACGGATGCTGATGTAGAAATGTAAAGGTATTCAGGCGAGGCTATCGCAGTCACGGACGCTGATGCAGAAATGTAAAGGTATCCGGGCGTGGTTGTCGCAGTCACGGATACTGATACAGAAAAGTAAAGGAATCCGGGAGAGGCTATCGCAGTCACGGACGCTGATGCAGAAATGTAAAGGAATCCGAGCGAGGCTATCGTCGTCACGGATACTGATACAGAAAAGTAAAGGAATCCGGGCGAGGCTATCGTAGTCACGGATACTGATACACAAAAGTAAAGGAATCCGGGCGAGGCTATCGTAGTCACGGATGCTGATGTAGAAATGTAAAGGTATTCAGGCGAGGCTATCGCAGTCACGGACGCTGATGCAGAAATGTAAAGGTATCCGGGCGAGGCTGTCGCAGTCACGGATACTGATACAGAAATGTAAAGGTATCCGGGCAAGACTTTTGCAGTCACGGACGCTGATGCAGAAATGTAAAAGTATCCGGGCGAGGCTGTCGCAGTCACTGATACTGATACAGAAAAGTAAAGGAATCCGGGTGAGGCTATCGCCGTCACGGACGCTGATGCAGAAATGTAAAAGTACTCAGGCGCGGCTATCGCAGTCACGGACGCTGATGCAGAAATGTAAAGGTATCCGGGCGAGGCTATCGTAGTCACGGATGCTGATGTAGAAATGTAAAGGTATTCAGGCGAGGCTATCGCAGTCACGTACGCTGATGCAGAAATGTAAAGGAATCCGGGCGAGGCTATCGTAGTCACGGATACTGATACAGAAAAGTAAAGGAATCCAGGCGAGGCTATCGTAGGCACGGATGCTGATGTAGAAATGTAAAGGTATTCAGGCGAGGCTATCGCAGTCACGGACGCTGATGCAGAAATGTAAAGGTATCCGGGCGAGGTTGTCGCAGTCACGGATACTGATACAGAAAAGTAAAGGAATCCGGGCGAGGCTATCGCTGTCACGGACGCTGATGCAGAAATGTAAAGGAATCCGAGCGAGGCTATCGTAGTCACGGATACTGATACAGAAAAGTAAAGGAATCCGGGCGAGGCTATCGTAGTCACGGATACTGATACACAAAAGTAAAGGAATCCGGGCGAGGCTATCGTAGTCACGGATGCTGATGTAGAATTGTAAAGGTATTCAGGCTAGGCTATCGCAGTCACGGACGCTGATGCAGAAATGTAAAGGAATCCGAGCGAGGCTATCGTCGTCACGGATACTGATACAGAAAAGTAAAGGAATCCGGGCGAGGCTATCGTAGTCACGGATACTGATACACAAAAGTAAAGGAATCCGGGCGAGGCTATCGTAGTCACGGATGCTGATGTAGAAATGTAAAGGTATTCAGTCGAGGCTATCGCAGTCACGGACGCTGATGCAGAAATGTAAAGGTATCCAGGCGAGGCTGTTGCAGTCACGGATACTGATACAGAAAAGTAAAGGAATCCGGGCGAGGCTATCGCAGTCACGGACGCTGATGCAGAAATGTAAAGGTATCCGGGCGAGGCTGTCGTAGTCACGGATACTGATAAAGAAAAGTAAAGGTATCCAGGCGAGGCTGTCTCAGTCACGGATACTGATACAGAAAAGTAAAGGAATCCGGGCGAGGCTATCGCAGTCACGGACGCTGATGCAGAAAAGTAAAGGTATCCGGGCGAGCCTATCGCAGTCATGGACTCTGATGCAGAAATGTAAAGGAATCCGAGCGAGGCTATCGTAGTCACGGATACTGATACAGAAAAGTAAAGGAATCCGGGCGAGGCTATCGTAGTCACGGATGCTGATGTAGAAATGTAAAGATATTCAGGCGAGGCTATCGCAGTCACGGACGCTGATGCAGAAACGTAAAGGTATCCGGGCGAGGCTGTCGCAGTCACTGATACTGATACAGAAAAGTAAAGGAATCCGGGTGAGGCTATCGCCGTCACGGACGCTGATGCAGAAATGTAAAGGTACTCAAGCGCGGCTATCGCAGTCACGGACGCTGATGCAGAAATGTAAAGGTACTCAGGCGCGGCTATCGCAGTCACGGACGCTGATGCAGAAATGTAAAGGTATCTGGGCGAGGCTGTCGCAGTCACGGATACTGATACAGAAATGTAAAGGTATCCGGGCGAGGCTTTCGCAGTCACGGACGCTGATGCAGAAATGTAAAGGTATCTGGGCGAGGCTGTCGCAGTCACGGATACTGATACAGAAAAGTAAAGGAATCCGGGCGAGGCTATCGCAGTCACGGACGCTGATGCAGAAATGTAAAGGAATCCGAGCGAGGCTATCGTAGTCACGGATACTGATACAGAAAAGTAAAGGAATCCGGGCGAGGCTATCGTAGGCACGGATGCTGATGTAGAAATGTAAAGGTATTCAGGCGAGGCTATCGCAGTCACAGACGCTGATGCAGAAATGTAAAGATATCCGGGCGAGGCTGTCGCAGTCACTGATAGTGATACAGAAAAGTAAAGGAACCCGGGCGAGGCTATCGCCGTCACGGACGCTGATGCAGAAATGTAAAGGTACTCAGGCGCGGCTATCGCAGTCACGGACGCTGATGCAGAAATGTAAAGGTATCCGGGCGAGGCTTGCGCAATCACGGATCCTGATGAAGAAAATAAAGGTATTCGGGCGAGGCTATCGCAGTCACAGACGCTGATGCAGAAATGTAAAGGTATCCGGGCGAGGCTATCGTAGTCACGGATGCTGATGTAGAAATGTAAAGGTATTCAGGACAGGCTATCGCAGTCACGTACGCTGATGCAGAAATGTAAAGGTATCTGGGCGAGGCTGTCGCAGTCACGGATACTGATACAGAAATGTAAAGGTATCCGGGCGAGGCTTTCGCAGTCACGGACGCTGATGCAGAAATGTAAAGGTATCCGGGCGAGGCTTGCGCAATCACGGATCCTGATGAAGAAAATAAAGGTATTCGGGCGAGGCTATCGCAGTCACAGACGCTGATGCAGAAATGTAAAGGTATCCGGGCGAGGCTATCGTAGTCACGGATGCTGATGTAGAAATGTAAAGGTATTCTGGACAGGCTATCGCAGTCACGTACGCTGATGCAGAAATGTAAAGGTATCTGGGCGAGGCTGTCGCAGTCACGGATACTGATACAGAAATGTAAAGGTATCCGGGCGAGGCTTTCGCAGTCACGGACGCTGATGCAGAAATGTAAAGGAATCCGAGCGAGGCTATCGTCGTCACGGATACTGATACAGAAAAGTAAAGGAATCCGGGCGAGGCTATCGTAGTCACGGATACTGATACACAAAAGTAAAGGAATCCGGGCGAGGCTATCGTAGTCACGGATGCTGATGTAGAAATGTAAAGGTATTCAGGCGAGGCTATCGCAGTCACGGACGCTGATGCAGAAATGTAAAGGTATCCGGGCGAGGCTGTCGCAGTCACGGATACTGATACAGAAATGTAAAGGTATCCGGGCAAGACTTTTGCAGTCACGGAGGCTGATGCAGAAATGTAAAAGTATCCGGGCGAGGCTGTCGCAGTCACTGATACTGATACAGAAAAGTAAAGGAATCCGGGTGAGGCTATCGCCGTCACGGACGCTGATGCAGAAATGTAAAAGTACTCAGGCGCGGCTATCGCAGTCACGGACGCTGATGCAGAAATGTAAAGGTATCCGGGCGAGGCTATCGTAGTCACGGATGCTGATGTAGAAATGTAAAGGTATTCAGGCGAGGCTATCGCAGTCACGTACGCTGATGCAGAAATGTAAAGGAATCCGGGCGAGGCTATCGTAGTCACGGATACTGATACAGAAAAGTAAAGGAATCCAGGCGAGGCTATCGTAGGCACGGATGCTGATGTAGAAATGTAAAGGTATTCAGGCGAGGCTATCGCAGTCACGGACGCTGATGCAGAAATGTAAAGGTATCCGGGCGAGGTTGTCGCAGTCACGGATACTGATACAGAAAAGTAAAGGAATCCGGGCGAGGCTATCGCTGTCACGGACGCTGATGCAGAAATGTAAAGGAATCCGAGCGAGGCTATCGTAGTCACGGATACTGATACAGAAAAGTAAAGGAATCCGGGCGAGGCTATCGTAGTCACGGATACTGATACACAAAAGTAAAGGAATCCGGGCGAGGCTATCGTAGTCACGGATGCTGATGTAGAATTGTAAAGGTATTCAGGCTAGGCTATCGCAGTCACGGACGCTGATGCAGAAATGTAAAGATATCCGGGCGAGGCTGTCGCAGTCACTGATAGTGATACAGAAAAATAAAGGAACCCGGGTGAGGCTATCGCCGTCACGGACGCTGATGCAGAAATGTAAAGGTACTCAGGCGCGGCTATCGCAGTCACGGACGCTGATGCAGAAATGTAAAGGTATCCGGGCGAGGCTAGCGCAATCACGGATCCTGATGAAGAAAATAAAGGTATTCGGGCGAGGCTATCGCAGTCACGGACGCTGATGCAGAAATGTAAACGTATCCGGGCGAGGCTATCGTAGTCACGGATGCTGATGTAGAAATGTAAAGGTATTCAGGACAGGCTATCGCAGTCACGTACGCTGATGCAGAAATGTAAAGGTATCTGGGCGAGGCTGTCGCAGTCACGGATACTGATACAGAAATGTAAAGGTATCCGGGCGAGGCTTTCGCAGTCACGGACGCTGATGCAGAAATGTAAAGGTATCTGGGCGAGGCTGTCGCAGTCACGGATACTGATACAGAAAAGTAAAGGAATCCGGGCGAGGCTATCGCAGTCACGGACGCTGATGCAGAAATGTAAAGGAATCCGAGCGAGGCTATCGTAGTCACGGATACTGATACAGAAAAGTAAAGGAATCCGGGCGAGGCTATCGTAGGCACGGATGCTGATGTAGAAATGTAAAGGTATTCAGGACAGGCTATCGCAGTCAAGTACGCTGATGCAGAAATGTAAAGGTATCTGGGCGAGGCTGTCGCAGTCACGGATACTGATACAGAAATGTAAAGGTATCCGGGCGAGACTTTCGCAGTCACGGACGCTGATGCAGAAATGTAAAGGTATCCGGGCGAGGCCAGCGCAATCATGGATCTTGATGAAGAAAATAAAGGTATCCGGGCGAGGCTATCGCAGTCACGGACAATGATGCAGAAATGTAAAGATATCCGGGCGAGGCTATCGTAGTCACGGATGCTGATGTAGAAATGTAAAGGTATTCAGGCGAGGCTATCGCAGTCACGGACGCTGATGCAGAAATGTAAAGGTATCCGGGCGAGGCTGTCGCAGTCACGGATACTGATACAGAAATGTAAAGGTATCCGGGCAAGACTTTCGCAGTCACGGACGCTGATGCAGAAATATAAAAGTATCCGGGCGAGGCTGTCGCAGTCACTGATACTGATACCGAAAAGTAAAGGAATCCGGGTGAGGCTATCGCCGTCACGGACGCTGATGCAGAAATGTAAAGGTACTCAGGCGCGCCTATCGCAGTCACGGACGCTGATGCAGAAATGTAAAGGTATCCGGGCGAGGCTAGCGCAATCACGGATCCTGATGAAGAAAATAAAGGTATTCGGGCGAGGCTATCGCAGTCACGGACGCTGATGCAGAAATGTAAAGGTATCCGGGCGAGGCTATCGTAGTCACGGATGCTGATGTTGAAATGTAAAGGTATTCAGGCGAGGCTATCGCAGTCACGTACGCTGATGCAGAAATGTAAAGGAATCCGGGCGAGGCTATCGTAGTCACGGATACTGATACAGAAAAGTAAAGGAATCCGGGCGAGGCTATCGTAGGCACGGATGCTGATGTAGAAATGTAAAGGTATTCAGGCGAGGCTATCGCAGTCACGGACGCTGATGCAGAAATGTAAAGGTATCCGGGCGAGGTTGTCGCAGTCACGGATACTGATACAGAAAAGTAAAGGAATCCGGGAGAGGCTATCACAGTCACGGACGCTGATGCAGAAATGTAAAGGAATCCGAGCGAGGCTATCGTCGTCACGGATACTGATACAGAAAAGTAAAGGAATCCGGGCGAGGCTATCGTAGTCACGGATACTGATACACAAAAGTAAAGGAATCCGGGCGAGGCTATCGTAGTCACGGATACTGATACAGAAAAGTAAAGGAATCCGGGCGAGGCTATCGTAGTCACGGATGCTGATGTAGAAATGTAAAGATATTCAGGCGAGGCTATCGCAGTCACGGACGCTGATGCAGAAACGTAAAGGTATCCGGGCGAGGCTGTCGCAGTCACTGATACTGATACAGAAAAGTAAAGGAATCCGGGTGAGGCTATCGCCGTCACGGACGCTGATGCAGAAATGTAAAGGTACTCAGGCGCGGCTATCGCAGTCACGGACGCTGATGCAGAAATGTAAAGGTACTCAGGCGCGGCTATCGCAGTCACGGACGCTGATGCAGAAATGTAAAGGTATCTGGGCGAGGCTGTCGCAGTCACGGATACTGATACAGAAATGTAAAGGTATCCGGGCGAGGCTTTCGCAGTCACGGACGCTGATGCAGAAATGTAAAGGTATCCGGGCGAGGCTGTCGCAGTCACGGATACTGATACAGAAAAGTAAAGGAATCCGGGCGAGGCTATCGCAGTCACGGACGCTGATGCAGAAATGTAAAGGAATCCGAGCGAGGCTATCGTAGTCACGGATACTGATACAGAAAAGTAAAGGAATCCGGGCGAGGCTATCGCAGTCACGAACGCTGATGCAGAAATGTAAAGGAATCCGAGCGAGGCTATCGTAGTCACGGATACTGATACAGAAAAGTAAAGGAATCCGGGCGAGGCTATCGTAGGCACGGATGCTGATGTAGAAATGTAAAGGTATTCAGGCGAGGCTATCGCAGTCACAGACGCTGATGCAGAAATGTAAAGATATCCGGGCGAGGCTGTCGCAGTCACTGATAGTGATACAGAAAAGTAAAGGAACCCGGGCGAGGCTATCGCCGTCACGGACGCTGATGCAGAAATGTAAAGGTACTCAGGCGCGGCTATCGCAGTCACGGACGCTGATGCAGAAATGTAAAGGTATCCGGGCGAGGCTTGCGCAATCACGGATCCTGATGAAGAAAATAAAGGTATTCGGGCGAGGCTATCGCAGTCACAGACGCTGATGCAGAAATGTAAAGGTATCCGGGCGAGGCTATCGTAGTCACGGATGCTGATGTAGAAATGTAAAGGTATTCAGGACAGGCTATCGCAGTCACGTACGCTGATGCAGAAATGTAAAGGTATCTGGGCGAGGCTGTCGCAGTCACGGATACTGATACAGAAATGTAAAGGTATCCGGGCGAGGCTTTCGCAGTCACGGACGCTGATGCAGAAATGTAAAGGTATCCGGGCGAGGCTTGCGCAATCACGGATCCTGATGAAGAAAATAAAGGTATTCGGGCGAGGCTATCGCAGTCACAGACGCTGATGCAGAAATGTAAAGGTATCCGGGCGAGGCTATCGTAGTCACGGATGCTGATGTAGAAATGTAAAGGTATTCTGGACAGGCTATCGCAGTCACGTACGCTGATGCAGAAATGTAAAGGTATCTGGGCGAGGCTGTCGCAGTCACGGATACTGATACAGAAATGTAAAGGTATCCGGGCGAGGCTTTCGCAGTCACGGACGCTGATGCAGAAATGTAAAGGTATCCGGGGAGGCTAGCGCAATCATGGATCTTGATGAAGAAAATAAAGGTATCCGGGCGAGGCTATCGCAGTCACGGACAATGATGCAGAAATGTAAAGATATCCGGGCGAGGCTATCGTAGTCACGGATGCTGATGTAGAAATGTAAAGGTATCTGGGCGAGGCTGTCGCAGTCACGGATACTGATACAGAAATGTAAAGGTATCCGGGCGAGGCTTTCGCAGTCACGGACGCTGATGCAGAAATGTAAAGGAATCCGAGCGAGGCTATCGTCGTCACGGATACTGATACAGAAAAGTAAAGGAATCCGGGCGAGGCTATCGTAGTCACGGATACTGATACACAAAAGTAAAGGAATCCGGGCGAGGCTATCGTAGTCACGGATGCTGATGTAGAAATGTAAAGGTATTCAGGCGAGGCTATCGCAGTCACGGACGCTGATGCAGAAATGTAAAGGTATCCGGGCGAGGCTGTCGCAGTCACGGATACTGATACAGAAATGTAAAGGTATCCGGGCAAGACTTTTGCAGTCACGGACGCTGATGCAGAAATGTAAAAGTATCCAGGCGAGGCTGTCGCAGTCACTGATACTGATACAGAAAAGTAAAGGAATCCGGGTGAGGCTATCGCCGTCACGGACGCTGATGCAGAAATGTAAAAGTACTCAGGCGCGGCTATCGCAGTCACGGACGCTGATGCAGAAATGTAAAGGTATCCGGGCGAGGCTATCGTAGTCACGGATGCTGATGTAGAAATGTAAAGATATTCAGGCGAGGCTATCGCAGTCACGGACGCTGATGCAGAAACGTAAAGGTATCCGGGCGAGGCTGTCGCAGTCACTGATACTGATACAGAAAAGTAAAGGAATCCGGGTGAGGCTATCGCCGTCACGGACGCTGATGCAGAAATGTAAAGGTACTCAGGCGCGGCTATCGCAGTCACGGACGCTGATGCAGAAATGTAAAGGTACTCAGGCGCGGCTATCGCAGTCACGGACGCTGATGCAGAAATGTAAAGGTATCTGGGCGAGGCTGTCGCAGTCACGGATACTGATACAGAAATGTAAAGGTATCCGGGCGAGGCTTTCGCAGTCACGGACGCTGATGCAGAAATGTAAAGGTATCTGGGCGAGGCTGTCGCAGTCACGGATACTGATACAGAAAAGTAAAGGAATCCGGGCGAGGCTATCGCAGTCACGGACGCTGATGCAGAAATGTAAAGGAATCCGAGCGAGGCTATCGTAGTCACGGATACTGATACAGAAAAGTAAAGGAATCCGGGCGAGGCTATCGTAGGCACGGATGCTGATGTAGAAATGTAAAGGTATTCAGGCGAGGCTATCGCAGTCACAGACGCTGATGCAGAAATGTAAAGATATCCGGGCGAGGCTGTCGCAGTCACTGATAGTGATACAGAAAAGTAAAGGAACCCGGGCGAGGCTATCGCCGTCACGGACGCTGATGCAGAAATGTAAAGGTACTCAGGCGCGGCTATCGCAGTCACGGACGCTGATGCAGAAATGTAAAGGTATCCGGGCGAGGCTTGCGCAATCACGGATCCTGATGAAGAAAATAAAGGTATTCGGGCGAGGCTATCGCAGTCACAGACGCTGATGCAGAAATGTAAAGGTATCCGGGCGAGGCTATCGTAGTCACGGATGCTGATGTAGAAATGTAAAGGTATTCAGGACAGGCTATCGCAGTCACGTACGCTGATGCAGAAATGTAAAGGTATCTGGGCGAGGCTGTCGCAGTCACGGATACTGATACAGAAATGTAAAGGTATCCGGGCGAGGCTTTCGCAGTCACGGACGCTGATGCAGAAATGTAAAGGTATCCGGGCGAGGCTTGCGCAATCACGGATCCTGATGAAGAAAATAAAGGTATTCGGGCGAGGCTATCGCAGTCACAGACGCTGATGCAGAAATGTAAAGGTATCCGGGCGAGGCTATCGTAGTCACGGATGCTGATGTAGAAATGTAAAGGTATTCTGGACAGGCTATCGCAGTCACGTACGCTGATGCAGAAATGTAAAGGTATCTGGGCGAGGCTGTCGCAGTCACGGATACTGATACAGAAATGTAAAGGTATCCGGGCGAGGCTTTCGCAGTCACGGACGCTGATGCAGAAATGTAAAGGTATCCGGGGAGGCTAGCGCAATCATGGATCTTGATGAAGAAAATAAAGGTATCCGGGCGAGGCTATCGCAGTCACGGACAATGATGCAGAAATGTAAAGATATCCGGGCGAGGCTATCGTAGTCACGGATGCTGATGTAGAAATGTAAAGGTATCTGGGCGAGGCTGTCGCAGTCACGGATACTGATACAGAAATGTAAAGGTATCCGGGCGAGGCTTTCGCAGTCACGGACGCTGATGCAGAAATGTAAAGGAATCCGAGCGAGGCTATCGTCGTCACGGATACTGATACAGAAAAGTAAAGGAATCCGGGCGAGGCTATCGTAGTCACGGATACTGATACACAAAAGTAAAGGAATCCGGGCGAGGCTATCGTAGTCACGGATGCTGATGTAGAAATGTAAAGGTATTCAGGCGAGGCTATCGCAGTCACGGACGCTGATGCAGAAATGTAAAGGTATCCGGGCGAGGCTGTCGCAGTCACGGATACTGATACAGAAATGTAAAGGTATCCGGGCAAGACTTTTGCAGTCACGGACGCTGATGCAGAAATGTAAAAGTATCCGGGCGAGGCTGTCGCAGTCACTGATACTGATACAGAAAAGTAAAGGAATCCGGGTGAGGCTATCGCCGTCACGGACGCTGATGCAGAAATGTAAAAGTACTCAGGCGCGGCTATCGCAGTCACGGACGCTGATGCAGAAATGTAAAGGTATCCGGGCGAGGCTATCGTAGTCACGGATGCTGATGTAGAAATGTAAAGGTATTCAGGCGAGGCTATCGCAGTCACGTACGCTGATGCAGAAATGTAAAGGAATCCGGGCGAGGCTATCGTAGTCACGGATACTGATACAGAAAAGTAAAGGAATCCAGGCGAGGCTATCGTAGGCACGGATGCTGATGTAGAAATGTAAAGGTATTCAGGCGAGGCTATCGCAGTCACGGACGCTGATGCAGAAATGTAAAGGTATCCGGGCGAGGTTGTCGCAGTCACGGATACTGATACAGAAAAGTAAAGGAATCCGGGCGAGGCTATCGCTGTCACGGACGCTGATGCAGAAATGTAAAGGAATCCGAGCGAGGCTATCGTAGTCACGGATACTGATACAGAAAAGTAAAGGAATCCGGGCGAGGCTATCGTAGTCACGGATACTGATACACAAAAGTAAAGGAATCCGGGCGAGGCTATCGTAGTCACGGATGCTGATGTAGAATTGTAAAGGTCTTCAGGCTAGGCTATCGCAGTTACGGACGCTGATGCAGAAATGTAAAGATATCCGGGCGAGGCTGTCGCAGTCACTGATAGTGATACAGAAAAATAAAGGAACCCGAGTGAGGCTATCGCCGTCACGGACGCTGATGCAGAAATGTAAAGGTACTCAGGCGCGGCTATCGCAGTCACGGACGCTGATGCAGAAATGTAAAGGTATCCGGGCGAGGCTAGCGCAATCACGGATCCTGATGAAGAAAATAAAGGTATTCGGGCGAGGCTATCGCAGTCACGGACGCTGATGCAGAAATGTAAACGTATCCGGGCGAGGCTATCGTAGTCACGGATGCTGATGTAGAAATGTAAAGGTATTCAGGACAGGCTATCGCAGTCACGTACGCTGATGCAGAAATGTAAAGGTATCTGGGCGAGGCTGTCGCAGTCACGGATACTGATACAGAAATGTAAAGGTATCCGGGCGAGGCTTTCGCAGTCACGGACGCTGATGCAGAAATGTAAAGGTATCTGGGCGAGGCTGTCGCAGTCACGGATACTGATACAGAAAAGTAAAGGAATCCGGGCGAGGCTATCGCAGTCACGGACGCTGATGCAGAAATGTAAAGGAATCCGAGCGAGGCTATCGTAGTCACGGATACTGATACAGAAAAGTAAAGGAATCCGGGCGAGGCTATCGTAGGCACGGATGCTGATGTAGAAATGTAAAGGTATTCAGGACAGGCTATCGCAGTCAAGTACGCTGATGCAGAAATGTAAAGGTATCTGGGCGAGGCTGTCGCAGTCACGGATACTGATACAGAAATGTAAAGGTATCCGGGCGAGACTTTCGCAGTCACGGACGCTGATGCAGAAATGTAAAGGTATCCGGACGAGGCTAGCGCAATCATGGATCTTGATGAAGAAAATAAAGGTATCCGGGCGAGGCTATCGCAGTCACGGACAATGATGCAGAAATGTAAAGATATCCGGGCGAGGCTATCGTAGTCACGGATGCTGATGTAGAAATGTAAAGGTATTCAGGCGAGGCTATCGCAGTCACGGACGCTGATGCAGAAATGTAAAGGTATCCGGGCGAGGCTGTCGCAGTCACGGATACTGATACAGAAATGTAAAGGTATCCGGGCAAGACTTTCGCAGTCACGGACGCTGATGCAGAAATATAAAAGTATCCGGGCGAGGCTGTCGCAGTCACTGATACTGATACAGAAAAGTAAAGGAATCCGGGTGAGGCTATCGCCGTCACGGACGCTGATGCAGAAATGTAAAGGTACTCAGGCGCGCCTATCGCAGTCACGGACGCTGATGCAGAAATGTAAAGGTATCCGGGCGAGGCTAGCGCAATCACGGATCCTGATGAAGAAAATAAAGGTATTCGGGCGAGGCTATCGCAGTCACGGACGCTGATGCAGAAATGTAAAGGTATCCGGGCGAGGCTATCGTAGTCACGGATGCTGATGTTGAAATGTAAAGGTATTCAGGCGAGGCTATCGCAGTCACGTACGCTGATGCAGAAATGTAAAGGAATCCGGGCGAGGCTATCGTAGTCACGGATACTGATACAGAAAAGTAAAGGAATCCGGGCGAGGCTATCGTAGGCACGGATGCTGATGTAGAAATGTAAAGGTATTCAGGCGAGGCTATCGCAGTCACGGACGCTGATGCAGAAATGTAAAGGTATCCGGGCGAGGTTGTCGCAGTCACGGATACTGATACAGAAAAGTAAAGGAATCCGGGAGAGGCTATCGCAGTCACGGACGCTGATGCAGAAATGTAAAGGAATCCGAGCGAGGCTATCGTCGTCACGGATACTGATACAGAAAAGTAAAGGAATCCGGGCGAGGCTATCGTAGTCACGGATACTGATACACAAAAGTAAAGGAATCCGGGCGAGGCTATCGTAGTCACGGATGCTGATGTAGAAATGTAAAGGTATTCAGTCGAGGCTATCGCAGTCACGGACGCTGATGCAGAAATGTAAAGATATCCGGGCGAGGCTGTCGCAGTCACTGATAGTGATACAGAAAAATAAAGGAACCCGAGTGAGGCTATCGCCGTCACGGACGCTGATGCAGAAATGTAAAGGTACTCAGGCGCGGCTATCGCAGTCACGGACGCTGATGCAGAAATGTAAAGGTATCCGGGCGAGGCTAGCGCAATCACGGATCCTGATGAAGAAAATAAAGGTATTCGGGCGAGGCTATCGCAGTCACGGACGCTGATGCAGAAATGTAAACGTATCCGGGCGAGGCTATCGTAGTCACGGATGCTGATGTAGAAATGTAAAGGTATTCAGGACAGGCTATCGCAGTCACGTACGCTGATGCAGAAATGTAAAGGTATCTGGGCGAGGCTGTCGCAGTCACGGATACTGATACAGAAATGTAAAGGTATCCGGGCGAGGCTTTCGCAGTCACGGACGCTGATGCAGAAATGTAAAGGTATCTGGGCGAGGCTGTCGCAGTCACGGATACTGATACAGAAAAGTAAAGGAATCCGGGCGAGGCTATCGCAGTCACGGACGCTGATGCAGAAATGTAAAGGAATCCGAGCGAGGCTATCGTAGTCACGGATACTGATACAGAAAAGTAAAGGAATCCGGGCGAGGCTATCGTAGGCACGGATGCTGATGTAGAAATGTAAAGGTATTCAGGACAGGCTATCGCAGTCAAGTACGCTGATGCAGAAATGTAAAGGTATCTGGGCGAGGCTGTCGCAGTCACGGATACTGATACAGAAATGTAAAGGTATCCGGGCGAGACTTTCGCAGTCACGGACGCTGATGCAGAAATGTAAAGGTATCCGGACGAGGCTAGCGCAATCATGGATCTTGATGAAGAAAATAAAGGTATCCGGGCGAGGCTATCGCAGTCACGGACAATGATGCAGAAATGTAAAGATATCCGGGCGAGGCTATCGTAGTCACGGATGCTGATGTAGAAATGTAAAGGTATTCAGGCGAGGCTATCGCAGTCACGGACGCTGATGCAGAAATGTAAAGGTATCCGGGCGAGGCTGTCGCAGTCACGGATACTGATACAGAAATGTAAAGGTATCCGGGCAAGACTTTCGCAGTCACGGACGCTGATGCAGAAATATAAAAGTATCCGGGCGAGGCTGTCGCAGTCACTGATACTGATACAGAAAAGTAAAGGAATCCGGGTGAGGCTATCGCCGTCACGGACGCTGATGCAGAAATGTAAAGGTACTCAGGCGCGCCTATCGCAGTCACGGACGCTGATGCAGAAATGTAAAGGTATCCGGGCGAGGCTAGCGCAATCACGGATCCTGATGAAGAAAATAAAGGTATTCGGGCGAGGCTATCGCAGTCACGGACGCTGATGCAGAAATGTAAAGGTATCCGGGCGAGGCTATCGTAGTCACGGATGCTGATGTTGAAATGTAAAGGTATTCAGGCGAGGCTATCGCAGTCACGTACGCTGATGCAGAAATGTAAAGGAATCCGGGCGAGGCTATCGTAGTCACGGATACTGATACAGAAAAGTAAAGGAATCCGGGCGAGGCTATCGTAGGCACGGATGCTGATGTAGAAATGTAAAGGTATTCAGGCGAGGCTATCGCAGTCACGGACGCTGATGCAGAAATGTAAAGGTATCCGGGCGAGGTTGTCGCAGTCACGGATACTGATACAGAAAAGTAAAGGAATCCGGGAGAGGCTATCGCAGTCACGGACGCTGATGCAGAAATGTAAAGGAATCCGAGCGAGGCTATCGTCGTCACGGATACTGATACAGAAAAGTAAAGGAATCCGGGCGAGGCTATCGTAGTCACGGATACTGATACACAAAAGTAAAGGAATCCGGGCGAGGCTATCGTAGTCACGGATGCTGATGTAGAAATGTAAAGGTATTCAGTCGAGGCTATCGCAGTCACGGACGCTGATGCAGAAATGTAAAGGTATCCAGGCGAGGCTGTTGCAGTCACGGATACTGATACAGAAAAGTAAAGGAATCCGGGCGAGGCTATCGCAGTCACGGACGCTGATGCAGAAATGTAAAGGTATCCGGGCGAGGCTGTCGTAGTCACGGATACTGATACAGAAAAGTAAAGGTATCCAGGCGAGGCTGTCTCAGTCACGGATACTGATACAGAAAAGTAAAGGAATCCGGGCGAGGCTATCGCAGTCACGGACGCTGATGCAGAAAAGTAAAGGTATCCGGGCGAGCCTATCGCAGTCATGGACTCTGATGCAGAAATGTAAAGGAATCCGAGCGAGGCTATCGTAGTCACGGATACTGATACAGAAAAGTAAAGGAATCCGGGCGAGGCTATCGTAGTCACGGATGCTGATGTAGAAATGTAAAGATATTCAGGCGAGGCTATCGCAGTCACGGACGCTGATGCAGAAACGTAAAGGTATCCGGGCGAGGCTGTCGCAGTCACTGATACTGATACAGAAAAGTAAAGGAATCCGGGTGAGGCTATCGCCGTCACGGACGCTGATGCAGAAATGTAAAGGTACTCAGGCGCGGCTATCGCAGTCACGGACGCTGATGCAGAAATGTAAAGGTACTCAGGCGCGGCTATCGCAGTCACGGACGCTGATGCAGAAATGTAAAGGTATCTGGGCGAGGCTGTCGCAGTCACGGATACTGATACAGAAATGTAAAGGTATCCGGGCGAGGCTTTCGCAGTCACGGACGCTGATGCAGAAATGTAAAGGTATCTGGGCGAGGCTGTCGCAGTCACGGATACTGATACAGAAAAGTAAAGGAATCCGGGCGAGGCTATCGCAGTCACGGACGCTGATGCAGAAATGTAAAGGAATCCGAGCGAGGCTATCGTAGTCACGGATACTGATACAGAAAAGTAAAGGAATCCGGGCGAGGCTATCGTAGGCACGGATGCTGATGTAGAAATGTAAAGGTATTCAGGCGAGGCTATCGCAGTCACAGACGCTGATGCAGAAATGTAAAGATATCCGGGCGAGGCTGTCGCAGTCACTGATAGTGATACAGAAAAGTAAAGGAACCCGGGCGAGGCTATCGCCGTCACGGACGCTGATGCAGAAATGTAAAGGTACTCAGGCGCGGCTATCGCAGTCACGGACGCTGATGCAGAAATGTAAAGGTATCCGGGCGAGGCTTGCGCAATCACGGATCCTGATGAAGAAAATAAAGGTATTCGGGCGAGGCTATCGCAGTCACAGACGCTGATGCAGAAATGTAAAGGTATCCGGGCGAGGCTATCGTAGTCACGGATGCTGATGTAGAAATGTAAAGGTATTCAGGACAGGCTATCGCAGTCACGTACGCTGATGCAGAAATGTAAAGGTATCTGGGCGAGGCTGTCGCAGTCACGGATACTGATACAGAAATGTAAAGGTATCCGGGCGAGGCTTTCGCAGTCACGGACGCTGATGCAGAAATGTAAAGGTATCCGGGCGAGGCTTGCGCAATCACGGATCCTGATGAAGAAAATAAAGGTATTCGGGCGAGGCTATCGCAGTCACAGACGCTGATGCAGAAATGTAAAGGTATCCGGGCGAGGCTATCGTAGTCACGGATGCTGATGTAGAAATGTAAAGGTATTCAGGACAGGCTATCGCAGTCACGTACGCTGATGCAGAAATGTAAAGGTATCTGGGCGAGGCTGTCGCAGTCACGGATACTGATACAGAAATGTAAAGGTATCCGGGCGAGGCTTTCGCAGTCACGGACGCTGATGCAGAAATGTAAAGGTATCCGGGCGAGGCTTGCGCAATCACGGATCCTGATGAAGAAAATAAAGGTATTCGGGCGAGGCTATCGCAGTCACAGACGCTGATGCAGAAATGTAAAGGTATCCGGGCGAGGCTATCGTAGTCACGGATGCTGATGTAGAAATGTAAAGGTATTCTGGACAGGCTATCGCAGTCACGTACGCTGATGCAGAAATGTAAAGGTATCTGGGCGAGGCTGTCGCAGTCACGGATACTGATACAGAAATGTAAAGGTATCCGGGCGAGGCTTTCGCAGTCACGGACGCTGATGCAGAAATGTAAAGGTATCCGGGGAGGCTAGCGCAATCATGGATCTTGATGAAGAAAATAAAGGTATCCGGGCGAGGCTATCGCAGTCACGGACAATGATGCAGAAATGTAAAGATATCCGGGCGAGGCTATCGTAGTCACGGATGCTGATGTAGAAATGTAAAGGTATTCAGGCGAGGCTATCGCAGTCACGGACGCTGATGCAGAAATGTAAAGGTATCCGGGCGAGGCTAGCGCAATCACGGATCCTGATGAAGAAAATAAAGGTATTCGGGCGAGGCTATCGCAGTCACGGACGCTGATGCAGAAATGTAAAGGTATCCGGGAGAGGCTATCGTAGTCACGGATGCTGATGTTGAAATGTAAAGGTATTCAGGCGAGGCTATCGCAGTCACGTACGCTGATGCAGAAATGTAAAGGAATCCGGGCGAGGCTATCGTAGTCACGGATACTGATACAGAAAAGTAAAGGAATCCGGGCGAGGCTATCGTAGGCACGGATGCTGATGTAGAAATGTAAAGGTATTCAGGCGAGGCTATCGCAGTCACGGACGCTGATGCAGAAATGTAAAGGTATCCGGGCGAGGTTGTCGCAGTCACGGATACTGATACAGAAAAGTAAAGGAATCCGGGAGAGGCTATCGCAGTCACGGACGCTGATGCAGAAATGTAAAGGAATCCGAGCGAGGCTATCGTCGTCACGGATACTGATACAGAAAAGTAAAGGAATCCGGGCGAGGCTATCGTAGTCACGGATACTGATACACAAAAGTAAAGGAATCCGGGCGAGGCTATCGTAGTCACGGATGCTGATGTAGAAATGTAAAGGTATTCAGGCGAGGCTATCGCAGTCACGGACGCTGATGCAGAAATGTAAAGGTATCCGGGCGAGGCTGTCGCAGTCACGGATACTGATACAGAAATGTAAAGGTATCCGGGCAAGACTTTTGCAGTCACGGACGCTGATGCAGAAATGTAAAAGTATCCGGGCGAGGCTGTCGCAGTCACTGATACTGATACAGAAAAGTAAAGGAATCCGGGTGAGGCTATCGCCGTCACGGACGCTGATGCAGAAATGTAAAAGTACTCAGGCGCGGCTATCGCAGTCACGGACGCTGATGCAGAAATGTAAAGGTATCCGGGCGAGGCTATCGTAGTCACGGATGCTGATGTAGAAATGTAAAGGTATTCAGGCGAGGCTATCGCAGTCACGTACGCTGATGCAGAAATGTAAAGGAATCCGGGCGAGGCTATCGTAGTCACGGATACTGATACAGAAAAGTAAAGGAATCCAGGCGAGGCTATCGTAGGCACGGATGCTGATGTAGAAATGTAAAGGTATTCAGGCGAGGCTATCGCAGTCACGGACGCTGATGCAGAAATGTAAAGGTATCCGGGCGAGGTTGTCGCAGTCACGGATACTGATACAGAAAAGTAAAGGAATCCGGGCGAGGCTATCGCTGTCACGGACGCTGATGCAGAAATGTAAAGGAATCCGAGCGAGGCTATCGTAGTCACGGATACTGATACAGAAAAGTAAAGGAATCCGGGCGAGGCTATCGTAGTCACGGATACTGATACACAAAAGTAAAGGAATCCGGGCGAGGCTATCGTAGTCACGGATGCTGATGTAGAATTGTAAAGGTATTCAGGCTAGGCTATCGCAGTCACGGACGCTGATGCAGAAATGTAAAGATATCCGGGCGAGGCTGTCGCAGTCACTGATAGTGATACAGAAAAATAAAGGAACCCGGGTGAGGCTATCGCCGTCACGGACGCTGATGCAGAAATGTAAAGGTACTCAGGCGCGGCTATCGCAGTCACGGACGCTGATGCAGAAATGTAAAGGTATCCGGGCGAGGCTAGCGCAATCACGGATCCTGATGAAGAAAATAAAGGTATTCGGGCGAGGCTATCGCAGTCACGGACGCTGATGCAGAAATGTAAACGTATCCGGGCGAGGCTATCGTAGTCACGGATGCTGATGTAGAAATGTAAAGGTATTCAGGACAGGCTATCGCAGTCACGTACGCTGATGCAGAAATGTAAAGGTATCTGGGCGAGGCTGTCGCAGTCACGGATACTGATACAGAAATGTAAAGGTATCCGGGCGAGGCTTTCGCAGTCACGGACGCTGATGCAGAAATGTAAAGGTATCTGGGCGAGGCTGTCGCAGTCACGGATACTGATAAAGAAAAGTAAAGGAATCCGGGCGAGGCTATCGCAGTCACGGACGCTGATGCAGAAATGTAAAGGAATCCGAGCGAGGCTATCGTAGTCACGGATACTGATACAGAAAAGTAAAGGAATCCGGGCGAGGCTATCGTAGGCACGGATGCTGATGTAGAAATGTAAAGGTATTCAGGACAGGCTATCGCAGTCAAGTACGCTGATGCAGAAATGTAAAGGTATCTGGGCGAGGCTGTCGCAGTCACGGATACTGATACAGAAATGTAAAGGTATCCGGGCGAGACTTTCGCAGTCACGGACGCTGATGCAGAAATGTAAAGGTATCCGGGCGAGGCCAGCGCAATCATGGATCTTGATGAAGAAAATAAAGGTATCCGGGCGAGGCTATCGCAGTCACGGACAATGATGCAGAAATGTAAAGATATCCGGGCGAGGCTATCGTAGTCACGGATGCTGATGTAGAAATGTAAAGGTATTCAGGCGAGGCTATCGCAGTCACGGACGCTGATGCAGAAATGTAAAGGTATCCGGGCGAGGCTGTCGCAGTCACGGATACTGATACAGAAATGTAAAGGTATCCGGGCAAGACTTTCGCAGTCACGGACGCTGATGCAGAAATATAAAAGTATCCGGGCGAGGCTGTCGCAGTCACTGATACTGATACAGAAAAGTAAAGGAATCCGGGTGAGGCTATCGCCGTCACGGACGCTGATGCAGAAATGTAAAGGTACTCAGGCGCGCCTATCGCAGTCACGGACGCTGATGCAGAAATGTAAAGGTATCCGGGCGAGGCTAGCGCAATCACGGATCCTGATGAAGAAAATAAAGGTATTCGGGCGAGGCTATCGCAGTCACGGACGCTGATGCAGAAATGTAAAGGTATCCGGGCGAGGCTATCGTAGTCACGGATGCTGATGTTGAAATGTAAAGGTATTCAGGCGACGCTATCGCAGTCACGTACGCTGATGCAGAAATGTAAAGGAATCCGGGCGAGGCTATCGTAGTCACGGATACTGATACAGAAAAGTAAAGGAATCCGGGCGAGGCTATCGTAGGCACGGATGCTGATGTAGAAATGTAAAGGTATTCAGGCGAGGCTATCGCAGTCACGGACGCTGATGCAGAAATGTAAAGGTATCCGGGCGAGGTTGTCGCAGTCACGGATACTGATACAGAAAAGTAAAGGAATCCGGGAGAGGCTATCGCAGTCACGGACGCTGATGCAGAAATGTAAAGGAATCCGAGCGAGGCTATCGTCGTCACGGATACTGATACAGAAAAGTAAAGGAATCCGGGCGAGGCTATCGTAGTCACGGATACTGATACACAAAAGTAAAGGAATTCGGGCGAGGCTATCGTAGTCACGGATGCTGATGTAGAAATGTAAAGGTATTCAGTCGAGGCTATCGCAGTCACGGACGCTGATGCAGAAATGTAAAGGTATCCAGGCGAGGCTGTTGCAGTCACGGATACTGATACAGAAAAGTAAAGGAATCCGGGCGAGGCTATCGCAGTCACGGACGCTGATGCAGAAATGTAAAGGTATCCGGGCGAGGCTGTCGTAGTCACGGATACTGATACAGAAAAGTAAAGGTATCCAGGCGAGGCTGTCTCAGTCACGGATACTGATACAGAAAAGTAAAGGAATCCGGGCGAGGCTATCGCAGTCACGGACGCTGATGCAGAAAAGTAAAGGTATCCGGGCGAGCCTATCGCAGTCATGGACTCTGATGCAGAAATGTAAAGGAATCCGAGCGAGGCTATCGTAGTCACGGATACTGATACAGAAAAGTAAAGGAATCCGGGCGAGGCTATCGTAGTCACGGATGCTGATGTAGAAATGTAAAGATATTCAGGCGAGGCTATCGCAGTCACGGACGCTGATGCAGAAACGTAAAGGTATCCGGGCGAGGCTGTCGCAGTCACTGATACTGATACAGAAAAGTAAAGGAATCCGGGTGAGGCTATCGCCGTCACGGACGCTGATGCAGAAATGTAAAGGTACTCAGGCGCGGCTATCGCAGTCACGGACGCTGATGCAGAAATGTAAAGGTACTCAGGCGCGGCTATCGCAGTCACGGACGCTGATGCAGAAATGTAAAGGTATCCGGGCGAGGCTAGCGCAATCACGGATCCTGATGAAGAAAATAAAGGTATTCGGGCGAGGCTATCGCAGTCACGTACGCTGATGCAGAAATGTAAAGGTATCGGGGCGAGGCTGTCGCAGTCACGGATACTGATACAGAAATGTAAAGGTATCCGGGCGAGGCTTTCGCAGTCACGGACGCTGATGCAGAAATGTAAAGGTATCCGGGCGAGGCTAGCGCAATCATGGATCTTGATGAAGAAAATAAAGTTATCCGGGCGAGGCTATCGCCGTCACGGACGCTGATGCAGAAATGTAAAGGTACTCAGGCGCGGCTATCGCAGTCACGGACGCTGATGCAGAAATGTAAAGGTATCCGGGCGAGGCTAGCGCAATCACGGATCCTGATGAAGAAAATAAAGGTATTCGGGCGAGGCTATCGCAGTCACGGACGCTGATGCAGAAATGTAAAGGTATCCGGGCGAGGCTATCGTAGTCACGGATGCTGATGTAGAAATGTAAAGGTATTCAGGACAGGCTATCGCAGTCACGTACGCTGATGCAGAAATGTAAAGGTATCTGGGCGAGGCTGTCGCAGTCACGGATACTGATACAGAAATGTAAAGGTATCCGGGCGAGGCTTTCGCAGTCACGGACGCTGATGCAGAAATGTAAAGGTATCTGGGCGAGGCTGTCGCAGTCACGGATACTGATACAGAAAAGTAAAGGAATCCGGGCGAGGCTATCGCAGTCACGGACGCTGATGCAGAAATGTAAAGGAATCCGAGCGAGGCTATCGTAGTCACGGATACTGATACAGAAAAGTAAAGGAATCCGGGCGAGGCTATCGTAGGCACGGATGCTGATGTAGAAATGTAAAGGTATTCAGGCGAGGCTATCGCAGTCACAGACGCTGATGCAGAAATGTAAAGATATCCGGGCGAGGCTGTCGCAGTCACTGATAGTGATACAGAAAAGTAATGGAACCCGGGTGAGGCTATCGCCGTCACGGACGCTGATGCAGAAATGTAAAGGTACTCAGGCGCGGCTATCGCAGTCACGGACGCTGATGCAGAAATGTAAAGGTATCCGGGCGAGGCTTGCGCAATCACGGATCCTGATGAAGAAAATAAAGGTATTCGGGCGAGGCTATCGCAGTCACAGACGCTGATGCAGAAATGTAAAGGTATCCGGGCGAGGCTATCGTAGTCACGGATGCTGATGTAGAAATGTAAAGGTATTCAGGACAGGCTATCGCAGTCACGTACGCTGATGCAGAAATGTAAAGGTATCTGGGCGAGGCTGTCGCAGTCACGGATACTGATACAGAAATGTAAAGGTATCCGGGCGAGGCTTTCGCAGTCACGGACGCTGATGCAGAAATGTAAAGGTATCCGGGCGAGGCTAGCGCAATGATGGATCTTGATGAAGAAAATAAAGGTATCCGGGCGAGGCTATCGCAGTCACGGACAATGATGCAGAAATGTAAAGATATCCGGGCGAGGCTATCGTAGTCACGGATGCTGATGTAGAAATGTAAAGGTATTCAGGCGAGGCTATCGCAGTCACGGACGCTGATGCAGAAATGTAAAGGTATCCGGGCGAGGCTAGCGCAATCACGGATCCTGATGAAGAAAATAAAGGTATTCGGGCGAGGCTATCGCAGTCACGGACGCTGATGCAGAAATGTAAAGGTATCCGGGCGAGGCTATCGTAGTCACGGATGCTGATGTTGAAATGTAAAGGTATTCAGGCGAGGCTATCGCAGTCACGTACGCTGATGCAGAAATGTAAAGGAATCCGGGCGAGGCTATCGTAGTCACGGATACTGATACAGAAAAGTAAAGGAATCCGGGCGAGGCTATCGTAGGCACGGATGCTGATGTAGAAATGTAAAGGTATTCAGGCGAGGCTATCGCAGTCACGGACGCTGATGCAGAAATGTAAAGGTATCCGGGCGAGGTTGTCGCAGTCACGGATACTGATACAGAAAAGTAAAGGAATCCAGGAGAGGTTATCGCAGTCACGGACGCTGATGCAGAAATGTAAAGGAATCCGAGCGAGGCTATCGTCGTCACGGATACTGATACAGAAAAGTAAAGGAATCCGGGCGAGGCTATCGTAGTCACGGATACTGATACACAAAAGTAAAGGAATCCGGGCGAGGCTATCGTAGTCACGGATGCTGATGTAGAAATGTAAAGGTATTCAGGCGAGGCTATCGCAGTCACGGACGCTGATGCAGAAATGTAAAGGTATCCGGGCGAGGCTGTCGCAGTCACGGATACTGATACAGAAATGTAAAGGTATCCGGGCAAGACTTTTGCAGTCACGGACGCTGATGCAGAAATGTAAAAGTATCCGGGCGAGGCTGTCGCAGTCACTGATACTGATACAGAAAAGTAAAGGAATCCGGGTGAGGCTATCGCCGTCACGGACGCTGATGCAGAAATGTAAAAGTACTCAGGCGCGGCTATCGCAGTCACGGACGCTGATGCAGAAATGTAAAGGTATCCGGGCGAGGCTATCGTAGTCACGGATGCTGATGTAGAAATGTAAAGGTATTCAGGCGAGGCTATCGCAGTCACGTACGCTGATGCAGAAATGTAAAGGTATCTGGGCGAGGCTGTCGCAGTCACGGATACTGATACAGAAATGTAAAGGTATCCGGGCGAGGCTTTCGCAGTCACGGACGCTGATGCAGAAATGTAAAGGTATCTGGGCGAGGCTGTCGCAGTCACGGATACTGATACAGAAAAGTAAAGGAATCCGGGCGAGGCTATCGCAGTCACGGACGCTGATGCAGAAATGTAAAGGAATCCGAGCGAGGCTATCGTAGTCACGGATACTGATACAGAAAAGTAAAGGAATCCGGGCGAGGCTATCGTAGGCACGGATGCTGATGTAGAAATGTAAAGGTATTCAGGCGAGGCTATCGCAGTCACAGACGCTGATGCAGAAATGTAAAGATATCCGGGCGAGGCTGTCGCAGTCACTGATAGTGATACAGAAAAGTAATGGAACCCGGGTGAGGCTATCGCCGTCACGGACGCTGATGCAGAAATGTAAAGGTACTCAGGCGCGGCTATCGCAGTCACGGACGCTGATGCAGAAATGTAAAGGTATCCGGGCGAGGCTTGCGCAATCACGGATCCTGATGAAGAAAATAAAGGTATTCGGGCGAGGCTATCGCAGTCACAGACGCTGATGCAGAAATGTAAAGGTATCCGGGCGAGGCTATCGTAGTCACGGATGCTGATGTAGAAATGTAAAGGTATTCAGGACAGGCTATCGCAGTCACGTACGCTGATGCAGAAATGTAAAGGTATCTGGGCGAGGCTGTCGCAGTCACGGATACTGATACAGAAATGTAAAGGTATCCGGGCGAGGCTTTCGCAGTCACGGACGCTGATGCAGAAATGTAAAGGTATCCGGGCGAGGCTAGCGCAATGATGGATCTTGATGAAGAAAATAAAGGTATCCGGGCGAGGCTATCGCAGTCACGGACAATGATGCAGAAATGTAAAGATATCCGGGCGAGGCTATCGTAGTCACGGATGCTGATGTAGAAATGTAAAGGTATTCAGGCGAGGCTATCGCAGTCACGGACGCTGATGCAGAAATGTAAAGGTATCCGGGCGAGGCTAGCGCAATCACGGATCCTGATGAAGAAAATAAAGGTATTCGGGCGAGGCTATCGCAGTCACGGACGCTGATGCAGAAATGTAAAGGTATCCGGGCGAGGCTATCGTAGTCACGGAAGCTGATGTTGAAATGTAAAGGTATTCAGGCGAGGCTATCGCAGTCACGTACGCTGATGCAGAAATGTAAAGGAATCCGGGCGAGGCTATCGTAGTCACGGATACTGATACAGAAAAGTAAAGGAATCCGGGCGAGGCTATCGTAGGCACGGATGCTGATGTAGAAATGTAAAGGTATTCAGGCGAGGCTATCGCAGTCACGGACGCTGATGCAGAAATGTAAAGGTATCCGGGCGAGGTTGTCGCAGTCACGGATACTGATACAGAAAAGTAAAGGAATCCAGGAGAGGCTATCGCAGTCACGGACGCTGATGCAGAAATGTAAAGGAATCCGAGCGAGGCTATCGTCGTCACGGATACTGATACAGAAAAGTAAAGGAATCCGGGCGAGGCTATCGTAGTCACGGATACTGATACACAAAAGTAAAGGAATCCGGGCGAGGCTATCGTAGTCACGGATGCTGATGTAGAAATGTAAAGGTATTCAGGCGAGGCTATCGCAGTCACGGACGCTGATGCAGAAATGTAAAGGTATCCGGGCGAGGCTGTCGCAGTCACGGATACTGATACAGAAATGTAAAGGTATCCGGGCAAGACTTTTGCAGTCACGGACGCTGATGCAGAAATGTAAAAGTATCCGGGCGAGGCTGTCGCAGTCACTGATACTGATACAGAAAAGTAAAGGAATCCGGGTGAGGCTATCGCCGTCACGGACGCTGATGCAGAAATGTAAAAGTACTCAGGCGCGGCTATCGCAGTCACGGACGCTGATGCAGAAATGTAAAGGTATCCGGGCGAGGCTATCGTAGTCACGGATGCTGATGTAGAAATGTAAAGGTATTCAGGCGAGGCTATCGCAGTCACGTACGCTGATGCAGAAATGTAAAGGAATCCGGGCGAGGCTATCGTAGTCACGGATACTGATACAGAAAAGTAAAGGAATCCGGGCGAGGCTATTGTAGGCACGGATGCTGATGTAGAAATGTAAAGGTATTCAGGCGAGGCTATCGCAGTCACGGACGCTGATGCAGAAATGTAAAGGTATCCGGGCGAGGTTGTCGCAGTCACGGATACTGATACAGAAAAGTAAAGGAATCCGGGCGAGGCTATCGCTGTCACGGACACTGATGCAGAAATGTAAAGGAATCCGAGCGAGGCTATCGTAGTCACGGATACTGATACAGAAAAGTAAAGGAATCCGGGCGAGGCTATCGTAGTCACGGATACTGATACACAAAAGTAAAGGAATCCGGGCGAGGCTATCGTAGTCACGGATGCTGATGTAGAATTGTAAAGGTATTCAGGCTAGGCTATCGCAGTCACGGACGCTGATGCAGAAATGTAAAGATATCCGGGCGAGGCTGTCGCAGTCACTGATAGTGATACAGAAAAATAAAGGAACCCGGGTGAGGCTATCGCCGTCACGGACGCTGATGCAGAAATGTAAAGGTACTCAGGCGCGGCTATCGCAGTCACGGACGCTGATGCAGAAATGTAAAGGTATCCGGGCGAGGCTAGCGCAATCACGGATCCTGATGAAGAAAATAAAGGTATTCGGGCGAGGCTATCGCAGTCACGGACGCTGATGCAGAAATGTAAAGGTATCCGGGCGAGGCTATCGTAGTCACGGATGCTGATGTAGAAATGTAAAGGTATTCAGGACAGGCTATCGCAGTCAAGTACGCTGATGCAGAAATGTAAAGGTATCTGGGCGAGGCTGTCGCAGTCACGGATACTGATACAGAAATGTAAAGGTATCCGGGCAAGACTTTCGTAGTCACGGACGCTGATGCAGAAATGTAAAGGTATCCGGGCGAGGCTATCGTAGTCACGGATGCTGATGTTGAAATGTAAAGGTATTCAGGCGAGGCTATCGCAGTCACGTACGCTGATGCAGAAATGTAAAGGAATCCGGGCGAGGCTATCGTAGTCACGGATACTGATACAGAAAAGTAAAGGAATCCGGGCGAGGCTATCGTAGGCACGGATGCTGATGTAGAAATGTAAAGGTATTCAGGCGAGGCTATCGCAGTCACGGACGCTGATGCAGAAATGTAAAGGTATCCGGGCGAGGTTGTCGCAGTCACGGATACTGATACAGAAAAGTAAAGGAATCCGGGAGAGGCTATCGCAGTCACGGACGCTGATGCAGAAATGTAAAGGAATCCGAGCGAGGCTATCGTCGTCACGGATACTGATACAGAAAAGTAAAGGAATCCGGGCGAGGCTATCGTAGTCACGGATACTGATACACAAAAGTAAAGGAATCCGGGCGAGGCTATCGTAGTCACGGATGCTGATGTAGAAATGTAAAGGTATTCAGTCGAGGCTATCGCAGTCACAGACGCTGATGCAGAAATGTAAAGGTATCCAGGCGAGGCTGTTGCAGTCACGGATACTGATACAGAAAAGTAAAGGAATCCGGGCGAGGCTATCGCAGTCACGGACGCTGATGCAGAAATGTAAAGGTATCCGGGCGAGGCTGTCGTAGTCACGGATACTGATACAGAAAAGTAAAGGTATCCAGGCGAGGCTGTCTCAGTCACGGATACTGATACAGAAAAGTAAAGGAATCCGGGCGAGGCTATCGCAGTCACGGACGCTGATGCAGAAAAGTAAAGGTATCCGGGCGAGCCTATCGCAGTCATGGACTCTGATGCAGAAATGTAAAGGAATCCGAGCGAGGCTATCGTAGTCACGGATACTGATACAGAAAAGTAAAGGAATCCGGGCGAGGCTATCGTAGTCACGGATGCTGATGTAGAAATGTAAAGGTATTCAGGCGAGGCTATCGCAGTCACGGACGCTGATGCAGAAACGTAAAGGTATCCGGGCGAGGCTGTCGCAGTCACTGATACTGATACAGAAAAGTAAAGGAATCCGGGTGAGGCTATCGCCGTCACGGACGCTGATGCAGAAATGTAAAGGTACTCAGGCGCGGCTATCGCAGTCACGGACGCTGATGCAGAAATGTAAAGGAATCCGAGCGAGGCTATCGTAGTCACGGATACTGATACAGAAAAGTAAAGGAATCCGGGCGAGGCTATCGTAGTCACGGATACTGATACACAAAAGTAAAGGAATCCGGGCGAGGCTATCGTAGTCACGGATGCTGATGTAGAATTGTAAAGGTATTCAGGCTAGGCTATCGCAGTCACGGACGCTGATGCAGAAATGTAAAGATATCCGGGCGAGGCTGTCGCAGTCACTGATAGTGATACAGAAAAATAAAGGAACCCGGGTGAGGCTATCGCCGTCACGGACGCTGATGCAGAAATGTAAAGGTACTCAGGCGCGGCTATCGCAGTCACGGACGCTGATGCAGAAATGTAAAGGTATCCGGGCGAGGCTAGCGCAATCACGGATCCTGATGAAGAAAATAAAGGTATTCGGGCGAGGCTATCGCAGTCACGGACGCTGATGCAGAAATGTAAACGTATCCGGGCGAGGCTATCGTAGTCACGGATGCTGATGTAGAAATGTAAAGGTATTCAGGACAGGCTATCGCAGTCACGTACGCTGATGCAGAAATGTAAAGGTATCTGGGCGAGGCTGTCGCAGTCACGGATACTGATACAGAAAAGTAAAGGAATCCGGGCGAGGCTATCGCAGTCACGGACGCTGATGCAGAAATGTAAAGGAATCCGAGCGAGGCTATCGTAGTCACGGATACTGATACAGAAAAGTAAAGGAATCCGGGCGAGGCTATCGTAGGCACGGATGCTGATGTAGAAATGTAAAGGTATTCAGGACAGGCTATCGCAGTCAAGTACGCTGATGCAGAAATGTAAAGGTATCTGGGCGAGGCTGTCGCAGTCACGGATACTGATACAGAAATGTAAAGGTATCCGGGCGAGACTTTCGCAGTCACGGACGCTGATGCAGAAATGTAAAGGTATCCGGGCGAGGCCAGCGCAATCATGGATCTTGATGAAGAAAATAAAGGTATCCGGGCGAGGCTATCGCAGTCACGGACAATGATGCAGAAATGTAAAGATATCCGGGCGAGGCTATCGTAGTCACGGATGCTGATGTAGAAATGTAAAGGTATTCAGGCGAGGCTATCGCAGTCACGGACGCTGATGCAGAAATGTAAAGGTATCCGGGCGAGGCTGTCGCAGTCACGGATACTGATACAGAAATGTAAAGGTATCCGGGCAAGACTTTCGCAGTCACGGACGCTGATGCAGAAATATAAAAGTATCCGGGCGAGGCTGTCGCAGTCACTGATACTGATACAGAAAAGTAAAGGTATCCGGGCGAGGCTATCGCCGTCACGGACGCTGATGCAGAAATGTAAAGGTACTCAGGCGCGCCTATCGCAGTCACGGACGCTGATGCAGAAATGTAAAGGTATCCGGGCGAGGCTAGCGCAATCACGGATCCTGATGAAGAAAATAAAGGTATTCGGGCGAGGCTATCGCAGTCACGGACGCTGATGCAGAAATGTAAAGGTATCCGGGCGAGGCTATCGTAGTCACGGATGCTGATGTTGAAATGTAAAGGTATTCAGGCGAGGCTATCGCAGTCACGTACGCTGATGCAGAAATGTAAAGGAATCCGGGCGAGGCTATCGTAGTCACGGATACTGATACAGAAAAGTAAAGGAATCCGGGCGAGGCTATCGTAGGCACGGATGCTGATGTAGAAATGTAAAGGTATTCAGGCGAGGCTATCGCAGTCACGGACGCTGATGCAGAAATGTAAAGGTATCCGGGCGAGGTTGTCGCAGTCACGGATACTGATACAGAAAAGTAAAGGAATCCGGGAGAGGCTATCGCAGTCACGGACGCTGATGCAGAAATGTAAAGGAATCCGAGCGAGGCTATCGTCGTCACGGATACTGATACAGAAAAGTAAAGGAATCCGGGCGAGGCTATCGTAGTCACGGATACTGATACATAAAAGTAAAGGAATCCGGGCGAGGCTATCGTAGTCACGGATGCTGATGTAGAAATGTAAAGGTATTCAGTCGAGGCTATCGCAGTCACGGACGCTGATGCAGAAATGTAAAGGTATCCAGGCGAGGCTGTTGCAGTCACGGATACTGATACAGAAAAGTAAAGGAATCCGGGCGAGGCTATCGCAGTCACGGACGCTGATGCAGAAATGTAAAGGTATCCGGGCGAGGCTGTCGTAGTCACGGATACTGATACAGAAAAGTAAAGGTATCCAGGCGAGGCTGTCTCAGTCACGGATACTGATACAGAAAAGTAAAGGAATCCGGGCGAGGCTATCGCAGTCACGGACGCTGATGCAGAAAAGTAAAGGTATCCGGGCGAGCCTATCGCAGTCATGGACTCTGATGCAGAAATGTAAAGGAATCCGAGCGAGGCTATCGTAGTCACGGATACTGATACAGAAAAGTAAAGGAATCCGGGCGAGGCTATCGTAGTCACGGATGCTGATGTAGAAATGTAAAGATATTCAGGCGAGGCTATCGCAGTCACGGACGCTGATGCAGAAACGTAAAGGTATCCGGGCGAGGCTGTCGCAGTCACTGATACTGATACAGAAAAGTAAAGGAATCCGGGTGAGGCTATCGCCGTCACGGACGCTGATGCAGAAATGTAAAGGTACTCAGGCGCGGCTATCGCAGTCACGGACGCTGATGCAGAAATGTAAAGGTACTCAGGCGCGGCTATCGCAGTCACGGACGCTGATGCAGAAATGTAAAGGTATCCGGGCGAGGCTAGCGCAATCACGGATCCTGATGAAGAAAATAAAGGTATTCGGGCGAGGCTATCGCAGTCACGTACGCTGATGCAGAAATGTAAAGGTATCGGGGCGAGGCTGTCGCAGTCACGGATACTGATACAGAAATGTAAAGGTATCCGGGCGAGGCTTTCGCAGTCACGGACGCTGATGCAGAAATGTAAAGGTATCCGGGCGAGGCTAGCGCAATCATGGATCTTGATGAAGAAAATAAAGTTATCCGGGCGAGGCTATCGCCGTCACGGACGCTGATGCAGAAATGTAAAGGTACTCAGGCGCGGCTATCGCAGTCACGGACGCTGATGCAGAAATGTAAAGGTATCCGGGCGAGGCTAGCGCAATCACGGATCCTGATGAAGAAAATAAAGGTATTCGGGCGAGGCTATCGCAGTCACGGACGCTGATGCAGAAATGTAAAGGTATCCGGGCGAGGCTATCGTAGTCACGGATGCTGATGTAGAAATGTAAAGGTATTCAGGACAGGCTATCGCAGTCACGTACGCTGATGCAGAAATGTAAAGGTATCTGGGCGAGGCTGTCGCAGTCACGGATACTGATACAGAAATGTAAAGGTATCCGGGCGAGGCTTTCGCAGTCACGGACGCTGATGCAGAAATGTAAAGGTATCTGGGCGAGGCTGTCGCAGTCACGGATACTGATACAGAAAAGTAAAGGAATCCGGGCGAGGCTATCGCAGTCACGGACGCTGATGCAGAAATGTAAAGGAATCCGAGCGAGGCTATCGTAGTCACGGATACTGATACAGAAAAGTAAAGGAATCCGGGCGAGGCTATCGTAGGCACGGATGCTGATGTAGAAATGTAAAGGTATTCAGGCGAGGCTATCGCAGTCACAGACGCTGATGCAGAAATGTAAAGATATCCGGGCGAGGCTGTCGCAGTCACTGATAGTGATACAGAAAAGTAATGGAACCCGGGTGAGGCTATCGCCGTCACGGACGCTGATGCAGAAATGTAAAGGTACTCAGGCGCGGCTATCGCAGTCACGGACGCTGATGCAGAAATGTAAAGGTATCCGGGCGAGGCTTGCGCAATCACGGATCCTGATGAAGAAAATAAAGGTATTCGGGCGAGGCTATCGCAGTCACAGACGCTGATGCAGAAATGTAAAGGTATCCGGGCGAGGCTATCGTAGTCACGGATGCTGATGTAGAAATGTAAAGGTATTCAGGACAGGCTATCGCAGTCACGTACGCTGATGCAGAAATGTAAAGGTATCTGGGCGAGGCTGTCGCAGTCACGGATACTGATACAGAAATGTAAAGGTATCCGGGCGAGGCTTTCGCAGTCACGGACGCTGATGCAGAAATGTAAAGGTATCCGGGCGAGGCTAGCGCAATGATGGATCTTGATGAAGAAAATAAAGGTATCCGGGCGAGGCTATCGCAGTCACGGACAATGATGCAGAAATGTAAAGATATCCGGGCGAGGCTATCGTAGTCACGGATGCTGATGTAGAAATGTAAAGGTATTCAGGCGAGGCTATCGCAGTCACGGACGCTGATGCAGAAATGTAAAGGTATCCGGGCGAGGCTAGCGCAATCACGGATCCTGATGAAGAAAATAAAGGTATTCGGGCGAGGCTATCGCAGTCACGGACGCTGATGCAGAAATGTAAAGGTATCCGGGCGAGGCTATCGTAGTCACGGATGCTGATGTTGAAATGTAAAGGTATTCAGGCGAGGCTATCGCAGTCACGTACGCTGATGCAGAAATGTAAAGGAATCCGGGCGAGGCTATCGTAGTCACGGATACTGATACAGAAAAGTAAAGGAATCCGGGCGAGGCTATCGTAGGCACGGATGCTGATGTAGAAATGTAAAGGTATTCAGGCGAGCCTATCGCAGTCACGGACGCTGATGCAGAAATGTAAAGGTATCCGGGCGAGGTTGTCGCAGTCAGGGATACTGATACAGAAAAGTAAAGGAATCCGGGAGAGGCTATCGCAGTCACGGACGCTGATGCAGAAATGTAAAGGAATCCGAGCGAGGCTATCGTAGTCACGGATACTGATACAGAAAAGTAAAGGAATCCGGGCGAGGCTATCGTAGTCACGGATACTGATACAGAAAAGTAAAGGAATCCGGGCGAGGCTATCGTAGTCACGGATACTGATACACAAAAGTAAAGGAATCCGGGCGAGGCTATCGTAGTCACGGATGCTGATGTAGAAATGTAAAGGTATTCAGGCGAGGCTATCGCAGTCACGGACGCTGATGCAGAAATGTAAAGGTATCCGGGCGAGGCTGTCGCAGTCACGGATACTGATACAGAAATGTAAAGGTATCCGGGCAAGACTTTTGCAGTCACGGACGCTGATGCAGAAATGTAAAAGTATCCGGGCGAGGCTGTCGCAGTCACTGATACTGATACAGAAAAGTAAAGGAATCCGGGTGAGGCTATCGCCGTCACGGACGCTGATGCAGAAATGTAAAAGTACTCAGGCGCGGCTATCGCAGTCACGGACGCTGATGCAGAAATGTAAAGGTATCCGGGCGAGGCTATCGTAGTCACGGATGCTGATGTAGAAATGTAAAGGTATTCAGGCGAGGCTATCGCAGTCACGTACGCTGATGCAGAAATGTAAAGGAATCCGGGCGAGGCTATCGTAGTCACGGATACTGATACAGAAAAGTAAAGGAATCCGGGCGAGGCTATCGTAGGCACGGATGCTGATGTAGAAATGTAAAGGTATTCAGGCGAGGCTATCGCAGTCACGGACGCTGATGCAGAAATGTAAAGGTATCCGGGCGAGGTTGTCGCAGTCACGGATACTGATACAGAAAAGTAAAGGAATCCGGGCGAGGCTATCGCTGTCACGGACGCTGATGCAGAAATGTAAAGGAATCCGAGCGAGGCTATCGTAGTCACGGATACTGATACAGAAAAGTAAAGGAATCCGGGCGAGGCTATCGTAGTCACGGATACTGATACACAAAAGTAAAGGAATCCGGGCGAGGCTATCGTAGTCACGGATGCTGATGTAGAATTGTAAAGGTATTCAGGCTAGGCTATCGCAGTCACGGACGCTGATGCAGAAATGTAAAGATATCCGGGCGAGGCTGTCGCAGTCACTGATAGTGATACAGAAAAATAAAGGAACCCGGGTGAGGCTATCGCCGTCACGGACGCTGATGCAGAAATGTAAAGGTACTCAGGCGCGGCTATCGCAGTCACGGACGCTGATGCAGAAATGTAAAGGTATCCGGGCGAGGCTAGCGCAATCACGGATCCTGATGAAGAAAATAAAGGTATTCGGGCGAGGCTATCGCAGTCACGGACGCTGATGCAGAAATGTAAAGGTATCCGGGCGAGGCTATCGTAGTCACGGATGCTGATGTAGAAATGTAAAGGTATTCAGGACAGGCTATCGCAGTCAAGTACGCTGATGCAGAAATGTAAAGGTATCTGGGCGAGGCTGTCGCAGTCACGGATACTGATACAGAAATGTAAAGGTATCCGGGCAAGACTTTCGTAGTCACGGACGCTGATGCAGAAATGTAAAGGTATCCGGGCGAGGCTATCGTAGTCACGGATGCTGATGTTGAAATGTAAAGGTATTCAGGCGAGGCTATCGCAGTCACGTACGCTGATGCAGAAATGTAAAGGAATCCGGGCGAGGCTATCGTAGTCACGGATACTGATACAGAAAAGTAAAGGAATCCGGGCGAGGCTATCGTAGGCACGGATGCTGATGTAGAAATGTAAAGGTATTCAGGCGAGGCTATCGCAGTCACGGACGCTGATGCAGAAATGTAAAGGTATCCGGGCGAGGTTGTCGCAGTCACGGATACTGATACAGAAAAGTAAAGGAATCCGGGAGAGGCTATCGCAGTCACGGACGCTGATGCAGAAATGTAAAGGAATCCGAGCGAGGCTATCGTCGTCACGGATACTGATACAGAAAAGTAAAGGAATCCGGGCGAGGCTATCGTAGTCACGGATACTGATACACAAAAGTAAAGGAATCCGGGCGAGGCTATCGTAGTCACGGATGCTGATGTAGAAATGTAAAGGTATTCAGTCGAGGCTATCGCAGTCACGGACGCTGATGCAGAAATGTAAAGGTATCCAGGCGAGGCTGTTGCAGTCACGGATACTGATACAGAAAAGTAAAGGAATCCGGGCGAGGCTATCGCAGTCACGGACGCTGATGCAGAAATGTAAAGGTATCCGGGCGAGGCTGTCGTAGTCACGGATACTGATACAGAAAAGTAAAGGTATCCAGGCGAGGCTGTCTCAGTCACGGATACTGATACAGAAAAGTAAAGGAATCCGGGCGAGGCTATCGCAGTCACGGACGCTGATGCAGAAAAGTAAAGGTATCCGGGCGAGCCTATCGCAGTCATGGACTCTGATGCAGAAATGTAAAGGAATCCGAGCGAGGCTATCGTAGTCACGGATACTGATACAGAAAAGTAAAGGAATCCGGGCGAGGCTATCGTAGTCACGGATGCTGATGTAGAAATGTAAAGGTATTCAGGCGAGGCTATCGCAGTCACGGACGCTGATGCAGAAACGTAAAGGTATCCGGGCGAGGCTGTCGCAGTCACTGATACTGATACAGAAAAGTAAAGGAATCCGGGTGAGGCTATCGCCGTCACGGACGCTGATGCAGAAATGTAAAGGTACTCAGGCGCGGCTATCGCAGTCACGGACGCTGATGCAGAAATGTAAAGGTATCCGGGCGAGGCTAGCGCAATCACGGATCCTGATGAAGAAAATAAAGGTATTCGGGCGAGGCTATCGCAGTCACGTACGCTGATGCAGAAATGTAAAGGTATCGGGGCGAGGCTGTCGCAGTCACGGATACTGATACAGAAATGTAAAGGTATCCGGGCGAGGCTTTCGCAGTCACGGACGCTGATGCAGAAATGTAAAGGTATCCGGGCGAGGCTAGCGCAATCATGGATCTTGATGAAGAAAATAAAGTTATCCGGGCGAGGCTATCGCCGTCACGGACGCTGATGCAGAAATGTAAAGGTACTCAGGCGCGGCTATCGCAGTCACGGACGCTGATGCAGAAATGTAAAGGTATCCGGGCGAGGCTAGCGCAATCACGGATCCTGATGAAGAAAATAAAGGTATTCGGGCGAGGCTATCGCAGTCACGGACGCTGATGCAGAAATGTAAAGGTATCCGGGCGAGGCTATCGTAGTCACGGATGCTGATGTAGAAATGTAAAGGTATTCAGGACAGGCTATCGCAGTCACGTACGCTGATGCAGAAATGTAAAGGTATCTGGGCGAGGCTGTCGCAGTCACGGATACTGATACAGAAATGTAAAGGTATCCGGGCGAGGCTTTCGCAGTCACGGACGCTGATGCAGAAATGTAAAGGTATCCGGGCGAGGCTAGCGCAATCATGGATCTTGATGAAGAAAATAAAGGTATCCGGGCGAGGCTATCGCAGTCACGGACAATGATGCAGAAATGTAAAGATATCCGGGCGAGGCTATCGTAGTCACGGATGCTGATGTAGAAATGTAAAGGTATTCAGGCGAGGCTATTGCAGTCACGGACGCTGATGCAGAAATGTAAAGGTATCCGGGCGAGGCTAGCGCAATCACGGATCCTGATGAAGAAAATATAGGTATTCGGGCGAGGCTATCGCAGTCACGGACGCTGATGCAGAAATGTAAAGGTATCCGGGCGAGGCTATCGTAGTCACGGATGCTGATGTTGAAATGTAAAGGTATTCAGGCGAGGCTATCGCAGTCACGGACGCTGATGCAGAAATGTAAAGGAATCCGGGCGAGGCTATCGTCGTCACGGATACTGATACAGAAAAGTAAAGGAATCCGGGCGAGGCTATCGTAGTCACGGATACTGATACACAAAAGTAAAGGAATCCGGGCGAGGCTATCGTAGTCACGGATGCTGATGTAGAAATGTAAAGGTATTCAGTCGAGGCTATCGCAGTCACGGACGCTGATGCAGAAATGTAAAGGTATCCAGGCGAGGCTGTTGCAGTCACGGATACTGATACAGAAAAGTAAAGGAATCCGGGCGAGGCTATCGCAGTCACGGACGCTGATGCAGAAATGTAAAGGTATCCGGGCGAGGCTGTCGTAGTCACGGATTCTGATACAGAAAAGTAAAGGTATCCAGGCGAGGCTGTCTCAGTCACGGATACTGATACAGAAAAGTAAAGGAATCCGGGCGAGGCTATCGCAGTCACGGACGCTGATGCAGAAAAGTAAAGGTATCCGGGCGAGCCTATCGCAGTCATGGACTCTGATGCAGAAATGTAAAGGAATCCGAGCGAGGCTATCGTAGTCACGGATACTGATACAGAAAAGTAAAGGAATCCGGGCGAGGCTATCGTAGTCACGGATGCTGATGTAGAAATGTAAAGGTATTCAGGCGAGGCTATCGCAGTCACGGACGCTGATGCAGAAACGTAAAGGTATCCGGGCGAGGCTGTCGCAGTCACTGATACTGATACAGAAAAGTAAAGGAATCCGGGTGAGGCTATCGCCGTCACGGACGCTGATGCAGAAATGTAAAGGTACTCAGGCGCGGCTATCGCAGTCACGGACGCTGATGCAGAAATGTAAAGGTACTCAGGCGCGGCTATCGCAGTCACGGACGCTGATGCAGAAATGTAAAGGTATCCGGGCGAGGCTAGCGCAATCACGGATCCTGATGAAGAAAATAAAGGTATTCGGGCGAGGCTATCGCAGTCACGTACGCTGATGCAGAAATGTAAAGGTATCGGGGCGAGGCTGTCGCAGTCACGGATACTGATACAGAAATGTAAAGGTATCCGGGCGAGGCTTTCGCAGTCACGGACGCTGATGCAGAAATGTAAAGGTATCCGGGCGAGGCTAGCGCAATCATGGATCTTGATGAAGAAAATAAAGTTATCCGGGCGAGGCTATCGCCGTCACGGACGCTGATGCAGAAATGTAAAGGTACTCAGGCGCGGCTATCGCAGTCACGGACGCTGATGCAGAAATGTAAAGGTATCCGGGCGAGGCTAGCGCAATCACGGATCCTGATGAAGAAAATAAAGGTATTCGGGCGAGGCTATCGCAGTCACGGACGCTGATGCAGAAATGTAAAGGTATCCGGCCGAGGCTATCGTAGTCACGGATGCTGATGTAGAAATGTAAAGGTATTCAGGACAGGCTATCGCAGTCACGTACGCTGATGCAGAAATGTAAAGGTATCTGGGCGAGGCTGTCGCAGTCACGGATACTGATACAGAAATGTAAAGGTATCCGGGCGAGGCTTTCGCAGTCACGGACGCTGATGCAGAAATGTAAAGGTATCCGGGCGAGGCTAGCGCAATCATGGATCTTGATGAAGAAAATAAAGGTATCCGGGCGAGGCTATCGCAGTCACGGACAATGATGCAGAAATGTAAAGATATCCGGGCGAGGCTATCGTAGTCACGGATGCTGATGTAGAAATGTAAAGGTATTCAGGCGAGGCTATTGCAGTCACGGACGCTGATGCAGAAATGTAAAGGTATCCGGGCGAGGCTAGCGCAATCACGGATCCTGATGAAGAAAATAAAGGTATTCGGGCGAGGCTATCGCAGTCACGGACGCTGATGCAGAAATGTAAAGGTATCCGGGCGAGGCTATCGTAGTCACGGATGCTGATGTTGAAATGTAAAGGTATTCAGGCGAGGCTATCGCTGTCACGTACGCTGATGCAGAAATGTAAAGGAATCCGGGCGAGGCTATCGTAGTCACGGATACTGATACAGAAAAGTAAAGGAATCCGGGCGAGGCTATCGTAGGCACGGATGCTGATGTAGAAATGTAAAGGTATTCAGGCGAGGCTATCGCAGTCACGGACGCTGATGCAGAAATGTAAAGGTATCCGGGCGAGGTTGTCGCAGTCACGGATACTGATACAGAAAAGTAAAGGAATCCGGGAGAGGCTATCGCAGTCACGGACGCTGATGCAGAAATGTAAAGGAATCCGAGCGAGGCTATCGTCGTCACGGATACTGATACAGAAAAGTAAAGGAATCCGGGCGAGGCTATCGTAGTCACGGATACTGATACACAAAAGTAAAGGAATCCGGGCGAGGCTATCGTAGTCACGGATGCTGATGTAGAAATGTAAAGGTATTCAGGCGAGGCTATCGCAGTCACGGACGCTGATGCAGAAATGTAAAGGTATCCGGGCGAGGCTGTCGCAGTCACGGATACTGATACAGAAATGTAAAGGTATCCGGGCAAGACTTTTGCAGTCACGGACGCTGATGCAGAAATGTAAAAGTATCCGGGCGAGGCTGTCGCAGTCACTGATACTGATACAGAAAAGTAAAGGAATCCGGGTGAGGCTATCGCCGTCACGGACGCTGATGCAGAAATGTAAAAGTACTCAGGTGCGGCTATCGCAGTCACGGACGCTGATGCAGAAATGTAAAGGTATCCGGGCGAGGCTATCGTAGTCACGGATGCTGATGTAGAAATGTAAAGGTATTCAGGCGAGGCTATCGCAGTCACGTACGCTGATGCAGAAATGTAAAGGAATCCGGGCGAGGCTATCGTAGTCACGGATACTGATACAGAAAAGTAAAGGAATCCGGGCGAGGCTATCGTAGGCACGGATGCTGATGTAGAAATGTAAAGGTATTCAGGCGAGGCTATCGCAGTCACGGACGCTGATGCAGAAATGTAAAGGTATCCGGGCGAGGTTGTCGCAGTCACGGATACTGATACAGAAAAGTAAAGGAATCCGGGCGAGGCTATCGCTGTCACGGACGCTGATGCAGAAATGTAAAGGAATCCGAGCGAGGCTATCGTAGTCACGGATACTGATACAGAAAAGTAAAGGAATCCGGGCGAGGCTATCGCTGTCACGGACGCTGATACAGAAAAGTAAAGGAATCCGGGCGAGGCTATCGTAGTCACGGATACTGATACACAAAAGTAAAGGAATCCGGGCGAGGCTATCGTAGTCACGGATGCTGATGTAGAATTGTAAAGGTATTCAGGCTAGGCTATCGCAGTCACGGACGCTGATGCAGAAATGTAAAGATATCCGGGCGAGGCTGTCGCAGTCACTGATAGTGATACAGAAAAATAAAGGAACCCGGGTGAGGCTATCGCCGTCACGGACGCTGATGCAGAAATGTAAAGGTACTCAGGCGCGGCTATCGCAGTCACGGACGCTGATGCAGAAATGTAAAGGTATCCGGGCGAGGCTAGCGCAATCACGGATCCTGATGAAGAAAATAAAGGTATTCGGGCGAGGCTATCGCAGTCACGGACGCTGATGCAGAAATGTAAAGGTATCCGGGCGAGGCTATCGTAGTCACGGATGCTGATGTAGAAATGTAAAGGTATTCAGGACAGGCTATCGCAGTCAAGTACGCTGATGCAGAAATGTAAAGGTATCTGGGCGAGGCTGTCGCAGTCACGGATACTGATACAGAAATGTAAAGGTATCCGGGCAAGACTTTCGTAGTCACGGACGCTGATGCAGAAATGTAAAGGTATCCGGGCGAGGCTATCGTAGTCACGGATGCTGATGTTGAAATGTAAAGGTATTCAGGCGAGGCTATCGCAGTCACGTACGCTGATGCAGAAATGTAAAGGAATCCGGGCGAGGCTATCGTAGTCACGGATACTGATACAGAAAAGTAAAGGAATCCGGGCGAGGCTATCGTAGGCACGGATGCTGATGTAGAAATGTAAAGGTATTCAGGCGAGGCTATCGCAGTCACGGACGCTGATGCAGAAATGTAAAGGTATCCGGGCGAGGTTGTCGCAGTCACGGATACTGATACAGAAAAGTAAAGGAATCCGGGAGAGGCTATCGCAGTCACGGACGCTGATGCAGAAATGTAAAGGAATCCGAGCGAGGCTATCGTCGTCACGGATACTGATACAGAAAAGTAAAGGAATCCGGGCGAGGCTATCGTAGTCACGGATACTGATACACAAAAGTAAAGGAATCCGGGCGAGGCTATCGTAGTCACGGATGCTGATGTAGAAATGTAAAGGTATTCAGTCGAGGCTATCGCAGTCACGGACGCTGATGCAGAAATGTAAAGGTATCCAGGCGAGGCTGTTGCAGTCACGGATACTGATACAGAAAAGTAAAGGAATCCGGGCGAGGCTATCGCAGTCACGGACGCTGATGCAGAAATGTAAAGGTATCCGGGCGAGGCTGTCGTAGTCACGGATACTGATACAGAAAAGTAAAGGTATCCAGGCGAGGCTGTCTCAGTCACGGATACTGATACAGAAAAGTAAAGGAATCCGGGCGAGGCTATCGCAGTCACGGACGCTGATGCAGAAAAGTAAAGGTATCCGGGCGAGCCTATCGCAGTCATGGACTCTGATGCAGAAATGTAAAGGAATCCGAGCGAGGCTATCGTAGTCACGGATACTGATACAGAAAAGTAAAGGAATCCGGGCGAGGCTATCGTAGTCACGGATGCTGATGTAGAAATGTAAAGGTATTCAGGCGAGGCTATCGCAGTCACGGACGCTGATGCAGAAACGTAAAGGTATCCGGGCGAGGCTGTCGCAGTCACTGATACTGATACAGAAAAGTAAAGGAATCCGGGTGAGGCTATCGCCGTCACGGACGCTGATGCAGAAATGTAAAGGTACTCAGGCGCGGCTATCGCAGTCACGGACGCTGATGCAGAAATGTAAAGGTATCCGGGCGAGGCTAGCGCAATCACGGATCCTGATGAAGAAAATAAAGGTATTCGGGCGAGGCTATCGCAGTCACGTACGCTGATGCAGAAATGTAAAGGTATCGGGGCGAGGCTGTCGCAGTCACGGATACTGATACAGAAATGTAAAGGTATCCGGGCGAGGCTTTCGCAGTCACGGACGCTGATGCAGAAATGTAAAGGTATCCGGGCGAGGCTAGCGCAATCATGGATCTTGATGAAGAAAATAAAGTTATCCGGGCGAGGCTATCGCCGTCACGGACGCTGATGCAGAAATGTAAAGGTACTCAGGCGCGGCTATCGCAGTCACGGACGCTGATGCAGAAATGTAAAGGTATCCGGGCGAGGCTAGCGCAATCACGGATCCTGATGAAGAAAATAAAGGTATTCGGGCGAGGCTATCGCAGTCACGGACGCTGATGCAGAAATGTAAAGGTATCCGGGCGAGGCTATCGTAGTCACGGATGCTGATGTAGAAATGTAAAGGTATTCAGGACAGGCTATCGCAGTCACGTACGCTGATGCAGAAATGTAAAGGTATCTGGGCGAGGCTGTCGCAGTCACGGATACTGATACAGAAATGTAAAGGTATCCGGGCGAGGCTTTCGCAGTCACGGACGCTGATGCAGAAATGTAAAGGTATCCGGGCGAGGCTAGCGCAATCATGGATCTTGATGAAGAAAATAAAGGTATCCGGGCGAGGCTATCGCAGTCACGGACAATGATGCAGAAATGTAAAGATATCCGGGCGAGGCTATCGTAGTCACGGATGCTGATGTAGAAATGTAAAGGTATTCAGGCGAGGCTATTGCAGTCACGGACGCTGATGCAGAAATGTAAAGGTATCCGGGCGAGGCTAGCGCAATCACGGATCCTGATGAAGAAAATAAAGGTATTCGGGCGAGGCTATCGCAGTCACGGACGCTGATGCAGAAATGTAAAGGTATCCGGGCGAGGCTATCGTAGTCACGGATGCTGATGTTGAAATGTAAAGGTATTCAGGCGAGGCTATCGCAGTCACGGACGCTGATGCAGAAATGTAAAGGAATCCGGGCGAGGCTATCGTCGTCACGGATACTGATACAGAAAAGTAAAGGAATCCGGGCGAGGCTATCGTAGTCACGGATACTGATACACAAAAGTAAAGGAATCCGGGCGAGGCTATCGTAGTCACGGATGCTGATGTAGAAATGTAAAGGTATTCAGTCGAGGCTATCGCAGTCACGGACGCTGATGCAGAAATGTAAAGGTATCCAGGCGAGGCTGTTGCAGTCACGGATACTGATACAGAAAAGTAAAGGAATCCGGGCGAGGCTATCGCAGTCACGGACGCTGATGCAGAAATGTAAAGGTATCCGGGCGAGGCTGTCGTAGTCACGGATTCTGATACAGAAAAGTAAAGGTATCCAGGCGAGGCTGTCTCAGTCACGGATACTGATACAGAAAAGTAAAGGAATCCGGGCGAGGCTATCGCAGTCACGGACGCTGATGCAGAAAAGTAAAGGTATCCGGGCGAGCCTATCGCAGTCATGGACTCTGATGCAGAAATGTAAAGGAATCCGAGCGAGGCTATCGTAGTCACGGATACTGATACAGAAAAGTAAAGGAATCCGGGCGAGGCTATCGTAGTCACGGATGCTGATGTAGAAATGTAAAGGTATTCAGGCGAGGCTATCGCAGTCACGGACGCTGATGCAGAAACGTAAAGGTATCCGGGCGAGGCTGTCGCAGTCACTGATACTGATACAGAAAAGTAAAGGAATCCGGGTGAGGCTATCGCCGTCACGGACGCTGATGCAGAAATGTAAAGGTACTCAGGCGCGGCTATCGCAGTCACGGACGCTGATGCAGAAATGTAAAGGTACTCAGGCGCGGCTATCGCAGTCACGGACGCTGATGCAGAAATGTAAAGGTATCCGGGCGAGGCTAGCGCAATCACGGATCCTGATGAAGAAAATAAAGGTATTCGGGCGAGGCTATCGCAGTCACGTACGCTGATGCAGAAATGTAAAGGTATCGGGGCGAGGCTGTCGCAGTCACGGATACTGATACAGAAATGTAAAGGTATCCGGGCGAGGCTTTCGCAGTCACGGACGCTGATGCAGAAATGTAAAGGTATCCGGGCGAGGCTAGCGCAATCATGGATCTTGATGAAGAAAATAAAGTTATCCGGGCGAGGCTATCGCCGTCACGGACGCTGATGCAGAAATGTAAAGGTACTCAGGCGCGGCTATCGCAGTCACGGACGCTGATGCAGAAATGTAAAGGTATCCGGGCGAGGCTAGCGCAATCACGGATCCTGATGAAGAAAATAAAGGTATTCGGGCGAGGCTATCGCAGTCACGGACGCTGATGCAGAAATGTAAAGGTATCCGGCCGAGGCTATCGTAGTCACGGATGCTGATGTAGAAATGTAAAGGTATTCAGGACAGGCTATCGCAGTCACGTACGCTGATGCAGAAATGTAAAGGTATCTGGGCGAGGCTGTCGCAGTCACGGATACTGATACAGAAATGTAAAGGTATCCGGGCGAGGCTTTCGCAGTCACGGACGCTGATGCAGAAATGTAAAGGTATCCGGGCGAGGCTAGCGCAATCATGGATCTTGATGAAGAAAATAAAGGTATCCGGGCGAGGCTATCGCAGTCACGGACAATGATGCAGAAATGTAAAGATATCCGGGCGAGGCTATCGTAGTCACGGATGCTGATGTAGAAATGTAAAGGTATTCAGGCGAGGCTATTGCAGTCACGGACGCTGATGCAGAAATGTAAAGGTATCCGGGCGAGGCTAGCGCAATCACGGATCCTGATGAAGAAAATAAAGGTATTCGGGCGAGGCTATCGCAGTCACGGACGCTGATGCAGAAATGTAAAGGTATCCGGGCGAGGCTATCGTAGTCACGGATGCTGATGTTGAAATGTAAAGGTATTCAGGCGAGGCTATCGCTGTCACGTACGCTGATGCAGAAATGTAAAGGAATCCGGGCGAGGCTATCGTAGTCACGGATACTGATACAGAAAAGTAAAGGAATCCGGGCGAGGCTATCGTAGGCACGGATGCTGATGTAGAAATGTAAAGGTATTCAGGCGAGGCTATCGCAGTCACGGACGCTGATGCAGAAATGTAAAGGTATCCGGGCGAGGTTGTCGCAGTCACGGATACTGATACAGAAAAGTAAAGGAATCCGGGAGAGGCTATCGCAGTCACGGACGCTGATGCAGAAATGTAAAGGAATCCGAGCGAGGCTATCGTCGTCACGGATACTGATACAGAAAAGTAAAGGAATCCGGGCGAGGCTATCGTAGTCACGGATACTGATACACAAAAGTAAAGGAATCCGGGCGAGGCTATCGTAGTCACGGATGCTGATGTAGAAATGTAAAGGTATTCAGTCGAGGCTATCGCAGTCACGGACGCTGATGCAGAAATGTAAAGGTATCCGGGCGAGGCTGTTGCAGTCACGGATACTGATACAGAAAAGTAAAGGAATCCGGGCGAGGCTATCGCAGTCACGGACGCTGATGCAGAAATGTAAAGGTATCCGGGCGAGGCTGTCGTAGTCACGGATACTGATACAGAAAAGTAAAGGTATCCAGGCGAGGCTGTCTCAGTCACGGATACTGATACAGAAAAGTAAAGGAATCCGGGCGAGGCTATCGCAGTCACGGACGCTGATGCAGAAAAGTAAAGGTATCCGGGCGAGCCTATCGCAGTCATGGACTCTGATGCAGAAATGTAAAGGAATCCGAGCGAGGCTATCGTAGTCACGGATACTGATACAGAAAAGTAAAGGAATCCGGGCGAGGCTATCGTAGTCACATATGCTGATGTAGAAATGTAAAGGTATTCAGGCGAGGCTATCGCAGTCACGGACGCTGATGCAGAAACGTAAAGGTATCCGGGCGAGGCTGTCGCAGTCACTGATACTGATACAGAAAAGTAAAGGAATCCGGGTGAGGCTATCGCCGTCACGGACGCTGATGCAGAAATGTAAAGGTACTCAGGCGCGGCTATCGCAGTCACGGACGCTGATGCAGAAATGTAAAGGTACTCAGGCGCGGCTATCGCAGTCACGGACGCTGATGCAGAAATGTAAAGGTATCCGGGCGAGGCTAGCGCAATCACGGATCCTGATGAAGAAAATAAAGGTATTCGGGCGAGGCTATCGCAGTCACGTACGCTGATGCAGAAATGTAAAGGTATCTGGGCGAGGCTATCGCAGTCACGGATACTGATACAGAAATGTAAAGGTATCCGGGCGAGGCTTTCGCAGTCACGGACGCTGATGCAGAAATGTAAAGGTATCCGGGCGAGGCTAGCGCAATCATGGATCTTGATGAAGAAAATAAAGGTATCCGGGCGAGGCTATCGCCGTCACGGACGCTGATGCAGAAATGTAAAGGTACTCAGGCGCGGCTATCGCAGTCACGGACGCTGATGCAGAAATGTAAAGGTATCTGGGCGAGGCTAGCGCAATCACGGATCCTGATGAAGAAAATAAAGGTATTCGGGCGAGGCTATCGCAGTCACGGACGCTGATGCAGAAATGTAAAGGTATCCGGGCGAGGCTATCGTAGTCACGGATGCTGATGTAGAAATGTAAAGGTATTCAGGACAGGCTATCGCAGTCACGTACGCTGATGCAGAAATGTAAAGGTATCTGGGCGAGGCTGTCGCAGTCACGGATACTGATACAGAAATGTAAAGGTATCTGGGCGAGGCTTTCGCAGTCACGGACGCTGATGCAGAAATGTAAAGGTATCTGGGCGAGGCTGTCGTAGTCACGGATACTGATACACAAAAGTAAAGGAATCCGGGCGAGGCTATCGTAGTCACGGATGCTGATGTAGAAATGTAAAGGTATTCAGTCGAGGCTATCGCAGTCACGGACGCTGATGCAGAAATGTAAAGGTATCCAGGCGAGGCTGTGGCAGTCACGGATACTGATACAGAAAAGTAAAGGAATCCGGGCGAGGCTATCGCAGTCACGGACGCTGATGCAGAAATGTAAAGGTATCCGGGCGAGGCTGTCGTAGTCACGGATACTGATACAGAAAAGTAAAGGTATCCAGGCGAGGCTGTCTCAGTCACGGATACTGATACAGAAAAGTAAAGGAATCCGGGCGAGGCTATCGCAGTCACGGACGCTGATGCAGAAAAGTAAAGGTATCCGGGCGAGCCTATCGCAGTCATGGACTCTGATGCAGAAATGTAAAGGAATCCGAGCGAGGCTATCGTAGTCACGGATACTGATACAGAAAAGTAAAGGAATCTGGGCGAGGCTATCGTAGTCACGGATGCTGATGTAGAAATGTAAAGGTATTCAGGCGAGGCTATCGCAGTCACGGACGCAGATGCAGAAACGTAAAGGTATCCGGGCGAGGCTGTCGCAGTCACTGATACTGATACAGAAAAGTAAAGGAAACCGGGTGAGGCTATCGCAGTCACGGACGCTGATGCAGAAATGTAAAGGTACTCAGGCGCGGCTATCGCAGTCACGGACGCTGATGCAGAAATGTAAAGGTACTCAGGCGCGGCTATCGCAGTCACGGACGCTGATGCAGAAATGTAAAGGTATCCGGGCGAGGCTAGCGCAATCACGGATCCTGATGAAGAAAATAAAGGTATTCGGGCGAGGCTATCGCAGTCACGTACGCTGATGCAGAAATGTAAAGGTATCGGGGCGAGGCTGTCGCAAACACGGATACTGATACAGAAATGTAAAGGTATCCGGGCGAGGCTTTCGCAGTCACGAACGCTGATGCAGAAATGTAAAGGTATCCGGGCGAGGCTAGCGCAATCATGGATCTTGATGAAGAAAATAAAGGTATCCGGGCGAGGCTATCGCCGTCACGGACGCTGATGCAGAAATGTAAAGGTACTCAGGCGCGGCTATCGCAGTCACGGACGCTGATGCAGAAATGTAAAGGTATCTGGGCGAGGCTAGCGCAATCACGGATCCTGATGAAGAAAATAAAGGTATTCGGGCGAGGCTATCGCAGTCACGGACGCTGATGCAGAAATGTAAAGGTATCCGGGCGAGGCTATCGTAGTCACGGATGCTGATGTAGAAATGTAAAGGTATTCAGGACAGGCTATCGCAGTCACGTACGCTGATGCAGAAATGTAAAGGTATCTGGGCGAGGCTGTCGCAGTCACGGATACTGATACAGAAATGTAAAGGTATCTGGGCGAGGCTTTCGCAGTCACGGACGCTGATGCAGAAATGTAAAGGTATCTGGGCGAGGCTGTCGTAGTCACGGATACTGATACACAAAAGTAAAGGAATCTGGGCGAGGCTATCGTAGTCACGGATGCTGATGTAGAAATGTAAAGGTATTCAGTCGAGGCTATCGCAGTCACGGACGCTGATGCAGAAATGTAAAGGTATCCAGGCGAGGCTGTGGCAGTCACGGATACTGATACAGAAAAGTAAAGGAATCCGGGCGAGGCTATCGCAGTCACGGACGCTGATGCAGAAATGTAAAGGTATCCGGGCGAGGCTGTCGTAGTCACGGATACTGATACAGAAAAGTAAAGGTATCCAGGCGAGGCTGTCTCAGTCACGGATACTGATACAGAAAAGTAAAGGAATCCGGGCGAGGCTATCGCAGTCACGGACGCTGATGCAGAAAAGTAAAGGTATCCGGGCGAGCCTATCGCAGTCATGGACTCTGATGCAGAAATGTAAAGGAATCCGAGCGAGGCTATCGTAGTCACGGATACTGATACAGAAAAGTAAAGGAATCTGGGCGAGGCTATCGTAGTCACGGATGCTGATGTAGAAATGTAAAGGTATTCAGGCGAGGCTATCGCAGTCACGGACGCTGATGCAGAAACGTAAAGGTATCCGGGCGAGGCTGTCGCAGTCACTGATACTGATACAGAAAAGTAAAGGAATCCGGGTGAGGCTATCGCCGTCACGGACGCTGATGCAGAAATGTAAAGGTACTCAGGCGCGGCTATCGCAGTCACGGACGCTGATGCAGAAATGTAAAGGTACTCAGGCGCGGCTATCGCAGTCACGGACGCTGATGCAGAAATGTAAAGGTATCCGGGCGAGGCTAGCGCAATCACGGATCCTGATGAAGAAAATAAAGGTATTCGGGCGAGGCTATCGCAGTCACGTACGCTGATGCAGAAATGTAAAGGTATCGGGGCGAGGCTGTCGCAAACACGGATACTGATACAGAAATGTAAAGGTATTCGGGCGAGGCTATCGCAGTCACGGACGCTGATGCAGAAATGTAAAGGTATCCGGGCGAGGCTATCGTAGTCACGGATGCTGATGTAGAAATGTAAAGGTATTCAGGACAGGCTATCGCAGTCACGTACGCTGATGCAGAAATGTAAAGGTATCTGGGCGAGGCTGTCGCAGTCACGGATACTGATACAGAAATGTAAAGGTATCCGAGCGAGGCTTTCGCAGTCACGGACGCTGATGCAGAAATGTAAAGGTATCTGGGCGAGGCTGTCGCAGTCACGGATACTGATACAGAAAAGTAAAGGAATCCGGGCGAGGCTATCGCAGTCACGGACGCTGATGCAGAAATGTAAAGGAATCCGAGCGAGGCTATCGTAGTCACGGATACTGATACAGAAAAGTAAAGGAATCCGGGCGAGGCTATCGTAGGCACGGATGCTGATGTAGAAATGTAAAGGTATTCAGGCGAGGCTATCGCAGTCACAGACGCTGATGCAGAAATGTAAAGATATCCGGGCGAGGCTGTCGCAGTCACTGATAGTGATACAGAAAAGTAAAGGAACCCGGGTGAGGCTATCGCCGTCACGGACGCTGATGCAGAAATGTAAAGGTACTCAGGCGCGGCTATCGCAGTCACGGACGCTGATGCAGAAATGTAAAGGTATCCGGGCGAGGCTAGCGCAATCACGGATCCTGATGAAGAAAATAAAGGTATTCGGGCGAGGCTATCGCAGTCACGGACGCTGATGCAGAAATGTAAAGGTATCCGGGCGAGGCTATCGTAGTCACGGATGCTGATGTTGAAATGTAAAGGTATTCAGGCGAGGCTATCGCAGTCACGGACGCTGATGCAGAAATGTAAAGGAATCCGAGCGAGGCTATCGTCGTCACGGATACTGATACAGAAAAGTAAAGGAATCCGGGCGAGGCTATCGTAGTCACGGATACTGATACACAAAAGTAAAGGAATCCGGGCGAGGCTATCGTAGTCACGGATGCTGATGTAGAAATGTAAAGGTATTCAGTCGAGGCTATCGCAGTCACGGACGCTGATGCAGAAATGTAAAGGTATCCAGGCGAGGCTGTTGCAGTCACGGATACTGATACAGAAAAGTAAAGGAATCCGGGCGAGGCTATCGCAGTCACGGACGCTGATGCAGAAATGTAAAGGTATCCGGGCGAGGCTGTCGTAGTCACGGATACTGATACAGAAAAGTAAAGGTATCCAGGCGAGGCTGTCTCAGTCACGGATACTGATACAGAAAAGTAAAGGAATCCGGGCGAGGCTATCGCAGTCACGGACGCTGATGCAGAAAAGTAAAGGTATCCGGGCGAGCCTATCGCAGTCATGGACTCTGATGCAGAAATGTAAAGGAATCCGAGCGAGGCTATCGTAGTCACGGATACTGATACAGAAAAGTAAAGGAATCCGGGCGAGGCTATCGTAGTCACGGATGCTGATGTAGAAATGTAAAGGTATTCAGGCGAGGCTATCGCAGTCACGGACGCTGATGCAGAAATGTAAAGGTATCCGGGCGAGGCTATCGTCGTCACGGATACTGATACAGAAAAGTAAAGGAATCCGGGCGAGGCTATCGTAGTCACGGATACTGATACACAAAAGTAAAGGAATCCGGGCGAGGCTATCGTAGTCACGGATGCTGATGTAGAAATGTAAAGGTATTCAGTCGAGGCTATCGCAGTCACGGACGCTGATGCAGAAATGTAAAGGTATCCGGGCGAGGCTGTTGCAGTCACGGATACTGATACAGAAAAGTAAAGGAATCCGGGCGAGGCTATCGCAGTCACGGACGCTGATGCAGAAATGTAAAGGTATCCGGGCGAGGCTGTCGTAGTCACGGATACTGATACAGAAAAGTAAAGGTATCCAGGCGAGGCTGTCTCAGTCATGTATACTGATACAGAAAAGTAAAGGAATCCGGGCGAGGCTATCGCAGTCACGGACGCTGATGCAGAAAAGTAAAGGTATCCGGGCGAGCCTATCGCAGTCATGGACTCTGATGCAGAAATGTAAAGGAATCCGAGCGAGGCTATCGTAGTCACGGATACTGATACAGAAAAGTAAAGGAATCCGGGCGAGGCTATCGTAGTCACGGATGCTGATGTAGAAATGTAAAGGTATTCAGGCGAGGCTATCGCAGTCACGGACGCTGATGCAGAAACGTAAAGGTATCCGGGCGAGGCTGTCGCAGTCACTGATACTGATACAGAAAAGTAAAGGAATCCGGGTGAGGCTATCGCCGTCACGGACGCTGATGCAGAAATGTAAAGGTACTCAGGCGCGGCTATCGTAGTCACGGACGCTGATGCAGAAATGTAAAGGTACTCAGGCGCGGCTATCGCAGTCACGGACGCTGATGCAGAAATGTAAAGGTATCCGGGCGAGGCTAGCGCAATCACGGATCCTGATGAAGAAAATAAAGGTATTCGGGCGAGGCTATCGCAGTCACGTACGCTGATGCAGAAATGTAAAGGTATCTGGGCGAGGCTGTCGCAGTCACGGATACTGATACAGAAATGTAAAGGTATCCGGGCGAGGCTTTCGCAGTCACGGACGCTGATGCAGAAATGTAAAGGTATCCGGGCGAGGCTAGCGCAATCATGGATCTTGATGAAGAAAATAAAGGTATCCGGGCGAGGCTATCGCCGTCACGGACGCTGATGCAGAAATGTAAAGGTACTCAGGCGCGGCTATCGCAGTCACGGACGCTGATGCAGAAATGTAAAGGTATCTGGGCGAGGCTAGCGCAATCACGGATCCTGATGAAGAAAATAAAGGTATTCGGGCGAGGCTATCGCAGTCACGGACGCTGATGCAGAAATGTAAAGGTATCCGGGCGAGGCTATCGTAGTCACGGATGCTGATGTAGAAATGTAAAGGTATTCAGGACAGGCTATCGCAGTCACGTACGCTGATGCAGAAATGTAAAGGTATCTGGGCGAGGCTGTCGCAGTCACGGATACTGATACAGAAATGTAAAGGTATCTGGGCGAGGCTTTCGCAGTCACGGACGCTGATGCAGAAATGTAAAGGTATCTGGGCGAGGCTGTCGTAGTCACGGATACTGATACACAAAAGTAAAGGAATCCGGGCGAGGCTATCGTAGTCACGGATGCTGATGTAGAAATGTAAAGGTATTCAGTCGAGGCTATCGCAGTCACGGACGCTGATGCAGAAATGTAAAGGTATCCAGGCGAGGCTGTGGCAGTCACGGATACTGATACAGAAAAGTAAAGGAATCCGGGCGAGGCTATCGCAGTCACGGACGCTGATGCAGAAATGTAAAGGTATCCGGGCGAGGCTGTCGTAGTCACGGATACTGATACAGAAAAGTAAAGGTATCCAGGCGAGGCTGTCTCAGTCACGGATACTGATACAGAAAAGTAAAGGAATCCGGGCGAGGCTATCGCAGTCACGGACGCTGATGCAGAAAAGTAAAGGTATCCGGGCGAGCCTATCGCAGTCATGGACTCTGATGCAGAAATGTAAAGGAATCCGAGCGAGGCTATCGTAGTCACGGATACTGATACAGAAAAGTAAAGGAATCTGGGCGAGGCTATCGTAGTCACGGATGCTGATGTAGAAATGTAAAGGTATTCAGGCGAGGCTATCGCAGTCACGGACGCTGATGCAGAAACGTAAAGGTATCCGGGCGAGGCTGTCGCAGTCACTGATACTGATACAGAAAAGTAAAGGAATCCGGGTGAGGCTATCGCCGTCACGGACGCTGATGCAGAAATGTAAAGGTACTCAGGCGCGGCTATCGCAGTCACGGACGCTGATGCAGAAATGTAAAGGTACTCAGGCGCGGCTATCGCAGTCACGGACGCTGATGCAGAAATGTAAAGGTATCCGGGCGAGGCTAGCGCAATCACGGATCCTGATGAAGAAAATAAAGGTATTCGGGCGAGGCTATCGCAGTCACGTACGCTGATGCAGAAATGTAAAGGTATCGGGGCGAGGCTGTCGCAAACACGGATACTGATACAGAAATGTAAAGGTATCCGGGCGAGGCTTTCGCAGTCACGGACGCTGATGCAGAAATGTAAAGGTATCCGGGCGAGGCTAGCGCAATCATGGATCTTGATGAAGAAAATAAAGTTATCCGGGCGAGGCTATCGCCGTCACGGACGCTGATGCAGAAATGTAAAGGTACTCAGGCGCGGCTATCGCAGTCACGGACGCTGATGCAGAAATGTAAAGGTATCCGGGCGAGGCTAGCGCAATCACGGACCCTGATGAAGAAAATAAAGGTATTCGGGCGAGGCTATCGCAGTCACGGACGCTGATGCAGAAATGTAAAGGTATCCGGGCGAGGCTATCGTAGTCACGGATGCTGATGTAGAAATGTAAAGGTATTCAGGACAGGCTATCGCAGTCACGTACGCTGATGCAGAAATGTAAAGGTATCTGGGCGAGGCTGTCGCAGTCACGGATACTGATACAGAAATGTAAAGGTATCCGGGCGAGGCTTTCGCAGTCACGGACGCTGATGCAGAAATGTAAAGGTATCTGGGCGAGGCTGTCGCAGTCACGGATACTGATACAGAAAAGTAAAGGAATCCGGGCGAGGCTATCGCAGTCACGGACGCTGATGCAGAAATGTAAAGGAATCCGAGCGAGGCTATCGTAGTCACGGATACTGATACAGAAAAGTAAAGGAATCCGGGCGAGGCTATCGTAGGCACGGATGCTGATGTAGAAATGTAAAGGTATTCAGGCGAGGCTATCGCAGTCACAGACGCTGATGCAGAAATGTAAAGATATCCGGGCGAGGCTGTCGAAGTCACTGATAGTGATACAGAAAAGTAAAGGAACCCGGGTGAGGCTATCGCCGTCACGGACGCTGATGCAGAAATGTAAAGGTACTCAGGCGCGGCTATCGCAGTCACGGACGCTGATGCAGAAATGTAAAGGTATCCGGGCGAGGCTAGCGCAATCACGGATCCAGATGAAGAAAATAAAGGTATTCGGGCGAGGCTATCGCAGTCACAGACGCTGATGCAGAAATGTAAAGGTATCCGGGCGAGGCTATCGTAGTCACGGATGCTGATGTAGAAATGTAAAGGTATTCAGGCGAGGCTATCGCAGTCACGTACGCTGATGCAGAAATGTAAAGGTATCCGGGCGAGGCTAGCGCAATCACGGATCCTGATGAAGAAAATAAAGGTATTCGGGCGAGGCTATCGCAGTCACGGACGCTGATGCAGAAATGTAAAGGTATCCGGGCGAGGCTATCGTAGTCACGGATGCTGATGTTGAAATGTAAAGGTATTCAGGCGAGGCTATCGCAGTCACGTACGCTGATGCAGAAATGTAAAGGAATCCGGGCGAGGCTAGCGCAATCACGGATCCTGATGAAGAAAATAAAGGTATTCGGGCGAGGCTATCGCAGTCACGGACGCTGATGCAGAAATGTAAAGGTATCCGGGCGAGGCTATCGTAGTCACGGATGCTGATGTTGAAATGTAAAGGTATTCAGGCGAGGCTATCGCAGTCACGTACGCTGATGCAGAAATGTAAAGGAATCCGGGCGAGGCTATCGTAGTCACGGATACTGATACAGAAAAGTAAAGGAATCCGGGCGAGGCTATCGTAGGCACGGATGCTGATGTAGAAATGTAAAGGTATTCAGGCGAGGCTATCGCAGTCACGGACGCTGATGCAGAAATGTAAAGGTATCCGGGCGAGGTTGTCGCAGTCACGGATACTGATACAGAAAAGTAAAGGAATCCGGGAGAGGCTATCGCAGTCACGGACGCTGATGCAGAAATGTAAAGGAATCCGAGCGAGGCTATCGTCGTCACGGATACTGATACAGAAAAGTAAAGGAATCCGGGCGAGGCTATCGTAGTCACGGATACTGATACACAAAAGTAAAGGAATCCGGGCGAGGCTATCGTAGTCACGGATGCTGATGTAGAAATGTAAAGGTATTCAGTCGAGGCTATCACAGTCACGGACGCTGATGCAGAAATGTAAAGGTATCCGGGCGAGGTTGTTGCAGTCACGGATACTGATACAGAAAAGTAAAGGAATCCGGGCGAGGCTATCGCAGTCACGGACGCTGATGCAGAAATGTAAAGGTATCCGGGCGAGGCTGTCGTAGTCACGGATACTGATACAGAAAAGTAAAGGTATCCAGGCGAGGCTGTCTCAGTCACGTATACTGATACAGAAAAGTAAAGGAATCCGGGCGAGGCTATCGTAGGCACGGATGCTGATGTAGAAATGTAAAGGTATTCAGGCGAGGCTATCGCAGTCACGGACGCTGATGCAGAAACGTAAAGGTATCCGGGCGAGGCTGTCGCAGTCACTGATACTGATACAGAAAAGTAAAGGAATCCGGGTGAGGCTATCGTCGTCACGGACGCTGATGCAGAAATGTAAAGGTACTCAGGCGCGGCTATCGCAGTCACGGACGCTGATGCAGAAATGTAAAGGTACTCAGGCGCGGCTATCGCAGTCACGGACGCTGATGCAGAAATGTAAAGGTATCCGGGCGAGGCTAGCGCAATCACGGATCCTGATGAAGAAAATAAAGGTATTCGGGCGAGGCTATCGCAGTCACGTACGCTGATGCAGAAATGTAAAGGTATCGGGGCGAGGCTGTCGCAAACACGGATACTGATACAGAAATGTAAAGGTATCCGGGCGAGGCTTTCGCAGTCACGGACGCTGATGCAGAAATGTAAAGGTATCCGGGCGAGGCTAGCGCAATCATGGATCTTGATGAAGAAAATAAAGTTATCCGGGCGAGGCTATCGCCGTCACGGACGCTGATGCAGAAATGTAAAGGTACTCAGGCGCGGCTATCGCAGTCACGGACGCTGATGCAGAAATGTAAAGGTATCCGGGCGAGGCTAGCGCAATCACGGATCCTGATGAAGAAAATAAAGGTATTCGGGCGAGGCTATCGCAGTCACGGACGCTGATGCAGAAATGTAAAGGTATCCGGGCGAGGCTATCGTAGTCACGGATGCTGATGTTGAAATGTAAAGGTATTCAGGCGAGGCTATCGCAGTCACGTACGCTGATGCAGAAATGTAAAGGAATCCGGGCGAGGCTATCGTAGTCACGGATACTGATACAGAAAAGTAAAGGAATCCGGGCGAGGCTATCGTAGGCACGGATGCTGATGTAGAAATGTAAAGGTATTCAGGCGAGGCTATCGCAGTCACGGACGCTGATGCAGAAATGTAAAGGTATCCGGGCGAGGTTGTCGCAGTCACGGATACTGATACAGAAAAGTAAAGGAATCCGGGAGAGGCTATCGCAGTCACGGACGCTGATGCAGAAATGTAAAGGAATCCGAGCGAGGCTATCGTCGTCACGGATACTGATACAGAAAAGTAAAGGAATCCGGGCGAGGCTATCGTAGTCACGGATACTGATACACAAAAGTAAAGGAATCCGGGCGAGGCTATCGTAGTCACGGATGCTGATGTAGAAATGTAAAGGTATTCAGTCGAGGCTATCGCAGTCACGGACGCTGATGCAGAAATGTAAAGGTATCCGGGCGAGGCTGTCGTAGTCACGGATACTGATACAGAAAAGTAAAGGTATCCAGGCGAGGCTGTCTCAGTCACGTATACTGATACAGAAAAGTAAAGGAATCCGGGCGAGGCTATCGCAGTCACGGACGCTGATGCAGAAAAGTAAAGGTATCCGGGCGAGCCTATCGCAGTCATGGACTCTGATGCAGAAATGTAAAGGAATCCGAGCGAGGCTATCGTAGTCACGGATACTGATACAGAAAAGTAAAGGAATCCGGGCGAGGCTATCGTAGTCACGGATGCTGATGTAGAAATGTAAAGGTATTCAGGCGAGGCTATCGCAGTCACGGACGCTGATGCAGAAACGTAAAGGTATCCGGGCGAGGCTGTCGCAGTCACTGATACTGATACAGAAAAGTAAAGGAATCCGGGTGAGGCTATCGCCGTCACGGACGCTGATACAGAAATGTAAAGGTACTCAGGCGCGGCTATCGCAGTCACGGACGCTGATGCAGAAATGTAAAGGTACTCAGGCGCGGCTATCGCAGTCACGGACGCTGATGCAGAAATGTAAAGGTATCCGGGCGAGGCTACCGCAATCACGGATCCTGATGAAGAAAATAAAGGTATTCGGGCGAGGCTATCGCAGTCACGTACGCTGATGCAGAAATGTAAAGGTATCTGGGCGAGGCTGTCGCAGTCACGGATACTGATACAGAAATGTAAAGGTATCCGGGCGAGGCTTTCGCAGTCACGGACGCTGATGCAGAAATGTAAAGGTATCCGGGCGAGGCTAGCGCAATCATGGATCTTGATGAAGAAAATAAAGGTATCCGGGCGAGGCTATCGCCGTCACGGACGCTGATGCAGAAATGTAAAGGTACTCAGGCGCGGCTATCGCAGTCACGGACGCTGATGCAGAAATGTAAAGGTATCCGGGCGAGGCTAGCGCAATCACGGATCCTGATGAAGAAAATAAAGGTATTCGGGCGAGGCTATCGCAGTCACGGACGCTGATGCAGAAATGTAAAGGTATCCGGGCGAGGCTATCGTAGTCACGGATGCTGATGTAGAAATGTAAAGGTATTCAGGACAGGCTATCGCAGTCACGTACGCTGATGCAGAAATGTAAAGGTATCTGGGCGAGGCTGTCGCAGTCACGGATACTGATACAGAAATGTAAAGGTATCCGGGCGAGGCTTTCGCAGTCACGGACGCTGATGCAGAAATGTAAAGGTATCTGGGCGAGGCTGTCGTAGTCACGGATACTGATACACAAAAGTAAAGGAATCCGGGCGAGGCTATCGTAGTCACGGATGCTGATGTAGAAATGTAAAGGTATTCAGTCGAGGCTATCGCAGTCACGGACGCTGATGCAGAAATGTAAAGGTATCCAGGCGAGGCTGTTGCAGTCACGGATACTGATACAGAAAAGTAAAGGAATCCGGGCGAGGCTATCGCAGTCACGGACGCTGATGCAGAAATGTAAAGGTATCCGGGCGAGGCTGTCGTAGTCACGGATACTGATACAGAAAAGTAAAGGTATCCAGGCGAGGCTGTCTCAGTCACGGATACTGATACAGAAAAGTAAAGGAATCCGGGCGAGGCTATCGCAGTCACGGACGCTGATGCAGAAAAGTAAAGGTATCCGGGCGAGCCTATCGCAGTCATGGACTCTGATGCAGAAATGTAAAGGAATCCGAGCGAGGCTATCGTAGTCACGGATACTGATACAGAAAAGTAAAGGAATCTGGGCGAGGCTATCGTAGTCACGGATGCTGATGTAGAAATGTAAAGGTATTCAGGCGAGGCTATCGCAGTCACGGACGCTGATGCAGAAACGTAAAGGTATCCGGGCGAGGCTGTCGCAGTCACTGATACTGATACAGAAAAGTAAAGGAATCCGGGTGAGGCTATCGCCGTCACGGACGCTGATGCAGAAATGTAAAGGTACTCAGGCGCGGCTATCGCAGTCACGGACGCTGATGCAGAAATGTAAAGGTACTCAGGCGCGGCTATCGCAGTCACGGACGCTGATGCAGAAATGTAAAGGTATCCGGGCGAGGCTAGCGCAATCACGGATCCTGATGAAGAAAATAAAGGTATTCGGGCGAGGCTATCGCAGTCACGTACGCTGATGCAGAAATGTAAAGGTATCGGGGCGAGGCTGTCGCAAACACGGATACTGATACAGAAATGTAAAGGTATCCGGGCGAGGCTTTCGCAGTCACGGACGCTGATGCAGAAATGTAAAGGTATCCGGGCGAGGCTAGCGCAATCATGGATCTTGATGAAGAAAATAAAGTTATCCGGGCGAGGCTATCGCCGTCACGGACGCTGATGCAGAAATGTAAAGGTACTCAGGCGCGGCTATCGCAGTCACGGACGCTGATGCAGAAATGTAAAGGTATCCGGGCGAGGCTAGCGCAATCACGGATCCTGATGAAGAAAATAAAGGTATTCGGGCGAGGCTATCGCAGTCACGGACGCTGATGCAGAAATGTAAAGGTATCCGGGCGAGGCTATCGTAGTCACGGATGCTGATGTAGAAATGTAAAGGTATTCAGGACAGGCTATCGCAGTCACGTACGCTGATGCAGAAATGTAAAGGTATCTGGGCGAGGCTGTCGCAGTCACGGATACTGATACAGAAATGTAAAGGTATCCGGGCGAGGCTTTCGCAGTCACGGACGCTGATGCAGAAATGTAAAGGTATCTGGGCGAGGCTGTCGCAGTCACGGATACTGATACAGAAAAGTAAAGGAATCCGGGCGAGGCTATCGCAGTCACGGACGCTGATGCAGAAATGTAAAGGAATCCGAGCGAGGCTATCGTAGTCACGGATACTGATACAGAAAAGTAAAGGAATCCGGGCGAGGCTATCGTAGGCACGGATGGTGATGTAGAAATGTAAAGGTATTCAGGCAAGGCTATCGCAGTCACAGACGCTGATGCAGAAATGTAAAGATATCCGGGCGAGGCTGTCGCAGTCACTGATAGTGATACAGAAAAGTAAAGGAACCCGAGTGAGGCTATCGCCGTCACGGACGCTGATGCAGAAATTTAAAGGTACTCAGGCGCGGCTATCGCAGTCACGGACGCTGATGCAGAAATGTAAAGGTATCCGGGCGAAGCTAGCGCAATCACGGATCCTGATGAAGAAAATAAAGGTATTCGGGCGAGGCTATCGCAGTCACAGACGCTGATGCAGAAATGTAAAGGTATCCGGGCGAGGCTATCGTAGTCATGGATGCTGATGTAGAAATGTAAAGGTATTCAGGACAGGCTATCGCAGTCACGTACGCTGATGCAGAAATGTAAAGGTATCTGGGCGAGGCTGTCGCAGTCACGGATACTGATACAGAAATGTAAAGGTATCCGGGCGAGGCTTTCGCAGTCACGGACGCTGATGCAGAAATGTAAAGGTATCCGGGCGAGGCTAGCGCAATCATGGATCTTGATGAAGAAAATAAAGGTATCCGGGCGAGGCTATCGCAGTCACGGACAATGATGCAGAAATGTAAAGATATCCGGGCGAGGCTATCGGAGTCAAGGATGCTGATGTAGAAATGTAAAGGTATTCAGGCGAGGCTATCGCAGTCACGGACGCTGATGCAGAAATGTAAAGGTATCCGGGCGAGCCTAGCGCAATCACGGATCCTGATGAAGAAAATAAAGGTATTCGGGCGAGGCTATCGCAGTCACGGACGCTGATGCAGAAATGTAAAGGTATCCGGGCGAGGCTATCGTAGTCACGGATGCTGATGTTGAAATGTAAAGGTATTCAGGCGAGGCTATCGCAGTCACGTACGCTGATGCAGAAATGTAAAGGAATCCGGGCGAGGCTATCGTAGTCACGGATACTGATACAGAAAAGTAAAGGAATCCGGGCGAGGCTATCGTAGGCACGGATGCTGATGTAGAAATGTAAAGGTATTCAGGCGAGGCTATCGCAGTCACGGACGCTGATGCAGAAATGTAAAGGAATCCGGGAGAGGCTATCGCAGTCACGGACGCTGATGCAGAAATGTAAAGGAATCCGAGCGAGGCTATCGTAGTCACGGATACTGATACAGAAAAGTAAAGGAATCCGGGCGAGGCTATCGTAGTCACGGATACTGATACACAAAAGTAAAGGAATCTGGGCGAGGCTATCGTAGTCACGGATGCTGATGTAGAAATGTAAAGGTATTCAGTCGAGGCTATCGCAGTCACGGACGCTGATGCAGAAATGTAAAGGTATCCGGGCGAGGCTGTTGCAGTCACGGATACTGATACAGAAAAGTAAAGGAATCCGGGCGAGGCTATCGCAGTCACGGACGCTGATGCAGAAATGTAAAGGTATCCGGGCGAGGCTGTCGTAGTCACGGATACTGATACAGAAAAGTAAAGGTATCCAGGCGAGGCTGTCTCAGTCACGGATACTGATACAGAAAAGTAAAGGAATCCGGGCGAGGCTATCGCAGTCACGGACGCTGATGCAGAAAAGTAAAGGTATCCGGGCGAGCCTATCGTAGTCATGGACTCTGATGCAGAAATGTAAAGGAATCCGAGCGAGGCTATCGTAGTCACGGATACTGATACAGAAAAGTAAAGGAATCCGGGCGAGGCTATCGCACTCACGGACGCTGATGCAGAAATGTAAAGGTATCCGGGCGAGGCTGTCGCAGTCACGGATACTGATACAGAAATGTAAAGGTATCCGGGCAAGACTTTCGCAGTCACGGACGCTGATGCAGAAATGTAAAAGTATCCGGGCGAGGCTGTCGCAGTCACTGATACTGATACAGAAAAGTAAAGGAATCCGGGTGAGGCTATCGCCGTCACGGACGCTGATGCAGAAATGTAAAGGTACTCAGGCGCGGCTATCGCAGTCACGGACGCTGATGCAGAAATGTAAAGGTATCCGGGCGAGGCTAGCGCAATCACGGATCCTGATGAAGAAAATAAAGGTATTCGGGCGAGGCTATCGCAGTCACGGACGCTGATGCAGAAATGTAAAGGTATCCGGGCGAGGCTATCGTAGTCACGGATGCTGATGTAAAATTGTAAAGGTATTCAGGCGAGGCTATCGCAGTCACGTACGCTGATGCAGAAATGTAAAGGTATCCAGGCGAGGTTGTCGCAGTCACGGATACTGATACAGAAAAGTAAAGGAATCCGGGCGAGGCTATCGTAGTCACGGATACTGATACAGAAAAGTAAAGGAATCCGGGCGAGGCTATCGTAGGCACGGATGCTGATGTAGAAATGTAAAGGTATTCAGGCGAGGCTATCGCAGTCATGGACACTGATGCAGAAATGTAAAGGTATCCGGGCGAGGTTGTCGCAGTCACGGATACTGATACAGAAAAGTAAAGGAATCCGGGCGAGGCTATCGCAGTCACGGACGCTGATGCAGAAATGTAAAGGAATCCGGGCGAGGCTATCGTAGTCACGGATACTGATACACAAAAGTAAAGGAATCCGGGCGAGGCTATCGTAGTCACGGATGCTGATGTAGAAATGTAAAGGTATTCAGTCGAGGCTATCGCAGTCACGGACGCTGATGCAGAAATGTAAAGGTATCCGGGCGAGGCTACCGCAATCACGGATCCTGATGAAGAAAATAAAGGTATTCGGGCGAGGCTATCGCAGTCACGTACGCTGATGCAGAAATGTAAAGGTATCTGGGTGAGGCTGTCGCACTCACGGATACTGATACAGAAATGTAAAGGTATCCAGGCGAGGCTTTCGCAGTCACGGACGCTGATGCAGAAATGTAAAGGTATCCGGGCGAGGCTAGCGCAATCATGGATCTTGATGAAGAAAATAAAGGTATCCGGGCGAGGCTATCGCAGTCACGGACAATGATGCAGAAATGTAAAGATATCCGGGCGAGGCTATCGTAGTCACGGATGCTGATGTAGAAATGTAAAGGTATTCAGGCGAGGCTATCGCAGTCACGGACGCTGATGCAGAAATGTAAAGGTATCCGGGCGAGGCTGTCGCAGTCACGGATACTGAGACAGAAATGTAAAGGTATCCGGGCAAGACTTTCGCAGTCACGGACGCTGATGCAGAAATGTAAAAGTATCCGGGCGAGGCTGTCGCAGTCACTGATACTGATACAGAAAAGTAAAGGAATCCGGGTGAGGCTATCGCCGTCACGGACGCTGATGCAGAAATGTAAAGGTACTCAGGCGCGGCTATCGCAGTCACGGACGCTGATGCAGAAATGTAAAGGTATCCGGGCGAGGCTAGCGCAATCACGGATCCTGATGAAGAAAATAAAGGTATTCGGGCGAGGCTATCGCAGTCACGGACGCTGATGCAGAAATGTAAAGGTATCCGGGCGAGGCTATCGTAGTCACGGATGCTGATGTAGAAATGTAAAGGTATTCAGGCGAGGCTATCGCAGTCACGTACGCTGATGCAGAAATGTCAAGGAATCCGGGCGAGGCTATCGTCGTCACGGATACTGATACAGAAAAGTAAAGGAATCCGGGCGAGGCTATCGTAGGCACGGATGCTGATGTAGAAATGTAAAGGTATTCAGGCGAGGCTATCGCAGTCACGGACGCTGATGCAGAAATGTAAAGGTATCCGGGCGAGGTTGTCGCAGTCACGGATACTGATACAGAAAAGTAAAGGAATCCGGGCGAGGCTATCGTAGTCACGGATACTGATACAGAAAAGTAAAGGAATCCGGGCGAGGCTATCGTAGGCACGGATGCTGATGTAGAAATGTAAAGGTATTCAGGCGAGGCTATCGCAGTCATGGACACTGATGCAGAAATGTAAAGGTATCCGGGCGAGGTTGTCGCAGTCACGGATACTGATACAGAAAAGTAAAGGAATCCGGGCGAGGCTATCGCAGTCACGGACGCTGATGCAGAAATGTAAAGGAATCCGGGCGAGGCTATCGTAGTCACGGATACTGATACACAAAAGTAAAGGAATCCGGGCGAGGCTATCGTAGTCACGGATGCTGATGTAGAAATGTAAAGGTATTCAGTCGAGGCTATCGCAGTCACGGACGCTGATGCAGAAATGTAAAGGTATCCGGGCGAGGCTACCGCAATCACGGATCCTGATGAAGAAAATAAAGGTATTCGGGCGAGGCTATCGCAGTCACGTACGCTGATGCAGAAATGTAAAGGTATCTGGGTGAGGCTGTCGCACTCACGGATACTGATACAGAAATGTAAAGGTATCCAGGCGAGGCTTTCGCAGTTACGGACGCTGATGCAGAAATGTAAAGGTATCCGGGCGAGGCTAGCGCAATCATGGATCTTGATGAAGAAAATAAAGGTATCCGGGCGAGGCTATCGCAGTCACGGACAATGATGCAGAAATGTAAAGATATCCGGGCGAGGCTATCGTAGTCACGGATGCTGATGTAGAAATGTAAAGGTATTCAGGCGAGGCTATCGCAGTCACGGACGCTGATGCAGAAATGTAAAGGTATCCGGGCGAGGCTGTCGCAGTCACGGATACTGAGACAGAAATGTAAAGGTATCCGGGCAAGAATTTCGCAGTCACGGACGCTGATGCAGAAATGTAAAAGTATCCGGGCGAGGCTGTCGCAGTCACTGATACTGATACAGAAAAGTAAAGGAATCCGGGTGAGGCTATCGCCGTCACGGACGCTGATGCAGAAATGTAAAGGTACTCAGGCGCGGCTATCGCAGTCACGGACGCTGATGCAGAAATGTAAAGGTATCCGGGCGAGGCTAGCGCAATCACGGATCCTGATGAAGAAAATAAAGGTATTCGGGCGAGGCTATCGCAGTCACGGACGCTGATGCAGAAATGTAAAGGTATCCGGGCGAGGCTATCGTAGTCACGGATGCTGATGTAGAAATGTAAAGGTATTCAGGCGAGGCTATCGCAGTCACGTACGCTGATGCAGAAATGTCAAGGAATCCGGGCGAGGCTATCGTCGTCACGGATACTGATACAGAAAAGTAAAGGAATCCGGGCGAGGCTATCGTAGGCACGGATGCTGATGTAGAAATGTAAAGGTATTCAGGCGAGGCTATCGCAGTCACGGACGCTGATGCAGAAATGTAAAGGTATCCGGGCGAGGTTGTCGCAGTCACGGATACTGATACAGAAAAGTAAAGGAATCCGGGCGAGGCTATCGTAGTCACGGATACTGATACAGAAAAGTAAAGGAATCCGGGCGAGGCTATCGTAGGCACGGATGCTGATGTAGAAATGTAAAGGTATTCAGGCGAGGCTATCGCAGTCATGGACACTGATGCAGAAATGTAAAGGTATCCGGGCGAGGTTGTCGCAGTCACGGATACTGATACAGAAAAGTAAAGGAATCCGGGCGAGGCTATCGTAGTCATGGATGCTGATGTAGAAATGTAAAGGTATTCAGGACAGGCTATCGCAGTCACGTACGCTGATGCAGAAATGTAAAGGTATCTGGGCGAGGCTGTCGCAGTCACGGATACTGATACAGAAATGTAAAGGTATCCGGGCGAGGCTTTCGCAGTCACGGACGCTGATGCAGAAATGTAAAGGTATCCGGGCGAGGCTAGCGCAATCATGGATCTTGATGAAGAAAATAAAGGTATCCGGGCGAGGCTATCGCAGTCACGGACAATGATGCAGAAATGTAAAGATATCCGGGCGAGGCTATCGGAGTCACGGATGCTGATGTAGAAATGTAAAGGTATTCAGGCGAGGCTATCGCAGTCACGGACGCTGATGCAGAAATGTAAAGGTATCCGGGCGAGGCTAGCGCAATCACGGATCCTGATGAAGAAAATAAAGGTATTCGGGCGAGGCTATCGCAGTCACGGACGCTGATGCAGAAATGTAAAGGTATCCGGGCGAGGCTATCGTAGTCACGGATGCTGATGTTGAAATGTAAAGGTATTCAGGCGAGGCTATCGCAGTCACGTACGCTGATGCAGAAATGTCAAGGAATCCGGGCGAGGCTATCGTCGTCACGGATACTGATACAGAAAAGTAAAGGAATCCGGGCGAGGCTATCGTAGGCACGGATGCTGATGTAGAAATGTAAAGGTATTCAGGCGAGGCTATCGCAGTCACGGACGCTGATGCAGAAATGTAAAGGAATCCGGGAGAGGCTATCGCAGTCACGGACGCTGATGCAGAAATGTAAAGGAATCCGAGCGAGGCTATCGTAGTCACGGATACTGATACAGAAAAGTAAAGGAATCCGGGCGAGGCTATCGTAGTCACGGATACTGATACACAAAAGTAAAGGAATCTGGGCGAGGCTATCGTAGTCACGGATGCTGATGTAGAAATGTAAAGGTATTCAGTCGAGGCTATCGCAGTCACGGACGCTGATGCAGAAATGTAAAGGTATCCGGGCGAGGCTGTTGCAGTCACGGATACTGATACAGAAAAGTAAAGGAATCCGGGCGAGGCTATCGCAGTCACGGACGCTGATGCAGAAATGTAAAGGTATCCGGGCGAGGCTGTCGTAGTCACGGATACTGATACAGAAAAGTAAAGGTATCCAGGCGAGGCTGTCTCAGTCACGGATACTGATACAGAAAAGTAAAGGAATCCGGGCGAGGCTATCGCAGTCACGGACGCTGATGCAGAAAAGTAAAGGTATCCGGGCGAGCCTATCGTACTCATGGACTCTGATGCAGAAATGTAAAGGAATCCGAGCGAGGCTATCGTAGTCACGGATACTGATACAGAAAAGTAAAGGAATCCGGGCGAGGCTATCGCAGTCACGGACGCTGATGCAGAAATGTAAAGGTATCCGGGCGAGGCTGTCGCAGTCACGGATACTGATACAGAAATGTAAAGGTATCCGGGCAAGACTTTCGCAGTCACGGACGCTGATGCAGAAATGTAAAAGTATCCGGGCGAGGCTGTCGCAGTCACTGATACTGATACAGAAAAGTAAAGGAATCCGGGTGAGGCTATCGCCGTCACGGACGCTGATGCAGAAATGTAAAGGTACTCAGGCGCGGCTATCGCAGTCACGGACGCTGATGCAGAAATGTAAAGGTATCCGGGCGAGGCTAGCGCAATCACGGATCCTGATGAAGAAAATAAAGGTATTCGGGCGAGGCTATCGCAGTCACGGACGCTGATGCAGAAATGTAAAGGTATCCGGGCGAGGCTATCGTAGTCACGGATGCTGATGTAAAATTGTAAAGGTATTCAGGCGAGGCTATCGCAGTCACGTACGCTGATGCAGAAATGTAAAGGTATCCAGGCGAGGTTGTCGCAGTCACGGATACTGATACAGAAAAGTAAAGGAATCCGGGCGAGGCTATCGTAGTCACGGATACTGATACAGAAAAGTAAAGGAATCCGGGCGAGGCTATCGTAGGCACGGATGCTGATGTAGAAATGTAAAGGTATTCAGGCGAGGCTATCGCAGTCATGGACACTGATGCAGAAATGTAAAGGTATCCGGGCGAGGTTGTCGCAGTCACGGATACTGATACAGAAAAGTAAAGGAATCCGGGCGAGGCTATCGCAGTCACGGACGCTGATGCAGAAATGTAAAGGAATCCGGGCGAGGCTATCGTAGTCACGGATACTGATACACAAAAGTAAAGGAATCCGGGCGAGGCTATCGTAGTCACGGATGCTGATGTAGAAATGTAAAGGTATTCAGTCGAGGCTATCGCAGTCACGGACGCTGATGCAGAAATGTAAAGGTATCCGGGCGAGGCTACCGCAATCACGGATCCTGATGAAGAAAATAAAGGTATTCGGGCGAGGCTATCGCAGTCACGTACGCTGATGCAGAAATGTAAAGGTATCTGGGTGAGGCTGTCGCACTCACGGATACTGATACAGAAATGTAAAGGTATCCAGGCGAGGCTTTCGCAGTCACGGACGCTGATGCAGAAATGTAAAGGTATCCGGGCGAGGCTAGCGCAATCATGGATCTTGATGAAGAAAATAAAGGTATCCGGGCGAGGCTATCGCAGTCACGGACAATGATGCAGAAATGTAAAGATATCCGGGCGAGGCTATCGTAGTCACGGATGCTGATGTAGAAATGTAAAGGTATTCAGGCGAGGCTATCGCAGTCACGGACGCTGATGCAGAAATGTAAAGGTATCCGGGCGAGGCTGTCGCAGTCACGGATACTGAGACAGAAATGTAAAGGTATCCGGGCAAGACTTTCGCAGTCACGGACGCTGATGCAGAAATGTAAAAGTATCCGGGCGAGGCTGTCGCAGTCACTGATACTGATACAGAAAAGTAAAGGAATCCGGGTGAGGCTATCGCCGTCACGGACGCTGATGCAGAAATGTAAAGGTACTCAGGCGCGGCTATCGCAGTCACGGACGCTGATGCAGAAATGTAAAGGTATCCGGGCGAGGCTAGCGCAATCACGGATCCTGATGAAGAAAATAAAGGTATTCGGGCGAGGCTATCGCAGTCACGGACGCTGATGCAGAAATGTAAAGGTATCCGGGCGAGGCTATCGTAGTCACGGATGCTGATGTAGAAATGTAAAGGTATTCAGGCGAGGCTATCGCAGTCACGTACGCTGATGCAGAAATGTCAAGGAATCCGGGCGAGGCTATCGTCGTCACGGATACTGATACAGAAAAGTAAAGGAATCCGGGCGAGGCTATCGTAGGCACGGATGCTGATGTAGAAATGTAAAGGTATTCAGGCGAGGCTATCGCAGTCACGGACGCTGATGCAGAAATGTAAAGGTATCCGGGCGAGGTTGTCGCAGTCACGGATACTGATACAGAAAAGTAAAGGAATCCGGGCGAGGCTATCGTAGTCACGGATACTGATACAGAAAAGTAAAGGAATCCGGGCGAGGCTATCGTAGGCACGGATGCTGATGTAGAAATGTAAAGGTATTCAGGCGAGGCTATCGCAGTCATGGACACTGATGCAGAAATGTAAAGGTATCCGGGCGAGGTTGTCGCAGTCACGGATACTGATACAGAAAAGTAAAGGAATCCGGGCGAGGCTATCGCAGTCACGGACGCTGATGCAGAAATGTAAAGGAATCCGGGCGAGGCTATCGTAGTCACGGATACTGATACACAAAAGTAAAGGAATCCGGGCGAGGCTATCGTAGTCACGGATGCTGATGTAGAAATGTAAAGGTATTCAGTCGAGGCTATCGCAGTCACGGACGCTGATGCAGAAATGTAAAGGTATCCGGGCGAGGCTACCGCAATCACGGATCCTGATGAAGAAAATAAAGGTATTCGGGCGAGGCTATCGCAGTCACGTACGCTGATGCAGAAATGTAAAGGTATCTGGGTGAGGCTGTCGCACTCACGGATACTGATACAGAAATGTAAAGGTATCCAGGCGAGGCTTTCGCAGTCACGGACGCTGATGCAGAAATGTAAAGGTATCCGGGCGAGGCTAGCGCAATCATGGATCTTGATGAAGAAAATAAAGGTATCCGGGCGAGGCTATCGCAGTCACGGACAATGATGCAGAAATGTAAAGATATCCGGGCGAGGCTATCGTAGTCACGGATGCTGATGTAGAAATGTAAAGGTATCCGGGCGAGGCTAGCGCAATCATGGATCTTGATGAAGAAAATAAAGGTATCCGGGCGAGGCTATCGCAGTCACGGACAATGATGCAGAAATGTAAAGAAATCCGGGCGAGGCTATCGTCGTCACGGATACTGATACAGAAAAGTAAAGGAATCCGGGCGAGGCTATCGTAGTCACGGATACTGATACAGAAAAGTAAAGGAATCCGGGCGAGGCTATCGTAGGCACGGATGCTGATGTAGAAATGTAAAGGTATTCAGGCGAGGCTATCGCAGTCATGGACACTGATGCAGAAATGTAAAGGTATCCGGGCGAGGTTGTCGCAGTCACGGATACTGATACAGAAAAGTAAAGGAATCCGGGCGAGGCTATCGCAGTCACGGACGCTGATGCAGAAATGTAAAGGAATCCGAGCGAGGCTATCGTAGTCACGGATACTGATACAGAAAAGTAAAGGAATCCGGGCGAGGCTATCGTAGGCACGGATGCTGATGTAGAAATGTAAAGGTATTCAGGGCGAGGCTGTCGCAGTCACTGATAGTGATACAGAAAAGTAAAGGAACCCGGGTGAGGCTATCGCCGTCACGGACGCTGATGCAGAAATGTAAAGGTACTCAGGCGCGGCTATCGCAGTCACGGACGCTGATGCAGAAATGTAAAGGTATCCGGGCGAGGCTAGCGCAATCACGGATCCTGATGAAGAAAATAAAGGTATTCGGGCGAGGCTATCGCAGTCACGGACGCTGATGCAGAAATGTAAAGGTATCCGGGCGAGGCTATCGTAGTCACGGATGCTGATGTAGAAATGTAAAGGTATTCAGGACAGGCTATCGCAGTCACGTACGCTGATGCAGAAATGTGAAGGTATCTGGGCGAGGCTGTCGCAGTCACGGATACTGATACAGAAATGTAAAGGTATCCGGGCGAGGGTTTGGCAGTCACGGACGCTGATGCAGAAATGTAAAGGTATCCGGGCGAGGCTAGGGCAATCATGGATCTTGATGAAGAAAATAAAGGTATCCGGGCGAGGCTATCGCAGTCACGGACAATGATGCAGAAATGTAAAGATATCCGGGCGAGGCTATCGTAGTCACGGATGCTGATGTAGAAATGTAAAGGTATTCAGGCGAGGCTATCGCAGTCACGGACGCTGATGCAGAAATGTAAAGGTATCCGGGCGAGGCTGTCGCAGTCACGGATACTGATACAGAAATGTAAAGGTATCCGGGCAAGACTTTCGCAGTCACGGACGCTGATGCAGAAATGTAAAAGTATCCGGGCGAGGCTGTCGCAGTCACTGATACTGATACAGAAAAGTAAAGGAATCCGGGTGAGGCTATCGCCGTCACGGACGCTGATGCAGAAATGTAAAGGTACTCAGGCGCGGCTATCGCAGTCACGGACGCTGATGCAGATATGTAAAGGTATCCGGGCGAGGCTAGCGCAATCACGGATCCTGATGAAGAAAATAAAGGTATTCGGGCGAGGCTATCGCAGTCACAGACGCTGATGCAGAAATGTAAAGGTATCCGGGCGAGGCTATCGTAGTCATGGATGCTGATGTAGAAATGTAAAGGTATTCAGGACAGGCTATCGCAGTCACGTACGCTGATGCAGAAATGTAAAGGTATCTGGGCGAGGCTGTCGCAGTCACGGATACTGATACAGAAATGTAAAGGTATCCGGGCGAGGCTTTCGCAGTCACGGACGCTGATGCAGAAATGTAAAGGTATCCGGGCGAGGCTAGCGCAATCATGGATCTTGATGAAGAAAATAAAGGTATCCGGGCGAGGCTATCGCAGTCACGGACAATGATGCAGAAATGTAAAGATATCCGGGCGAGGCTATCGTAGTCACGGATGCTGATGTAGAAATGTAAAGGTATTCAGGCGAGGCTATCGCAGTCACGGACGCTGATGCAGAAATGTAAAGGTATCCGGGCGAGGCTAGCGCAATCACGGATCCTGATGAAGAAAATAAAGGTATTCGGGCGAGGCTATCGCAGTCACGGACGCTGATGCAGAAATGTAAAGGTATCCGGGCGAGGCTATCGTAGTCACGGATGCTGATGTTGAAATGTAAAGGTATTCAGGCGAGGCTATCGCAGTCACGTACGCTGATGCAGAAATGTAAAGGAATCCGGGCGAGGCTATCGTAGTCACGGATACTGATACAGAAAAGTAAAGGAATCCGGGCGAGGCTATCGTAGGCACGGATGCTGATGTAGAAATGTAAAGGTATTCAGGCGAGGCTATCGCAGTCACGGACGCTGATGCAGAAATGTAAAGGAATCCGGGAGAGGCTATCGCAGTCACGGACGCTGATGCAGAAATGTAAAGGAATCCGAGCGAGGCTATCGTAGTCACGGATACTGATACAGAAAAGTAAAGGAATCCGGGCGAGGCTATCGTAGTCACGGATACTGATACACAAAAGTAAAGGAATCTGGGCGAGGCTATCGTAGTCACGGATGCTGATGTAGAAATGTAAAGGTATTCAGTCGAGGCTATCGCAGTCACGGACGCTGATGCAGAAATGTAAAGGTATCCGGGCGAGGCTGTTGCAGTCACGGATACTGATACAGAAAAGTAAAGGAATCCGGGCGAGGCTATCGCAGTCACGGACGCTGATGCAGAAATGTAAAGGTATCCGGGCGAGGCTGTCGTAGTCACGGATACTGATACAGAAAAGTAAAGGTATCCAGGCGAGGCTGTCTCAGTCACGGATACTGATACAGAAAAGTAAAGGAATCCGGGCGAGGCTATCGCAGTCACGGACGCTGATGCAGAAATGTAAAGGTATCCGGGCGAGGCTGTCGCAGTCACGGATACTGATACAGAAATGTAAAGGTATCCGGGCAAGACTTTCGCAGTCACGGACGCTGATGCAGAAATGTAAAAGTATCCGGGCGAGGCTGTCGCAGTCACTGATACTGATACAGAAAAGTAAAGGAATCCGGGTGAGGCTATCGCCGTCACGGACGCTGATGCAGAAATGTAAAGGTACTCAGGCGCGGCTATCGCAGTCACGGACGCTGATGCAGAAATGTAAAGGTATCCGGGCGAGGCTAGCGCAATCACGGATCCTGATGAAGAAAATAAAGGTATTCGAGCGAGGCTATCGCAGTCACGGACGCTGATGCAGAAATGTAAAGGTATCCGGGCGAGGCTATCGTAGTCACGGATGCTGATGTAAAATTGTAAAGGTATTCAGGCGAGGCTATCGCAGTCACGTACGCTGATGCAGAAATGTAAAGGTATCCAGGCGAGGTTGTCGCAGTCACGGATACTGATACAGAAAAGTAAAGGAATCCGGGCGAGGCTATCGTAGTCACGGATACTGATACAGAAAAGTAAAGGAATCCGGGCGAGGCTATCGTAGGCACGGATGCTGATGTAGAAATGTAAAGGTATTCAGGCGAGGCTATCGCAGTCATGGACACTGATGCAGAAATGTAAAGGTATCCGGGCGAGGTTGTCGCAGTCACGGATACTGATACAGAAAAGTAAAGGAATCCGGGCGAGGCTATCGCAGTCACGGACGCTGATGCAGAAATGTAAAGGAATCCGGGCGAGGCTATCGTAGTCACGGATACTGATACACAAAAGTAAAGGAATCCGGGCGAGGCTATCGTAGTCACGGATGCTGATGTAGAAATGTAAAGGTATTCAGTCGAGGCTATCGCAGTCACGGACGCTGATGCAGAAATGTAAAGGTATCCGGGCGAGGCTACCGCAATCACGGATCCTGATGAAGAAAATAAAGGTATTCGGGCGAGGCTATCGCAGTCACGGACGCTGATGCAGAAATGTAAAGGTATCCGGGCGAGGCTATCGTAGTCACGGATGCTGATGTTGAAATGTAAAGGTATTCAGGCGAGGCTATCGCAGTCACGTACGCTGATGCAGAAATGTAAAGGAATCCGGGCGAGGCTATCGTAGTCACGGATACTGATACAGAAAAGTAAAGGAATCCGGGCGAGGCTATCGTAGGCACGGATGCTGATGTAGAAATGTAAAGGTATTCAGGCGAGGCTATCGCAGTCACAGACGCTGATGCAGAAATGTAAAGGAATCCGGGAGAGGCTATTGCAGTCACGGACGCTGATGCAGAAATGTAAAGGAATCCGAGCGAGGCTATCGTAGTCACGGATACTGATACAGAAAAGTAAAGGAATCCGGGCGAGGCTATCGTAGTCACGGATACTGATACACAAAAGTAAAGGAATCTGGGCGAGGCTATCGTAGTCACGGATGCTGATGTAGAAATGTAAAGGTATTCAGTCGAGGCTATCGCAGTCACGGACGCTGATGCAGAAATGTAAAGGTATCCGGGCTAGGCTGTTGCAGTCACGGATACTGATACAGAAAAGTAAAGGAATCCGGGCGAGGCTATCGCAGTCACGGACGCTGATGCAGAAATGTAAAGGTATCCGGGCGAGGCTGTCGTAGTCACGGATACTGATACAGAAAAGTAAAGGTATCCAGGCGAGGCTGTCTCAGTCACGGATACTGATACAGAAAAGTAAAGGAATCCGGGCGAGGCTATCGCAGTCACCGACGCTGATGCAGAAAAGTAAAGGTATCCGGGCGAGCCTATCGCAGTCATGGACTCTGATGCAGAAATGTAAAGGAATCCGAGCGAGGCTATCGTAGTCACGGATACTGATACAGAAAAGTAAAGGAATCCGGGCGAGGCTATCGCAGTCACGGACGCTGATGCAGAAATGTAAAGGTATCCGGGCGAGGCTGTCGCAGTCACGGATACTGATACAGAAATGTAAAGGTATCCGGGCAAGACTTTCGCAGTCACGGACGCTGATGCAGAAATGTAAAAGTATCCGGGCGAGGCTGTCGCAGTCACTGATACTGATACAGAAAAGTAAAGGAATCCGGGTGAGGCTATCGCCGTCACGGACGCTGATGCAGAAATGTAAAGGTACTCAGGCGCGGCTATCGCAGTCACGGACGCTGATGCAGAAATGTAAAGGTATCCGGGCGAGGCTAGCGCAATCACGGATCCTGATGAAGAAAATAAAGGTATTCGGGCGAGGCTATCGCAGTCACGGACGCTGATGCAGAAATGTAAAGGTATCCGGGCGAGGCTATCGTAGTCACGGATGCTGATGTAAAATTGTAAAGGTATTCAGGCGAGGCTATCGCAGTCACGTACGCTGATGCAGAAATGTAAAGGTATCCAGGCGAGGTTGTCGCAGTCACGGATACTGATACAGAAAAGTAAAGGAATCCGGGCGAGGCTATCGTAGTCACGGATACTGATACAGAAAAGTAAAGGAATCCGGGCGAGGCTATCGTAGGCACGGATGCTGATGTAGAAATGTAAAGGTATTCAGGCGAGGCTATCGCAGTCATGGACACTGATGCAGAAATGTAAAGGTATCCGGGCGAGGTTGTCGCAGTCACGGATACTGATACAGAAAAGTAAAGGAATCCGGGCGAGGCTATCGCAGTCACGGACGCTGATGCAGAAATGTAAAGGAATCCGGGCGAGGCTATCGTAGTCACGGATACTGATACACAAAAGTAAAGGAATCCGGGCGAGGCTATCGTAGTCACGGATGCTGATGTAGAAATGTAAAGGTATTCAGTCGAGGCTATCGCAGTCACGGACGCTGATGCAGAAATGTAAAGGTATCCGGGCGAGGCTACCGCAATCACGGATCCTGATGAAGAAAATAAAGGTATTCGGGCGAGGCTATCGCAGTCACGTACGCTGATGCAGAAATGTAAAGGTATCTGGGTGAGGCTGTCGCACTCACGGATACTGATACAGAAATGTAAAGGTATCCAGGCGAGGCTTTCGCAGTCACGGACGCTGATGCAGAAATGTAAAGGTATCCGGGCGAGGCTAGCGCAATCATGGATCTTGATGAAGAAAATAAAGGTATCCGGGCGAGGCTATCGCAGTCACGGACAATGATGCAGAAATGTAAAGATATCCGGGCGAGGCTATCGTAGTCACGGATGCTGATGTAGAAATGTAAAGGTATTCAGGCGAGGCTATCGCAGTCACGGACGCTGATGCAGAAATGTAAAGGTATCCGGGCGAGGCTGTCGTAGTCACGGATACTGAGACAGAAATGTAAAGGTATCCGGGCAAGACTTTCGCAGTCACGGACGCTGATGCAGAAATGTAAAAGTATCCGGGCGAGGCTGTCGCAGTCACTGATACTGATACAGAAAAGTAAAGGAATCCGGGTGAGGCTATCGCCGTCACGGACGCTGATGCAGAAATGTAAAGGTACTCAGGCGCGGCTATCGCAGTCACGGACGCTGATGCAGAAATGTAAAGGTATCCGGGCGAGGCTAGCGCAATCACGGATCCTGATGAAGAAAATAAAGGTATTCGGGCGAGGCTATCGCAGTCACGGACGCTGATGCAGAAATGTAAAGGTATCCGGGCGAGGCTATCGTAGTCACGGATGCTGATGTAGAAATGTAAAGGTATTCAGGCGAGGCTATCGCAGTCACGTACGCTGATGCAGAAATGTCAAGGAATCCGGGCGAGGCTATCGTCGTCACGGATACTGATACAGAAAAGTAAAGGAATCCGGGCGAGGCTATCGTAGGCACGGATGCTGATGTAGAAATGTAAAGGTATTCAGGCGAGGCTATCGCAGTCACGGACGCTGATGCAGAAATGTAAAGGTATCCGGGCGAGGTTGTCGCAGTCACGGATACTGATACAGAAAAGTAAAGGAATCCGGGCGAGGCTATCGTAGTCACGGATACTGATACAGAAAAGTAAAGGAATCCGGGCGAGGCTATCGTAGGCACGGATGCTGATGTAGAAATGTAAAGGTATTCAGGCGAGGCTATCGCAGTCATGGACACTGATGCAGAAATGTAAAGGTATCCGGGCGAGGTTGTCGCAGTCACGGATACTGATACAGAAAAGTAAAGGAATCCGGGCGAGGCTATCGCAGTCACGGACGCTGATGCAGAAATGTAAAGGAATCCGAGCGAGGCTATCGTAGTCACGGATACTGATACAGAAAAGTAAAGGAATCCGGGCGAGGCTATCGTAGGCACGGATGCTGATGTAGAAATGTAAAGGTATTCAGGGCGAGGCTGTCGCAGTCACTGATAGTGATACAGAAAAGTAAAGGAACCCGGGTGAGGCTATCGCCGTCACGGACGCTGATGCAGAAATGTAAAGGTACTCAGGCGCGGCTATCGCAGTCACGGACGCTGATGCAGAAATGTAAAGGTATCCGGGCGAGGCTAGCGCAATCACGGATCCTGATGAAGAAAATAAAGGTATTCGGGCGAGGCTATCGCAGTCACGGACGCTGATGCAGAAATGTAAAGGTATCCGGGCGAGGCTATCGTAGTCACGGATGCTGATGTAGAAATGTAAAGGTATTCAGGACAGGCTATCGCAGTCACGTACGCTGATGCAGAAATGTGAAGGTATCTGGGCGAGGCTGTCGCAGTCACGGATACTGATACAGAAATGTAAAGGTATCCGGGCGAGGGTTTGGCAGTCACGGACGCTGATGCAGAAATGTAAAGGTATCCGGGCGAGGCTAGGGCATTCATGGATCTTGATGAAGAAAATAAAGGTATCCGGGAGAGGCTATCGCAGTCACGGACAATGATGCAGAAATGTAAAGATATCCGGGCGAGGCTATCGTAGTCACGGATGCTGATGTAGAAATGTAAAGGTATTCAGGCGAGGCTATCGCAGTCACGGACGCTGATGCAGAAATGTAAAGGTATCCGGGCGAGGCTGTCGCAGTCACGGATACTGATACAGAAATGTAAAGGTATCCGGGCAAGACTTTCGCAGTCACGGACGCTGATGCAGAAATGTAAAAGTATCCGGGCGAGGCTGTCGCAGTCACTGATACTGATACAGAAAAGTAAAGGAATCCGGGTGAGGCTATCGCCGTCACGGACGCTGATGCAGAAATGTAAAGGTACTCAGGCGCGGCTATCGCAGTCACGGACGCTGATGCAGAAATGTAAAGGTATCCGGGCGAGGCTAGCGCAATCACGGATCCTGATGAAGAAAATAAAGGTATTCGGGCGAGGCTATCGCAGTCACGGACGCTGATGCAGAAATGTAAAGGTATCCGGGCGAGGCTATCGTAGTCACGGATGTTGATGTAAAATTGTAAAGGTATTCAGGCGAGGCTATCGCAGTCACGTACGCTGATGCAGAAATGTAAAGGAATCCGGGCGAGGCTATCGTAGGCACGGATGCTGACGTAGAAATGTAAAGGTATTCAGGCCAGGCTATCGCAGTCACGGACGCTGATGCAGAAATGTAAAGGTATCCGGGCGAGGTTGTCGCAGTCACGGATACTGATACAGAAAAGTAAAGGAATCCGGGAGAGGCTATCGCAGTCACGGACGCTGATGCAGAAATGTAAAGGAATCCGAGCGAGGCTATCGTAGTCACGGATACTGATACAGAAAAGTGAAGGAATCCGGGCGAGGCTATCGTAGTCACGGATACTGATACACAAAAGTAAAGGAATCCGGGCGAGGCTATCGTAGTCACGGATGCTGATGTAGAAATGTAAAGGTATTCAGGGCGAGGCTGTCGCAGTCACTGATAGTGATACAGAAAAGTAAAGGAACCCGGGTGAGGCTATCGCCGTCACGGACGCTGATGCAGAAATGTAAAGGTACTCAGGCGCGGCTATCGCAGTCACGGACGCTGATGCAGAAATGTAAAGGTATCCGTGCGAGGCTAGCGCAATCACGGATCCTGATGAAGAAAATAAAGGTATTCGGGCGAGGCTATCGCAGTCACGGACGCTGATGCAGAAATGTAAAGGTATCCGGGCGAGGCTATCGTAGTCACGGATGCTGATGTAGAAATGTAAAGGTATTCAGGACAGGCTATCGCAGTCACGTACGCTGATGCAGAAATGTGAAGGTATCTGGGCGAGGCTGTCGCAGTCACGGATACTGATACAGAAATGTAAAGGTATCCGGGCGAGGGTTTGGCAGTCACGGACGCTGATGCAGAAATGTAAAGGTATCCGGGCGAGGCTAGGGCATTCATGGATCTTGATGAAGAAAATAAAGGTATCCGGGAGAGGCTATCGCAGTCACGGACAATGATGCAGAAATGTAAAGATATCCGGGCGAGGCTATCGTAGTCACGGATGCTGATGTAGAAATGTAAAGGTATTCAGGCGAGGCTATCGCAGTCACGGACGCTGATGCAGAAATGTAAAGGTATCCGGGCGAGGCTGTCGCAGTCACGGATACTGATACAGAAATGTAAAGGTATCCGGGCAAGACTTTCGCAGTCACGGACGCTGATGCAGAAATGTAAAAGTATCCGGGCGAGGCTGTCGCAGTCACTGATACTGATACAGAAAAGTAAAGGAATCCGGGTGAGGCTATCGCCGTCACGGACGCTGATGCAGAAATGTAAAGGTACTCAGGCGCGGCTATCGCAGTCACGGACGCTGATGCAGAAATGTAAAGGTATCCGGGCGAGGCTAGCGCAATCACGGATCCTGATGAAGAAAATAAAGGTATTCGGGCGAGGCTATCGCAGTCACGGACGCTGATGCAGAAATGTAAAGGTATCCGGGCGAGGCTATCGTAGTCACGGATGTTGATGTAAAATTGTAAAGGTATTCAGGCGAGGCTATCGCAGTCACGTACGCTGATGCAGAAATGTAAAGGTATCCGGGCGAGGTTGTCGCAGTCACGGATACTGATACAGAAAAGTAAAGGAATCCGGGAGAGGCTATCGCAGTCACGGACGCTGATGCAGAAATGTAAAGGAATCCGAGCGAGGCTATCGTAGTCACGGATACTGATACAGAAAAGTGAAGGAATCCGGGCGAGGCTATCGTAGTCACGGATACTGATACAGAAAAGTAAAGGAATCCGGGCGAGGCTATCGTAGGCACGGATGCTGACGTAGAAATGTAAAGGTATTCAGGCCAGCCTATCGCAGTCACGGACGCTGATGCAGAAATGTAAAGGTATCCGGGCGAGGTTGTCGCAGTCACGGATACTGATACAGAAAAGTAAAGGAATCCGGGAGAGGCTATCGCAGTCACGGACGCTGATGCAGAAATGTAAAGGAATCCGAGCGAGGCTATCGTAGTCACGGATACTGATACAGAAAAGTGAAGGAATCCGGGCGAGGCTATCGTAGTCACGGATACTGATACACAAAAGTAAAGGAATCCGGGCGAGGCTATCGTAGTCACGGATGCTGATGTAGAAATGTAAAGGTATTCAGTCGAGGCTATCGCAGTCACGGACGCTGATGCAGAAATGTAAAGGTATCCGGGCGAGGCTACCGCAATCACGGATCCTGATGAAGAAAATAAAGGTATTCGGGCGAGGCTATCGCAGTCACGTACGCTGATGCAGAAATGTAAAGGTATCTGGGCGAGGCTGTCGCACTCACGGATACTGATACAGAAATGTAAAGGTATCCAGGCGAGGCTTTCGCAGTCACGGACGCTGATGCAGAAATGTAAAGGTATCCGGGCGAGGCTAGCGCAATCATGGATCTTGATGAAGAAAATAAAGGTATCCGGGCGAGGCTATCGCAGTCACGGACAATGATGCAGAAATGTAAAGATATCCGGGCGAGGCTATCGTAGTCACGGATGCTGATGTAGAAATGTAAAGGTATTCAGGCGAGGCTATCGCAGTCACGGACGCTGATGCAGAAATGTAAAGGTATCCGGGCGAGGCTGTCGCAGTCACGGATACTGATACAGAAATGTAAAGGTATCCGGGCAAGACTTTCGCAGTCACGGACGCTGATGCAGAAATGTAAAAGTATCCGGGCGAGGCTGTCGCAGTCACTGATACTGATACAGAAAAGTAAAGGAATCCGGGTGAGGCTATCGCCGTCACGGACGCTGATGCAGAAATGTAAAGGTACTCAGGCGCGGCTATCGCAGTCACGGACGCTGATGCAGAAATGTAAAGGTATCCGGGCGAGGCTAGCGCAATCACGGATCCTGATGAAGAAAATAAAGGTATTCGGGCGAGGCTATCGCAGTCACGGACGCTGATGCAGAAATGTAAAGGTATCCGGGCGAGGCTATCGTAGTCACGGATGCTGAAGTAGAAATGTAAAGGTATTCAGGCGAGGTTATCGCAGTCACGTACGCTGATGCAGAAATGTCAAGGAATCCGGGCGAGGCTATCGTAGTCACGGATACTGATTCAGAAAAGTAAAGGAATCCGGGCGAGGCTATCGTAGGCACGGATGCTGATGTAGAAATGTAAAGGTATTCAGGCGAGGCTATCGCAGTCACGGACGCTGATGCAGAAATGTAAAGGTATCCAGGCGAGGTTGTCGCAGTCACGGATACTGATACAGAAAAGTAAAGGAATCCGGGCGAGGCTATCGTAGTCACGGATACTGATACAGAAAAGTAAAGGAATCCGGGCGAGGCTATCGTAGGCACGGATGCTGATGTAGAAATGTAAAGGTATTCAGGCGAGGCTATCGCAGTCATGGACACTGATGCAGAAATGTAAAGGTATCCGGGCGAGGTTGTCGCAGTCACGGATACTGATACAGAAAAGTAAAGGAATCCGGGCGAGGCTATCGCAGTCACGGACGCTGATGCAGAAATGTAAAGGAATCCGAGCGAGGCTATCGTAGTCACGGATACTGATACAGAAAAGTAAAGGAATCCGGGCGAGGCTATCGTAGGTACGGATGCTGATGTAGAAATGTAAAGGTATTCAGGGCGAGGCTGTCGCAGTCACTGATAGTGATACAGAAAAGTAAAGGAACCCGGGTGAGGCTATCGCCGTCACGGACGCTGATGCAGAAATGTAAAGGTACTCAGGCGCGGCTATCGCAGTCACGGACGCTGATGCAGAAATGTAAAGGTATCCGGGCGAGGCTAGCGCAATCACGGATCCTGATGAAGAAAATAAAGGTATTCGGGCGAGGCTATCGCAGTCACGGACGCTGATGGAGAAATGTAAAGGTATCCGGGCGAGGCTATCGTAGTCACGGATGCTGATGTAGAAATGTAAAGGTATTCAGGACAGGCTATCGCAGTCACGTACGCTGATGCAGAAATGTAAAGGTATCCGGGCGAGGCTTTGGCAGTCACGGACGCTGATGCAGAAATGTAAAGGTATCCGGGCGAGGCTAGCGCAATCATGGATCTTGATGAAGAAAATAAAGGTATCCGGGCGAGGCTATCGCAGTCACGGACAATGATGCAGAAATGTAAAGATATCCGGGCGAGGCTATCGTAGTCACGGATGCTGATGTAGAAATGTAAAGGTATTCAGGCGAGGCTATCGCAGTCACGGACGCTGATGCAGAAATGTAAAGGTATCCGGGCGAGGCTACCGCAATCACGGATCCTGATGAAGAAAATAAAGGTATTCGGGCGAGGCTATCGCAGTCACGTACGCTGATGCAGAAATGTAAAGGTATCTGGGCGAGGCTGTCGCACTCACGGATACTGATACAGAAATGTAAAGGTATCCAGGCGAGGCTTTCGCAGTCACGGACGCTGATGCAGAAATGTAAAGGTATCCGGGCGAGGCTAGCGCAATCATGGATCTTGATGAAGAAAATAAAGGTATCCGGGCGAGGCTATCGCAGTCACGGACAATGATGCAGAAATGTAAAGATATCCGGGCGAGGCTATCGTAGTCACGGATGCTGATGTAGAAATGTAAAGGTATTCAGGCGAGGCTATCGCAGTCACGGACGCTGATGCAGAAATGTAAAGGTATCCGGGCGAGGCTGTCGCAGTCACGGATACTGATACAGAAATGTAAAGGTATCCGGGCAAGACTTTCGCAGTCACGGACGCTGATGCAGAAATGTAAAAGTATCCGTGCGAGGCTGTCGCAGTCACTGATACTGATACAGAAAAGTAAAGGAATCCGGGCGAGGCTATCGTAGTCACGGATACTGATTCAGAAAAGTAAAGGAATCCGGGCGAGGCTATCGTAGGCACGGATGCTGATGTAGAAATGTAAAGGTATTCAGGCGAGGCTATCGCAGTCACGGACGCTGATGCAGAAATGTAAAGGTATCCAGGCGAGGTTGTCGCAGTCACGGATACTAATACAGAAAAGTAAAGGAATCCGGGCGAGGCTATCGTAGTCACGGATACTGATACAGAAAAGTAAAGGAATCCGGGCGAGGCTATCGTAGGCACGGATGCTGATGTAGAAATGTAAAGGTATTCAGGCGAGGCTATCGCAGTCATGGACACTGATGCAGAAATGTAAAGGTATCCGGGCGAGGTTGTCGCAGTCACGGATACTGATACAGAAAAGTAAAGGAATCCGGGCGAGGCTATAGCAGTCACGGACGCTGATGCAGAAATGTAAAGGAATCCGAGCGAGGCTATCGTAGTCACGGATACTGATACAGAAAAGTAAAGGAATCCGGGCGAGGCTATCGTAGGTACGGATGCTGATGTAGAAATGTAAAGGTATTCAGGGCGAGGCTGTCGCAGTCACTGATAGTGATACAGAAAAGTAAAGGAACCCGGGTGAGGCTATCGCCGTCACGGACGCTGATGCAGAAATGTAAAGGTACTCAGGCGCGGCTATCGCAGTCACGGACGCTGATGCAGAAATGTAAAGGTATCCGGGCGAGGCTAGCGCAATCACGGATCCTGATGAAGAAAATAAAGGTATTCGGGCGAGGCTATCGCAGTCACGGACGCTGATGGAGAAATGTAAAGGTATCCGGGCGAGGCTATCGTAGTCACGGATGCTGATGTAGAAATGTAAAGGTATTCAGGACAGGCTATCGCAGTCACGTACGCTGATGCAGAAATGTAAAGGTATCTGGGCGAGGCTGTCGCAGTCACGGATACTGATACAGAAATGTAAAGGTATCCGGGCGAGGCTTTGGCAGTCACGGACGCTGATGCAGAAATGTAAAGGTATCCGGGCGAGGCTAGCGCAATCATGGATCTTGATGAAGAAAATAAAGGTATCCGGGCGAGGCTATCGCAGTCACGGACAATGATGCAGAAATGTAAAGATATCCGGGCGAGGCTATCGTAGTCACGGATGCTGATGTAGAAATGTAAAGGTATTCAGGCGAGGCTATCGCAGTCACGGACGCTGATGCAGAAATGTAAAGGTATCCGGGCGAGGCTGTTGCAGTCACGGATACTGATACAGAAATGAAAAGGTATCCGGGCAAGACTTTCGCAGTCACGGACGCTGATGCAGAAATGTAAAAGTATCCGGGCGAGGCTGTCGCAGTCACTGATACTGATACAGAAAAGTAAAGGAATCCGGGTGAGGCTATCGCCGTCACGGACGCTGATGCAGAAATGTAAAGGTACTCAGGCGCGGCTATCGCAGTCACGGACGCTGATGCAGAAATGTAAAGGTATCCGGGCGAGGCTAGCGCAATCACGGATCCTGATGAAGAAAATAAAGGTATTCGGGCGAGGCTATCGCAGTCACGGACGCTGATGCAGAAATGTAAAGGTATCCGGGCAAGGCTATCGTAGTCACGGATGCTGATGTAAAATTGTAAAGGTATTCAGGCGAGGCTATCGCAGTCACGTACGCTGATGCAGAAATGTAAAGGAATCCGGGCGAGGCTATCGTAGTCACGGATACTGATACAGAAAAGTAAAGGAATCCGGGCGAGGCTATCGTAGGCACGGATGCTGATGTAGAAATGTATAGGTATTCAGGCGAGGCTATCGCAGTCACGGACGCTGATGCAGAAATGTAAAGGTATCCGGGCGAGGTTGTCGCAGTCACGGATACTGATACAGAAAAGTAAAGGAATCCGGGAGAGGCTATCGCAGTCACGGACGCTGATGCAGAAATGTAAAGGAATCCGAGCGAGGCTATCGTAGTCACGGATACTGATACAGAAAAGTAAAGGAATCCGGGCGAGGCTATCGTAGTCACGGATACTGATACACAAAAGTAAAGGAATCCGGGCGAGGCTATCGTAGTCACGGATGCTGATGTAGAAATGTAAAGGTATTCAGTCGAGGCTATCGCAGTCACGGACGCTGATGCAGAAATGTAAAGGTATCCGGGCGAGGCTACCGCAATCACGGATCCTGATGAAGAAAATAAAGGTATTCGGGCGAGGCTATCGCAGTCACGTACGCTGATGCAGAAATGTAAAGGTATCTGGGCGAGGCTGTCGCACTCACGGATACTGATACAGAAATGTAAAGGTATCCAGGCGAGGCTTTCGCAGTCACGGACGCTGATGCAGAAATGTAAAGGTATCCGGGCGAGGCTAGCGCAATCATGGATCTTGATGAAGAAAATAAAGGTATCCGGGCGAGGCTATCGCAGTCACGGACAATGATGCAGAAATGTAAAGATATCCGGGCGAGGCTATCGTAGTCACGGATGCTGATGTAGAAATGTAAAGGTATTCAGGCGAGGCTATCGCAGTCACGGACGCTGATGCAGAAATGTAAAGGTATCCGGGCGAGGCTGTCGCAGTCACGGATACTGATACAGAAATGTAAAGGTATCCGGGCAAGACTTTCGCAGTCACGGACGCTGATGCAGAAATGTAAAAGTATCCGTGCGAGGCTGTCGCAGTCACTGATACTGATACAGAAAAGTAAAGGAATCCGGGCGAGGCTATCGTAGTCACGGATACTGATTCAGAAAAGTAAAGGAATCCGGGCGAGGCTATCGTAGGCACGGATGCTGATGTAGAAATGTAAAGGTATTCAGGCGAGGCTATCGCAGTCACGGACGCTGATGCAGAAATGTAAAGGTATCCAGGCGAGGTTGTCGCAGTCACGGATACTAATACAGAAAAGTAAAGGAATCCGGGCGAGGCTATCGTAGTCACGGATACTGATACAGAAAAGTAAAGGAATCCGGGCGAGGCTATCGTAGGCACGGATGCTGATGTAGAAATGTAAAGGTATTCAGGCGAGGCTATCGCAGTCATGGACACTGATGCAGAAATGTAAAGGTATCCGGGCGAGGTTGTCGCAGTCACGGATACTGATACAGAAAAGTAAAGGAATCCGGGCGAGGCTATCGCAGTCACGGACGCTGATGCAGAAATGTAAAGGAATCCGAGCGAGGCTATCGTAGTCACGGATACTGATACAGAAAAGTAAAGGAATCCGGGCGAGGCTATCGTAGGTACGGATGCTGATGTAGAAATGTAAAGGTATTCAGGGCGAGGCTGTCGCAGTCACTGATAGTGATACAGAAAAGTAAAGGAACCCGGGTGAGGCTATCGCCGTCACGGACGCTGATGCAGAAATGTAAAGGTACTCAGGCGCGGCTATCGCAGTCACGGACGCTGATGCAGAAATGTAAAGGTATCCGGGCGAGGCTAGCGGAATCACGGATCCTGATGAAGAAAATAAAGGTATTCGGGCGAGGCTATCGCAGTCACGGACGCTGATGGAGAAATGTAAAGGTATCCGGGCGAGGCTATCGTAGTCACGGATGCTGATGTAGAAATGTAAAGGTATTCAGGACAGGCTATCGCAGTCACGTACGCTGATGCAGAAATGTAAAGGTATCTGGGCGAGGCTGTCGCAGTCACGGATACTGATACAGAAATGTAAAGGTATCCGGGCGAGGCTTTGGCAGTCACGGACGCTGATGCAGAAATGTAAAGGTATCCGGGCGAGGCTAGCGCAATCATGGATCTTGATGAAGAAAATAAAGGTATCCGGGCGAGGCTATCGCAGTCACGGACAATGATGCAGAAATGTAAAGATATCCGGGCGAGGCTATCGTAGTCACGGATGCTGATGTAGAAATGTAAAGGTATTCAGGCGAGGCTATCGCAGTCACGGACGCTGATGCAGAAATGTAAAGGTATCCGGGCGAGGCTGTTGCAGTCACGGATACTGATACAGAAATGAAAAGGTATCCGGGCAAGACTTTCGCAGTCACGGACGCTGATGCAGAAATGTAAAAGTATCCGGGCGAGGCTGTCGCAGTCACTGATACTGATACAGAAAAGTAAAGGAATCCGGGTGAGGCTATCGCCGTCACGGACGCTGATGCAGAAATGTAAAGGTACTCAGGCGCGGCTATCGCAGTCACGGACGCTGATGCAGAAATGTAAAGGTATCCGGGCGAGGCTAGCGCAATCACGGATCCTGATGAAGAAAATAAAGGTATTCGGGCGAGGCTATCGCAGTCACGGACGCTGATGCAGAAATGTAAAGGTATCCGGGCGAGGCTATCGTAGTCACGGATGCTGATGTAAAATTGTAAAGGTATTCAGGCGAGGCTATCGCAGTCACGTACGCTGATGCAGAAATGTAAAGGAATCCGGGCGAGGCTATCGTAGTCACGGATACTGATACAGAAAAGTAAAGGAATCCGGGCGAGGCTATCGTAGGCACGGATGCTGATGTAGAAATGTATAGGTATTCAGGCGAGGCTATCGTAGTCACGGACGCTGATGCAGAAATGTAAAGGTATCCGGGCGAGGTTGTCGCAGTCACGGATACTGATACAGAAAAGTAAAGGAATCCGGGAGAGGCTATCGCAGTCACGGACGCTGATGCAGAAATGTAAAGGAATCCGAGCGAGGCTATCGTAGTCACGGATACTGATACAGAAAAGTAAAGGAATCCGGGCGAGGCTATCGTAGTCACGGATACTGATACACAAAAGTAAAGGAATCCGGGCGAGGCTATCGTAGTCACGGATGCTGATGTAGAAATGTAAAGGTATTCAGTCGAGGCTATCGCAGTCACGGACGCTGATGCAGAAATGTAAAGGTATCCGGGCGAGGCTACCGCAATCACGGATCCTGATGAAGAAAATAAAGGTATTCGGGCGAGGCTATCGCAGTCACGTACGCTGATGCAGAAATGTAAAGGTATCTGGGCGAGGCTGTCGCACTCACGGATACTGATACAGAAATGTAAAGGTATCCAGGCGAGGCTTTCGCAGTCACGGACGCTGATGCAGAAATGTAAAGGTATCCGGGCGAGGCTAGCGCAATCATGGATCTTGATGAAGAAAATAAAGGTATCCGGGCGAGGCTATCGCAGTCACGGACAATGATGCAGAAATGTAAAGATATCCGGGCGAGGCTATCGTAGTCACGGATGCTGATGTAGAAATGTAAAGGTATTCAGGCGAGGCTATCGCAGTCACGGACGCTGATGCAGAAATGTAAAGGTATCCGGGCGAGGCTGTCGCAGTCACGGATACTGATACAGAAATGTAAAGGTATCCGGGCAAGACTTTCGCAGTCACGGACGCTGATGCAGAAATGTAAAAGTATCCGGGCGAGGCTGTCGCAGTCACTGATACTGATACAGAAAAGTAAAGGAATCCGGGTGAGGCTATCGCCGTCACGGACGCTGATGCAGAAATGTAAAGGTACTCAGTCGCGGCTATCGCAGTCACGGACGCTGATGCAGAAATGTAAAGGTATCCGGGCGAGGCTAGCGCAATCACGGATCCTGATGAAGAAAATAAAGGTATTCGGGCGAGGCTATCGCAGTCACGGACGCTGATGCAGAAATGTAAAGGTATCCGGGCGAGGCTATCGTAGTCACGGATGCTGAAGTAGAAATGTAAAGGTATTCAGGCGAGGCTATCGCAGTCACGTACGCTGATGCAGAAATGTCAAGGAATCCGGGCGAGGCTATCGTAGTCACGGATACTGATTCAGAAAAGTAAAGGAATCCGGGCGAGGCTATCGTAGGCACGGATGCTGATGTAGAAATGTAAAGGTATTCAGGCGAGGCTATCGCAGTCACGGACGCTGATGCAGAAATGTAAAGGTATCCAGGCGAGGTTGTCGCAGTCACGGATACTGATACAGAAAAGTAAAGGAATCCGGGCGAGGCTATCGTAGTCACGGATACTGATACAGAAAAGTAAAGGAATCCGGGCGAGGCTATCGTAGGCACGGATGCTGATGTAGAAATGTAAAGGTATTCAGGCGAGGCTATCGCAGTCATGGACACTGATGCAGAAATGTAAAGGTATCCGGGCGAGGTTGTCGCAGTCACGGATACTGATACAGAAAAGTAAAGGAATCCGGGCGAGGCTATCGCAGTCACGGACGCTGATGCAGAAATGTAAAGGAATCCGAGCGAGGCTATCGTAGTCACGGATACTGATACAGAAAAGTAAAGGAATCCGGGCGAGTCTATCGTAGGTACGGATGCTGATGTAGAAATGTAAAGGTATTCAGGGCGAGGCTGTCGCAGTCACTGATAGTGATACAGAAAAGTAAAGGAACCCGGGTGAGGCTATCGCCGTCACGGACGCTGATGCAGAAATGTAAAGGTACTCAGGCGCGGCTATCGCAGCCACGGACGCTGATGCAGAAATGTAAAGGTATCCGGGCGAGGCTAGCGCAATCACGGATCCTGATGAAGAAAATCAAGGTATTCGGGCGAGGCTATCGCAGTCACGGACGCTGATGGAGAAATGTAAAGGTATCCGGGCGAGGCTATCGTAGTCACGGATGCTGATGTAGAAATGTAAAGGTATTCAGGACAGGCTATCGCAGTCACGTACGCTGATGCAGAAATGTAAAGGTATCTGGGCGAGGCTGTCGCAGTCACGGATACTGATACAGAAATGTAAAGGTATCCGGGCGAGGCTTTGGCAGTCACGGACGCTGATGCAGAAATGTAAAGGTATCCGGGCGAGGCTAGCGCAATCATGGATCTTGATGAAGAAAATAAAGGTATCCGGGCGAGGCTATCGCAGTCACGGACAATGATGCAGAAATGTAAAGATATCCGGGCGAGGCTATCGTAGTCACGGATGCTGATGTAGAAATGTAAAGGTATTCAGGCGAGGCTATCGCAGTCACGGACGCTGATGCAGAAATGTAAAGGTATCCGGGCGAGGCTGTTGCAGTCACGGATACTGATACAGAAATGAAAAGGTATCCGGGCAAGACTTTCGCAGTCACGGACGCTGATGCAGAAATGTAAAAGTATCCGGGCGAGGCTGTCGCAGTCACTGATACTGATACAGAAAAGTAAAGGAATTCGGGTGAGGCTATCGCCGTCACGGACGCTGATGCAGAAATGTAAAGGTACTCAGGCGCGGCTATCGCAGTCACGGACGCTGATGCAGAAATGTAAAGGTATCCGGGCGAGGCTAGCGCAATCACGGATCCTGATGAAGAAAATAAAGGTATTCGGGCGAGGCTATCGCAGTCACGGACGCTGATGCAGAAATGTAAAGGTATCCGGGCGAGGCTATCGTAGTCACGGATGCTGATGTAAAATTGTAAAGGTATTCAGGCGAGGCTATCGCAGTCACGTACGCTGATGCAGAAATGTAAAGGAATCCGGGCGAGGCTATCGTAGTCACGGATACTGATACAGAAAAGTAAAGGAATCCGGGCGAGGCTATCGTAGGCACGGATGCTGATGTAGAAATGTATAGGTATTCAGGCGAGGCTATCGTAGTCACGGACGCTGATGCAGAAATGTAAAGGTATCCGGGCGAGGTTGTCGCAGTCACGGATACTGATACAGAAAAGTAAAGGAATCCGGGAGAGGCTATCGCAGTCACGGACGCTGATGCAGAAATGTAAAGGAATCCGAGCGAGGCTATCGTAGTCACGGATACTGATACAGAAAAGTAAAGGAATCCGGGCGAGGCTATCGTAGTCACGGATACTGATACACAAAAGTAAAGGAATCCGGGCGAGGCTATCGTAGTCACGGATGCTGATGTAGAAATGTAAAGGTATTCAGTCGAGGCTATCGCAGTCACGGACGCTGATGCAGAAATGTAAAGGTATCCGGGCGAGGCTACCGCAATCACGGATCCTGATGAAGAAAATAAAGGTATTCGGGCGAGGCTATCGCAGTCACGTACGCTGATGCAGAAATGTAAAGGTATCTGGGCGAGGCTGTCGCACTCACGGATACTGATACAGAAATGTAAAGGTATCCAGGCGAGGCTTTCGCAGTCACGGACGCTGATGCAGAAATGTAAAGGTATCCGGGCGAGGCTAGCGCAATCATGGATCTTGATGAAGAAAATAAAGGTATCCGGGCGAGGCTATCGCAGTCACGGACAATGATGCAGAAATGTAAAGATATCCGGGCGAGGCTATCGTAGTCACGGATGCTGATGTAGAAATGTAAAGGTATTCAGGCGAGGCTATCGCAGTCACGGACGCTGATGCAGAAATGTAAAGGTATCCGGGCGAGGCTGTCGCAGTCACGGATACTGATACAGAAATGTAAAGGTATCCGGGCAAGACTTTCGCAGTCACGGACGCTGATGCAGAAATGTAAAAGTATCCGGGCGAGGCTGTCGCAGTCACTGATACTGATACAGAAAAGTAAAGGAATCCGGGTGAGGCTATCGCCGTCACGGACGCTGATGCAGAAATGTAAAGGTACTCAGTCGCGGCTATCGCAGTCACGGACGCTGATGCAGAAATGTAAAGGTATCCGGGCGAGGCTAGCGCAATCACGGATCCTGATGAAGAAAATAAAGGTATTCGGGCGAGGCTATCGCAGTCACGGACGCTGATGCAGAAATGTAAAGGTATCCGGGCGAGGCTATCGTAGTCACGGATGCTGAAGTAGAAATGTAAAGGTATTCAGGCGAGGCTATCGCAGTCACGTACGCTGATGCAGAAATGTCAAGGAATCCGGGCGAGGCTATCGTAGTCACGGATACTGATTCAGAAAAGTAAAGGAATCCGGGCGAGGCTATCGTAGGCACGGATGCTGATGTAGAAATGTAAAGGTATTCAGGCGAGGCTATCGCAGTCACGGACGCTGATGCAGAAATGTAAAGGTATCCAGGCGAGGTTGTCGCAGTCACGGATACTGATACAGAAAAGTAAAGGAATCCGGGCGAGGCTATCGTAGTCACGGATACTGATACAGAAAAGTAAAGGAATCCGGGCGAGGCTATCGTAGGCACGGATGCTGATGTAGAAATGTAAAGGTATTCAGGCGAGGCTATCGCAGTCATGGACACTGATGCAGAAATGTAAAGGTATCCGGGCGAGGTTGTCGCAGTCACGGATACTGATACAGAAAAGTAAAGGAATCCGGGCGAGGCTATCGCAGTCACGGACGCTGATGCAGAAATGTAAAGGAATCCGAGCGAGGCTATCGTAGTCACGGATACTGATACAGAAAAGTAAAGGAATCCGGGCGAGTCTATCGTAGGTACGGATGCTGATGTAGAAATGTAAAGGTATTCAGGGCGAGGCTGTCGCAGTCACTGATAGTGATACAGAAAAGTAAAGGAACCCGGGTGAGGCTATCGCCGTCACGGACGCTGATGCAGAAATGTAAAGGTACTCAGGCGCGGCTATCGCAGCCACGGACGCTGATGCAGAAATGTAAAGGTATCCGGGCGAGGCTAGCGCAATCACGGATCCTGATGAAGAAAATAAAGGTATTCGGGCGAGGCTATCGCAGTCACGGACGCTGATGGAGAAATGTAAAGGTATCCGGGCGAGGCTATCGTAGTCACGGATGCTGATGTAGAAATGTAAAGGTATTCAGGACAGGCTATCGCAGTCACGTACGCTGATGCAGAAATGTAAAGGTATCTGGGCGAGGCTGTCGCAGTCACGGATACTGATACAGAAATGTAAAGGTATCCGGGCGAGGCTTTGGCAGTCACGGACGCTGATGCAGAAATGTAAAGGTATCCGGGCGAGGCTAGCGCAATCATGGATCTTGATGAAGAAAATAAAGGTATCCGGGCGAGGCTATCGCAGTCACGGACAATGATGCAGAAATGTAAAGATATCCGGGCGAGGCTATCGTAGTCACGGATGCTGATGTAGAAATGTAAAGGTATTCAGGCGAGGCTATCGCAGTCATGGACGCTGATGCAGAAATGTAAAGGTATCCGGGCGAGGCTGTTGCAGTCACGGATACTGATACAGAAATGTAAAGGTATCCGGGCAAGACTTTCGCAGTCACGGACGCTGATGCAGAAATGTAAAAGTATCCGGGCGAGGCTGTCGCAGTCACTGATACTGATACAGAAAAGTAAAGGAATCCGGGTGAGGCTATCGCCGTCACGGACGCTGATGCAGAAATGTAAAGGTATCCGGGCGAGGCTAGCGCAATCACGGATCCTGATGAAGAAAATAAAGGTATTCGGGCGAGGCTATCGCAGTCACGGACGCTGATGCAGAAATGTAAAGGTATCCGGGCGAGGCTATCGTAGTCACGGATGCTGATGTAAAATTGTAAAGGTATTCAGGCGAGGCTATCGCAGTCACGTACGCTGATGCAGAAATGTAAAGGAATCCGGGCGAGGCTATCGTAGTCACGGATACTGATACAGAAAAGTAAAGGAATCCGGGCGAGGCTATCGTAGGCACGGATGCTGATGTAGAAATGTATAGGTATTCAGGCGAGGCTATCGCAGTCACGGACGCTGATGCAGAAATGTAAAGGTATCCGGGCGAGGTTGTCGCAGTCACGGATACTGATACAGAAAAGTAAAGGAATCCGGGAGAGGCTATCGCAGTCACGGACGCTGATGCAGAAATGTAAAGGAATCCGAGCGAGGCTATCGTAGTCACGGATACTGATACAGAAAAGTAAAGGAATCCGGGCGAGGCTATCGTAGTCACGGATACTGATACACAAAAGTAAAGGAATCCGGGCGAGGCTATCGTAGTCACGGATGCTGATGTAGAAATGTAAAGGTATTCAGTCGAGGCTATCGCAGTCACGGACGCTGATGCAGAAATGTAAAGGTATCCGGGCGAGGCTACCGCAATCACGGATCCTGATGAAGAAAATAAAGGTATTCGGGCGAGGCTATCGCAGTCACGTACGCTGATGCAGAAATGTAAAGGTATCTGGGCGAGGCTGTCGCACTCACGGATACTGATACAGAAATGTAAAGGTATCCAGGCGAGGCTTTCGCAGTCACGGACGCTGATGCAGAAATGTAAAGGTATCCGGGCGAGGCTAGCGCAATCATGGATCTTGATGAAGAAAATAAAGGTATCCGGGCGAGGCTATCGCAGTCACGGACAATGATGCAGAAATGTAAAGATATCCGGGCGAGGCTATCGTAGTCACGGATGCTGATGTAGAAATGTAAAGGTATTCAGGCGAGGCTATCGCAGTCACGGACGCTGATGCAGAAATGTAAAGGTATCCGGGCGAGGCTGTCGCAGTCACGGATACTGATACAGAAATGTAAAGGTATCCGGGCAAGACTTTCGCAGTCACGGACGCTGATGCAGAAATGTAAAAGTATCCAGGCGAGGCTGTCGCAGTCACTGATACTGATACAGAAAAGTAAAGGAATCCGGGTGAGGCTATCGCCGTCACGGACGCTGACGCAGAAATGTAAAGGTACTCAGTCGCGGCTATCGCAGTCACGGACGCTGATGCAGAAATGTAAAGGTATCCGGGCGAGGCTAGCGCAATCACGGATCCTGATGAAGAAAATAAAGGTATTCGGGCGAGGCTATCGCAGTCACGGACGCTGATGCAGAAATGTAAAGGTATCCGGGCGAGGCTATCGTAGTCACGGATGCTGAAGTAGAAATGTAAAGGTATTCAGGCGAGGCTATCGCAGTCACGTACGCTGATGCAGAAATGTCAAGGAATCCGGGCGAGGCTATCGTAGTCACGGATACTGATTCAGAAAAGTAAAGGAATCCGGGCGAGGCTATCGTAGGCACAGATGCTGATGTAGAAATGTAAAGGTATTCAGGCGAGGCTATCGCAGTCACGGACGCTGATGCAGAAATGTAAAGGTATCCAGGCGAGGTTGTCGCAGTCACGGATACTGATACAGAAAAGTAAAGGAATCCGGGCGAGGCTATCGTAGTCACGGATACTGATACAGAAAAGTAAAGGAATCCGGGCGAGGCTATCGTAGGCACGGATGCTGATGTAGAAATGTAAAGGTATTCAGGCGAGGCTATCGCAGTCATGGACACTGATGCAGAAATGTAAAGGTATCCGGGCGAGGTTGTCGCAGTCACGGATACTGATACAGAAAAGTAAAGGAATCCGGGCGAGGCTATCGCAGTCACGGACGCTGATGCAGAAATGTAAAGGAATCCGAGCGAGGCTATCGTAGTCACGGATACTGATACAGAAAAGTAAAGGAATCCGGGCGAGGCTATCGTAGGTACGGATGCTGATGTAGAAATGTAAAGGTATTCAGGGCGAGGCTGTCGCAGTCACTGATAGTGATACAGAAAAGTAAAGGAACCCGGGTGAGGCTATCGCCGTCACGGACGCTGATGCAGAAATGTAAAGGTACTCAGGCGCGGCTATCGCAGTCACGGACGCTGATGCAGAAATGTAAAGGTATCCGGGCGAGGCTAGCGCAATCACGGATCCTGATGAAGAAAATAAAGGTATTCGGGCGAGGCTATCGCAGTCACGGACGCTGATGCAGAAATGTAAAGGTATCCGGGCGAGGCTATCGTAGTCACGGATGCTGATGTAGAAATGTAAAGGTATTCAGGACAGGCTATCGCAGTCAAGTACGCTGATGCAGAAATGTAAAGGTATCTGGGCGAGGCTGTCGCAGTCACGGATACTGATACAGAAATGTAAAGGTATCCGGGCAAGACTTTCGTAGTCACGGACGCTGATGCAGAAATGTAAAGGTATCCGGGCGAGGCTATCGTAGTCACGGATGCTGATGTTGAAATGTAAAGGTATTCAGGCGAGGCTATCGCAGTCACGTACGCTGATGCAGAAATGTAAAGGAATCCGGGCGAGGCTATCGTAGTCACGGATACTGATACAGAAAAGTAAAGGAATCCGGGCGAGGCTATCGTAGGCACGGATGCTGATGTAGAAATGTAAAGGTATTCAGGCGAGGCTATCGCAGTCACGGACGCTGATGCAGAAATGTAAAGGTATCCGGGCGAGGTTGTCGCAGTCACGGATACTGATACAGAAAAGTAAAGGAATCCGGGAGAGGCTATCGCAGTCACGGACGCTGATGCAGAAATGTAAAGGAATCCGAGCGAGGCTATCGTCGTCACGGATACTGATACAGAAAAGTAAAGGAATCCGGGCGAGGCTATCGTAGTCACGGATACTGATACACAAAAGTAAAGGAATCCGGGCGAGGCTATCGTAGTCACGGATGCTGATGTAGAAATGTAAAGGTATTCAGTCGAGGCTATCGCAGTCACGGACGCTGATGCAGAAATGTAAAGGTATCCAGGCGAGGCTGTTGCAGTCACGGATACTGATACAGAAAAGTAAAGGAATCCGGGCGAGGCTATCGCAGTCACGGACGCTGATGCAGAAATGTAAAGGTATCCGGGCGAGGCTGTCGTAGTCACGGATACTGATACAGAAAAGTAAAGGTATCCAGGCGAGGCTGTCTCAGTCACGGATACTGATACAGAAAAGTAAAGGAATCCGGGCGAGGCTATCGCAGTCACGGACGCTGATGCAGAAAAGTAAAGGTATCCGGGCGAGCCTATCGCAGTCATGGACTCTGATGCAGAAATGTAAAGGAATCCGAGCGAGGCTATCGTAGTCACGGATACTGATACAGAAAAGTAAAGGAATCCGGGCGAGGCTATCGTAGTCACGGATGCTGATGTAGAAATGTAAAGGTATTCAGGCGAGGCTATCGCAGTCACGGACGCTGATGCAGAAACGTAAAGGTATCCGGGCGAGGCTGTCGCAGTCACTGATACTGATACAGAAAAGTAAAGGAATCCGGGTGAGGCTATCGCCGTCACGGACGCTGATGCAGAAATGTAAAGGTACTCAGGCGCGGCTATCGCAGTCACGGACGCTGATGCAGAAATGTAAAGGTATCCGGGCGAGGCTAGCGCAATCACGGATCCTGATGAAGAAAATAAAGGTATTCGGGCGAGGCTATCGCAGTCACGTACGCTGATGCAGAAATGTAAAGGTATCGGGGCGAGGCTGTCGCAGTCACGGATACTGATACAGAAATGTAAAGGTATCCGGGCGAGGCTTTCGCAGTCACGGACGCTGATGCAGAAATGTAAAGGTATCCGGGCGAGGCTAGCGCAATCATGGATCTTGATGAAGAAAATAAAGTTATCCGGGCGAGGCTATCGCCGTCACGGACGCTGATGCAGAAATGTAAAGGTACTCAGGCGCGGCTATCGCAGTCACGGACGCTGATGCAGAAATGTAAAGGTATCCGGGCGAGGCTAGCGCAATCACGGATCCTGATGAAGAAAATAAAGGTATTCGGGCGAGGCTATCGCAGTCACGGACGCTGATGCAGAAATGTAAAGGTATCCGGGCGAGGCTATCGTAGTCACGGATGCTGATGTAGAAATGTAAAGGTATTCAGGACAGGCTATCGCAGTCACGTACGCTGATGCAGAAATGTAAAGGTATCTGGGCGAGGCTGTCGCAGTCACGGATACTGATACAGAAATGTAAAGGTATCCGGGCGAGGCTTTCGCAGTCACGGACGCTGATGCAGAAATGTAAAGGTATCCGGGCGAGGCTAGCGCAATCATGGATCTTGATGAAGAAAATAAAGGTATCCGGGCGAGGCTATCGCAGTCACGGACAATGATGCAGAAATGTAAAGATATCCGGGCGAGGCTATCGTAGTCACGGATGCTGATGTAGAAATGTAAAGGTATTCAGGCGAGGCTATTGCAGTCACGGACGCTGATGCAGAAATGTAAAGGTATCCGGGCGAGGCTAGCGCAATCACGGATCCTGATGAAGAAAATAAAGGTATTCGGGCGAGGCTATCGCAGTCACGGACGCTGATGCAGAAATGTAAAGGTATCCGGGCGAGGCTATCGTAGTCACGGATGCTGATGTTGAAATGTAAAGGTATTCAGGCGAGGCTATCGCAGTCACGGACGCTGATGCAGAAATGTAAAGGAATCCGGGCGAGGCTATCGTCGTCACGGATACTGATACAGAAAAGTAAAGGAATCCGGGCGAGGCTATCGTAGTCACGGATACTGATACACAAAAGTAAAGGAATCCGGGCGAGGCTATCGTAGTCACGGATGCTGATGTAGAAATGTAAAGGTATTCAGTCGAGGCTATCGCAGTCACGGACGCTGATGCAGAAATGTAAAGGTATCCAGGCGAGGCTGTTGCAGTCACGGATACTGATACAGAAAAGTAAAGGAATCCGGGCGAGGCTATCGCAGTCACGGACGCTGATGCAGAAATGTAAAGGTATCCGGGCGAGGCTGTCGTAGTCACGGATTCTGATACAGAAAAGTAAAGGTATCCAGGCGAGGCTGTCTCAGTCACGGATACTGATACAGAAAAGTAAAGGAATCCGGGCGAGGCTATCGCAGTCACGGACGCTGATGCAGAAAAGTAAAGGTATCCGGGCGAGCCTATCGCAGTCATGGACTCTGATGCAGAAATGTAAAGGAATCCGAGCGAGGCTATCGTAGTCACGGATACTGATACAGAAAAGTAAAGGAATCCGGGCGAGGCTATCGTAGTCACGGATGCTGATGTAGAAATGTAAAGGTATTCAGGCGAGGCTATCGCAGTCACGGACGCTGATGCAGAAACGTAAAGGTATCCGGGCGAGGCTGTCGCAGTCACTGATACTGATACAGAAAAGTAAAGGAATCCGGGTGAGGCTATCGCCGTCACGGACGCTGATGCAGAAATGTAAAGGTACTCAGGCGCGGCTATCGCAGTCACGGACGCTGATGCAGAAATGTAAAGGTACTCAGGCGCGGCTATCGCAGTCACGGACGCTGATGCAGAAATGTAAAGGTATCCGGGCGAGGCTAGCGCAATCACGGATCCTGATGAAGAAAATAAAGGTATTCGGGCGAGGCTATCGCAGTCACGTACGCTGATGCAGAAATGTAAAGGTATCGGGGCGAGGTTGTCGCAGTCACGGATACTGATACAGAAATGTAAAGGTATCCGGGCGAGGCTTTCGCAGTCACGGACGCTGATGCAGAAATGTAAAGGTATCCGGGCGAGGCTAGCGCAATCATGGATCTTGATGAAGAAAATAAAGTTATCCGGGCGAGGCTATCGCCGTCACGGACGCTGATGCAGAAATGTAAAGGTACTCAGGCGCGGCTATCGCAGTCACGGACGCTGATGCAGAAATGTAAAGGTATCCGGGCGAGGCTAGCGCAATCACGGATCCTGATGAAGAAAATAAAGGTATTCGGGCGAGGCTATCGCAGTCACGGACGCTGATGCAGAAATGTAAAGGTATCCGGCCGAGGCTATCGTAGTCACGGATGCTGATGTAGAAATGTAAAGGTATTCAGGACAGGCTATCGCAGTCACGTACGCTGATGCAGAAATGTAAAGGTATCTGGGCGAGGCTGTCGCAGTCACGGATACTGATACAGAAATGTAAAGGTATCCGGGCGAGGCTTTCGCAGTCACGGACGCTGATGCAGAAATGTAAAGGTATCCGGGCGAGGCTAGCGCAATCATGGATCTTGATGAAGAAAATAAAGGTATCCGGGCGAGGCTATCGCAGTCACGGACAATGATGCAGAAATGTAAAGATATCCGGGCGAGGCTATCGTAGTCACGGATGCTGATGTAGAAATGTAAAGGTATTCAGGCGAGGCTATTGCAGTCACGGACGCTGATGCAGAAATGTAAAGGTATCCGGGCGAGGCTAGCGCAATCACGGATCCTGATGAAGAAAATAAAGGTATTCGGGCGAGGCTATCGCAGTCACGGACGCTGATGCAGAAATGTAAAGGTATCCGGGCGAGGCTATCGTAGTCACGGATGCTGATGTTGAAATGTAAAGGTATTCAGGCGAGGCTATCGCTGTCACGTACGCTGATGCAGAAATGTAAAGGAATCCGGGCGAGGCTATCGTAGTCACGGATACTGATACAGAAAAGTAAAGGAATCCGGGCGAGGCTATCGTAGGCACGGATGCTGATGTAGAAATGTAAAGGTATTCAGGCGAGGCTATCGCAGTCACGGACGCTGATGCAGAAATGTAAAGGTATCCGGGCGAGGTTGTCGCAGTCACGGATACTGATACAGAAAAGTAAAGGAATCCGGGAGAGGCTATCGCAGTCACGGACGCTGATGCAGAAATGTAAAGGAATCCGAGCGAGGCTATCGTCGTCACGGATACTGATACAGAAAAGTAAAGGAATCCGGGCGAGGCTATCGTAGTCACGGATACTGATACACAAAAGTAAAGGAATCCGGGCGAGGCTATCGTAGTCACGGATGCTGATGTAGAAATGTAAAGGTATTCAGTCGAGGCTATCGCAGTCACGGACGCTGATGCAGAAATGTAAAGGTATCCGGGCGAGGCTGTTGCAGTCACGGATACTGATACAGAAAAGTAAAGGAATCCGGGCGAGGCTATCGCAGTCACGGACGCTGATGCAGAAATGTAAAGGTATCCGGGCGAGGCTGTCGTAGTCACGGATACTGATACAGAAAAGTAAAGGTATCCAGGCGAGGCTGTCTCAGTCACGGATACTGATACAGAAAAGTAAAGGAATCCGGGCGAGGCTATCGCAGTCACGGACGCTGATGCAGAAAAGTAAAGGTATCCGGGCGAGCCTATCGCAGTCATGGACTCTGATGCAGAAATGTAAAGGAATCCGAGCGAGGCTATCGTAGTCACGGATACTGATACAGAAAAGTAAAGGAATCCGGGCGAGGCTATCGTAGTCACATATGCTGATGTAGAAATGTAAAGGTATTCAGGCGAGGCTATCGCAGTCACGGACGCTGATGCAGAAACGTAAAGGTATCCGGGCGAGGCTGTCGCAGTCACTGATACTGATACAGAAAAGTAAAGGAATCCGGGTGAGGCTATCGCCGTCACGGACGCTGATGCAGAAATGTAAAGGTACTCAGGCGCGGCTATCGCAGTCACGGACGCTGATGCAGAAATGTAAAGGTACTCAGGCGCGGCTATCGCAGTCACGGACGCTGATGCAGAAATGTAAAGGTATCCGGGCGAGGCTAGCGCAATCACGGATCCTGATGAAGAAAATAAAGGTATTCGGGCGAGGCTATCGCAGTCACGTACGCTGATGCAGAAATGTAAAGGTATCTGGGCGAGGCTATCGCAGTCACGGATACTGATACAGAAATGTAAAGGTATCCGGGCGAGGCTTTCGCAGTCACGGACGCTGATGCAGAAATGTAAAGGTATCCGGGCGAGGCTAGCGCAATCATGGATCTTGATGAAGAAAATAAAGGTATCCGGGCGAGGCTATCGCCGTCACGGACGCTGATGCAGAAATGTAAAGGTACTCAGGCGCGGCTATCGCAGTCACGGACGCTGATGCAGAAATGTAAAGGTATCTGGGCGAGGCTAGCGCAATCACGGATCCTGATGAAGAAAATAAAGGTATTCGGGCGAGGCTATCGCAGTCACGGACGCTGATGCAGAAATGTAAAGGTATCCGGGCGAGGCTATCGTAGTCACGGATGCTGATGTAGAAATGTAAAGGTATTCAGGACAGGCTATCGCAGTCACGTACGCTGATGCAGAAATGTAAAGGTATCTGGGCGAGGCTGTCGCAGTCACGGATACTGATACAGAAATGTAAAGGTATCTGGGCGAGGCTTTCGCAGTCACGGACGCTGATGCAGAAATGTAAAGGTATCTGGGCGAGGCTGTCGTAGTCACGGATACTGATACACAAAAGTAAAGGAATCCGGGCGAGGCTATCGTAGTCACGGATGCTGATGTAGAAATGTAAAGGTATTCAGTCGAGGCTATCGCAGTCACGGACGCTGATGCAGAAATGTAAAGGTATCCAGGCGAGGCTGTGGCAGTCACGGATACTGATACAGAAAAGTAAAGGAATCCGGGCGAGGCTATCGCAGTCACGGACGCTGATGCAGAAATGTAAAGGTATCCGGGCGAGGCTGTCGTAGTCACGGATACTGATACAGAAAAGTAAAGGTATCCAGGCGAGGCTGTCTCAGTCACGGATACTGATACAGAAAAGTAAAGGAATCCGGGCGAGGCTATCGCAGTCACGGACGCTGATGCAGAAAAGTAAAGGTATCCGGGCGAGCCTATCGCAGTCATGGACTCTGATGCAGAAATGTAAAGGAATCCGAGCGAGGCTATCGTAGTCACGGATACTGATACAGAAAAGTAAAGGAATCTGGGCGAGGCTATCGTAGTCACGGATGCTGATGTAGAAATGTAAAGGTATTCAGGCGAGGCTATCGCAGTCACGGACGCAGATGCAGAAACGTAAAGGTATCCGGGCGAGGCTGTCGCAGTCACTGATACTGATACAGAAAAGTAAAGGAATCCGGGTGAGGCTATCGCCGTCACGGACGCTGATGCAGAAATGTAAAGGTACTCAGGCGCGGCTATCGCAGTCACGGACGCTGATGCAGAAATGTAAAGGTACTCAGGCGCGGCTATCGCAGTCACGGACGCTGATGCAGAAATGTAAAGGTATCCGGGCGAGGCTAGCGCAATCACGGATCCTGATGAAGAAAATAAAGGTATTCGGGCGAGGCTATCGCAGTCACGTACGCTGATGCAGAAATGTAAAGGTATCGGGGCGAGGCTGTCGCAAACACGGATACTGATACAGAAATGTAAAGGTATCCGGGCGAGGCTTTCGCAGTCACGAACGCTGATGCAGAAATGTAAAGGTATCCGGGCGAGGCTAGCGCAATCATGGATCTTGATGAAGAAAATAAAGGTATCCGGGCGAGGCTATCGCCGTCACGGACGCTGATGCAGAAATGTAAAGGTACTCAGGCGCGGCTATCGCAGTCACGGACGCTGATGCAGAAATGTAAAGGTATCTGGGCGAGGCTAGCGCAATCACGGATCCTGATGAAGAAAATAAAGGTATTCGGGCGAGGCTATCGCAGTCACGGACGCTGATGCAGAAATGTAAAGGTATCCGGGCGAGGCTATCGTAGTCACGGATGCTGATGTAGAAATGTAAAGGTATTCAGGACAGGCTATCGCAGTCACGTACGCTGATGCAGAAATGTAAAGGTATCTGGGCGAGGCTGTCGCAGTCACGGATACTGATACAGAAATGTAAAGGTATCTGGGCGAGGCTTTCGCAGTCACGGACGCTGATGCAGAAATGTAAAGGTATCTGGGCGAGGCTGTCGTAGTCACGGATACTGATACACAAAAGTAAAGGAATCTGGGCGAGGCTATCGTAGTCACGGATGCTGATGTAGAAATGTAAAGGTATTCAGTCGAGGCTATCGCAGTCACGGACGCTGATGCAGAAATGTAAAGGTATCCAGGCGAGGCTGTGGCAGTCACGGATACTGATACAGAAAAGTAAAGGAATCCGGGCGAGGCTATCGCAGTCACGGACGCTGATGCAGAAATGTAAAGGTATCCGGGCGAGGCTGTCGTAGTCACGGATACTGATACAGAAAAGTAAAGGTATCCAGGCGAGGCTGTCTCAGTCACGGATACTGATACAGAAAAGTAAAGGAATCCGGGCGAGGCTATCGCAGTCACGGACGCTGATGCAGAAAAGTAAAGGTATCCGGGCGAGCCTATCGCAGTCATGGACTCTGATGCAGAAATGTAAAGGAATCCGAGCGAGGCTATCGTAGTCACGGATACTGATACAGAAAAGTAAAGGAATCTGGGCGAGGCTATCGTAGTCACGGATGCTGATGTAGAAATGTAAAGGTATTCAGGCGAGGCTATCGCAGTCACGGACGCTGATGCAGAAACGTAAAGGTATCCGGGCGAGGCTGTCGCAGTCACTGATACTGATACAGAAAAGTAAAGGAATCCGGGTGAGGCTATCGCCGTCACGGACGCTGATGCAGAAATGTAAAGGTACTCAGGCGCGGCTATCGCAGTCACGGACGCTGATGCAGAAATGTAAAGGTACTCAGGCGCGGCTATCGCAGTCACGGACGCTGATGCAGAAATGTAAAGGTATCCGGGCGAGGCTAGCGCAATCACGGATCCTGATGAAGAAAATAAAGGTATTCGGGCGAGGCTATCGCAGTCACGTACGCTGATGCAGAAATGTAAAGGTATCGGGGCGAGGCTGTCGCAAACACGGATACTGATACAGAAATGTAAAGGTATTCGGGCGAGGCTATCGCAGTCACGGACGCTGATGCAGAAATGTAAAGGTATCCGGGCGAGGCTATCGTAGTCACGGATGCTGATGTAGAAATGTAAAGGTATTCAGGACAGGCTATCGCAGTCACGTACGCTGATGCAGAAATGTAAAGGTATCTGGGCGAGGCTGTCGCAGTCACGGATACTGATACAGAAATGTAAAGGTATCCGAGCGAGGCTTTCGCAGTCACGGACGCTGATGCAGAAATGTAAAGGTATCTGGGCGAGGCTGTCGCAGTCACGGATACTGATACAGAAAAGTAAAGGAATCCGGGCGAGGCTATCGCAGTCACGGACGCTGATGCAGAAATGTAAAGGAATCCGAGCGAGGCTATCGTAGTCACGGATACTGATACAGAAAAGTAAAGGAATCCGGGCGAGGCTATCGTAGGCACGGATGCTGATGTAGAAATGTAAAGGTATTCAGGCGAGGCTATCGCAGTCACAGACGCTGATGCAGAAATGTAAAGATATCCGGGCGAGGCTGTCGCAGTCACTGATAGTGATACAGAAAAGTAAAGGAACCCGGGTGAGGCTATCGCCGTCACGGACGCTGATGCAGAAATGTAAAGGTACTCAGGCGCGGCTATCGCAGTCACGGACGCTGATGCAGAAATGTAAAGGTATCCGGGCGAGGCTAGCGCAATCACGGATCCTGATGAAGAAAATAAAGGTATTCGGGCGAGGCTATCGCAGTCACGGACGCTGATGCAGAAATGTAAAGGTATCCGGGCGAGGCTATCGTAGTCACGGATGCTGATGTTGAAATGTAAAGGTATTCAGGCGAGGCTATCGCAGTCACGGACGCTGATGCAGAAATGTAAAGGAATCCGAGCGAGGCTATCGTCGTCACGGATACTGATACAGAAAAGTAAAGGAATCCGGGCGAGGCTATCGTAGTCACGGATACTGATACACAAAAGTAAAGGAATCCGGGCGAGGCTATCGTAGTCACGGATGCTGATGTAGAAATGTAAAGGTATTCAGTCGAGGCTATCGCAGTCACGGACGCTGATACAGAAATGTAAAGGTATCCAGGCGAGGCTGTTGCAGTCACGGATACTGATACAGAAAAGTAAAGGAATCCGGGCGAGGCTATCGCAGTCACGGACGCTGATGCAGAAATGTAAAGGTATCCGGGCGAGGCTGTCGTAGTCACGGATACTGATACAGAAAAGTAAAGGTATCCAGGCGAGGCTGTCTCAGTCACGGATACTGATACAGAAAAGTAAAGGAATCCGGGCGAGGCTATCGCAGTCACGGACGCTGATGCAGAAAAGTAAAGGTATCCGGGCGAGCCTATCGCAGTCATGGACTCTGATGCAGAAATGTAAAGGAATCCGAGCGAGGCTATCGTAGTCACGGATACTGATACAGAAAAGTAAAGGAATCCGGGCGAGGCTATCGTAGTCACGGATGCTGATGTAGAAATGTAAAGGTATTCAGGCGAGGCTATCGCAGTCACGGACGCTGATGCAGAAATGTAAAGGTATCCGGGCGAGGCTATCGTCGTCACGGATACTGATACAGAAAAGTAAAGGAATCCGGGCGAGGCTATCGTAGTCACGGATACTGATACACAAAAGTAAAGGAATCCGGGCGAGGCTATCGTAGTCACGGATGCTGATGTAGAAATGTAAAGGTATTCAGTCGAGGCTATCGCAGTCACGGACGCTGATGCAGAAATGTAAAGGTATCCGGGCGAGGCTGTTGCAGTCACGGATACTGATACAGAAAAGTAAAGGAATCCGGGCGAGGCTATCGCAGTCACGGACGCTGATGCAGAAATGTAAAGGTATCCGGGCGAGGCTGTCGTAGTCACGGATACTGATACAGAAAAGTAAAGGTATCCAGGCGAGGCTGTCTCAGTCATGTATACTGATACAGAAAAGTAAAGGAATCCGGGCGAGGCTATCGCAGTCACGGACGCTGATGCAGAAAAGTAAAGGTATCCGGGCGAGCCTATCGCAGTCATGGACTCTGATGCAGAAATGTAAAGGAATCCGAGCGAGGCTATCGTAGTCACGGATACTGATACAGAAAAGTAAAGGAATCCGGGCGAGGCTATCGTAGTCACGGATGCTGATGTAGAAATGTAAAGGTATTCAGGCGAGGCTATCGCAGTCACGGACGCTGATGCAGAAACGTAAAGGTATCCGGGCGAGGCTGTCGCAGTCACTGATACTGATACAGAAAAGTAAAGGAATCCGGGTGAGGCTATCGCCGTCACGGACGCTGATGCAGAAATGTAAAGGTACTCAGGCGCGGCTATCGTAGTCACGGACGCTGATGCAGAAATGTAAAGGTACTCAGGCGCGGCTATCGCAGTCACGGACGCTGATGCAGAAATGTAAAGGTATCCGGGCGAGGCTAGCGCAATCACGGATCCTGATGAAGAAAATAAAGGTATTCGGGCGAGGCTATCGCAGTCACGTACGCTGATGCAGAAATGTAAAGGTATCTGGGCGAGGCTGTCGCAGTCACGGATACTGATACAGAAATGTAAAGGTATCCGGGCGAGGCTTTCGCAGTCACGGACGCTGATGCAGAAATGTAAAGGTATCCGGGCGAGGCTAGCGCAATCATGGATCTTGATGAAGAAAATAAAGGTATCCGGGCGAGGCTATCGCCGTCACGGACGCTGATGCAGAAATGTAAAGGTACTCAGGCGCGGCTATCGCAGTCACGGACGCTGATGCAGAAATGTAAAGGTATCTGGGCGAGGCTAGCGCAATCACGGATCCTGATGAAGAAAATAAAGGTATTCGGGCGAGGCTATCGCAGTCACGGACGCTGATGCAGAAATGTAAAGGTATCCGGGCGAGGCTATCGTAGTCACGGATGCTGATGTAGAAATGTAAAGGTATTCAGGACAGGCTATCGCAGTCACGTACGCTGATGCAGAAATGTAAAGGTATCTGGGCGAGGCTGTCGCAGTCACGGATACTGATACAGAAATGTAAAGGTATCTGGGCGAGGCTTTCGCAGTCACGGACGCTGATGCAGAAATGTAAAGGTATCTGGGCGAGGCTGTCGTAGTCACGGATACTGATACACAAAAGTAAAGGAATCCGGGCGAGGCTATCGTAGTCACGGATGCTGATGTAGAAATGTAAAGGTATTCAGTCGAGGCTATCGCAGTCACGGACGCTGATGCAGAAATGTAAAGGTATCCAGGCGAGGCTGTGGCAGTCACGGATACTGATACAGAAAAGTAAAGGAATCCGGGCGAGGCTATCGCAGTCACGGACGCTGATGCAGAAATGTAAAGGTATCCGGGCGAGGCTGTCGTAGTCACGGATACTGATACAGAAAAGTAAAGGTATCCAGGCGAGGCTGTCTCAGTCACGGATACTGATACAGAAAAGTAAAGGAATCCGGGCGAGGCTATCGCAGTCACGGACGCTGATGCAGAAAAGTAAAGGTATCCGGGCGAGCCTATCGCAGTCATGGACTCTGATGCAGAAATGTAAAGGAATCCGAGCGAGGCTATCGTAGTCACGGATACTGATACAGAAAAGTAAAGGAATCTGGGCGAGGCTATCGTAGTCACGGATGCTGATGTAGAAATGTAAAGGTATTCAGGCGAGGCTATCGCAGTCACGGACGCTGATGCAGAAACGTAAAGGTATCCGGGCGAGGCTGTCGCAGTCACTGATACTGATACAGAAAAGTAAAGGAATCCGGGTGAGGCTATCGCCGTCACGGACGCTGATGCAGAAATGTAAAGGTACTCAGGCGCGGCTATCGCAGTCACGGACGCTGATGCAGAAATGTAAAGGTACTCAGGCGCGGCTATCGCAGTCACGGACGCTGATGCAGAAATGTAAAGGTATCCGGGCGAGGCTAGCGCAATCACGGATCCTGATGAAGAAAATAAAGGTATTCGGGCGAGGCTATCGCAGTCACGTACGCTGATGCAGAAATGTAAAGGTATCGGGGCGAGGCTGTCGCAAACACGGATACTGATACAGAAATGTAAAGGTATCCGGGCGAGGCTTTCGCAGTCACGGACGCTGATGCAGAAATGTAAAGGTATCCGGGCGAGGCTAGCGCAATCATGGATCTTGATGAAGAAAATAAAGTTATCCGGGCGAGGCTATCGCCGTCACGGACGCTGATGCAGAAATGTAAAGGTACTCAGGCGCGGCTATCGCAGTCACGGACGCTGATGCAGAAATGTAAAGGTATCCGGGCGAGGCTAGCGCAATCACGGATCCTGATGAAGAAAATAAAGGTATTCGGGCGAGGCTATCGCAGTCACGGACGCTGATGCAGAAATGTAAAGGTATCCGGGCGAGGCTATCGTAGTCACGGATGCTGATGTAGAAATGTAAAGGTATTCAGGACAGGCTATCGCAGTCACGTACGCTGATGCAGAAATGTAAAGGTATCTGGGCGAGGCTGTCGCAGTCACGGATACTGATACAGAAATGTAAAGGTATCCGGGCGAGGCTTTCGCAGTCACGGACGCTGATGCAGAAATGTAAAGGTATCTGGGCGAGGCTGTCGCAGTCACGGATACTGATACAGAAAAGTAAAGGAATCCGGGCGAGGCTATCGCAGTCACGGACGCTGATGCAGAAATGTAAAGGAATCCGAGCGAGGCTATCGTAGTCACGGATACTGATACAGAAAAGTAAAGGAATCCGGGCGAGGCTATCGTAGGCACGGATGCTGATGTAGAAATGTAAAGGTATTCAGGCGAGGCTATCGCAGTCACAGACGCTGATGCAGAAATGTAAAGATATCCGGGCGAGGCTGTCGAAGTCACTGATAGTGATACAGAAAAGTAAAGGAACCCGGGTGAGGCTATCGCCGTCACGGACGCTGATGCAGAAATGTAAAGGTACTCAGGCGCGGCTATCGCAGTCACGGACGCTGATGCAGAAATGTAAAGGTATCCGGGCGAGGCTAGCGCAATCACGGATCCAGATGAAGAAAATAAAGGTATTCGGGCGAGGCTATCGCAGTCACAGACGCTGATGCAGAAATGTAAAGGTATCCGGGCGAGGCTATCGTAGTCACGGATGCTGATGTAGAAATGTAAAGGTATTCAGGCGAGGCTATCGCAGTCACGTACGCTGATGCAGAAATGTAAAGGTATCCGGGCGAGGCTAGCGCAATCACGGATCCTGATGAAGAAAATAAAGGTATTCGGGCGAGGCTATCGCAGTCACGGACGCTGATGCAGAAATGTAAAGGTATCCGGGCGAGGCTATCGTAGTCACGGATGCTGATGTTGAAATGTAAAGGTATTCAGGCGAGGCTATCGCAGTCACGTACGCTGATGCAGAAATGTAAAGGAATCCGGGCGAGGCTAGCGCAATCACGGATCCTGATGAAGAAAATAAAGGTATTCGGGCGAGGCTATCGCAGTCACGGACGCTGATGCAGAAATGTAAAGGTATCCGGGCGAGGCTATCGTAGTCACGGATGCTGATGTTGAAATGTAAAGGTATTCAGGCGAGGCTATCGCAGTCACGTACGCTGATGCAGAAATGTAAAGGAATCCGGGCGAGGCTATCGTAGTCACGGATACTGATACAGAAAAGTAAAGGAATCCGGGCGAGGCTATCGTAGGCACGGATGCTGATGTAGAAATGTAAAGGTATTCAGGCGAGGCTATCGCAGTCACGGACGCTGATGCAGAAATGTAAAGGTATCCGGGCGAGGTTGTCGCAGTCACGGATACTGATACAGAAAAGTAAAGGAATCCGGGAGAGGCTATCGCAGTCACGGACGCTGATGCAGAAATGTAAAGGAATCCGAGCGAGGCTATCGTCGTCACGGATACTGATACAGAAAAGTAAAGGAATCCGGGCGAGGCTATCGTAGTCACGGATACTGATACACAAAAGTAAAGGAATCCGGGCGAGGCTATCGTAGTCACGGATGCTGATGTAGAAATGTAAAGGTATTCAGTCGAGGCTATCACAGTCACGGACGCTGATGCAGAAATGTAAAGGTATCCGGGCGAGGTTGTTGCAGTCACGGATACTGATACAGAAAAGTAAAGGAATCCGGGCGAGGCTATCGCAGTCACGGACGCTGATGCAGAAATGTAAAGGTATCCGGGCGAGGCTGTCGTAGTCACGGATACTGATACAGAAAAGTAAAGGTATCCAGGCGAGGCTGTCTCAGTCACGTATACTGATACAGAAAAGTAAAGGAATCCGGGCGAGGCTATCGTAGGCACGGATGCTGATGTAGAAATGTAAAGGTATTCAGGCGAGGCTATCGCAGTCACGGACGCTGATGCAGAAACGTAAAGGTATCCGGGCGAGGCTGTCGCAGTCACTGATACTGATACAGAAAAGTAAAGGAATCCGGGTGAGGCTATCGTCGTCACGGACGCTGATGCAGAAATGTAAAGGTACTCAGGCGCGGCTATCGCAGTCACGGACGCTGATGCAGAAATGTAAAGGTACTCAGGCGCGGCTATCGCAGTCACGGACGCTGATGCAGAAATGTAAAGGTATCCGGGCGAGGCTAGCGCAATCACGGATCCTGATGAAGAAAATAAAGGTATTCGGGCGAGGCTATCGCAGTCACGTACGCTGATGCAGAAATGTAAAGGTATCGGGGCGAGGCTGTCGCAAACACGGATACTGATACAGAAATGTAAAGGTATCCGGGCGAGGCTTTCGCAGTCACGGACGCTGATGCAGAAATGTAAAGGTATCCGGGCGAGGCTAGCGCAATCATGGATCTTGATGAAGAAAATAAAGTTATCCGGGCGAGGCTATCGCCGTCACGGACGCTGATGCAGAAATGTAAAGGTACTCAGGCGCGGCTATCGCAGTCACGGACGCTGATGCAGAAATGTAAAGGTATCCGGGCGAGGCTAGCGCAATCACGGATCCTGATGAAGAAAATAAAGGTATTCGGGCGAGGCTATCGCAGTCACGGACGCTGATGCAGAAATGTAAAGGTATCCGGGCGAGGCTATCGTAGTCACGGATGCTGATGTTGAAATGTAAAGGTATTCAGGCGAGGCTATCGCAGTCACGTACGCTGATGCAGAAATGTAAAGGAATCCGGGCGAGGCTATCGTAGTCACGGATACTGATACAGAAAAGTAAAGGAATCCGGGCGAGGCTATCGTAGGCACGGATGCTGATGTAGAAATGTAAAGGTATTCAGGCGAGGCTATCGCAGTCACGGACGCTGATGCAGAAATGTAAAGGTATCCGGGCGAGGTTGTCGCAGTCACGGATACTGATACAGAAAAGTAAAGGAATCCGGGAGAGGCTATCGCAGTCACGGACGCTGATGCAGAAATGTAAAGGAATCCGAGCGAGGCTATCGTCGTCACGGATACTGATACAGAAAAGTAAAGGAATCCGGGCGAGGCTATCGTAGTCACGGATACTGATACACAAAAGTAAAGGAATCCGGGCGAGGCTATCGTAGTCACGGATGCTGATGTAGAAATGTAAAGGTATTCAGTCGAGGCTATCGCAGTCACGGACGCTGATGCAGAAATGTAAAGGTATCCGGGCGAGGCTGTCGTAGTCACGGATACTGATACAGAAAAGTAAAGGTATCCAGGCGAGGCTGTCTCAGTCACGTATACTGATACAGAAAAGTAAAGGAATCCGGGCGAGGCTATCGCAGTCACGGACGCTGATGCAGAAAAGTAAAGGTATCCGGGCGAGCCTATCGCAGTCATGGACTCTGATGCAGAAATGTAAAGGAATCCGAGCGAGGCTATCGTAGTCACGGATACTGATACAGAAAAGTAAAGGAATCCGGGCGAGGCTATCGTAGTCACGGATGCTGATGTAGAAATGTAAAGGTATTCAGGCGAGGCTATCGCAGTCACGGACGCTGATGCAGAAACGTAAAGGTATCCGGGCGAGGCTGTCGCAGTCACTGATACTGATACAGAAAAGTAAAGGAATCCGGGTGAGGCTATCGCCGTCACGGACGCTGATACAGAAATGTAAAGGTACTCAGGCGCGGCTATCGCAGTCACGGACGCTGATGCAGAAATGTAAAGGTACTCAGGCGCGGCTATCGCAGTCACGGACGCTGATGCAGAAATGTAAAGGTATCCGGGCGAGGCTACCGCAATCACGGATCCTGATGAAGAAAATAAAGGTATTCGGGCGAGGCTATCGCAGTCACGTACGCTGATGCAGAAATGTAAAGGTATCTGGGCGAGGCTGTCGCAGTCACGGATACTGATACAGAAATGTAAAGGTATCCGGGCGAGGCTTTCGCAGTCACGGACGCTGATGCAGAAATGTAAAGGTATCCGGGCGAGGCTAGCGCAATCATGGATCTTGATGAAGAAAATAAAGGTATCCGGGCGAGGCTATCGCCGTCACGGACGCTGATGCAGAAATGTAAAGGTACTCAGGCGCGGCTATCGCAGTCACGGACGCTGATGCAGAAATGTAAAGGTATCCGGGCGAGGCTAGCGCAATCACGGATCCTGATGAAGAAAATAAAGGTATTCGGGCGAGGCTATCGCAGTCACGGACGCTGATGCAGAAATGTAAAGGTATCCGGGCGAGGCTATCGTAGTCACGGATGCTGATGTAGAAATGTAAAGGTATTCAGGACAGGCTATCGCAGTCACGTACGCTGATGCAGAAATGTAAAGGTATCTGGGCGAGGCTGTCGCAGTCACGGATACTGATACAGAAATGTAAAGGTATCCGGGCGAGGCTTTCGCAGTCACGGACGCTGATGCAGAAATGTAAAGGTATCTGGGCGAGGCTGTCGTAGTCACGGATACTGATACACAAAAGTAAAGGAATCCGGGCGAGGCTATCGTAGTCACGGATGCTGATGTAGAAATGTAAAGGTATTCAGTCGAGGCTATCGCAGTCACGGACGCTGATGCAGAAATGTAAAGGTATCCAGGCGAGGCTGTTGCAGTCACGGATACTGATACAGAAAAGTAAAGGAATCCGGGCGAGGCTATCGCAGTCACGGACGCTGATGCAGAAATGTAAAGGTATCCGGGCGAGGCTGTCGTAGTCACGGATACTGATACAGAAAAGTAAAGGTATCCAGGCGAGGCTGTCTCAGTCACGGATACTGATACAGAAAAGTAAAGGAATCCGGGCGAGGCTATCGCAGTCACGGACGCTGATGCAGAAAAGTAAAGGTATCCGGGCGAGCCTATCGCAGTCATGGACTCTGATGCAGAAATGTAAAGGAATCCGAGCGAGGCTATCGTAGTCACGGATACTGATACAGAAAAGTAAAGGAATCTGGGCGAGGCTATCGTAGTCACGGATGCTGATGTAGAAATGTAAAGGTATTCAGGCGAGGCTATCGCAGTCACGGACGCTGATGCAGAAACGTAAAGGTATCCGGGCGAGGCTGTCGCAGTCACTGATACTGATACAGAAAAGTAAAGGAATCCGGGTGAGGCTATCGCCGTCACGGACGCTGATGCAGAAATGTAAAGGTACTCAGGCGCGGCTATCGCAGTCACGGACGCTGATGCAGAAATGTAAAGGTACTCAGGCGCGGCTATCGCAGTCACGGACGCTGATGCAGAAATGTAAAGGTATCCGGGCGAGGCTAGCGCAATCACGGATCCTGATGAAGAAAATAAAGGTATTCGGGCGAGGCTATCGCAGTCACGTACGCTGATGCAGAAATGTAAAGGTATCGGGGCGAGGCTGTCGCAAACACGGATACTGATACAGAAATGTAAAGGTATCCGGGCGAGGCTTTCGCAGTCACGGACGCTGATGCAGAAATGTAAAGGTATCCGGGCGAGGCTAGCGCAATCATGGATCTTGATGAAGAAAATAAAGTTATCCGGGCGAGGCTATCGCCGTCACGGACGCTGATGCAGAAATGTAAAGGTACTCAGGCGCGGCTATCGCAGTCACGGACGCTGATGCAGAAATGTAAAGGTATCCGGGCGAGGCTAGCGCAATCACGGATCCTGATGAAGAAAATAAAGGTATTCGGGCGAGGCTATCGCAGTCACGGACGCTGATGCAGAAATGTAAAGGTATCCGGGCGAGGCTATCGTAGTCACGGATGCTGATGTAGAAATGTAAAGGTATTCAGGACAGGCTATCGCAGTCACGTACGCTGATGCAGAAATGTAAAGGTATCTGGGCGAGGCTGTCGCAGTCACGGATACTGATACAGAAATGTAAAGGTATCCGGGCGAGGCTTTCGCAGTCACGGACGCTGATGCAGAAATGTAAAGGTATCTGGGCGAGGCTGTCGCAGTCACGGATACTGATACAGAAAAGTAAAGGAATCCGGGCGAGGCTATCGCAGTCACGGACGCTGATGCAGAAATGTAAAGGAATCCGAGCGAGGCTATCGTAGTCACGGATACTGATACAGAAAAGTAAAGGAATCCGGGCGAGGCTATCGTAGGCACGGATGGTGATGTAGAAATGTAAAGGTATTCAGGCAAGGCTATCGCAGTCACAGACGCTGATGCAGAAATGTAAAGATATCCGGGCGAGGCTGTCGCAGTCACTGATAGTGATACAGAAAAGTAAAGGAACCCGAGTGAGGCTATCGCCGTCACGGACGCTGATGCAGAAATTTAAAGGTACTCAGGCGCGGCTATCGCAGTCACGGACGCTGATGCAGAAATGTAAAGGTATCCGGGCGAAGCTAGCGCAATCACGGATCCTGATGAAGAAAATAAAGGTATTCGGGCGAGGCTATCGCAGTCACAGACGCTGATGCAGAAATGTAAAGGTATCCGGGCGAGGCTATCGTAGTCATGGATGCTGATGTAGAAATGTAAAGGTATTCAGGACAGGCTATCGCAGTCACGTACGCTGATGCAGAAATGTAAAGGTATCTGGGCGAGGCTGTCGCAGTCACGGATACTGATACAGAAATGTAAAGGTATCCGGGCGAGGCTTTCGCAGTCACGGACGCTGATGCAGAAATGTAAAGGTATCCGGGCGAGGCTAGCGCAATCATGGATCTTGATGAAGAAAATAAAGGTATCCGGGCGAGGCTATCGCAGTCACGGACAATGATGCAGAAATGTAAAGATATCCGGGCGAGGCTATCGGAGTCACGGATGCTGATGTAGAAATGTAAAGGTATTCAGGCGAGGCTATCGCAGTCACGGACGCTGATGCAGAAATGTAAAGGTATCCGGGCGAGGCTAGCGCAATCACGGATCCTGATGAAGAAAATAAAGGTATTCGGGCGAGGCTATCGCAGTCACGGACGCTGATGCAGAAATGTAAAGGTATCCGGGCGAGGCTATCGTAGTCACGGATGCTGATGTTGAAATGTAAAGGTATTCAGGCGAGGCTATCGCAGTCACGTACGCTGATGCAGAAATGTAAAGGAATCCGGGCGAGGCTATCGTAGTCACGGATACTGATACAGAAAAGTAAAGGAATCCGGGCGAGGCTATCGTAGGCACGGATGCTGATGTAGAAATGTAAAGGTATTCAGGCGAGGCTATCGCAGTCACGGACGCTGATGCAGAAATGTAAAGGAATCCGGGAGAGGCTATCGCAGTCACGGACGCTGATGCAGAAATGTAAAGGAATCCGAGCGAGGCTATCGTAGTCACGGATACTGATACAGAAAAGTAAAGGAATCCGGGCGAGGCTATCGTAGTCACGGATACTGATACACAAAAGTAAAGGAATCTGGGCGAGGCTATCGTAGTCACGGATGCTGATGTAGAAATGTAAAGGTATTCAGTCGAGGCTATCGCAGTCACGGACGCTGATGCAGAAATGTAAAGGTATCCGGGCGAGGCTGTTGCAGTCACGGATACTGATACAGAAAAGTAAAGGAATCCGGGCGAGGCTATCGCAGTCACGGACGCTGATGCAGAAATGTAAAGGTATCCGGGCGAGGCTGTCGTAGTCACGGATACTGATACAGAAAAGTAAAGGTATCCAGGCGAGGCTGTCTCAGTCACGGATACTGATACAGAAAAGTAAAGGAATCCGGGCGAGGCTATCGCAGTCACGGACGCTGATGCAGAAAAGTAAAGGTATCCGGGCGAGCCTATCGTAGTCATGGACTCTGATGCAGAAATGTAAAGGAATCCGAGCGAGGCTATCGTAGTCACGGATACTGATACAGAAAAGTAAAGGAATCCGGGCGAGGCTATCGCAGTCACGGACGCTGATGCAGAAATGTAAAGGTATCCGGGCGAGGCTGTCGCAGTCACGGATACTGATACAGAAATGTAAAGGTATCCGGGCAAGACTTTCGCAGTCACGGACGCTGATGCAGAAATGTAAAAGTATCCGGGCGAGGCTGTCGCAGTCACTGATACTGATACAGAAAAGTAAAGGAATCCGGGTGAGGCTATCGCCGTCACGGACGCTGATGCAGAAATGTAAAGGTACTCAGGCGCGGCTATCGCAGTCACGGACGCTGATGCAGAAATGTAAAGGTATCCGGGCGAGGCTAGCGCAATCACGGATCCTGATGAAGAAAATAAAGGTATTCGGGCGAGGCTATCGCAGTCACGGACGCTGATGCAGAAATGTAAAGGTATCCGGGCGAGGCTATCGTAGTCACGGATGCTGATGTAAAATTGTAAAGGTATTCAGGCGAGGCTATCGCAGTCACGTACGCTGATGCAGAAATGTAAAGGTATCCAGGCGAGGTTGTCGCAGTCACGGATACTGATACAGAAAAGTAAAGGAATCCGGGCGAGGCTATCGTAGTCACGGATACTGATACAGAAAAGTAAAGGAATCCGGGCGAGGCTATCGTAGGCACGGATGCTGATGTAGAAATGTAAAGGTATTCAGGCGAGGCTATCGCAGTCATGGACACTGATGCAGAAATGTAAAGGTATCCGGGCGAGGTTGTCGCAGTCACGGATACTGATACAGAAAAGTAAAGGAATCCGGGCGAGGCTATCGCAGTCACGGACGCTGATGCAGAAATGTAAAGGAATCCGGGCGAGGCTATCGTAGTCACGGATACTGATACACAAAAGTAAAGGAATCCGGGCGAGGCTATCGTAGTCACGGATGCTGATGTAGAAATGTAAAGGTATTCAGTCGAGGCTATCGCAGTCACGGACGCTGATGCAGAAATGTAAAGGTATCCGGGCGAGGCTACCGCAATCACGGATCCTGATGAAGAAAATAAAGGTATTCGGGCGAGGCTATCGCAGTCACGTACGCTGATGCAGAAATGTAAAGGTATCTGGGTGAGGCTGTCGCACTCACGGATACTGATACAGAAATGTAAAGGTATCCAGGCGAGGCTTTCGCAGTCACGGACGCTGATGCAGAAATGTAAAGGTATCCGGGCGAGGCTAGCGCAATCATGGATCTTGATGAAGAAAATAAAGGTATCCGGGCGAGGCTATCGCAGTCACGGACAATGATGCAGAAATGTAAAGATATCCGGGCGAGGCTATCGTAGTCACGGATGCTGATGTAGAAATGTAAAGGTATTCAGGCGAGGCTATCGCAGTCACGGACGCTGATGCAGAAATGTAAAGGTATCCGGGCGAGGCTGTCGCAGTCACGGATACTGAGACAGAAATGTAAAGGTATCCGGGCAAGACTTTCGCAGTCACGGACGCTGATGCAGAAATGTAAAAGTATCCGGGCGAGGCTGTCGCAGTCACTGATACTGATACAGAAAAGTAAAGGAATCCGGGTGAGGCTATCGCCGTCACGGACGCTGATGCAGAAATGTAAAGGTACTCAGGCGCGGCTATCGCAGTCACGGACGCTGATGCAGAAATGTAAAGGTATCCGGGCGAGGCTAGCGCAATCACGGATCCTGATGAAGAAAATAAAGGTATTCGGGCGAGGCTATCGCAGTCACGGACGCTGATGCAGAAATGTAAAGGTATCCGGGCGAGGCTATCGTAGTCACGGATGCTGATGTAGAAATGTAAAGGTATTCAGGCGAGGCTATCGCAGTCACGTACGCTGATGCAGAAATGTCAAGGAATCCGGGCGAGGCTATCGTCGTCACGGATACTGATACAGAAAAGTAAAGGAATCCGGGCGAGGCTATCGTAGGCACGGATGCTGATGTAGAAATGTAAAGGTATTCAGGCGAGGCTATCGCAGTCACGGACGCTGATGCAGAAATGTAAAGGTATCCGGGCGAGGTTGTCGCAGTCACGGATACTGATACACAAAAGTAAAGGAATCCGGGCGAGGCTATCGTAGTCACGGATACTGATACAGAAAAGTAAAGGAATCCGGGCGAGGCTATCGTAGGCACGGATGCTGATGTAGAAATGTAAAGGTATTCAGGCGAGGCTATCGCAGTCATGGACACTGATGCAGAAATGTAAAGGTATCCGGGCGAGGTTGTCGCAGTCACGGATACTGATACAGAAAAGTAAAGGAATCCGGGCGAGGCTATCGCAGTCACGGACGCTGATGCAGAAATGTAAAGGAATCCGGGCGAGGCTATCGTAGTCACGGATACTGATACACAAAAGTAAAGGAATCCGGGCGAGGCTATCGTAGTCACGGATGCTGATGTAGAAATGTAAAGGTATTCAGTCGAGGCTATCGCAGTCACGGACGCTGATGCAGAAATGTAAAGGTATCCGGGCGAGGCTACCGCAATCACGGATCCTGATGAAGAAAATAAAGGTATTCGGGCGAGGCTATCGCAGTCACGTACGCTGATGTAGAAATGTAAAGGTATCTGGGTGAGGCTGTCGCACTCACGGATACTGATACAGAAATGTAAAGGTATCCAGGCGAGGCTTTCGCAGTTACGGACGCTGATGCAGAAATGTAAAGGTATCCGGGCGAGGCTAGCGCAATCATGGATCTTGATGAAGAAAATAAAGGTATCCGGGCGAGGCTATCGCAGTCACGGACAATGATGCAGAAATGTAAAGATATCCGGGCGAGGCTATCGTAGTCACGGATGCTGATGTAGAAATGTAAAGGTATTCAGGCGAGGCTATCGCAGTCACGGACGCTGATGCAGAAATGTAAAGGTATCCGGGCGAGGCTGTCGCAGTCACGGATACTGAGACAGAAATGTAAAGGTATCCGGGCAAGAATTTCGCAGTCACGGACGCTGATGCAGAAATGTAAAAGTATCCGGGCGAGGCTGTCGCAGTCACTGATACTGATACAGAAAAGTAAAGGAATCCGGGTGAGGCTATCGCCGTCACGGACGCTGATGCAGAAATGTAAAGGTACTCAGGCGCGGCTATCGCAGTCACGGACGCTGATGCAGAAATGTAAAGGTATCCGGGCGAGGCTAGCGCAATCACGGATCCTGATGAAGAAAATAAAGGTATTCGGGCGAGGCTATCGCAGTCACGGACGCTGATGCAGAAATGTAAAGGTATCCGGGCGAGGCTATCGTAGTCACGGATGCTGATGTAGAAATGTAAAGGTATTCAGGCGAGGCTATCGCAGTCACGTACGCTGATGCAGAAATGTCAAGGAATCCGGGCGAGGCTATCGTCGTCACGGATACTGATACAGAAAAGTAAAGGAATCCGGGCGAGGCTATCGTAGGCACGGATGCTGATGTAGAAATGTAAAGGTATTCAGGCGAGGCTATCGCAGTCACGGACGCTGATGCAGAAATGTAAAGGTATCCGGGCGAGGTTGTCGCAGTCACGGATACTGATACAGAAAAGTAAAGGAATCCGGGCGAGGCTATCGTAGTCACGGATACTGATACAGAAAAGTAAAGGAATCCGGGCGAGGCTATCGTAGGCACGGATGCTGATGTAGAAATGTAAAGGTATTCAGGCGAGGCTATCGCAGTCATGGACACTGATGCAGAAATGTAAAGGTATCCGGGCGAGGTTGTCGCAGTCACGGATACTGATACAGAAAAGTAAAGGAATCCGGGCGAGGCTATCGTAGTCATGGATGCTGATGTAGAAATGTAAAGGTATTCAGGACAGGCTATCGCAGTCACGTACGCTGATGCAGAAATGTAAAGGTATCTGGGCGAGGCTGTCGCAGTCACGGATACTGATACAGAAATGTAAAGGTATCCGGGCGAGGCTTTCGCAGTCACGGACGCTGATGCAGAAATGTAAAGGTATCCGGGCGAGGCTAGCGCAATCATGGATCTTGATGAAGAAAATAAAGGTATCCGGGCGAGGCTATCGCAGTCACGGACAATGATGCAGAAATGTAAAGATATCCGGGCGAGGCTATCGGAGTCACGGATGCTGATGTAGAAATGTAAAGGTATTCAGGCGAGGCTATCGCAGTCACGGACGCTGATGCAGAAATGTAAAGGTATCCGGGCGAGGCTAGCGCAATCACGGATCCTGATGAAGAAAATAAAGGTATTCGGGCGAGGCTATCGCAGTCACGGACGCTGATGCAGAAATGTAAAGGTATCCGGGCGAGGCTATCGTAGTCACGGATGCTGATGTTGAAATGTAAAGGTATTCAGGCGAGGCTATCGCAGTCACGTACGCTGATGCAGAAATGTCAAGGAATCCGGGCGAGGCTATCGTCGTCACGGATACTGATACAGAAAAGTAAAGGAATCCGGGCGAGGCTATCGTAGGCACGGATGCTGATGTAGAAATGTAAAGGTATTCAGGCGAGGCTATCGCAGTCACGGACGCTGATGCAGAAATGTAAAGGAATCCGGGAGAGGCTATCGCAGTCACGGACGCTGATGCAGAAATGTAAAGGAATCCGAGCGAGGCTATCGTAGTCACGGATACTGATACAGAAAAGTAAAGGAATCCGGGCGAGGCTATCGTAGTCACGGATACTGATACACAAAAGTAAAGGAATCTGGGCGAGGCTATCGTAGTCACGGATGCTGATGTAGAAATGTAAAGGTATTCAGTCGAGGCTATCGCAGTCACGGACGCTGATGCAGAAATGTAAAGGTATCCGGGCGAGGCTGTTGCAGTCACGGATACTGATACAGAAAAGTAAAGGAATCCGGGCGAGGCTATCGCAGTCACGGACGCTGATGCAGAAATGTAAAGGTATCCGGGCGAGGCTGTCGTAGTCACGGATACTGATACAGAAAAGTAAAGGTATCCAGGCGAGGCTGTCTCAGTCACGGATACTGATACAGAAAAGTAAAGGAATCCGGGCGAGGCTATCGCAGTCACGGACGCTGATGCAGAAAAGTAAAGGTATCCGGGCGAGCCTATCGTAGTCATGGACTCTGATGCAGAAATGTAAAGGAATCCGAGCGAGGCTATCGTAGTCACGGATACTGATACAGAAAAGTAAAGGAATCCGGGCGAGGCTATCGCAGTCACGGACGCTGATGCAGAAATGTAAAGGTATCCGGGCGAGGCTGTCGCAGTCACGGATACTGATACAGAAATGTAAAGGTATCCGGGCAAGACTTTCGCAGTCACGGACGCTGATGCAGAAATGTAAAAGTATCCGGGCGAGGCTGTCGCAGTCACTGATACTGATACAGAAAAGTAAAGGAATCCGGGTGAGGCTATCGCCGTCACGGACGCTGATGCAGAAATGTAAAGGTACTCAGGCGCGGCTATCGCAGTCACGGACGCTGATGCAGAAATGTAAAGGTATCCGGGCGAGGCTAGCGCAATCACGGATCCTGATGAAGAAAATAAAGGTATTCGGGCGAGGCTATCGCAGTCACGGACGCTGATGCAGAAATGTAAAGGTATCCGGGCGAGGCTATCGTAGTCACGGATGCTGATGTAAAATTGTAAAGGTATTCAGGCGAGGCTATCGCAGTCACGTACGCTGATGCAGAAATGTAAAGGTATCCAGGCGAGGTTGTCGCAGTCACGGATACTGATACAGAAAAGTAAAGGAATCCGGGCGAGGCTATCGTAGTCACGGATACTGATACAGAAAAGTAAAGGAATCCGGGCGAGGCTATCGTAGGCACGGATGCTGATGTAGAAATGTAAAGGTATTCAGGCGAGGCTATCGCAGTCATGGACACTGATGCAGAAATGTAAAGGTATCCGGGCGAGGTTGTCGCAGTCACGGATACTGATACAGAAAAGTAAAGGAATCCGGGCGAGGCTATCGCAGTCACGGACGCTGATGCAGAAATGTAAAGGAATCCGGGCGAGGCTATCGTAGTCACGGATACTGATACACAAAAGTAAAGGAATCCGGGCGAGGCTATCGTAGTCACGGATGCTGATGTAGAAATGTAAAGGTATTCAGTCGAGGCTATCGCAGTCACGGACGCTGATGCAGAAATGTAAAGGTATCCGGGCGAGGCTACCGCAATCACGGATCCTGATGAAGAAAATAAAGGTATTCGGGCGAGGCTATCGCAGTCACGTACGCTGATGCAGAAATGTAAAGGTATCTGGGTGAGGCTGTCGCACTCACGGATACTGATACAGAAATGTAAAGGTATCCAGGCGAGGCTTTCGCAGTCACGGACGCTGATGCAGAAATGTAAAGGTATCCGGGCGAGGCTAGCGCAATCATGGATCTTGATGAAGAAAATAAAGGTATCCGGGCGAGGCTATCGCAGTCACGGACAATGATGCAGAAATGTAAAGATATCCGGGCGAGGCTATCGTAGTCACGGATGCTGATGTAGAAATGTAAAGGTATTCAGGCGAGGCTATCGCAGTCACGGACGCTGATGCAGAAATGTAAAGGTATCCGGGCGAGGCTGTCGCAGTCACGGATACTGAGACAGAAATGTAAAGGTATCCGGGCAAGACTTTCGCAGTCACGGACGCTGATGCAGAAATGTAAAAGTATCCGGGCGAGGCTGTCGCAGTCACTGATACTGATACAGAAAAGTAAAGGAATCCGGGTGAGGCTATCGCCGTCACGGACGCTGATGCAGAAATGTAAAGGTACTCAGGCGCGGCTATCGCAGTCACGGACGCTGATGCAGAAATGTAAAGGTATCCGGGCGAGGCTAGCGCAATCACGGATCCTGATGAAGAAAATAAAGGTATTCGGGCGAGGCTATCGCAGTCACGGACGCTGATGCAGAAATGTAAAGGTATCCGGGCGAGGCTATCGTAGTCACGGATGCTGATGTAGAAATGTAAAGGTATTCAGGCGAGGCTATCGCAGTCACGTACGCTGATGCAGAAATGTCAAGGAATCCGGGCGAGGCTATCGTCGTCACGGATACTGATACAGAAAAGTAAAGGAATCCGGGCGAGGCTATCGTAGGCACGGATGCTGATGTAGAAATGTAAAGGTATTCAGGCGAGGCTATCGCAGTCACGGACGCTGATGCAGAAATGTAAAGGTATCCGGGCGAGGTTGTCGCAGTCACGGATACTGATACAGAAAAGTAAAGGAATCCGGGCGAGGCTATCGTAGTCACGGATACTGATACAGAAAAGTAAAGGAATCCGGGCGAGGCTATCGTAGGCACGGATGCTGATGTAGAAATGTAAAGGTATTCAGGCGAGGCTATCGCAGTCATGGACACTGATGCAGAAATGTAAAGGTATCCGGGCGAGGTTGTCGCAGTCACGGATACTGATACAGAAAAGTAAAGGAATCCGGGCGAGGCTATCGCAGTCACGGACGCTGATGCAGAAATGTAAAGGAATCCGGGCGAGGCTATCGTAGTCACGGATACTGATACACAAAAGTAAAGGAATCCGGGCGAGGCTATCGTAGTCACGGATGCTGATGTAGAAATGTAAAGGTATTCAGTCGAGGCTATCGCAGTCACGGACGCTGATGCAGAAATGTAAAGGTATCCGGGCGAGGCTACCGCAATCACGGATCCTGATGAAGAAAATAAAGGTATTCGGGCGAGGCTATCGCAGTCACGTACGCTGATGCAGAAATGTAAAGGTATCTGGGTGAGGCTGTCGCACTCACGGATACTGATACAGAAATGTAAAGGTATCCAGGCGAGGCTTTCGCAGTCACGGACGCTGATGCAGAAATGTAAAGGTATCCGGGCGAGGCTAGCGCAATCATGGATCTTGATGAAGAAAATAAAGGTATCCGGGCGAGGCTATCGCAGTCACGGACAATGATGCAGAAATGTAAAGATATCCGGGCGAGGCTATCGTAGTCACGGATGCTGATGTAGAAATGTAAAGGTATCCGGGCGAGGCTAGCGCAATCATGGATCTTGATGAAGAAAATAAAGGTATCCGGGCGAGGCTATCGCAGTCACGGACAATGATGCAGAAATGTAAAGAAATCCGGGCGAGGCTATCGTCGTCACGGATACTGATACAGAAAAGTAAAGGAATCCGGGCGAGGCTATCGTAGTCACGGATACTGATACAGAAAAGTAAAGGAATCCGGGCGAGGCTATCGTAGGCACGGATGCTGATGTAGAAATGTAAAGGTATTCAGGCGAGGCTATCGCAGTCATGGACACTGATGCAGAAATGTAAAGGTATCCGGGCGAGGTTGTCGCAGTCACGGATACTGATACAGAAAAGTAAAGGAATCCGGGCGAGGCTATCGCAGTCACGGACGCTGATGCAGAAATGTAAAGGTATCCGGGCGAGGCTATCGTAGTCACGGATGCTGATGTAGAAATGTAAAGGTATTCAGGCGAGGCTATCGCAGTCACGTACGCTGATGCAGAAATGTCAAGGAATCCGGGCGAGGCTATCGTCGTCACGGATACTGATACAGAAAAGTAAAGGAATCCGGGCGAGGCTATCGTAGGCACGGATGCTGATGTAGAAATGTAAAGGTATTCAGGCGAGGCTATCGCAGTCACGGACGCTGATGCAGAAATGTAAAGGTATCCGGGCGAGGTTGTCGCAGTCACGGATACTGATACAGAAAAGTAAAGGAATCCGGGCGAGGCTATCGTAGTCACGGATACTGATACAGAAAAGTAAAGGAATCCGGGCGAGGCTATCGTAGGCACGGATGCTGATGTAGAAATGTAAAGGTATTCAGGCGAGGCTATCGCAGTCATGGACACTGATGCAGAAATGTAAAGGTATCCGGGCGAGGTTGTCGCAGTCACGGATACTGATACAGAAAAGTAAAGGAATCCGGGCGAGGCTATCGCAGTCACGGACGCTGATGCAGAAATGTAAAGGAATCCGGGCGAGGCTATCGTAGTCACGGATACTGATACACAAAAGTAAAGGAATCCGGGCGAGGCTATCGTAGTCACGGATGCTGATGTAGAAATGTAAAGGTATTCAGTCGAGGCTATCGCAGTCACGGACGCTGATGCAGAAATGTAAAGGTATCCGGGCGAGGCTACCGCAATCACGGATCCTGATGAAGAAAATAAAGGTATTCGGGCGAGGCTATCGCAGTCACGTACGCTGATGCAGAAATGTAAAGGTATCTGGGTGAGGCTGTCGCACTCACGGATACTGATACAGAAATGTAAAGGTATCCAGGCGAGGCTTTCGCAGTCACGGACGCTGATGCAGAAATGTAAAGGTATCCGGGCGAGGCTAGCGCAATCATGGATCTTGATGAAGAAAATAAAGGTATCCGGGCGAGGCTATCGCAGTCACGGACAATGATGCAGAAATGTAAAGATATCCGGGCGAGGCTATCGTAGTCACGGATGCTGATGTAGAAATGTAAAGGTATCCGGGCGAGGCTAGCGCAATCATGGATCTTGATGAAGAAAATAAAGGTATCCGGGCGAGGCTATCGCAGTCACGGACAATGATGCAGAAATGTAAAGAAATCCGGGCGAGGCTATCGTCGTCACGGATACTGATACAGAAAAGTAAAGGAATCCGGGCGAGGCTATCGTAGTCACGGATACTGATACAGAAAAGTAAAGGAATCCGGGCGAGGCTATCGTAGGCACGGATGCTGATGTAGAAATGTAAAGGTATTCAGGCGAGGCTATCGCAGTCATGGACACTGATGCAGAAATGTAAAGGTATCCGGGCGAGGTTGTCGCAGTCACGGATACTGATACAGAAAAGTAAAGGAATCCGGGCGAGGCTATCGCAGTCACGGACGCTGATGCAGAAATGTAAAGGAATCCGAGCGAGGCTATCGTAGTCACGGATACTGATACAGAAAAGTAAAGGAATCCGGGCGAGGCTATCGTAGGCACGGATGCTGATGTAGAAATGTAAAGGTATTCAGGGCGAGGCTGTCGCAGTCACTGATAGTGATACAGAAAAGTAAAGGAACCCGGGTGAGGCTATCGCCGTCACGGACGCTGATGCAGAAATGTAAAGGTACTCAGGCGCGGCTATCGCAGTCACGGACGCTGATGCAGAAATGTAAAGGTATCCGGGCGAGGCTAGCGCAATCACGGATCCTGATGAAGAAAATAAAGGTATTCGGGCGAGGCTATCGCAGTCACGGACGCTGATGCAGAAATGTAAAGGTATCCGGGCGAGGCTATCGTAGTCACGGATGCTGATGTAGAAATGTAAAGGTATTCAGGACAGGCTATCGCAGTCACGTACGCTGATGCAGAAATGTGAAGGTATCTGGGCGAGGCTGTCGCAGTCACGGATACTGATACAGAAATGTAAAGGTATCCGGGCGAGGGTTTGGCAGTCACGGACGCTGATGCAGAAATGTAAAGGTATCCGGGCGAGGCTAGGGCAATCATGGATCTTGATGAAGAAAATAAAGGTATCCGGGCGAGGCTATCGCAGTCACGGACAATGATGCAGAAATGTAAAGATATCCGGGCGAGGCTATCGTAGTCACGGATGCTGATGTAGAAATGTAAAGGTATTCAGGCGAGGCTATCGCAGTCACGGACGCTGATGCAGAAATGTAAAGGTATCCGGGCGAGGCTGTCGCAGTCACGGATACTGATACAGAAATGTAAAGGTATCCGGGCAAGACTTTCGCAGTCACGGACGCTGATGCAGAAATGTAAAAGTATCCGGGCGAGGCTGTCGCAGTCACTGATACTGATACAGAAAAGTAAAGGAATCCGGGTGAGGCTATCGCCGTCACGGACGCTGATGCAGAAATGTAAAGGTACTCAGGCGCGGCTATCGCAGTCACGGACGCTGATGCAGATATGTAAAGGTATCCGGGCGAGGCTAGCGCAATCACGGATCCTGATGAAGAAAATAAAGGTATTCGGGCGAGGCTATCGCAGTCACAGACGCTGATGCAGAAATGTAAAGGTATCCGGGCGAGGCTATCGTAGTCATGGATGCTGATGTAGAAATGTAAAGGTATTCAGGACAGGCTATCGCAGTCACGTACGCTGATGCAGAAATGTAAAGGTATCTGGGCGAGGCTGTCGCAGTCACGGATACTGATACAGAAATGTAAAGGTATCCGGGCGAGGCTTTCGCAGTCACGGACGCTGATGCAGAAATGTAAAGGTATCCGGGCGAGGCTAGCGCAATCATGGATCTTGATGAAGAAAATAAAGGTATCCGGGCGAGGCTATCGCAGTCACGGACAATGATGCAGAAATGTAAAGATATCCGGGCGAGGCTATCGTAGTCACGGATGCTGATGTAGAAATGTAAAGGTATTCAGGCGAGGCTATCGCAGTCACGGACGCTGATGCAGAAATGTAAAGGTATCCGGGCGAGGCTAGCGCAATCACGGATCCTGATGAAGAAAATAAAGGTATTCGGGCGAGGCTATCGCAGTCACGGACGCTGATGCAGAAATGTAAAGGTATCCGGGCGAGGCTATCGTAGTCACGGATGCTGATGTTGAAATGTAAAGGTATTCAGGCGAGGCTATCGCAGTCACGTACGCTGATGCAGAAATGTAAAGGAATCCGGGCGAGGCTATCGTAGTCACGGATACTGATACAGAAAAGTAAAGGAATCCGGGCGAGGCTATCGTAGGCACGGATGCTGATGTAGAAATGTAAAGGTATTCAGGCGAGGCTATCGCAGTCACGGACGCTGATGCAGAAATGTAAAGGAATCCGGGAGAGGCTATCGCAGTCACGGACGCTGATGCAGAAATGTAAAGGAATCCGAGCGAGGCTATCGTAGTCACGGATACTGATACAGAAAAGTAAAGGAATCCGGGCGAGGCTATCGTAGTCACGGATACTGATACACAAAAGTAAAGGAATCTGGGCGAGGCTATCGTAGTCACGGATGCTGATGTAGAAATGTAAAGGTATTCAGTCGAGGCTATCGCAGTCACGGACGCTGATGCAGAAATGTAAAGGTATCCGGGCGAGGCTGTTGCAGTCACGGATACTGATACAGAAAAGTAAAGGAATCCGGGCGAGGCTATCGCAGTCACGGACGCTGATGCAGAAATGTAAAGGTATCCGGGCGAGGCTGTCGTAGTCACGGATACTGATACAGAAAAGTAAAGGTATCCAGGCGAGGCTGTCTCAGTCACGGATACTGATACAGAAAAGTAAAGGAATCCGGGCGAGGCTATCGCAGTCACGGACGCTGATGCAGAAATGTAAAGGTATCCGGGCGAGGCTGTCGCAGTCACGGATACTGATACAGAAATGTAAAGGTATCCGGGCAAGACTTTCGCAGTCACGGACGCTGATGCAGAAATGTAAAAGTATCCGGGCGAGGCTGTCGCAGTCACTGATACTGATACAGAAAAGTAAAGGAATCCGGGTGAGGCTATCGCCGTCACGGACGCTGATGCAGAAATGTAAAGGTACTCAGGCGCGGCTATCGCAGTCACGGACGCTGATGCAGAAATGTAAAGGTATCCGGGCGAGGCTAGCGCAATCACGGATCCTGATGAAGAAAATAAAGGTATTCGAGCGAGGCTATCGCAGTCACGGACGCTGATGCAGAAATGTAAAGGTATCCGGGCGAGGCTATCGTAGTCACGGATGCTGATGTAAAATTGTAAAGGTATTCAGGCGAGGCTATCGCAGTCACGTACGCTGATGCAGAAATGTAAAGGTATCCAGGCGAGGTTGTCGCAGTCACGGATACTGATACAGAAAAGTAAAGGAATCCGGGCGAGGCTATCGTAGTCACGGATACTGATACAGAAAAGTAAAGGAATCCGGGCGAGGCTATCGTAGGCACGGATGCTGATGTAGAAATGTAAAGGTATTCAGGCGAGGCTATCGCAGTCATGGACACTGATGCAGAAATGTAAAGGTATCCGGGCGAGGTTGTCGCAGTCACGGATACTGATACAGAAAAGTAAAGGAATCCGGGCGAGGCTATCGCAGTCACGGACGCTGATGCAGAAATGTAAAGGAATCCGGGCGAGGCTATCGTAGTCACGGATACTGATACACAAAAGTAAAGGAATCCGGGCGAGGCTATCGTAGTCACGGATGCTGATGTAGAAATGTAAAGGTATTCAGTCGAGGCTATCGCAGTCACGGACGCTGATGCAGAAATGTAAAGGTATCCGGGCGAGGCTACCGCAATCACGGATCCTGATGAAGAAAATAAAGGTATTCGGGCGAGGCTATCGCAGTCACGGACGCTGATGCAGAAATGTAAAGGTATCCGGGCGAGGCTATCGTAGTCACGGATGCTGATGTTGAAATGTAAAGGTATTCAGGCGAGGCTATCGCAGTCACGTACGCTGATGCAGAAATGTAAAGGAATCCGGGCGAGGCTATCGTAGTCACGGATACTGATACAGAAAAGTAAAGGAATCCGGGCGAGGCTATCGTAGGCACGGATGCTGATGTAGAAATGTAAAGGTATTCAGGCGAGGCTATCGCAGTCACAGACGCTGATGCAGAAATGTAAAGGAATCCGGGAGAGGCTATTGCAGTCACGGACGCTGATGCAGAAATGTAAAGGAATCCGAGCGAGGCTATCGTAGTCACGGATACTGATACAGAAAAGTAAAGGAATCCGGGCGAGGCTATCGTAGTCACGGATACTGATACACAAAAGTAAAGGAATCTGGGCGAGGCTATCGTAGTCACGGATGCTGATGTAGAAATGTAAAGGTATTCAGTCGAGGCTATCGCAGTCACGGACGCTGATGCAGAAATGTAAAGGTATCCGGGCTAGGCTGTTGCAGTCACGGATACTGATACAGAAAAGTAAAGGAATCCGGGCGAGGCTATCGCAGTCACGGACGCTGATGCAGAAATGTAAAGGTATCCGGGCGAGGCTGTCGTAGTCACGGATACTGATACAGAAAAGTAAAGGTATCCAGGCGAGGCTGTCTCAGTCACGGATACTGATACAGAAAAGTAAAGGAATCCGGGCGAGGCTATCGCAGTCACCGACGCTGATGCAGAAAAGTAAAGGTATCCGGGCGAGCCTATCGCAGTCATGGACTCTGATGCAGAAATGTAAAGGAATCCGAGCGAGGCTATCGTAGTCACGGATACTGATACAGAAAAGTAAAGGAATCCGGGCGAGGCTATCGCAGTCACGGACGCTGATGCAGAAATGTAAAGGTATCCGGGCGAGGCTGTCGCAGTCACGGATACTGATACAGAAATGTAAAGGTATCCGGGCAAGACTTTCGCAGTCACGGACGCTGATGCAGAAATGTAAAAGTATCCGGGCGAGGCTGTCGCAGTCACTGATACTGATACAGAAAAGTAAAGGAATCCGGGTGAGGCTATCGCCGTCACGGACGCTGATGCAGAAATGTAAAGGTACTCAGGCGCGGCTATCGCAGTCACGGACGCTGATGCAGAAATGTAAAGGTATCCGGGCGAGGCTAGCGCAATCACGGATCCTGATGAAGAAAATAAAGGTATTCGGGCGAGGCTATCGCAGTCACGGACGCTGATGCAGAAATGTAAAGGTATCCGGGCGAGGCTATCGTAGTCACGGATGCTGATGTAAAATTGTAAAGGTATTCAGGCGAGGCTATCGCAGTCACGTACGCTGATGCAGAAATGTAAAGGTATCCAGGCGAGGTTGTCGCAGTCACGGATACTGATACAGAAAAGTAAAGGAATCCGGGCGAGGCTATCGTAGTCACGGATACTGATACAGAAAAGTAAAGGAATCCGGGCGAGGCTATCGTAGGCACGGATGCTGATGTAGAAATGTAAAGGTATTCAGGCGAGGCTATCGCAGTCATGGACACTGATGCAGAAATGTAAAGGTATCCGGGCGAGGTTGTCGCAGTCACGGATACTGATACAGAAAAGTAAAGGAATCCGGGCGAGGCTATCGCAGTCACGGACGCTGATGCAGAAATGTAAAGGAATCCGGGCGAGGCTATCGTAGTCACGGATACTGATACACAAAAGTAAAGGAATCCGGGCGAGGCTATCGTAGTCACGGATGCTGATGTAGAAATGTAAAGGTATTCAGTCGAGGCTATCGCAGTCACGGACGCTGATGCAGAAATGTAAAGGTATCCGGGCGAGGCTACCGCAATCACGGATCCTGATGAAGAAAATAAAGGTATTCGGGCGAGGCTATCGCAGTCACGTACGCTGATGCAGAAATGTAAAGGTATCTGGGTGAGGCTGTCGCACTCACGGATACTGATACAGAAATGTAAAGGTATCCAGGCGAGGCTTTCGCAGTCACGGACGCTGATGCAGAAATGTAAAGGTATCCGGGCGAGGCTAGCGCAATCATGGATCTTGATGAAGAAAATAAAGGTATCCGGGCGAGGCTATCGCAGTCACGGACAATGATGCAGAAATGTAAAGATATCCGGGCGAGGCTATCGTAGTCACGGATGCTGATGTAGAAATGTAAAGGTATTCAGGCGAGGCTATCGCAGTCACGGACGCTGATGCAGAAATGTAAAGGTATCCGGGCGAGGCTGTCGCAGTCACGGATACTGAGACAGAAATGTAAAGGTATCCGGGCAAGACTTTCGCAGTCACGGACGCTGATGCAGAAATGTAAAAGTATCCGGGCGAGGCTGTCGCAGTCACTGATACTGATACAGAAAAGTAAAGGAATCCGGGTGAGGCTATCGCCGTCACGGACGCTGATGCAGAAATGTAAAGGTACTCAGGCGCGGCTATCGCAGTCACGGACGCTGATGCAGAAATGTAAAGGTATCCGGGCGAGGCTAGCGCAATCACGGATCCTGATGAAGAAAATAAAGGTATTCGGGCGAGGCTATCGCAGTCACGGACGCTGATGCAGAAATGTAAAGGTATCCGGGCGAGGCTATCGTAGTCACGGATGCTGATGTAGAAATGTAAAGGTATTCAGGCGAGGCTATCGCAGTCACGTACGCTGATGCAGAAATGTCAAGGAATCCGGGCGAGGCTATCGTCGTCACGGATACTGATACAGAAAAGTAAAGGAATCCGGGCGAGGCTATCGTAGGCACGGATGCTGATGTAGAAATGTAAAGGTATTCAGGCGAGGCTATCGCAGTCACGGACGCTGATGCAGAAATGTAAAGGTATCCGGGCGAGGTTGTCGCAGTCACGGATACTGATACAGAAAAGTAAAGGAATCCGGGCGAGGCTATCGTAGTCACGGATACTGATACAGAAAAGTAAAGGAATCCGGGCGAGGCTATCGTAGGCACGGATGCTGATGTAGAAATGTAAAGGTATTCAGGCGAGGCTATCGCAGTCATGGACACTGATGCAGAAATGTAAAGGTATCCGGGCGAGGTTGTCGCAGTCACGGATACTGATACAGAAAAGTAAAGGAATCCGGGCGAGGCTATCGCAGTCACGGACGCTGATGCAGAAATGTAAAGGAATCCGAGCGAGGCTATCGTAGTCACGGATACTGATACAGAAAAGTAAAGGAATCCGGGCGAGGCTATCGTAGGCACGGATGCTGATGTAGAAATGTAAAGGTATTCAGGGCGAGGCTGTCGCAGTCACTGATAGTGATACAGAAAAGTAAAGGAACCCGGGTGAGGCTATCGCCGTCACGGACGCTGATGCAGAAATGTAAAGGTACTCAGGCGCGGCTATCGCAGTCACGGACGCTGATGCAGAAATGTAAAGGTATCCGGGCGAGGCTAGCGCAATCACGGATCCTGATGAAGAAAATAAAGGTATTCGGGCGAGGCTATCGCAGTCACGGACGCTGATGCAGAAATGTAAAGGTATCCGGGCGAGGCTATCGTAGTCACGGATGCTGATGTAGAAATGTAAAGGTATTCAGGACAGGCTATCGCAGTCACGTACGCTGATGCAGAAATGTGAAGGTATCTGGGCGAGGCTGTCGCAGTCACGGATACTGATACAGAAATGTAAAGGTATCCGGGCGAGGGTTTGGCAGTCACGGACGCTGATGCAGAAATGTAAAGGTATCCGGGCGAGGCTAGGGCATTCATGGATCTTGATGAAGAAAATAAAGGTATCCGGGAGAGGCTATCGCAGTCACGGACAATGATGCAGAAATGTAAAGATATCCGGGCGAGGCTATCGTAGTCACGGATGCTGATGTAGAAATGTAAAGGTATTCAGGCGAGGCTATCGCAGTCACGGACGCTGATGCAGAAATGTAAAGGTATCCGGGCGAGGCTGTCGCAGTCACGGATACTGATACAGAAATGTAAAGGTATCCGGGCAAGACTTTCGCAGTCACGGACGCTGATGCAGAAATGTAAAAGTATCCGGGCGAGGCTGTCGCAGTCACTGATACTGATACAGAAAAGTAAAGGAATCCGGGTGAGGCTATCGCCGTCACGGACGCTGATGCAGAAATGTAAAGGTACTCAGGCGCGGCTATCGCAGTCACGGACGCTGATGCAGAAATGTAAAGGTATCCGGGCGAGGCTAGCGCAATCACGGATCCTGATGAAGAAAATAAAGGTATTCGGGCGAGGCTATCGCAGTCACGGACGCTGATGCAGAAATGTAAAGGTATCCGGGCGAGGCTATCGTAGTCACGGATGTTGATGTAAAATTGTAAAGGTATTCAGGCGAGGCTATCGCAGTCACGTACGCTGATGCAGAAATGTAAAGGAATCCGGGCGAGGCTATCGTAGGCACGGATGCTGACGTAGAAATGTAAAGGTATTCAGGCCAGGCTATCGCAGTCACGGACGCTGATGCAGAAATGTAAAGGTATCCGGGCGAGGTTGTCGCAGTCACGGATACTGATACAGAAAAGTAAAGGAATCCGGGAGAGGCTATCGCAGTCACGGACGCTGATGCAGAAATGTAAAGGAATCCGAGCGAGGCTATCGTAGTCACGGATACTGATACAGAAAAGTGAAGGAATCCGGGCGAGGCTATCGTAGTCACGGATACTGATACACAAAAGTAAAGGAATCCGGGCGAGGCTATCGTAGTCACGGATGCTGATGTAGAAATGTAAAGGTATTCAGGGCGAGGCTGTCGCAGTCACTGATAGTGATACAGAAAAGTAAAGGAACCCGGGTGAGGCTATCGCCGTCACGGACGCTGATGCAGAAATGTAAAGGTACTCAGGCGCGGCTATCGCAGTCACGGACGCTGATGCAGAAATGTAAAGGTATCCGTGCGAGGCTAGCGCAATCACGGATCCTGATGAAGAAAATAAAGGTATTCGGGCGAGGCTATCGCAGTCACGGACGCTGATGCAGAAATGTAAAGGTATCCGGGCGAGGCTATCGTAGTCACGGATGCTGATGTAGAAATGTAAAGGTATTCAGGACAGGCTATCGCAGTCACGTACGCTGATGCAGAAATGTGAAGGTATCTGGGCGAGGCTGTCGCAGTCACGGATACTGATACAGAAATGTAAAGGTATCCGGGCGAGGGTTTGGCAGTCACGGACGCTGATGCAGAAATGTAAAGGTATCCGGGCGAGGCTAGGGCATTCATGGATCTTGATGAAGAAAATAAAGGTATCCGGGAGAGGCTATCGCAGTCACGGACAATGATGCAGAAATGTAAAGATATCCGGGCGAGGCTATCGTAGTCACGGATGCTGATGTAGAAATGTAAAGGTATTCAGGCGAGGCTATCGCAGTCACGGACGCTGATGCAGAAATGTAAAGGTATCCGGGCGAGGCTGTCGCAGTCACGGATACTGATACAGAAATGTAAAGGTATCCGGGCAAGACTTTCGCAGTCACGGACGCTGATGCAGAAATGTAAAAGTATCCGGGCGAGGCTGTCGCAGTCACTGATACTGATACAGAAAAGTAAAGGAATCCGGGTGAGGCTATCGCCGTCACGGACGCTGATGCAGAAATGTAAAGGTACTCAGGCGCGGCTATCGCAGTCACGGACGCTGATGCAGAAATGTAAAGGTATCCGGGCGAGGCTAGCGCAATCACGGATCCTGATGAAGAAAATAAAGGTATTCGGGCGAGGCTATCGCAGTCACGGACGCTGATGCAGAAATGTAAAGGTATCCGGGCGAGGCTATCGTAGTCACGGATGTTGATGTAAAATTGTAAAGGTATTCAGGCGAGGCTATCGCAGTCACGTACGCTGATGCAGAAATGTAAAGGTATCCGGGCGAGGTTGTCGCAGTCACGGATACTGATACAGAAAAGTAAAGGAATCCGGGAGAGGCTATCGCAGTCACGGACGCTGATGCAGAAATGTAAAGGAATCCGAGCGAGGCTATCGTAGTCACGGATACTGATACAGAAAAGTGAAGGAATCCGGGCGAGGCTATCGTAGTCACGGATACTGATACAGAAAAGTAAAGGAATCCGGGCGAGGCTATCGTAGGCACGGATGCTGACGTAGAAATGTAAAGGTATTCAGGCCAGCCTATCGCAGTCACGGACGCTGATGCAGAAATGTAAAGGTATCCGGGCGAGGTTGTCGCAGTCACGGATACTGATACAGAAAAGTAAAGGAATCCGGGAGAGGCTATCGCAGTCACGGACGCTGATGCAGAAATGTAAAGGAATCCGAGCGAGGCTATCGTAGTCACGGATACTGATACAGAAAAGTGAAGGAATCCGGGCGAGGCTATCGTAGTCACGGATACTGATACACAAAAGTAAAGGAATCCGGGCGAGGCTATCGTAGTCACGGATGCTGATGTAGAAATGTAAAGGTATTCAGTCGAGGCTATCGCAGTCACGGACGCTGATGCAGAAATGTAAAGGTATCCGGGCGAGGCTACCGCAATCACGGATCCTGATGAAGAAAATAAAGGTATTCGGGCGAGGCTATCGCAGTCACGTACGCTGATGCAGAAATGTAAAGGTATCTGGGCGAGGCTGTCGCACTCACGGATACTGATACAGAAATGTAAAGGTATCCAGGCGAGGCTTTCGCAGTCACGGACGCTGATGCAGAAATGTAAAGGTATCCGGGCGAGGCTAGCGCAATCATGGATCTTGATGAAGAAAATAAAGGTATCCGGGCGAGGCTATCGCAGTCACGGACAATGATGCAGAAATGTAAAGATATCCGGGCGAGGCTATCGTAGTCACGGATGCTGATGTAGAAATGTAAAGGTATTCAGGCGAGGCTATCGCAGTCACGGACGCTGATGCAGAAATGTAAAGGTATCCGGGCGAGGCTGTCGCAGTCACGGATACTGATACAGAAATGTAAAGGTATCCGGGCAAGACTTTCGCAGTCACGGACGCTGATGCAGAAATGTAAAAGTATCCGGGCGAGGCTGTCGCAGTCACTGATACTGATACAGAAAAGTAAAGGAATCCGGGTGAGGCTATCGCCGTCACGGACGCTGATGCAGAAATGTAAAGGTACTCAGGCGCGGCTATCGCAGTCACGGACGCTGATGCAGAAATGTAAAGGTATCCGGGCGAGGCTAGCGCAATCACGGATCCTGATGAAGAAAATAAAGGTATTCGGGCGAGGCTATCGCAGTCACGGACGCTGATGCAGAAATGTAAAGGTATCCGGGCGAGGCTATCGTAGTCACGGATGCTGAAGTAGAAATGTAAAGGTATTCAGGCGAGGTTATCGCAGTCACGTACGCTGATGCAGAAATGTCAAGGAATCCGGGCGAGGCTATCGTAGTCACGGATACTGATTCAGAAAAGTAAAGGAATCCGGGCGAGGCTATCGTAGGCACGGATGCTGATGTAGAAATGTAAAGGTATTCAGGCGAGGCTATCGCAGTCACGGACGCTGATGCAGAAATGTAAAGGTATCCAGGCGAGGTTGTCGCAGTCACGGATACTGATACAGAAAAGTAAAGGAATCCGGGCGAGGCTATCGTAGTCACGGATACTGATACAGAAAAGTAAAGGAATCCGGGCGAGGCTATCGTAGGCACGGATGCTGATGTAGAAATGTAAAGGTATTCAGGCGAGGCTATCGCAGTCATGGACACTGATGCAGAAATGTAAAGGTATCCGGGCGAGGTTGTCGCAGTCACGGATACTGATACAGAAAAGTAAAGGAATCCGGGCGAGGCTATCGCAGTCACGGACGCTGATGCAGAAATGTAAAGGAATCCGAGCGAGGCTATCGTAGTCACGGATACTGATACAGAAAAGTAAAGGAATCCGGGCGAGGCTATCGTAGGTACGGATGCTGATGTAGAAATGTAAAGGTATTCAGGGCGAGGCTGTCGCAGTCACTGATAGTGATACAGAAAAGTAAAGGAACCCGGGTGAGGCTATCGCCGTCACGGACGCTGATGCAGAAATGTAAAGGTACTCAGGCGCGGCTATCGCAGTCACGGACGCTGATGCAGAAATGTAAAGGTATCCGGGCGAGGCTAGCGCAATCACGGATCCTGATGAAGAAAATAAAGGTATTCGGGCGAGGCTATCGCAGTCACGGACGCTGATGGAGAAATGTAAAGGTATCCGGGCGAGGCTATCGTAGTCACGGATGCTGATGTAGAAATGTAAAGGTATTCAGGACAGGCTATCGCAGTCACGTACGCTGATGCAGAAATGTAAAGGTATCCGGGCGAGGCTTTGGCAGTCACGGACGCTGATGCAGAAATGTAAAGGTATCCGGGCGAGGCTAGCGCAATCATGGATCTTGATGAAGAAAATAAAGGTATCCGGGCGAGGCTATCGCAGTCACGGACAATGATGCAGAAATGTAAAGATATCCGGGCGAGGCTATCGTAGTCACGGATGCTGATGTAGAAATGTAAAGGTATTCAGGCGAGGCTATCGCAGTCACGGACGCTGATGCAGAAATGTAAAGGTATCCGGGCGAGGCTACCGCAATCACGGATCCTGATGAAGAAAATAAAGGTATTCGGGCGAGGCTATCGCAGTCACGTACGCTGATGCAGAAATGTAAAGGTATCTGGGCGAGGCTGTCGCACTCACGGATACTGATACAGAAATGTAAAGGTATCCAGGCGAGGCTTTCGCAGTCACGGACGCTGATGCAGAAATGTAAAGGTATCCGGGCGAGGCTAGCGCAATCATGGATCTTGATGAAGAAAATAAAGGTATCCGGGCGAGGCTATCGCAGTCACGGACAATGATGCAGAAATGTAAAGATATCCGGGCGAGGCTATCGTAGTCACGGATGCTGATGTAGAAATGTAAAGGTATTCAGGCGAGGCTATCGCAGTCACGGACGCTGATGCAGAAATGTAAAGGTATCCGGGCGAGGCTGTCGCAGTCACGGATACTGATACAGAAATGTAAAGGTATCCGGGCAAGACTTTCGCAGTCACGGACGCTGATGCAGAAATGTAAAAGTATCCGTGCGAGGCTGTCGCAGTCACTGATACTGATACAGAAAAGTAAAGGAATCCGGGCGAGGCTATCGTAGTCACGGATACTGATTCAGAAAAGTAAAGGAATCCGGGCGAGGCTATCGTAGGCACGGATGCTGATGTAGAAATGTAAAGGTATTCAGGCGAGGCTATCGCAGTCACGGACGCTGATGCAGAAATGTAAAGGTATCCAGGCGAGGTTGTCGCAGTCACGGATACTAATACAGAAAAGTAAAGGAATCCGGGCGAGGCTATCGTAGTCACGGATACTGATACAGAAAAGTAAAGGAATCCGGGCGAGGCTATCGTAGGCACGGATGCTGATGTAGAAATGTAAAGGTATTCAGGCGAGGCTATCGCAGTCATGGACACTGATGCAGAAATGTAAAGGTATCCGGGCGAGGTTGTCGCAGTCACGGATACTGATACAGAAAAGTAAAGGAATCCGGGCGAGGCTATAGCAGTCACGGACGCTGATGCAGAAATGTAAAGGAATCCGAGCGAGGCTATCGTAGTCACGGATACTGATACAGAAAAGTAAAGGAATCCGGGCGAGGCTATCGTAGGTACGGATGCTGATGTAGAAATGTAAAGGTATTCAGGGCGAGGCTGTCGCAGTCACTGATAGTGATACAGAAAAGTAAAGGAACCCGGGTGAGGCTATCGCCGTCACGGACGCTGATGCAGAAATGTAAAGGTACTCAGGCGCGGCTATCGCAGTCACGGACGCTGATGCAGAAATGTAAAGGTATCCGGGCGAGGCTAGCGCAATCACGGATCCTGATGAAGAAAATAAAGGTATTCGGGCGAGGCTATCGCAGTCACGGACGCTGATGGAGAAATGTAAAGGTATCCGGGCGAGGCTATCGTAGTCACGGATGCTGATGTAGAAATGTAAAGGTATTCAGGACAGGCTATCGCAGTCACGTACGCTGATGCAGAAATGTAAAGGTATCTGGGCGAGGCTGTCGCAGTCACGGATACTGATACAGAAATGTAAAGGTATCCGGGCGAGGCTTTGGCAGTCACGGACGCTGATGCAGAAATGTAAAGGTATCCGGGCGAGGCTAGCGCAATCATGGATCTTGATGAAGAAAATAAAGGTATCCGGGCGAGGCTATCGCAGTCACGGACAATGATGCAGAAATGTAAAGATATCCGGGCGAGGCTATCGTAGTCACGGATGCTGATGTAGAAATGTAAAGGTATTCAGGCGAGGCTATCGCAGTCACGGACGCTGATGCAGAAATGTAAAGGTATCCGGGCGAGGCTGTTGCAGTCACGGATACTGATACAGAAATGAAAAGGTATCCGGGCAAGACTTTCGCAGTCACGGACGCTGATGCAGAAATGTAAAAGTATCCGGGCGAGGCTGTCGCAGTCACTGATACTGATACAGAAAAGTAAAGGAATCCGGGTGAGGCTATCGCCGTCACGGACGCTGATGCAGAAATGTAAAGGTACTCAGGCGCGGCTATCGCAGTCACGGACGCTGATGCAGAAATGTAAAGGTATCCGGGCGAGGCTAGCGCAATCACGGATCCTGATGAAGAAAATAAAGGTATTCGGGCGAGGCTATCGCAGTCACGGACGCTGATGCAGAAATGTAAAGGTATCCGGGCAAGGCTATCGTAGTCACGGATGCTGATGTAAAATTGTAAAGGTATTCAGGCGAGGCTATCGCAGTCACGTACGCTGATGCAGAAATGTAAAGGAATCCGGGCGAGGCTATCGTAGTCACGGATACTGATACAGAAAAGTAAAGGAATCCGGGCGAGGCTATCGTAGGCACGGATGCTGATGTAGAAATGTATAGGTATTCAGGCGAGGCTATCGCAGTCACGGACGCTGATGCAGAAATGTAAAGGTATCCGGGCGAGGTTGTCGCAGTCACGGATACTGATACAGAAAAGTAAAGGAATCCGGGAGAGGCTATCGCAGTCACGGACGCTGATGCAGAAATGTAAAGGAATCCGAGCGAGGCTATCGTAGTCACGGATACTGATACAGAAAAGTAAAGGAATCCGGGCGAGGCTATCGTAGTCACGGATACTGATACACAAAAGTAAAGGAATCCGGGCGAGGCTATCGTAGTCACGGATGCTGATGTAGAAATGTAAAGGTATTCAGTCGAGGCTATCGCAGTCACGGACGCTGATGCAGAAATGTAAAGGTATCCGGGCGAGGCTACCGCAATCACGGATCCTGATGAAGAAAATAAAGGTATTCGGGCGAGGCTATCGCAGTCACGTACGCTGATGCAGAAATGTAAAGGTATCTGGGCGAGGCTGTCGCACTCACGGATACTGATACAGAAATGTAAAGGTATCCAGGCGAGGCTTTCGCAGTCACGGACGCTGATGCAGAAATGTAAAGGTATCCGGGCGAGGCTAGCGCAATCATGGATCTTGATGAAGAAAATAAAGGTATCCGGGCGAGGCTATCGCAGTCACGGACAATGATGCAGAAATGTAAAGATATCCGGGCGAGGCTATCGTAGTCACGGATGCTGATGTAGAAATGTAAAGGTATTCAGGCGAGGCTATCGCAGTCACGGACGCTGATGCAGAAATGTAAAGGTATCCGGGCGAGGCTGTCGCAGTCACGGATACTGATACAGAAATGTAAAGGTATCCGGGCAAGACTTTCGCAGTCACGGACGCTGATGCAGAAATGTAAAAGTATCCGTGCGAGGCTGTCGCAGTCACTGATACTGATACAGAAAAGTAAAGGAATCCGGGCGAGGCTATCGTAGTCACGGATACTGATTCAGAAAAGTAAAGGAATCCGGGCGAGGCTATCGTAGGCACGGATGCTGATGTAGAAATGTAAAGGTATTCAGGCGAGGCTATCGCAGTCACGGACGCTGATGCAGAAATGTAAAGGTATCCAGGCGAGGTTGTCGCAGTCACGGATACTAATACAGAAAAGTAAAGGAATCCGGGCGAGGCTATCGTAGTCACGGATACTGATACAGAAAAGTAAAGGAATCCGGGCGAGGCTATCGTAGGCACGGATGCTGATGTAGAAATGTAAAGGTATTCAGGCGAGGCTATCGCAGTCATGGACACTGATGCAGAAATGTAAAGGTATCCGGGCGAGGTTGTCGCAGTCACGGATACTGATACAGAAAAGTAAAGGAATCCGGGCGAGGCTATCGCAGTCACGGACGCTGATGCAGAAATGTAAAGGAATCCGAGCGAGGCTATCGTAGTCACGGATACTGATACAGAAAAGTAAAGGAATCCGGGCGAGGCTATCGTAGGTACGGATGCTGATGTAGAAATGTAAAGGTATTCAGGGCGAGGCTGTCGCAGTCACTGATAGTGATACAGAAAAGTAAAGGAACCCGGGTGAGGCTATCGCCGTCACGGACGCTGATGCAGAAATGTAAAGGTACTCAGGCGCGGCTATCGCAGTCACGGACGCTGATGCAGAAATGTAAAGGTATCCGGGCGAGGCTAGCGCAATCACGGATCCTGATGAAGAAAATAAAGGTATTCGGGCGAGGCTATCGCAGTCACGGACGCTGATGGAGAAATGTAAAGGTATCCGGGCGAGGCTATCGTAGTCACGGATGCTGATGTAGAAATGTAAAGGTATTCAGGACAGGCTATCGCAGTCACGTACGCTGATGCAGAAATGTAAAGGTATCTGGGCGAGGCTGTCGCAGTCACGGATACTGATACAGAAATGTAAAGGTATCCGGGCGAGGCTTTGGCAGTCACGGACGCTGATGCAGAAATGTAAAGGTATCCGGGCGAGGCTAGCGCAATCATGGATCTTGATGAAGAAAATAAAGGTATCCGGGCGAGGCTATCGCAGTCACGGACAATGATGCAGAAATGTAAAGATATCCGGGCGAGGCTATCGTAGTCACGGATGCTGATGTAGAAATGTAAAGGTATTCAGGCGAGGCTATCGCAGTCACGGACGCTGATGCAGAAATGTAAAGGTATCCGGGCGAGGCTGTTGCAGTCACGGATACTGATACAGAAATGAAAAGGTATCCGGGCAAGACTTTCGCAGTCACGGACGCTGATGCAGAAATGTAAAAGTATCCGGGCGAGGCTGTCGCAGTCACTGATACTGATACAGAAAAGTAAAGGAATCCGGGTGAGGCTATCGCCGTCACGGACGCTGATGCAGAAATGTAAAGGTACTCAGGCGCGGCTATCGCAGTCACGGACGCTGATGCAGAAATGTAAAGGTATCCGGGCGAGGCTAGCGCAATCACGGATCCTGATGAAGAAAATAAAGGTATTCGGGCGAGGCTATCGCAGTCACGGACGCTGATGCAGAAATGTAAAGGTATCCGGGCGAGGCTATCGTAGTCACGGATGCTGATGTAAAATTGTAAAGGTATTCAGGCGAGGCTATCGCAGTCACGTACGCTGATGCAGAAATGTAAAGGAATCCGGGCGAGGCTATCGTAGTCACGGATACTGATACAGAAAAGTAAAGGAATCCGGGCGAGGCTATCGTAGGCACGGATGCTGATGTAGAAATGTATAGGTATTCAGGCGAGGCTATCGTAGTCACGGACGCTGATGCAGAAATGTAAAGGTATCCGGGCGAGGTTGTCGCAGTCACGGATACTGATACAGAAAAGTAAAGGAATCCGGGAGAGGCTATCGCAGTCACGGACGCTGATGCAGAAATGTAAAGGAATCCGAGCGAGGCTATCGTAGTCACGGATACTGATACAGAAAAGTAAAGGAATCCGGGCGAGGCTATCGTAGTCACGGATACTGATACACAAAAGTAAAGGAATCCGGGCGAGGCTATCGTAGTCACGGATGCTGATGTAGAAATGTAAAGGTATTCAGTCGAGGCTATCGCAGTCACGGACGCTGATGCAGAAATGTAAAGGTATCCGGGCGAGGCTACCGCAATCACGGATCCTGATGAAGAAAATAAAGGTATTCGGGCGAGGCTATCGCAGTCACGTACGCTGATGCAGAAATGTAAAGGTATCTGGGCGAGGCTGTCGCACTCACGGATACTGATACAGAAATGTAAAGGTATCCAGGCGAGGCTTTCGCAGTCACGGACGCTGATGCAGAAATGTAAAGGTATCCGGGCGAGGCTAGCGCAATCATGGATCTTGATGAAGAAAATAAAGGTATCCGGGCGAGGCTATCGCAGTCACGGACAATGATGCAGAAATGTAAAGATATCCGGGCGAGGCTATCGTAGTCACGGATGCTGATGTAGAAATGTAAAGGTATTCAGGCGAGGCTATCGCAGTCACGGACGCTGATGCAGAAATGTAAAGGTATCCGGGCGAGGCTGTCGCAGTCACGGATACTGATACAGAAATGTAAAGGTATCCGGGCAAGACTTTCGCAGTCACGGACGCTGATGCAGAAATGTAAAAGTATCCGGGCGAGGCTGTCGCAGTCACTGATACTGATACAGAAAAGTAAAGGAATCCGGGTGAGGCTATCGCCGTCACGGACGCTGATGCAGAAATGTAAAGGTACTCAGTCGCGGCTATCGCAGTCACGGACGCTGATGCAGAAATGTAAAGGTATCCGGGCGAGGCTAGCGCAATCACGGATCCTGATGAAGAAAATAAAGGTATTCGGGCGAGGCTATCGCAGTCACGGACGCTGATGCAGAAATGTAAAGGTATCCGGGCGAGGCTATCGTAGTCACGGATGCTGAAGTAGAAATGTAAAGGTATTCAGGCGAGGCTATCGCAGTCACGTACGCTGATGCAGAAATGTCAAGGAATCCGGGCGAGGCTATCGTAGTCACGGATACTGATTCAGAAAAGTAAAGGAATCCGGGCGAGGCTATCGTAGGCACGGATGCTGATGTAGAAATGTAAAGGTATTCAGGCGAGGCTATCGCAGTCACGGACGCTGATGCAGAAATGTAAAGGTATCCAGGCGAGGTTGTCGCAGTCACGGATACTGATACAGAAAAGTAAAGGAATCCGGGCGAGGCTATCGTAGTCACGGATACTGATACAGAAAAGTAAAGGAATCCGGGCGAGGCTATCGTAGGCACGGATGCTGATGTAGAAATGTAAAGGTATTCAGGCGAGGCTATCGCAGTCATGGACACTGATGCAGAAATGTAAAGGTATCCGGGCGAGGTTGTCGCAGTCACGGATACTGATACAGAAAAGTAAAGGAATCCGGGCGAGGCTATCGCAGTCACGGACGCTGATGCAGAAATGTAAAGGAATCCGAGCGAGGCTATCGTAGTCACGGATACTGATACAGAAAAGTAAAGGAATCCGGGCGAGTCTATCGTAGGTACGGATGCTGATGTAGAAATGTAAAGGTATTCAGGGCGAGGCTGTCGCAGTCACTGATAGTGATACAGAAAAGTAAAGGAACCCGGGTGAGGCTATCGCCGTCACGGACGCTGATGCAGAAATGTAAAGGTACTCAGGCGCGGCTATCGCAGCCACGGACGCTGATGCAGAAATGTAAAGGTATCCGGGCGAGGCTAGCGCAATCACGGATCCTGATGAAGAAAATAAAGGTATTCGGGCGAGGCTATCGCAGTCACGGACGCTGATGGAGAAATGTAAAGGTATCCGGGCGAGGCTATCGTAGTCACGGATGCTGATGTAGAAATGTAAAGGTATTCAGGACAGGCTATCGCAGTCACGTACGCTGATGCAGAAATGTAAAGGTATCTGGGCGAGGCTGTCGCAGTCACGGATACTGATACAGAAATGTAAAGGTATCCGGGCGAGGCTTTGGCAGTCACGGACGCTGATGCAGAAATGTAAAGGTATCCGGGCGAGGCTAGCGCAATCATGGATCTTGATGAAGAAAATAAAGGTATCCGGGCGAGGCTATCGCAGTCACGGACAATGATGCAGAAATGTAAAGATATCCGGGCGAGGCTATCGTAGTCACGGATGCTGATGTAGAAATGTAAAGGTATTCAGGCGAGGCTATCGCAGTCACGGACGCTGATGCAGAAATGTAAAGGTATCCGGGCGAGGCTGTTGCAGTCACGGATACTGATACAGAAATGAAAAGGTATCCGGGCAAGACTTTCGCAGTCACGGACGCTGATGCAGAAATGTAAAAGTATCCGGGCGAGGCTGTCGCAGTCACTGATACTGATACAGAAAAGTAAAGGAATTCGGGTGAGGCTATCGCCGTCACGGACGCTGATGCAGAAATGTAAAGGTACTCAGGCGCGGCTATCGCAGTCACGGACGCTGATGCAGAAATGTAAAGGTATCCGGGCGAGGCTAGCGCAATCACGGATCCTGATGAAGAAAATAAAGGTATTCGGGCGAGGCTATCGCAGTCACGGACGCTGATGCAGAAATGTAAAGGTATCCGGGCGAGGCTATCGTAGTCACGGATGCTGATGTAAAATTGTAAAGGTATTCAGGCGAGGCTATCGCAGTCACGTACGCTGATGCAGAAATGTAAAGGAATCCGGGCGAGGCTATCGTAGTCACGGATACTGATACAGAAAAGTAAAGGAATCCGGGCGAGGCTATCGTAGGCACGGATGCTGATGTAGAAATGTATAGGTATTCAGGCGAGGCTATCGTAGTCACGGACGCTGATGCAGAAATGTAAAGGTATCCGGGCGAGGTTGTCGCAGTCACGGATACTGATACAGAAAAGTAAAGGAATCCGGGAGAGGCTATCGCAGTCACGGACGCTGATGCAGAAATGTAAAGGAATCCGAGCGAGGCTATCGTAGTCACGGATACTGATACAGAAAAGTAAAGGAATCCGGGCGAGGCTATCGTAGTCACGGATACTGATACACAAAAGTAAAGGAATCCGGGCGAGGCTATCGTAGTCACGGATGCTGATGTAGAAATGTAAAGGTATTCAGTCGAGGCTATCGCAGTCACGGACGCTGATGCAGAAATGTAAAGGTATCCGGGCGAGGCTACCGCAATCACGGATCCTGATGAAGAAAATAAAGGTATTCGGGCGAGGCTATCGCAGTCACGTACGCTGATGCAGAAATGTAAAGGTATCTGGGCGAGGCTGTCGCACTCACGGATACTGATACAGAAATGTAAAGGTATCCAGGCGAGGCTTTCGCAGTCACGGACGCTGATGCAGAAATGTAAAGGTATCCGGGCGAGGCTAGCGCAATCATGGATCTTGATGAAGAAAATAAAGGTATCCGGGCGAGGCTATCGCAGTCACGGACAATGATGCAGAAATGTAAAGATATCCGGGCGAGGCTATCGTAGTCACGGATGCTGATGTAGAAATGTAAAGGTATTCAGGCGAGGCTATCGCAGTCACGGACGCTGATGCAGAAATGTAAAGGTATCCGGGCGAGGCTGTCGCAGTCACGGATACTGATACAGAAATGTAAAGGTATCCGGGCAAGACTTTCGCAGTCACGGACGCTGATGCAGAAATGTAAAAGTATCCGGGCGAGGCTGTCGCAGTCACTGATACTGATACAGAAAAGTAAAGGAATCCGGGTGAGGCTATCGCCGTCACGGACGCTGATGCAGAAATGTAAAGGTACTCAGTCGCGGCTATCGCAGTCACGGACGCTGATGCAGAAATGTAAAGGTATCCGGGCGAGGCTAGCGCAATCACGGATCCTGATGAAGAAAATAAAGGTATTCGGGCGAGGCTATCGCAGTCACGGACGCTGATGCAGAAATGTAAAGGTATCCGGGCGAGGCTATCGTAGTCACGGATGCTGAAGTAGAAATGTAAAGGTATTCAGGCGAGGCTATCGCAGTCACGTACGCTGATGCAGAAATGTCAAGGAATCCGGGCGAGGCTATCGTAGTCACGGATACTGATTCAGAAAAGTAAAGGAATCCGGGCGAGGCTATCGTAGGCACGGATGCTGATGTAGAAATGTAAAGGTATTCAGGCGAGGCTATCGCAGTCACGGACGCTGATGCAGAAATGTAAAGGTATCCAGGCGAGGTTGTCGCAGTCACGGATACTGATACAGAAAAGTAAAGGAATCCGGGCGAGGCTATCGTAGTCACGGATACTGATACAGAAAAGTAAAGGAATCCGGGCGAGGCTATCGTAGGCACGGATGCTGATGTAGAAATGTAAAGGTATTCAGGCGAGGCTATCGCAGTCATGGACACTGATGCAGAAATGTAAAGGTATCCGGGCGAGGTTGTCGCAGTCACGGATACTGATACAGAAAAGTAAAGGAATCCGGGCGAGGCTATCGCAGTCACGGACGCTGATGCAGAAATGTAAAGGAATCCGAGCGAGGCTATCGTAGTCACGGATACTGATACAGAAAAGTAAAGGAATCCGGGCGAGTCTATCGTAGGTACGGATGCTGATGTAGAAATGTAAAGGTATTCAGGGCGAGGCTGTCGCAGTCACTGATAGTGATACAGAAAAGTAAAGGAACCCGGGTGAGGCTATCGCCGTCACGGACGCTGATGCAGAAATGTAAAGGTACTCAGGCGCGGCTATCGCAGCCACGGACGCTGATGCAGAAATGTAAAGGTATCCGGGCGAGGCTAGCGCAATCACGGATCCTGATGAAGAAAATAAAGGTATTCGGGCGAGGCTATCGCAGTCACGGACGCTGATGGAGAAATGTAAAGGTATCCGGGCGAGGCTATCGTAGTCACGGATGCTGATGTAGAAATGTAAAGGTATTCAGGACAGGCTATCGCAGTCACGTACGCTGATGCAGAAATGTAAAGGTATCTGGGCGAGGCTGTCGCAGTCACGGATACTGATACAGAAATGTAAAGGTATCCGGGCGAGGCTTTGGCAGTCACGGACGCTGATGCAGAAATGTAAAGGTATCCGGGCGAGGCTAGCGCAATCATGGATCTTGATGAAGAAAATAAAGGTATCCGGGCGAGGCTATCGCAGTCACGGACAATGATGCAGAAATGTAAAGATATCCGGGCGAGGCTATCGTAGTCACGGATGCTGATGTAGAAATGTAAAGGTATTCAGGCGAGGCTATCGCAGTCATGGACGCTGATGCAGAAATGTAAAGGTATCCGGGCGAGGCTGTTGCAGTCACGGATACTGATACAGAAATGTAAAGGTATCCGGGCAAGACTTTCGCAGTCACGGACGCTGATGCAGAAATGTAAAAGTATCCGGGCGAGGCTGTCGCAGTCACTGATACTGATACAGAAAAGTAAAGGAATCCGGGTGAGGCTATCGCCGTCACGGACGCTGATGCAGAAATGTAAAGGTATCCGGGCGAGGCTAGCGCAATCACGGATCCTGATGAAGAAAATAAAGGTATTCGGGCGAGGCTATCGCAGTCACGGACGCTGATGCAGAAATGTAAAGGTATCCGGGCGAGGCTATCGTAGTCACGGATGCTGATGTAAAATTGTAAAGGTATTCAGGCGAGGCTATCGCAGTCACGTACGCTGATGCAGAAATGTAAAGGAATCCGGGCGAGGCTATCGTAGTCACGGATACTGATACAGAAAAGTAAAGGAATCCGGGCGAGGCTATCGTAGGCACGGATGCTGATGTAGAAATGTATAGGTATTCAGGCGAGGCTATCGCAGTCACGGACGCTGATGCAGAAATGTAAAGGTATCCGGGCGAGGTTGTCGCAGTCACGGATACTGATACAGAAAAGTAAAGGAATCCGGGAGAGGCTATCGCAGTCACGGACGCTGATGCAGAAATGTAAAGGAATCCGAGCGAGGCTATCGTAGTCACGGATACTGATACAGAAAAGTAAAGGAATCCGGGCGAGGCTATCGTAGTCACGGATACTGATACACAAAAGTAAAGGAATCCGGGCGAGGCTATCGTAGTCACGGATGCTGATGTAGAAATGTAAAGGTATTCAGTCGAGGCTATCGCAGTCACGGACGCTGATGCAGAAATGTAAAGGTATCCGGGCGAGGCTACCGCAATCACGGATCCTGATGAAGAAAATAAAGGTATTCGGGCGAGGCTATCGCAGTCACGTACGCTGATGCAGAAATGTAAAGGTATCTGGGCGAGGCTGTCGCACTCACGGATACTGATACAGAAATGTAAAGGTATCCAGGCGAGGCTTTCGCAGTCACGGACGCTGATGCAGAAATGTAAAGGTATCCGGGCGAGGCTAGCGCAATCATGGATCTTGATGAAGAAAATAAAGGTATCCGGGCGAGGCTATCGCAGTCACGGACAATGATGCAGAAATGTAAAGATATCCGGGCGAGGCTATCGTAGTCACGGATGCTGATGTAGAAATGTAAAGGTATTCAGGCGAGGCTATCGCAGTCACGGACGCTGATGCAGAAATGTAAAGGTATCCGGGCGAGGCTGTCGCAGTCACGGATACTGATACAGAAATGTAAAGGTATCCGGGCAAGACTTTCGCAGTCACGGACGCTGATGCAGAAATGTAAAAGTATCCAGGCGAGGCTGTCGCAGTCACTGATACTGATACAGAAAAGTAAAGGAATCCGGGTGAGGCTATCGCCGTCACGGACGCTGATGCAGAAATGTAAAGGTACTCAGTCGCGGCTATCGCAGTCACGGACGCTGATGCAGAAATGTAAAGGTATCCGGGCGAGGCTAGCGCAATCACGGATCCTGATGAAGAAAATAAAGGTATTCGGGCGAGGCTATCGCAGTCACGGACGCTGATGCAGAAATGTAAAGGTATCCGGGCGAGGCTATCGTAGTCACGGATGCTGAAGTAGAAATGTAAAGGTATTCAGGCGAGGCTATCGCAGTCACGTACGCTGATGCAGAAATGTCAAGGAATCCGGGCGAGGCTATCGTAGTCACGGATACTGATTCAGAAAAGTAAAGGAATCCGGGCGAGGCTATCGTAGGCACAGATGCTGATGTAGAAATGTAAAGGTATTCAGGCGAGGCTATCGCAGTCACGGACGCTGATGCAGAAATGTAAAGGTATCCAGGCGAGGTTGTCGCAGTCACGGATACTGATACAGAAAAGTAAAGGAATCCGGGCGAGGCTATCGTAGTCACGGATACTGATACAGAAAAGTAAAGGAATCCGGGCGAGGCTATCGTAGGCACGGATGCTGATGTAGAAATGTAAAGGTATTCAGGCGAGGCTATCGCAGTCATGGACACTGATGCAGAAATGTAAAGGTATCCGGGCGAGGTTGTCGCAGTCACGGATACTGATACAGAAAAGTAAAGGAATCCGGGCGAGGCTATCGCAGTCACGGACGCTGATGCAGAAATGTAAAGGAATCCGAGCGAGGCTATCGTAGTCACGGATACTGATACAGAAAAGTAAAGGAATCCGGGCGAGGCTATCGTAGGTACGGATGCTGATGTAGAAATGTAAAGGTATTCAGGGCGAGGCTGTCGCAGTCACTGATAGTGATACAGAAAAGTAAAGGAACCCGGGTGAGGCTATCGCCGTCACGGACGCTGATGCAGAAACGTAAAGGTACTCAGGCGCGGCTATCGCAGCCACGGACGCTGATGCAGAAATGTAAAGGTATCCGGGCGAGGCTAGCGCAATCACGGATCCTGATGAAGAAAATAAAGGTATTCGGGCGAGGCTATCGCAGTCACGGACGCTGATGGAGAAATGTAAAGGTATCCGGGCGAGGCTATCGTAGTCACGGATGCTGATGTAGAAATGTAAAGGTATTCAGGACAGGCTATCGCAGTCACGTACGCTGATACAGAAATGTAAAGGTATCTGGGCGAGGCTGTCGCAGTCACGGATACTGATACAGAAATGTAAAGGTATCCGGGCGAGGCTTTGGCAGTCACGGACGCTGATGCAGAAATGTAAAGGTATCCGGGCGAGGCTAGCGCAATCATGGATCTTGATGAAGAAAATAAAGGTATCCGGGCGAGGCTATCGCAGTCACGGACAATGATGCAGAAATGTAAAGATATCCGGGCGAGGCTATCGTAGTCACGGATGCTGATGTAGAAATGTAAAGGTATTCAGGCGAGGCTATCGCAGTCACGGACGCTGATGCAGAAATGTAAAGGTATTCGGGCGAGGCTATCGCAGTCACGGACGCTGATGCAGAAATGTAAAGGTATCCGGGCGAGGCTATCGTAGTCACGGATGCTGATGTAAAATTGTAAAGGTATTCAGGCGAGGCTATCGCAGTCACGTACGCTGATGCAGAAATGTAAAGGAATCCGGGCGAGGCTATCGTAGTCACGGATACTGATACAGAAAAGTAAAGGAATCCGGGCGAGGCTATCGTAGGCACGGATGCTGATGTAGAAATGTATAGGTATTCAGGCGAGGCTATCGCAGTCACGGACGCTGATGCAGAAATGTAAAGGTATCCGGGCGAGGTTGTCGCAGTCACGGATACTGATACAGAAAAGTAAAGGAATCCGGGAGAGGCTATCGCAGTCACGGACGCTGATGCAGAAATGTAAAGGAATCCGAGCGAGGCTATCGTAGTCACGGATACTGATACAGAAAAGTAAAGGAATCCGGGCGAGGCTATCGTAGTCACGGATACTGATACACAAAAGTAAAGGAATCCGGGCGAGGCTATCGTAGTCACGGATGCTGATGTAGAAATGTAAAGGTATTCAGTCGAGGCTATCGCAGTCACGGACGCTGATGCAGAAATGTAAAGGTATCCGGGCGAGGCTACCGCAATCACGGATCCTGATGAAGAAAATAAAGGTATTCGGGCGAGGCTATCGCAGTCACGTACGCTGATGCAGAAATGTAAAGGTATCTGGGCGAGGCTGTCGCACTCACGGATACTGATACAAAAATGTAAAGGTATCCAGGCGAGGCTTTCGCAGTCACGGACGCTGATGCAGAAATGTAAAGGTATCCGGGCGAGGCTAGCGCAATCATGGATCTTGATGAAGAAAATAAAGGTATCCGGGCGAGGCTATCGCAGTCACGGACAATGATGCAGAAATGTAAAGATATCCGGGCGAGGCTATCGTAGTCACGGATGCTGATGTAGAAATGTAAAGGTATTCAGGCGAGGCTATCGCAGTCACGGACGCTGATGCAGAAATGTAAAGGTATCCGGGCGAGGCTGTCGCAGTCACGGATACTGATACAGAAATGTAAAGGTATCCGGGCAAGACTTTCGCAGTCACGGACGCTGATGCAGAAATGTAAAAGTATCCGGGCGAGGCTGTCGCAGTCACTGATACTGATACAGAAAAGTAAAGGAATCCGGGTGAGGCTATCGCCGTCACGGACGCTGATGCAGAAATGTAAAGGTACTCAGTCGCGGCTATCGCAGTCACGGACGCTGATGCAGAAATGTAAAGGTATCCGGGCGAGGCTAGCGCAATCACGGATCCTGATGAAGAAAATAAAGGTATTCGGGCGAGGCTATCGCAGTCACGGACGCTGATGCAGAAATGTAAAGGTATCCGGGCGAGGCTATCGTAGTCACGGATGCTGAAGTAGAAATGTAAAGGTATTCAGGCGAGGCTATCGCAGTCACGTACGCTGATGCAGAAATGTCAAGGAATCCGGGCGAGGCTATCGTAGTCACGGATACTGATTCAGAAAAGTAAAGGAATCCGGGCGAGGCTATCGTAGGCACAGATGCTGATGTAGAAATGTAAAGGTATTCAGGCGAGGCTATCGCAGTCACGGACGCTGATGCAGAAATGTAAAGGTATCCAGGCGAGGTTGTCGCAGTCACGGATACTGATACAGAAAAGTAAAGGAATCCGGGCGAGGCTATCGTAGTCACGGATACTGATACAGAAAAGTAAAGGAATCCGGGCGAGGCTATCGTAGGCACGGATGCTGATGTAGAAATGTAAAGGTATTCAGGCGAGGCTATCGCAGTCATGGACACTGATGCAGAAATGTAAAGGTATCCGGGCGAGGTTGTCGCAGTCACGGATACTGATACAGAAAAGTAAAGGAATCCGGGCGAGGCTATCGCAGTCACGGACGCTGATGCAGAAATGTAAAGGAATCCGAGCGAGGCTATCGTAGTCACGGATACTGATACAGAAAAGTAAAGGAATCCGGGCGAGGCTATCGTAGGTACGGATGCTGATGTAGAAATGTAAAGGTATTCAGGGCGAGGCTGTCGCAGTCACTGATAGTGATACAGAAAAGTAAAGGAACCCGGGTGAGGCTATCGCCGTCACGGACGCTGATGCAGAAATGTAAAGGTACTCAGGCGCGGCTATCGCAGCCACGGACGCTGATGCAGAAATGTAAAGGTATCCGGGCGAGGCTAGCGCAATCACGGATCCTGATGAAGAAAATAAAGGTATTCGGGCGAGGCTATCGCAGTCACGGACGCTGATGGAGAAATGTAAAGGTATCCGGGCGAGGCTATCGTAGTCACGGATGCTGATGTAGAAATGTAAAGGTATTCAGGACAGGCTATCGCAGTCACGTACGCTGATACAGAAATGTAAAGGTATCTGGGCGAGGCTGTCGCAGTCACGGATACTGATACAGAAATGTAAAGGTATCCGGGCGAGGCTTTGGCAGTCACGGACGCTGATGCAGAAATGTAAAGGTATCCGGGCGAGGCTAGCGCAATCATGGATCTTGATGAAGAAAATAAAGGTATCCGGGCGAGGCTATCGCAGTCACGGACAATGATGCAGAAATGTAAAGATATCCGGGCGAGGCTATCGGAGTCACGGATGCTGATGTAGAAATGTAAAGGTATTCAGGCGAGGCTATCGCAGTCACGGACGCTGATGCAGAAATGTAAAGGTATTCGGGCGAGGCTATCGCAGTCACGGACGCTGATGCAGAAATGTAAAGGTATCCGGGCGAGGCTATCGTAGTCACGGATGCTGATGTAGAAATGTAAAGGTATTCAGGCGAGGCTATCGCAGTCACGTACGCTGATGCAGAAATGTCAAGGAATCCGGGCGAGGCTATCGCAGTCACGGACGCTGATGCAGAAATGTAAAGGTATCCGGGCGAGGCTATCGTAGTCACGGATGCTGATGTAGAAATGTAAAGGTATTCAGGCGAGGCTATCGCAGTCACGTACGCTGATGCAGAAATGTCAAGGAATCCGGGCGAGGCTATCGCAGTCACGGACGCTGATGCAGAAATGTAAAGGTATCCGGGCGAGGCTATCGTAGTCACGGATGCTGATGTAGAAATGTAAAGGTATTCAGGCGAGGCTATCGCAGTCACGGACGCTGATGCAGAAATGTAAAGGTATCCGGGCGAGGTTGTCGCAGTCACGGATACTGATACAGAAAAGTAAAGGAATCCGGGCGAGGCTATCGCAGTCACGGACGCTGATGCATAAATGAAAAGGAATCCGAGCGAGGCTATCGTAGTCACGGATACTGATACAGAAAAGTAAAGGAATCCGGGCGAGGCTATCGTAGGCACGGATGCTGATGTAGAAATGTAAAGGTATTCAGGGCGAGGCTGTCGCAGTCACTGATAGTGATACAGAAAAGTAAAGGAACCCGGGTGAGGCTATCGCCGTCACGGACGCTGATGCAGAAATGTAAAGGTACTCAGGCGCGGCTATCGCAGTCACGGACGCTGATGCAGAAATGTAAAGGTATCCGGGCGAGGCTAGCGCAATCACGGATCCTGATGAAGAAAATAAAGGTATTCGGGCGAGGCTATCGCAGTCACGGACGCTGATGCAGAAATGTAAAGGTATCCGGGCGAGGCTATCGTAGTCACGGATGCTGATGTAGAAATGTAAAGGTATTCAGGACAGGCTATCGCAGTCACGTACGCTGATGCAGAAATGTAAAGGTATCTGGGCGAGGCTATCGTAGTCACGGATACTGATACAGAAAAGTAAAGGAATCCGGGCGAGGCTATCGTAGGCACGGATGCTGATGTAGAAATGTAAAGGTATTCAGGCGAGGCTATCGCAGTCACGGACGCTGATGCAGAAATGTAAAGGTATCCGGGCGAGGTTGTCGCAGTCACGGATACTGATACAGAAAAGTAAAGGAATCCGGGCGAGGCTATCGCAGTCACGGACGCTGATGCAGAAATGTAAAGGAATCCGAGCGAGGCTATCGTAGTCACGGATACTGATACAGAAAAGTAAAGGAATCCGGGCGAGGCTATCGTAGGCACGGATGCTGATGTAGAAATGTAAAGGTATTCAGGGCGAGGCTGTCGCAGTCACTGATAGTGATACAGAAAAGTAAAGGAACCCGGGTGAGGCTATCGCCGTCACGGACGCTGATGCAGAAATGTAAAGGTACTCATGCGCGGCTATCGCAGTCACGGACGCTGATGCAGAAATGTAAAGGTATCCGGGCGAGGCTAGCGCAATCACGGATCCTGATGAAGAAAATAAAGGTATTCGGGCGAGGCTATCGCAGTCACGGACGCTGATGCAGAAATGTAAAGGTATCCGGGCGAGGCTATCGTAGTCACGGATGCTGATGTAGAAATGTAAAGGTATTCAGGACAGGCTATCGCAGTCACGTACGCTGATGCAGAAATGTAAAGGTATCTGGGCGAGGCTGTCGCAGTCACGGATACTGATACAGAAATGTAAAGGTATCCGGGCGAGGCTTTGGCAGTCACGGACGCTGATGCAGAAATGTAAAGGTATCCGGGAGAGGCTAGCGCAATCATGGATCTTGATGAAGAAAATAAAGGTATCCGGGCGAGGCTATCGCACTCACGGACAATGATGCAGAAATGTAAAGATATCCGGGCGAGGCTATCGTAGTCACGGATGCTGATGTAGAAATGTAAAGGTATTCAGGCGAGACTATCGCAGTCACGGACGCTGATGCAGAAATGTAAAGGTATCCGGGCGAGGCTGTCGCAGTCACGGATACTGATACAGAAATGTAAAGGTATCCAGGCGAGGTTGTCGCAGTCACGGATACTGATACAGAAAAGTAAAGGAATCCGGGCGAGGCTATCGTAGTCACGGATACTGATACAGAAAAGTAAAGGAATCCGGGCGAGGCTATCGTAGGCACGGATGCTGATGTAGAAATGTAAAGGTATTCAGGCGAGGCTATCGCAGTCATGGACACTGATGCAGAAATGTAAAGGTATCCGGGCGAGGTTGTCGCAGTCACGGATACTGATACAGAAAAGTAAAGGAATCCGGGCGAGGCTATCGCAGTCACGGACGCTGATGCAGAAATGTAAAGGAATCCGAGCGAGGCTATCGTAGTCACGGATACTGATACAGAAAAGTAAAGGAATCCGGGCGAGGCTATCGTAGGTACGGATGCTGATGTAGAAATGTAAAGGTATTCAGGGCGAGGCTGTCGCAGTCACTGATAGTGATACAGAAAAGTAAAGGAACCCGGGTGAGGCTATCGCCGTCACGGACGCTGATGCAGAAATGTAAAGGTACTCAGGCGCGGCTATCGCAGTCACGGACGCTGATGCAGAAATGTAAAGGTATCCGGGCGAGGCTAGCGCAATCACGGATCCTGATGAAGAAAATAAAGGTATTCGGGCGAGGCTATCGCAGTCACGGACGCTGATGGAGAAATGTAAAGGTATCCGGGCGAGGCTATCGTAGTCACGGATGCTGATGTAGAAATGTAAAGGTATTCAGGACAGGCTATCGCAGTCACGTACGCTGATGCAGAAATGTAAAGGTATCTGGGCGAGGCTGTCGCAGTCACGGATACTGATACAAAAATGTAAAGGTATCCGGGCGAGGCTTTGGCAGTCACGGACGCTGATGCAGAAATGTAAAGGTATCCGGGCGAGGCTAGCGCAATCATGGATCTTGATGAAGAAAATAAAGGTATCCGGGCGAGGCTATCGCAGTCACGGACAATGATGCAGAAATGTAAAGATATCCGGGCGAGGCTATCGTAGTCACGGATGCTGATGTAGAAATGTAAAGGTATTCAGGCGAGGCTATCGCAGTCACGGACGCTGATGCAGAAATGTAAAGGTATCCGGGCGAGGCTGTCGCAGTCACGGATACTGATACAGAAATGTAAAGGTATCCGGGCAAGACTTTCGCAGTCACGGACGCTGATGCAGAAATGTAAAAGTATCCGGGCGAGGCTGTCGCAGTCACTGATACTGATACAGAAAAGTAAAGGAATCCGGGTGAGGCTATCGCCGTCACGGACGCTGATGCAGAAATGTAAAGGTACTCAGGCGCGGCTATCGCAGTCACGGACGCTGATGCAGAAATGTAAAGGTATCCGGGCGAGGCTAGCGCAATCACGGATCCTGATGAAGAAAATAAAGGTATTCGGGCGAGGCTATCGCAGTCACGGACGCTGATGCAGAAATGTAAAGGTATCCGGGCGAGGCTATCGTAGTCACGGATGCTGATGTAAAATTGTAAAGGTATTCAGGCGAGGCTATCGCAGTCACGTACGCTGATGCAGAAATGTAAAGGAATCCGGGCGAGGCTATCGTAGTCACGGATACTGATACAGAAAAGTAAAGGAATCCGGGCGAGGCTATCGTAGGCACGGATGCTGATGTAGAAATGTAAAGGTATTCAGGCGAGGCTATCGCAGTCACGGACGCTGATGCAGAAATGTAAAGGTATCCGGGCGAGGTTGTCGCAGTCACGGATACTGATACAGAAAAGTAAAGGAATCTGAGAGAGGCTATCGCAGTCACGGACGCTGATGCAGAAATGTAAAGGAATCCGAGCGAGGCTATCGTAGTCACGGATACTGATACAGAAAAGTAAAGGAATCCGGGCGAGGCTATCGTAGTCACGGATACTGATACACAAAAGTAAAGGAATCCGGGCGAGGCTATCGTAGTCACGGATGCTGATGTAGAAATGTAAAGGTATTCAGTCGAGGCTATCGCAGTCACGGACGCTGATGCAGAAATGTAAAGGTATCCGGGCGAGGCTACCGCAATCACGGATCCTGATGAAGAAAATAAAGGTATTCGGGCGAGGCTATCGCAGTCACGTACGCTGATGCAAAAATGTAAAGGTATCTGGGCGAGGCTGTCGCAGTCACGGATACTGATACAGAAATGTAAAGGTATCCAGGCGAGGCTTTCGCAGTCACGGACGCTGATGCAGAAATGTAAAGGTATCCGGGCGAGGCTAGCGCAATCATGGATCTTGATGAAGAAAATAAAGGTATCCGGGCGAGGCTATCGCAGTCACGGACAATGATGCAGAAATGTAAAGATATCCGGGCGAGGCTATCGTAGTCACGGATGCTGATGTAGAAATGTAAAGGTATTCAAGCGAGGCTATCGCAGTCACGGACGCTGATGCAGAAATGTAAAGGTATCCGGGCGAGGCTGTCGCAGTCACGGATACTGATACAGAAATGTAAAGGTATCCGGGCAAGACTTTCGCAGTCACGGACGCTGATGCAGAAATGTAAAAGTATCCGGGCGAGGCTGTCGCAGTCACTGATACTGATACAGAAAAGTAAAGGAATCCGGGTGAGGCTATCGCCGTCACGGACGCTGATGCAGAAATGTAAAGGTACTCAGGCGCGGCTATCGCAGTCACGGACGCTGATGCAGAAATGTAAAGGTATCCGGGCGAGGCTAGCGCAATCACGGATCCTGATGAAGAAAATAAAGGTATTCGGGCGAGGCTATCGCAGTCACGGACGCTGATGCAGAAATGTAAAGGTATCCGGGCGAGGCTATCGTAGTCACGGATGCTGATGTAGAAATGTAAAGGTATTCAGGCGAGGCTATCGCAGTCACGTACGCTGATGCAGAAATGTCAAGGAATCCGGGCGAGGCTATCGTAGTCACGGATACTGATACAGAAAAGTAAAGGAATCCGGGCGAGGCTATCGTAGGCACGGATGCTGATGTAGAAATGTAAAGGTATTCAGGCGAGGCTATCGCAGTCACGGACGCTGATGCAGAAATGTAAAGGTATCCGGGCGAGGTTGTCGCAGTCACGGATACTGATACAGAAAAGTAAAGGAATCCGGGCGAGGCTATCGCAGTCACGGACGCTGATGCAGAAATGTAAAGGAATCCGAGCGAGGCTATCGTAGTCACGGATACTGATACAGAAAAGTAAAGGAATCCGGGCGAGGCTATCGTAGGCACGGATGCTGATGTAGAAATGTAAAGGTATTCAGGCGAGGCTATCGCAGTCACGTACGCTGATGCAGAAATGTCAAGGAATCCGGGCGAGGCTATCGTAGTCACGGATACTGATACAGAAAAGTAAAGGAATCCGGGCGAGGCTATCGTAGGCACGGATGCTGATGTAGAAATGTAAAGGTATTCAGGCGAGGCTATCGCAGTCACGGACGCTGATGCAGAAATGTAAAGGTATCCGGGCGAGGTTGTCGCAGTCACGGATACTGATACAGAAAAGTAAAGGAATCCGGGAGAGGCTATCGCAGTCACGGACGCTGATGCAGAAATGTAAAGGAATCCGAGCGAGGCTATCGTAGTCACGGATACTGATACAGAAAAGTAAAGGAATCCGGGCGAGGCTATCGTAGTCACGGATACTGATACACAAAAGTAAAGGAATCCGGGCGAGGCTATCGTAGTCACGGATGCTGATGTAGAAATGTAAAGGTATTCAGTCGAGGCTATCGCAGTCACGGACGCTGATGCAGAAATGTAAAGGTATCCGGGCGAGGCTACCGCAATCACGGATCCTGATGAAGAAAATAAAGGTATTCGGGCGAGGCTATCGCAGTCACGTACGCTGATGCAGAAATGTAAAGGTATCTGGGCGAGGCTGTCGCACTCACGGATACTGATACAGAAATGTAAAGGTATCCAGGCGAGGCTTTCGCAGTCACGGACGCTGATGCAGAAATGTAAAGGTATCCGGGCGAGGCTAGCGCAATCATGGATCTTGATGAAGAAAATAAAGGTATCCGGGCGAGGCTATCGCAGTCACGGACAATGATGCAGAAATGTAAAGATATCCGGGCGAGGCTATCGTAGTCACGGATGCTGATGTAGAAATGTAAAGGTATTCAGGCGAGGCTATCGCAGTCACGGACGCTGATGCAGAAATGTAAAGGTATCCGGGCGAGGCTATCGTAGTCACGGATGCTGATGTAAAATTGTAAAGGTATTCAGGCGAGGCTATCGCAGTCACGTACGCTGATGCAGAAATGTAAAGGAATCCGGGCGAGGCTATCGTAGTCACGGATACTGATACAGAAAAGTAAAGGAATCCGGGCGAGGCTATCGTAGGCACGGATGCTGATGTAGAAATGTATAGGTATTCAGGCGAGGCTATCGCAGTCACGGACGCTGATGCAGAAATGTAAAGGTATCCGGGCGAGGTTGTCGCAGTCACGGATACTGATACAGAAAAGTAAAGGAATCCGGGAGAGGCTATCGCAGTCACGGACGCTGATGCAGAAATGTAAAGGAATCCGAGCGAGGCTATCGTAGTCACAGATACTGATACAGAAAAGTAAAGGAATCCGGGCGAGGCTATCGTAGTCACGGATACTGATACACAAAAGTAAAGGAATCCGGGCGAGGCTATCGTAGTCACGGATGCTGATGTAGAAATGTAAAGGTATTCAGTCGAGGCTATCGCAGTCACGGACGCTGATGCAGAAATGTAAAGGTATCCGGGCGAGGCTACCGCAATCACGGATCCTGATGAAGAAAATAAAGGTATTCGGGCGAGGCTATCGCAGTCACGTACGCTGATGCAGAAATGTAAAGGTATCTGGGCGAGGCTGTCGCACTCACGGATACTGATACAGAAATGTAAAGGTATCCAGGCGAGGCTTTCGCAGTCACGGACGCTGATGCAGAAATGTAAAGGTATCCGGGCGAGGCTAGCGCAATCATGGATCTTGATGAAGAAAATAAAGGTATCCGGGCGAGGCTATCGCAGTCACGGACAATGATGCAGAAATGTAAAGATATCCGGGCGAGGCTATCGTAGTCACGGATGCTGATGTAGAAATGTAAAGGTATTCAGGCGAGGCTATCGCAGTCACGGACGCTGATGCAGAAATGTAAAGGTATCCGGGCGAGGCTGTCGCAGTCACGGATACTGATACAGAAATGTAAAGGTATCCGGGCAAGACTTTCGCAGTCACGGACGCTGATGCAGAAATGTAAAAGTATCCGGGCGAGGCTGTCGCAGTCACTGATACTGATACAGAAAAGTAAAGGAATCCGGGTGAGGCTATCGCCGTCACGGACGCTGATGCAGAAATGTAAAGGTATCCGGGCGAGGCTAGCGCAATCACGGATCCTGATGAAGAAAATAAAGGTATTCGGGCGAGGCTATCGCAGTCACGGACGCTGATGCAGAAATGTAAAGGTATCCGGGCGAGGCTATCGTAGTCACGGATGCTGAAGTAGAAATGTAAAGGTATTCAGGCGAGGCTATCGCAGTCACGTACGCTGATGCAGAAATGTCAAGGAATCCGGGCGAGGCTATCGTAGTCACGGATACTGATTCAGAAAAGTAAAGGAATCCGGGCGAGGCTATCGTAGGCACAGATGCTGATGTAGAAATGTAAAGGTATTCAGGCGAGGCTATCGCAGTCACGGACGCTGATGCAGAAATGTAAAGGTATCCAGGCGAGGTTGTCGCAGTCACGGATACTGATACAGAAAAGTAAAGGAATCCGGGCGAGGCTATCGTAGTCACGGATACTGATACAGAAAAGTAAAGGAATCCGGGCGAGGCTATCGTAGGCACGGATGCTGATGTAGAAATGTAAAGGTATTCAGGCGAGGCTATCGCAGTCATGGACACTGATCCAGAAATGTAAAGGTATCCGGGCGAGGTTGTCGCAGTCACGGATACTGATACAGAAAAGTAAAGGAATCCGGGCGAGGCTATCGCAGTCACGGACGCTGATGCAGAAATGTAAAGGAATCCGAGCGAGGCTATCGTAGTCACGGATACTGATACAGAAAAGTAAAGGAATCCGGGCGAGGCTATCGTAGGTACGGATGCTGATGTAGAAATGTAAAGGTATTCAGGGCGAGGCTGTCGCAGTCACTGATAGTGATACAGAAAAGTAAAGGAACCCGGGTGAGGCTATCGCCGTCACGGACGCTGATGCAGAAATGTAAAGGTACTCAGGCGCGGCTATCGCAGCCACGGACGCTGATGCAGAAATGTAAAGGTATCCGGGCGAGGCTAGCGCCGTCACGGACGCTGATGCAGAAATGTAAAGGTACTCAGGCGCGGCTATCGCAGCCACGGACGCTGATGCAGAAATGTAAAGGTATCCGGGCGAGGCTATCGTAGTCACGGATGCTGATGTAAAATTGTAAAGGTATTCAGGCGAGGCTATCGTAGTCACGTACGCTGATGCAGAAATGTAAAGGAATCCGGGCGAGGCTATCGTAGTCACGGATACTGATACAGAAAAGTAAAGGAATCCGGGCGAGGCTATCGTAGGCACGGATGCTGATGTAGAAATGTAAAGGTATTCAGGCGAGGCTATCGCAGTCACGTACGCTGATGCAGAAATGTAAAGGAATCCGGGCGAGGCTATCGTAGTCACGGATACTGATACAGAAAAGTAAAGGAATCCGGGAGAGGCTATCGTAGGCACGGATGCTGATGTAGAAATGTAAAGGTATTCAGGCGAGGCTATCGCAGTCACGGACGCTGATGCAGAAATGTAAAGGTATCCGGGCGAGGTTGTCGCAGTCACGGATACTGATACAGAAAAGTAAAGGAATCCGAGAGAGGCTATCGCAGTCACGGACGCTGATGCAGAAATGTAAAGGAATCCGAGCGAGGCTATCGTAGTCACGGATACTGATACAGAAAAGTAAAGGAATCCGGGCGAGGCTATCGTAGTCACGGATACTGATACACAAAAGTAAAGGAATCCGGGCGAGGCTATCGTAGTCACGGATGCTGATGTAGAAATGTAAAGGTATTCAGTCGAGGCTATCGCAGTCACGGACGCTGATGCAGAAATGTAAAGGTATCCGGGCGAGGCTACCGCAATCACGGATCCTGATGAAGAAAATAAAGGTATTCGGGCGAGGCTATCGCAGTCACGTACGCTGATGCAAAAATGTAAAGGTATCTGGGCGAGGCTGTCGCAGTCACGGATACTGATACAGAAATGTAAAGGTATCCAGGCGAGGCTTTCGCAGTCACGGACGCTGATGCAGAAATGTAAAGGTATCCGGGCGAGGCTAGCGCAATCATGGATCTTGATGAAGAAAATAAAGGTATCCGGGCGAGGCTATCGCAGTCACGGACAATGATGCAGAAATGTAAAGATATCCGGGCGAGGCTATCGTAGTCACGGATGCTGATGTAGAAATGTAAAGGTATTCAAGCGAGGCTATCGCAGTCACGGACGCTGATGCAGAAATGTAAAGGTATCCGGGCGAGGCTGTCGCAGTCACGGATACTGATACAGAAATGTAAAGGTATCCGGGCAAGACTTTCGCAGTCACGGACGCTGATGCAGAAATGTAAAAGTATCCGGGCGAGGCTGTCGCAGTCACTGATACTGATACAGAAAAGTAAAGGAATCCGGGTGAGGCTATCGCCGTCACGGACGCTGATGCAGAAATGTAAAGGTACTCAGGCGCGGCTATCGCAGTCACGGACGCTGATGCAGAAATGTAAAGGTATCCGGGCGAGGCTAGCGCAATCACGGATCCTGATGAAGAAAATAAAGGTATTCGGGCGAGGCTATCGCAGTCACGGACGCTGATGCAGAAATGTAAAGGTATCCGGGCGAGGCTATCGTAGTCACGGATGCTGATGTAGAAATGTAAAGGTATTCAGGCGAGGCTATCGCAGTCACGTACGCTGATGCAGAAATGTCAAGGAATCCGGGCGAGGCTATCGTAGTCACGGATACTGATACAGAAAAGTAAAGGAATCCGGGCGAGGCTATCGTAGGCACGGATGCTGATGTAGAAATGTAAAGGTATTCAGGCGAGGCTATCGCAGTCACGGACGCTGATGCAGAAATGTAAAGGTATCCGGGCGAGGTTGTCGCAGTCACGGATACTGATACAGAAAAGTAAAGGAATCCGGGCGAGGCTATCGCAGTCACGGACGCTGATGCAGAAATGTAAAGGAATCCGAGCGAGGCTATCGTAGTCACGGATACTGATACAGAAAAGTAAAGGAATCCGGGCGAGGCTATCGTAGGCACGGATGCTGATGTAGAAATGTAAAGGTATTCAGGCGAGGCTATCGCAGTCACGTACGCTGATGCAGAAATGTCAAGGAATCCGGGCGAGGCTATCGTAGTCACGGATACTGATACAGAAAAGTAAAGGAATCCGGGCGAGGCTATCGTAGGCACGGATGCTGATGTAGAAATGTAAAGGTATTCAGGCGAGGCTATCGCAGTCACGGACGCTGATGCAGAAATGTAAAGGTATCCGGGCGAGGTTGTCGCAGTCACGGATACTGATACAGAAAAGTAAAGGAATCCGGGAGAGGCTATCGCAGTCACGGACGCTGATGCAGAAATGTAAAGGAATCCGAGCGAGGCTATCGTAGTCACGGATGCTGATGTAAAATTGTAAAGGTATTCAGGCGAGGCTATCGCAGTCACGTACGCTGATGCAGAAATGTAAAGGAATCCGGGCGAGGCTATCGTAGTCACGGATACTGATACAGAAAAGTAAAGGAATCCGGGCGAGGCTATCGTAGGCACGGATGCTGATGTAGAAATGTATAGGTATTCAGGCGAGGCTATCGCAGTCACGGACGCTGATGCAGAAATGTAAAGGTATCCGGGCGAGGTTGTCGCAGTCACGGATACTGATACAGAAAAGTAAAGGAATCCGGGAGAGGCTATCGCAGTCACGGACGCTGATGCAGAAATGTAAAGGAATCCGAGCGAGGCTATCGTAGTCACAGATACTGATACAGAAAAGTAAAGGAATCCGGGCGAGGCTATCGTAGTCACGGATACTGATACACAAAAGTAAAGGAATCCGGGCGAGGCTATCGTAGTCACGGATGCTGATGTAGAAATGTAAAGGTATTCAGTCGAGGCTATCGCAGTCACGGACGCTGATGCAGAAATGTAAAGGTATCCGGGCGAGGCTACCGCAATCACGGATCCTGATGAAGAAAATAAAGGTATTCGGGCGAGGCTATCGCAGTCACGTACGCTGATGCAGAAATGTAAAGGTATCTGGGCGAGGCTGTCGCACTCACGGATACTGATACAGAAATGTAAAGGTATCCAGGCGAGGCTTTCGCAGTCACGGACGCTGATGCAGAAATGTAAAGGTATCCGGGCGAGGCTAGCGCAATCATGGATCTTGATGAAGAAAATAAAGGTATCCGGGCGAGGCTATCGCAGTCACGGACAATGATGCAGAAATGTAAAGATATCCGGGCGAGGCTATCGTAGTCACGGATGCTGATGTAGAAATGTAAAGGTATTCAGGCGAGGCTATCGCAGTCACGGACGCTGATGCAGAAATGTAAAGGTATCCGGGCGAGGCTATCGTAGTCACGGATGCTGATGTAAAATTGTAAAGGTATTCAGGCGAGGCTATCGCAGTCACGTACGCTGATGCAGAAATGTAAAGGAATCCGGGCGAGGCTATCGTAGTCACGGATACTGATACAGAAAAGTAAAGGAATCCGGGCGAGGCTATCGTAGGCACGGATGCTGATGTAGAAATGTATAGGTATTCAGGCGAGGCTATCGCAGTCACGGACGCTGATGCAGAAATGTAAAGGTATCCGGGCGAGGTTGTCGCAGTCACGGATACTGATACAGAAAAGTAAAGGAATCCGGGAGAGGCTATCGCAGTCACGGACGCTGATGCAGAAATGTAAAGGAATCCGAGCGAGGCTATCGTAGTCACGGATACTGATACAGAAAAGTAAAGGAATCCGGGCGAGGCTATCGTAGTCACGGATACTGATACACAAAAGTAAAGGAATCCGGGCGAGGCTATCGTAGTCACGGATGCTGATGTAGAAATGTAAAGGTATTCAGTCGAGGCTATCGCAGTCACGGACGCTGATGCAGAAATGTAAAGGTATCCGGGCGAGGCTACCGCAATCACGGATCCTGATGAAGAAAATAAAGGTATTCGGGCGAGGCTATCGCAGTCACGTACGCTGATGCAGAAATGTAAAGGTATCTGGGCGAGGCTGTCGCACTCACGGATACTGATACAGAAATGTAAAGGTATCCAGGCGAGGCTTTCGCAGTCACGGACGCTGATGCAGAAATGTAAAGGTATCCGGGCGAGGCTAGCGCAATCATGGATCTTGATGAAGAAAATAAAGGTATCCGGGCGAGGCTATCGCAGTCACGGACAATGATGCAGAAATGTAAAGATATCCGGGCGAGGCTATCGTAGTCACGGATGCTGATGTAGAAATGTAAAGGTATTCAGGCGAGGCTATCGCAGTCACGGACGCTGATGCAGAAATGTAAAGGTATCCGGGCGAGGCTGTCGCAGTCACGGATACTGATACAGAAATGTAAAGGTATCCGGGCAAGACTTTCGCAGTCACGGACGCTGATGCAGAAATGTAAAAGTATCCGGGCGAGGCTGTCGCAGTCACTGATACTGATACAGAAAAGTAAAGGAATCCGGGTGAGGCTATCGCCGTCACGGACGCTGATGCAGAAATGTAAAGGTACTCAGTCGCGGCTATCGCAGTCACGGACGCTGATGCAGAAATGTAAAGGTATCCGGGCGAGGCTAGCGCAATCACGGATCCTGATGAAGAAAATAAAGGTATTCGGGCGAGGCTATCGCAGTCACGGACGCTGATGCAGAAATGTAAAGGTATCCGGGCGAGGCTATCGTAGTCACGGATGCTGAAGTAGAAATGTAAAGGTATTCAGGCGAGGCTATCGCAGTCACGTACGCTGATGCAGAAATGTCAAGGAATCCGGGCGAGGCTATCGTAGTCACGGATACTGATTCAGAAAAGTAAAGGAATCCGGGCGAGGCTATCGTAGGCACAGATGCTGATGTAGAAATGTAAAGGTATTCAGGCGAGGCTATCGCAGTCACGGACGCTGATGCAGAAATGTAAAGGTATCCAGGCGAGGTTGTCGCAGTCACGGATACTGATACAGAAAAGTAAAGGAATCCGGGCGAGGCTATCGTAGTCACGGATACTGATACAGAAAAGTAAAGGAATCCGGGCGAGGCTATCGTAGGCACGGATGCTGATGTAGAAATGTAAAGGTATTCAGGCGAGGCTATCGCAGTCATGGACACTGATGCAGAAATGTAAAGGTATCCGGGCGAGGTTGTCGCAGTCACGGATACTGATACAGAAAAGTAAAGGAATCCGGGCGAGGCTATCGCAGTCACGGACGCTGATGCAGAAATGTAAAGGAATCCGAGCGAGGCTATCGTAGTCACGGATACTGATACAGAAAAGTAAAGGAATCCGGGCGAGGCTATCGTAGGTACGGATGCTGATGTAGAAATGTAAAGGTATTCAGGGCGAGGCTGTCGCAGTCACTGATAGTGATACAGAAAAGTAAAGGAACCCGGGTGAGGCTATCGCCGTCACGGACGCTGATGCAGAAATGTAAAGGTACTCAGGCGCGGCTATCGCAGCCACGGACGCTGATGCAGAAATGTAAAGGTATCCGGGCGAGGCTAGCGCAATCACGGATCCTGATGAAGAAAATAAAGGTATTCGGGCGAGGCTATCGCAGTCACGGACGCTGATGGAGAAATGTAAAGGTATCCGGGCGAGGCTATCGTAGTCACGGATGCTGATGTAGAAATGTAAAGGTATTCAGGACAGGCTATCGCAGTCACGTACGCTGATACAGAAATGTAAAGGTATCTGGGCGAGGCTGTCGCAGTCACGGATACTGATACAGAAATGTAAAGGTATCCGGGCGAGGCTTTGGCAGTCACGGACGCTGATGCAGAAATGTAAAGGTATCCGGGCGAGGCTAGCGCAATCATGGATCTTGATGAAGAAAATAAAGGTATCCGGGCGAGGCTATCGCAGTCACGGACAATGATGCAGAAATGTAAAGATATCCGGGCGAGGCTATCGTAGTCACGGATGCTGATGTAGAAATGTAAAGGTATTCAGGCGAGGCTATCGCAGTCACGGACGCTGATACAGAAATGTAAAGGTATTCGGGCGAGGCTATCGCAGTCACGGACGCTGATGCAGAAATGTAAAGGTATCCGGGCGAGGCTATCGTAGTCACGGATGCTGATGTAGAAATGTAAAGGTATTCAGGCGAGGCTATCGCAGTCACGTACGCTGATGCAGAAATGTCAAGGAATCCGGGCGAGGCTATCGTAGTCACGGATACTGATACAGAAAAGTAAAGGAATCCGGGCGAGGCTATCGTAGGCACGGATGCTGATGTAGAAATGTAAAGGTATTCAGGCGAGGCTATCGCAGTCACGGACGCTGATGCAGAAATGTAAAGGTATCCGGGCGAGGTTGTCGCAGTCACGGATACTGATACAGAAAAGTAAAGGAATCCGGGCGAGGCTATCGCAGTCACGGACGCTGATGCAGAAATGTAAAGGAATCCGAGCGAGGCTATCGTAGTCACGGATACTGATACCGAAAAGTAAAGGAATCCGGGCGAGGCTATCGTAGGCACGGATGCTGATGTAGAAATGTAAAGGTATTCAGGCGAGGCTATCGCAGTCACGTACGCTGATGCAGAAATGTCAAGGAATCCGGGCGAGGCTATCGTAGTCACGGATACTGATACAGAAAAGTAAAGGAATCCGGGCGAGGCTATCGTAGGCACGGATGCTGATGTAGAAATGTAAAGGTATTCAGGGCGAGGCTGTCGCAGTCACTGATAGTGATACAGAAAAGTAAAGGAACCCGGGTGAGGCTATCGCCGTCACGGACGCTGATGCAGAAATGTAAAGGTACTCAGGCGCGGCTATCGCAGTCACGGACGCTGATGCAGAAATGTAAAGGTATCCGGGCGAGGCTAGCGCAATCACGGATCCTGATGAAGAAAATAAAGGTATTCGGGCGAGGCTATCGCAGTCACGGACGCTGATGCAGAAATGTAAAGGTATCCGGGCGAGGCTATCGTAGTCACGGATGCTGATGTAGAAATGTAAAGGTATTCAGGACAGGCTATCGCAGTCACGTACGCTGATGCAGAAATGTAAAGGTATCTGGGCGAGGCTATCGTAGTCACGGATACTGATACAGAAAAGTAAAGGAATCCGGGCGAGGCTATCGTAGGCACGGATGCTGATGTAGAAATGTAAAGGTATTCAGGCGAGGCTATCGCAGTCACGGACGCTGATGCAGAAATGTAAAGGTATTCAGGACAGGCTATCGCAGTCACGTACGCTGATGCAGAAATGTAAAGGTATCTGGGCGAGGCTGTCGCAGTCACGGATACTGATACAGAAATGTAAAGGTATCCGGGCGAGGCTTTGGCAGTCACGGACGCTGATGCAGAAATGTAAAGGTATCCGGGCGAGGCTAGCGCAATCATGGATCTTGATGAAGAAAATAAAGGTATCCGGGCGAGGCTATCGCACTCACGGACAATGATGCAGAAATGTAAAGATATCCGGGCGAGGCTATCGTAGTCACGGATGCTGATGTAGAAATGTAAAGGTATTCAGGCGAGGCTATCGCAGTCACGGACGCTGATGCAGAAATGTAAAGGTATCCGGGCGAGGCTGTCGCAGTCACGGATACTGATACAGAAATGTAAAGGTATCCAGGCGAGGTTGTCGCAGTCACGGATACTGATACAGAAAAGTAAAGGAATCCGGGCGAGGCTATCGTAGTCACGGATACTGATACAGAAAAGTAAAGGAATCCGGGCGAGGCTATCGTAGGCACGGATGCTGATGTAGAAATGTAAAGGTATTCAGGCGAGGCTATCGCAGTCATGGACACTGATGCAGAAATGTAAAGGTATCCGGGCGAGGTTGTCGCAGTCACGGATACTGATACAGAAAAGTAAAGGAATCCGGGCGAGGCTATCGCAGTCACGGACGCTGATGCAGAAATGTAAAGGAATCCGAGCGAGGCTATCGTAGTCACGGATACTGATACAGAAAAGTAAAGGAATCCGGGCGAGGCTATCGTAGGTACGGATGCTGATGTAGAAATGTAAAGGTATTCAGGGCGAGGCTGTCGCAGTCACTGATAGTGATACAGAAAAGTAAAGGAACCCGGGTGAGGCTATCGCCGTCACGGACGCTGATGCAGAAATGTAAAGGTACTCAGGCGCGGCTATCGCAGTCACGGACGCTGATGCAGAAATGTAAAGGTATCCGGGCGAGGCTAGCGCAATCACGGATCCTGATGAAGAAAATAAAGGTATTCGGGCGAGGCTATCGCAGTCACGGACGCTGATGGAGAAATGTAAAGGTATCCGGGCGAGGCTATCGTAGTCACGGATGCTGATGTAGAAATGTAAAGGTATTCAGGACAGGCTATCGCAGTCACGTACGCTGATGCAGAAATGTAAAGGTATCTGGGCGAGGCTGTCGCAGTCACGGATACTGATACAAAAATGTAAAGGTATCCGGGCGAGGCTTTGGCAGTCACGGACGCTGATGCAGAAATGTAAAGGTATCCGGGCGAGGCTAGCGCAATCATGGATCTTGATGAAGAAAATAAAGGTATCCGGGCGAGGCTATCGCAGTCACGGACAATGATGCAGAAATGTAAAGATATCCGGGCGAGGCTATCGTAGTCACGGATGCTGATGTAGAAATGTAAAGGTATTCAGGCGAGGCTATCGCAGTCACGGACGCTGATGCAGAAATGTAAAGGTATCCGGGCGAGGCTGTCGCAGTCACGGATACTGATACAGAAATGTAAAGGTATCCGGGCAAGACTTTCGCAGTCACGGACGCTGATGCAGAAATGTAAAAGTATCCGGGCGAGGCTGTCGCAGTCACTGATACTGATACAGAAAAGTAAAGGAATCCGGGTGAGGCTATCGCCGTCACGGACGCTGATGCAGAAATGTAAAGGTACTCAGGCGCGGCTATCGCAGTCACGGACGCTGATGCAGAAATGTAAAGGTATCCGGGCGAGGCTAGCGCAATCACGGATCCTGATGAAGAAAATAAAGGTATTCGGGCGAGGCTATCGCAGTCACGGACGCTGATGCAGAAATGTAAAGGTATCCGGGCGAGGCTATCGTAGTCACGGATGCTGATGTAAAATTGTAAAGGTATTCAGGCGAGGCTATCGCAGTCACATACGCTGATGCAGAAATGTAAAGGAATCCGGGCGAGGCTATCGTAGTCACGGATACTGATACAGAAAAGTAAAGGAATCCGGGCGAGGCTATCGTAGGCACGGATGCTGATGTAGAAATGTAAAGGTATTCAGGCGAGGCTATCGCAGTCACGGACGCTGATGCAGAAATGTAAAGGTATCCGGGCGAGGTTGTCGCAGTCGCGGATACTGATACAGAAAAGTAAAGGAATCCGAGAGAGGCTATCGCAGTCACGGACGCTGATGCAGAAATGTAAAGGAATCCGAGCGAGGCTATCGTAGTCACGGATACTGATACAGAAAAGTAAAGGAATCCGGGCGAGGCTATCGTAGTCACGGATACTGATACACAAAAGTAAAGGAATCCGGGCGAGGCTATCGTAGTCACGGATGCTGATGTAGAAATGTAAAGGTATTCAGTCGAGGCTATCGCAGTCACGGACGCTGATGCAGAAATGTAAAGGTATCCGGGCGAGGCTGCCGCAATCACGGATCCTGATGAAGAAAATAAAGGTATTCGGGCGAGGCTATCGCAGTCACGTACGCTGATGCAAAAATGTAAAGGTATCTGGGCGAGGCTGTCGCAGTCACGGATACTGATACAGAAATGTAAAGGTATCCAGGCGAGGCTTTCGCAGTCACGGACGCTGATGCAGAAATGTAAAGGTATCCGGGCGAGGCTAGCGCAATCATGGATCTTGATGAAGAAAATAAAGGTATCCGGGCGAGGCTATCGCAGTCACGGACAATGATGCAGAAATGTAAAGATATCCGGGCGAGGCTATCGTAGTCACGGATGCTGATGTAGAAATGTAAAGGTATTCAAGCGAGGCTATCGCAGTCACGGACGCTGATGCAGAAATGTAAAGGTATCCGGGCGAGGCTGTCGCAGTCACGGATACTGATACAGAAATGTAAAGGTATCCGGGCAAGACTTTCGCAGTCACGGACGCTGATGCAGAAATGTAAAAGTATCCGGGCGAGGCTGTCGCAGTCACTGATACTGATACAGAAAAGTAAAGGAATCCGGGTGAGGCTATCGCCGTCACGGACGCTGATGCAGAAATGTAAAGGTACTCAGGCGCGGCTATCGCAGTCACGGACGCTGATGCAGAAATGTAAAGGTATCCGGGCGAGGCTAGCGCAATCACGGATCCTGATGAAGAAAATAAAGGTATTCGGGCGAGGCTATCGCAGTCACGGACGCTGATGCAGAAATGTAAAGGTATCCGGGCGAGGCTATCGTAGTCACGGATGCTGATGTAGAAATGTAAAGGTATTCAGGCGAGGCTATCGCAGTCACGTACGCTGATGCAGAAATGTCAAGGAATCCGGGCGAGGCTATCGTAGTCACGGATACTGATACAGAAAAGTAAAGGAATCCGGGCGAGGCTATCGTAGGCACGGATGCTGATGTAGAAATGTAAAGGTATTCAGGCGAGGCTATCGCAGTCACGGACGCTGATGCAGAAATGTAAAGGAATCCGAGCGAGGCTATCGTAGTCACGGATACTGATACAGAAAAGTAAAGGAATCCGGGCGAGGCTATCGTAGGCACGGATGCTGATGTAGAAATGTAAAGGTATTCAGGCGAGGCTATCGCAGTCACGTACGCTGATGCAGAAATGTCAAGGAATCCCGGCGAGGCTATCGTAGTCACGGATACTGATACAGAAAAGTAAAGGAATCCGGGCGAGGCTATCGCAGTCACGGACGCTGATGCAGAAATGTAAAGGAATCCGAGCGAGGCTATCGTAGTCACGGATACTGATACAGAAAAGTAAAGGAATCCGGGCGAGGCTATCGTAGGCACGGATGCTGATGTAGAAATGTAAAGGTATTCAGGCGAGGCTATCGCAGTCACGTACGCTGATGCAGAAATGTCAAGGAATCCGGGCGAGGCTATCGTAGTCACGGATACTGATACAGAAAAGTAAAGGAATCCGGGCGAGGCTATCGTAGGCACGGATGCTGATGTAGAAATGTAAAGGTATTCAGGCGAGGCTATCGCAGTCACGGACGCTGATGCAGAAATGTAAAGGTATCCGGGCGAGGTTGTCGCAGTCACGGATACTGATACAGAAAAGTAAAGGAATCCGGGCGAGGCTATCGCAGTCACGGACGCTGATGCAGAAATGTAAAGGAATCCGAGCGAGGCTATCGTAGTCACGGATACTGATACAGAAAAGTAAAGGAATCCGGGCGAGGCTATCGTAGGCACGGATGCTGATGTAGAAATGTAAAGGTATTCAGGGCGAGGCTGTCGCAGTCACTGATAGTGATACAGAAAAGTAAAGGAACCCGGGTGAGGCTATCGCCGTCACGGACGCTGATGCAGAAATGTAAAGGTACTCAGGCGCGGCTATCGCAGTCACGGACGCTGATGCAGAAACGTAAAGGTATCCGGGCGAGGCTAGCGCAATCACGGATCCTGATGAAGAAAATAAAGGTATTCGGGCGAGGCTATCGCAGTCACGGACGCTGATGCAGAAATGTAAAGGTATCCGGGCGAGGCTATCGTAGTCACGGATGCTGATGTAGAAATGTAAAGGTATTCAGGACAGGCTAGCGCAATCATGGATCTTGATGAAGAAAATAAAGGTATCCGGGCGAGGCTAGCGCAATCATGGATCTTGATGAAGAAAATAAAGGTATCCGGGCGAGGCTATCGCACTCACGGACAATGATGCAGAAATGTAAAGATATCCGGGTGAGGCTATCGTAGTCACGGATGCTGATGTAGAAATGTAAAGGTATTCAGGCGAGGCTATCGCAGTCACGGACGCTGATGCAGAAATGTAAAGGTATCCGGGCGAGGCTGTCGCAGTCACGGATACTGATACAGAAATGTAAAGGTATCCGGGCAAGACTTTCGCAGTCACGGACGCTGATGCAGAAATGTAAAAGTATCCGGGCGAGGCTGTCGCAGTCACTGATACTGATACAGAAAAGTAAAGGAATCCGGGTGAGGCTATCGCCGTCACGGACGCTGATGCAGAAATGTAAAGGTACTCAGGCGCGGCTATCGCAGTCACGGACGCTGATGCAGAAATGTAAAGGTATCCGGGCGAGGCTAGCGCAATCACGGATCCTGATGAAGAAAATAAAGGTATTCGGGCGAGGCTATCGCAGTCACGGACGCTGATGCAGAAATGTAAAGGTATCCGGGCGAGGCTATCGTAGTCACGGATGCTGATGTAGAAATGTAAAGGTATTCAGGCGAGGCTATCGCAGTCACGTACGCTGATGCAGAAATGTCAAGGAATCCGGGCGAGGCTATCGTAGTCACGGATACTGATACAGAAAAGTAAAGGAATCCGGGCGAGGCTATCGTAGGCACGGATGCTGATGTAGAAATGTAAAGGTATTCAGGCGAGGCTATCGCAGTCACGGACGCTGATGCAGAAATGTAAAGGTATCCGGGCGAGGCTATCGCAGTCACGGACGCTGATGCAGAAATGTAAAGGAATCCGAGCGAGGCTATCGTAGTCACGGATACTGATACAGAAAAGTAAAGGAATCCGGGCGAGGCTATCGTAGGCACGGATGCTGATACAGAAATGTAAAGGTATCCAGGCGAGGCTTTCGCAGTCACGGACGCTGATGCAGAAATGTAAAGGAACCCGGGTGAGGCTATCGCCGTCACGGACGCTGATGCAGAAATGTAAAGGTACTAAGGCGCGGCTATCGCAGTCACGGACGCTGATGCAGAAATGTAAAGGTATCCGGGCGAGGCTAGCGCAATCACGGATCCTGATGAAGAAAATAAAGGTATTCGGGCGAGGCTATCGCAGTCACGGACGCTGATGCAGAAATGTAAAGGTATCCGGGCGAGGCTATCGTAGTCACGGATGCTGATGTAGAAATGTAAAGGTATTCAGGACAGGCTATCGCAGTCACGTACGCTGATGCAGAAATGTAAAGGTATCTGGGCGAGGCTGTCGCAGTCACGGATACTGATACAGAAATGTAAAGGTATCCGGGCGAGGCTTTGGCAGTCACGGACGCTGATGCAGAAATGTAAAGGTATCCGGGCGAGGCTAGCGCAATCATGGATCTTGATGAAGAAAATAAAGGTATCCGGGCGAGGCTATCGCACTCACGGACAATGATGCAGAAATGTAAAGATATCCGGGCGAGGCTATCGTAGTCACGGATGCTGATGTAGAAATGTAAAGGTATTCAGGCGAGGCTATCGCAGTCACGGACGCTGATGCAGAAATGTAAAGGTATCCGGGCGAGGCTGTCGCAGTCACGGATACTGATACAGAAATGTAAAGGTATCCGGGCAAGACTTTCGCAGTCACGGACGCTGATGCAGAAATGTAAAAGTATCCGGGCGAGGCTGTCGCAGTCACTGATACTGATACAGAAAAGTAAAGGAATCCGGGTGAGGCTATCGCCGTCACGGACGCTGATGCAGAAATGTAAAGGTACTCAGGCGCGGCTATCGCAGTCACGGACGCTGATGCAGAAATGTAAAGGTATCCGGGCGAGGCTAGCGCAATCACGGATCCTGATGAAGAAAATAAAGGTATTCGGGCGAGGCTATCGCAGTCACGGACGCTGATGCAGAAATGTAAAGGTATCCGGGCGAGGCTATCGTAGTCACGGATGCTGATGTAAAATTGTAAAGGTATTCAGGCGAGGCTATCGCAGTCACGTACGCTGATGCAGAAATGTAAAGGAATCCGGGCGAGGCTATCGTAGTCACGGATACTGATACAGAAAAGTAAAGGAATCCGGGCGAGGCTATCGTAGGCACGGATGCTGATGTAGAAATGTAAAGGTATTCAGGCGAGGCTATCGCAGTCACGGACGCTGATGCAGAAATGTAAAAGTATCCGGGCGAGGTTGTCGCAGTCACGGATACAGATACAGAAAAGTAAAGGAATCCGGGAGAGGCTATCGCAGTCACGGACGCTGATGCAGAAATGTAAAGGAATCCGAGCGAGGCTATCGTAGTCACGGATACTGATACAGAAAAGTAAAGGAATCCGGGCGAGGCTATCGTAGTCACGGATACTGATACACAAAAGTAAAGGAATCCGGGCGAGGCTATCGTAGTCACGGATGCTGATGTAGAAATGTAAAGGTATTCAGTCGAGGCTATCGCAGTCACGGACGCTGATGCAGAAATGTAAAGGTATCCGGGCGAGGCTACCGCAATCACGGATCCTGATGAAGAAAATAAAGGTATTCGGGCGAGGCTATCGCAGTCACGTACGCTGATGCAGAAATGTAAAGGTATTCGGGCGAGGCTATCGCAGTCACGGACGCTGATGCAGAAATGTAAAGGTATCCGAGCGAGGCTATCGTAGTCACGGATGCTGATGTAGAAATGTAAAGGTATTCAGGCGAGGCTATCGCAGTCACGGACGCTGATGCAGAAATGTAAAGGTATCCGGGCGAGGCTATCGCAGTCACGGACGCTGATGCAGAAATGTAAAGGAATCCGAGCGAGGCTATCGTAGTCACGGATACTGATACAGAAAAGTAAAGGAATCCGGGCGAGGCTATCGTAGTCACGGATACTGATACAGAAAAGTAAAGGAATCCGGGCGAGGCTATCGTAGGCACGGATGCTGATGTAGAAATGTAAAGGTATTCAGGCGAGGCTATCGCAGTCACGGACGCTGATGCAGAAATGTAAAGGTATCCGGGCGAGGCTATCGCAGTCACGGACGCTGATGCAGAAATGTAAAGGAATCCGAGCGAGGCTATCGTAGTCACGGATACTGATACAGAAAAGTAAAGGAATCCGGGCGAGGCTATCGTAGGCACGGATGCTGATACAGAAATGTAAAGGTATCCAGGCGAGGCTTTCGCAGTCACGGACGCTGATGCAGAAATGTAAAGGAACCCGGGTGAGGCTATCGCCGTCACGGACGCTGATGCAGAAATGTAAAGGTACTAAGGCGCGGCTATCGCAGTCACGGACGCTGATGCAGAAATGTAAAGGTATCCGGGCGAGGCAAGCGCAATCACGGATCCTGATGAAGAAAATAAAGGTATTCGGGCGAGGCTATCGCAGTCACGGACGCTGATGCAGAAATGTAAAGGTATCCGGGCGAGGCTATCGTAGTCACGGATGCTGATGTAGAAATGTAAAGGTATTCAGGACAGGCTATCGCAGTCACGTACGCTGATGCAGAAATGTAAAGGTATCTGGGCGAGGCTGTCGCAGTCACGGATACTGATACAGAAATGTAAAGGTATCCGGGCGAGGCTTTGGCAGTCACGGACGCTGATGCAGAAATGTAAAGGTATCCGGGCGAGGCTAGCGCAATCATGGATCTTGATGAAGAAAATAAAGGTATCCGGGCGAGGCTATCGCACTCACGGACAATGATGCAGAAATGTAAAGATATCCGGGCGAGGCTATCGTAGTCACGGATGCTGATGTAGAAATGTAAAGGTATTCAGGCGAGGCTATCGCAGTCACGGACGCTGATGCAGAAATGTAAAGGTATCCGGGCGAGGCTGTCGCAGTCACGGATACTGATACAGAAATGTAAAGGTATCCGGGCAAGACTTTCGCAGTCACGGACGCTGATGCAGAAATGTAAAAGTATCCGGGCGAGGCTGTCGCAGTCACTGATACTGATACAGAAAAGTAAAGGAATCCGGGTGAGGCTATCGCCGTCACGGACGCTGATGCAGAAATGTAAAGGTACTCAGGCGCGGCTATCGCAGTCACGGACGCTGATGCAGAACTGTAAAGGTATCCGGGCGAGGCTAGCGCAATCACGGATCCTGATGAAGAAAATAAAGGTATTCGGGCGAGGCTATCGCAGTCACGGACGCTGATGCAGAAATGTAAAGGTATCCGGGCGAGGCTATCGTAGTCACGGATGCTGATGTAAAATTGTAAAGGTATTCAGGCGAGGCTATCGCAGTCACGTACGCTGATGCAGAAATGTAAAGGAATCCGGGCGAGGCTATCGTAGTCACGGATACTGATACAGAAAAGTAAAGGAATCCGGGCGAGGCTATCGTAGGCACGGATGCTGATGTAGAAATGTAAAGGTATTCAGGCGAGGCTATCGCAGTCACGGACGCTGATGCAGAAATGTAAAAGTATCCGGGCGAGGTTGTCGCAGTCACGGATACAGATACAGAAAAGTAAAGGAATCCGGGAGAGGCTATCGCAGTCACGGACGCTGATGCAGAAATGTAAAGGAATCCGAGCGAGGCTATCGTAGTCACGGATACTGATACAGAAAAGTAAAGGAATCCGGGCGAGGCTATCGTAGTCACGGATACTGATACACAAAAGTAAAGGAATCCGGGCGAGGCTATCGTAGTCACGGATGCTGATGTAGAAATGTAAAGGTATTCAGTCGAGGCTATCGCAGTCACGGACGCTGATGCAGAAATGTAAAGGTATCCGGGCGAGGCTACCGCAATCACGGATCCTGATGAAGAAAATAAAGGTATTCGGGCGAGGCTATCGCAGTCACGTACGCTGATGCAGAAATGTAAAGGTATTCGGGCGAGGCTATCGCAGTCACGGACGCTGATGCAGAAATGTAAAGGTATCCGAGCGAGGCTATCGTAGTCACGGATGCTGATGTAGAAATGTAAAGGTATTCAGGCGAGGCTATCGCAGTCACGTACGCTGATGCAGAAATGTCAAGGAATCCGGGCGAGGCTATCGTAGTCACGGATACTGATACAGAAAAGTAAAGGAATCCGGGCGAGGCTATCGTAGGCACGGATGCTGATGTAGAAATGTAAAGGTATTCAGGCGAGGCTATCGCAGTCACGGACGCTGATGCAGAAATGTAAAGGTATCCGGGCGAGGTTGTCGCAGTCACGGATACTGATACAGAAAAGTAAAGGAATCCGGGCGAGGCTATCGCAGTCACGGACGCTGATGCAGAAATGTGAAGGAATCCGAGCGAGGCTATCGTAGTCACGGATACTGATACAGAAAAGTAAAGGAATCCGGGCGAGGCTATCGTAGGCACGGATGCTGATGTAGAAATGTAAAGGTATTCAGGCGAGGCTATCGCAGTCACGGACGTTGATGCAGAAATGTAAAGATATCCGGGCGAGGCTGTCGCAGTCACTGATAGTGATACAGAAAAGTAAAGGAACCCGGGTGAGGCTATCGCCGTCACAGACGCTGATGTAGAAATGTAAAGGTACTCAGGCGCGGCTATCGCAGTCACGGACGCTGATGCAGAAATGTAAAGGTATCCGGGCGAGGCTAGCGCAATCACGGATCCTGATGAAGAAAATAAAGGTATTCGGGCGAGGCTATCGCAGTCACGGACGCTGATGCAGAAATGTAAAGGTATCCGGGCGAAGCTATCGTAGTCACGGATGCTGATGTAGAAATGTAAAGGTATTCAGGACAGGCTATCGCAGTCACGTACGCTGATGCAGAAATGTAAAGGAATCCGGGCGAGGCTATCGTAGTCACGGATACTGATACAGAAAAGTAAAGGAATCCGGGCGAGGCTATCGTAGGCACGGATGCTGATGTAGAAATGTAAAGGTATTCAGGCGAGGCTATCGCAGTCACGGACGCTGATGCAGAAATGTAAAAGTATCCGGGCGAGGTTGTCGCAGTCACGGATACAGATACAGAAAAGTAAAGGAATCCGGGAGAGGCTATCGCAGTCACGGACGCTGATGCAGAAATGTAAAGGAATCCGAGCGAGGCTATCGTAGTCACGGATACTGATACAGAAAAGTAAAGGAATCCGGGCGAGGCTATCGTAGTCACGGATACTGATACACAAAAGTAAAGGAATCCGGGCGAGGCTATCGTAGTCACGGATGCTGATGTAGAAATGTAAAGGTATTCAGTCGAGGCTATCGCAGTCACGGACGCTGATGCAGAAATGTAAAGGTATCCGGGCGAGGCTACCGCAATCACGGATCCTGATGAAGAAAATAAAGGTATTCGGGCGAGGCTATCGCAGTCACGTACGCTGATGCAGAAATGTAAAGGTATTCGGGCGAGGCTATCGCAGTCACGGACGCTGATGCAGAAATGTAAAGGTATCCGAGCGAGGCTATCGTAGTCACGGATGCTGATGTAGAAATGTAAAGGTATTCAGGCGAGGCTATCGCAGTCACGTACGCTGATGCAGAAATGTCAAGGAATCCGGGCGAGGCTATCGTAGTCACGGATACTGATACAGAAAAGTAAAGGAATCCGGGCGAGGCTATCGTAGGCACGGATGCTGATGTAGAAATGTAAAGGTATTCAGGCGAGGCTATCGCAGTCACGGACGCTGATGCAGAAATGTAAAGGTATCCGGGCGAGGTTGTCGCAGTCACGGATACTGATACAGAAAAGTAAAGGAATCCGGGCGAGGCTATCGCAGTCACGGACGCTGATGCAGAAATGTGAAGGAATCCGAGCGAGGCTATCGTAGTCACGGATACTGATACAGAAAAGTAAAGGAATCCGGGCGAGGCTATCGTAGGCACGGATGCTGATGTAGAAATGTAAAGGTATTCAGGCGAGGCTATCGCAGTCACGGACGTTGATGCAGAAATGTAAAGATATCCGGGCGAGGCTGTCGCAGTCACTGATAGTGATACAGAAAAGTAAAGGAACCCGGGTGAGGCTATCGCCGTCACGGACGCTGATGTAGAAATGTAAAGGTACTCAGGCGCGGCTATCGCAGTCACGGACGCTGATGCAGAAATGTAAAGGTATCCGGGCGAGGCTAGCGCAATCACGGATCCTGATGAAGAAAATAAAGGTATTCGGGCGAGGCTATCGCAGTCACGGACGCTGATGCAGAAATGTAAAGGTATCCGGGCGAGGCTATCGTAGTCACGGATGCTGATGTAGAAATGTAAAGGTATTCAGGACAGGCTATCGCAGTCACGTACGCTGATGCAGAAATGTAAAGGTATCTGGGCGAGGCTGTCGCAGTCACGGATACTGATACAGAAATGTAAAGGTATCCGGGCGAGGCTTTCGCAGTCACGGACGCTGATGCAGAAATGTAAAGGTATCCGGGCGAGGCTAGCGCAATCATGGATCTTGATGAAGAAAATAAAGGTATCCGGGCGAGGCTATCGCAGTCACGGACAATGATGCAGAAATGTAAAGATATCCGGGCGAGGCTATCGTAGTCACGGATGCTGATGTAGAAATGTAAAGGTATTCAGGCGAGGTTATCGCAGTCACGGACGCTGATGCAGAAATGTAAAGGTATCCGGGCGAGGCTACCGCAATCACGGATCCTGATGAAGAAAATAAAGGTATTCGGGCGAGGCTATCGCAGTCACGTACGCTGATGCAGAAATGTAAAGGTATTCGGGCGAGGCTATCGCAGTCACGGACGCTGATGCAGAAATGTAAAGGTATCCGAGCGAGGCTATCGTAGTCACGGATGCTGATGTAGAAATGTAAAGGTATTCAGGCGAGGCTATCGCAGTCACGTACGCTGATGCAGAAATGTCAAGGAATCCGGGCGAGGCTATCGTAGTCACGGATACTGATACAGAAAAGTAAAGGAATCCGGGCGAGGCTATCGTAGGCACGGATGCTGATGTAGAAATGTAAAGGTATTCAGGCGAGGCTATCGCAGTCACGGACGCTGATGCAGAAATGTAAAGGTATCCGGGCGAGGTTGTCGCAGTCACGGATACTGATACAGAAAAGTAAAGGAATCCGGGCGAGGCTATCGCAGTCACGGACGCTGATGCAGAAATGTGAAGGAATCCGAGCGAGGCTATCGTAGTCACGGATACTGATACAGAAAAGTAAAGGAATCCGGGCGAGGCTATCGTAGGCACGGATGCTGATGTAGAAATGTAAAGGTATTCAGGCGAGGCTATCGCAGTCACGGACGTTGATGCAGAAATGTAAAGATATCCGGGCGAGGCTGTCGCAGTCACTGATAGTGATACAGAAAAGTAAAGGAACCCGGGTGAGGCTATCGCCGTCACAGACGCTGATGTAGAAATGTAAAGGTACTCAGGCGCGGCTATCGCAGTCACGGACGCTGATGCAGAAATGTAAAGGTATCCGGGCGAGGCTAGCGCAATCACGGATCCTGATGAAGAAAATAAAGGTATTCGGGCGAGGCTATCGCAGTCACGGACGCTGATGCAGAAATGTAAAGGTATCCGGGCGAAGCTATCGTAGTCACGGATGCTGATGTAGAAATGTAAAGGTATTCAGGACAGGCTATCGCAGTCACGTACGCTGATGCAGAAATGTAAAGGAATCCGGGCGAGGCTATCGTAGTCACGGATACTGATACAGAAAAGTAAAGGAATCCGGGCGAGGCTATCGTAGGCACGGATGCTGATGTAGAAATGTAAAGGTATTCAGGCGAGGCTATCGCAGTCACGGACGCTGATGCAGAAATGTAAAAGTATCCGGGCGAGGTTGTCGCAGTCACGGATACAGATACAGAAAAGTAAAGGAATCCGGGAGAGGCTATCGCAGTCACGGACGCTGATGCAGAAATGTAAAGGAATCCGAGCGAGGCTATCGTAGTCACGGATACTGATACAGAAAAGTAAAGGAATCCGGGCGAGGCTATCGTAGTCACGGATACTGATACACAAAAGTAAAGGAATCCGGGCGAGGCTATCGTAGTCACGGATGCTGATGTAGAAATGTAAAGGTATTCAGTCGAGGCTATCGCAGTCACGGACGCTGATGCAGAAATGTAAAGGTATCCGGGCGAGGCTACCGCAATCACGGATCCTGATGAAGAAAATAAAGGTATTCGGGCGAGGCTATCGCAGTCACGTACGCTGATGCAGAAATGTAAAGGTATTCGGGCGAGGCTATCGCAGTCACGGACGCTGATGCAGAAATGTAAAGGTATCCGAGCGAGGCTATCGTAGTCACGGATGCTGATGTAGAAATGTAAAGGTATTCAGGCGAGGCTATCGCAGTCACGTACGCTGATGCAGAAATGTCAAGGAATCCGGGCGAGGCTATCGTAGTCACGGATACTGATACAGAAAAGTAAAGGAATCCGGGCGAGGCTATCGTAGGCACGGATGCTGATGTAGAAATGTAAAGGTATTCAGGCGAGGCTATCGCAGTCACGGACGCTGATGCAGAAATGTAAAGGTATCCGGGCGAGGTTGTCGCAGTCACGGATACTGATACAGAAAAGTAAAGGAATCCGGGCGAGGCTATCGCAGTCACGGACGCTGATGCAGAAATGTGAAGGAATCCGAGCGAGGCTATCGTAGTCACGGATACTGATACAGAAAAGTAAAGGAATCCGGGCGAGGCTATCGTAGGCACGGATGCTGATGTAGAAATGTAAAGGTATTCAGGCGAGGCTATCGCAGTCACGGACGTTGATGCAGAAATGTAAAGATATCCGGGCGAGGCTGTCGCAGTCACTGATAGTGATACAGAAAAGTAAAGGAACCCGGGTGAGGCTATCGCCGTCACGGACGCTGATGTAGAAATGTAAAGGTACTCAGGCGCGGCTATCGCAGTCACGGACGCTGATGCAGAAATGTAAAGGTATCCGGGCGAGGCTAGCGCAATCACGGATCCTGATGAAGAAAATAAAGGTATTCGGGCGAGGCTATCGCAGTCACGGACGCTGATGCAGAAATGTAAAGGTATCCGGGCGAGGCTATCGTAGTCACGGATGCTGATGTAGAAATGTAAAGGTATTCAGGACAGGCTATCGCAGTCACGTACGCTGATGCAGAAATGTAAAGGTATCTGGGCGAGGCTGTCGCAGTCACGGATACTGATACAGAAATGTAAAGGTATCCGGGCGAGGCTTTCGCAGTCACGGACGCTGATGCAGAAATGTAAAGGTATCCGGGCGAGGCTAGCGCAATCATGGATCTTGATGAAGAAAATAAAGGTATCCGGGCGAGGCTATCGCAGTCACGGACAATGATGCAGAAATGTAAAGATATCCGGGCGAGGCTATCGTAGTCACGGATGCTGATGTAGAAATGTAAAGGTATTCAGGCGAGGTTATCGCAGTCACGGACGCTGATGCAGAAATGTAAAGGTATCCGGGCGAGGCTGTCGCAGTCACGGATACTGATACAGAAATGTAAAGGTATCCGGGCAAGACTTTCGCAGTCACGGACGCTGATGCAGAAATGTAAAAGTATCCGGGCGAGGCTGTCGCAGTCACTGATACTGATACAGAAAAGTAAAGGAATCCGGGTGAGGCTATCGCCGTCACGGACGCTGATGCAGAAATGTAAAGGTACTCAGGCGCGGCTATCGCAGTCACGGACGCTGATGCAGAAATGTAAAGGTATCCGGGCGAGGCTAGCGCAATCACGGATCCTGATGAAGAAAATAAAGGTATTCGGGCGAGGCTATCGCAGTCACGGACGCTGATGCAGAAATGTAAAGGTATCCGGGCGAGGCTATCGTAGTCACGGATGCTGATGTAAAATTGTAAAGGTATTCAGGCGAGGCTATCGCAGTCACGTACGCTGATGCAGAAATGTAAAGGAATCCGGGCGAGGCTATCGTAGTCACGGATACTGATACAGAAAAGTAAAGGAATCCGGGCGAGGCTATCGTAGGCACGGATGCTGATGTAGAAATGTAAAGGTATTCAGGCGAGGCTATCGCAGTCACGGACGCTGATGCAGAAATGTAAAGGTATCCGGGCGAGGTTGTCGCAGTCACGGATACTGATACAGAAAAGTAAAGGAATCCGGGAGAGGCTATCGCAGTCACGGACGCTGATGTAGAAAAGTAAAGGAATCCGAGCGAGGCTATCGTAGTCACGGATACTGATACAGAAAAGTAAAGGAATCCGGGCGAGGCTATCGTAGTCACGGATACTGATACACAAAAGTAAAGGAATCCGGGCGAGGCTATCGTAGGCACGGATGCTGATGTAGAAATGTAAAGGTATTCAGGCGAGGCTATCGCAGTCACGGACGCTGATGCAGAAATGTAAAGGTATCCGGGCGAGGTTGTCGCAGTCACGGATACTGATACAGAAAAGTAAAGGAATCCGGGCGAGGCTATCGCAGTCACGGACGCTGATGCAGAAATGTGAAGGAATCCGAGCGAGGCTATCGTAGTCACGGATACTGATACAGAAAAGTAAAGGAATCCGGGCGAGGCTATCGTAGGCACGGATGCTGATGTAGAAATGTAAAGGTATTCAGGCGAGGCTATCGCAGTCACGGACGTTGATGCAGAAATGTAAAGATATCCGGGCGAGGCTGTCGCAGTCACTGATAGTGATACAGAAAAGTAAAGGAACCCGGGTGAGGCTATCGCCGTCACGGACGCTGATGTAGAAATGTAAAGGTACTCAGGCGCGGCTATCGCAGTCACGGACGCTGATGCAGAAATGTAAAGGTATCCGGGCGAGGCTAGCGCAATCACGGATCCTGATGAAGAAAATAAAGGTATTCGGGCGAGGCTATCGCAGTCACGGACGCTGATGCAGAAATGTAAAGGTATCCGGGCGAAGCTATCGTAGTCACGGATGCTGATGTAGAAATGTAAAGGTATTCAGGACAGGCTATCGCAGTCACGTACGCTGATGCAGAAATGTAAAGGAATCCGGGCGAGGCTATCGTAGTCACGGATACTGATACAGAAAAGTAAAGGAATCCGGGCGAGGCTATCGTAGGCACGGATGCTGATGTAGAAATGTAAAGGTATTCAGGCGAGGCTATCGCAGTCACGGACGCTGATGCAGAAATGTAAAAGTATCCGGGCGAGGTTGTCGCAGTCACGGATACAGATACAGAAAAGTAAAGGAATCCGGGAGAGGCTATCGCAGTCACGGACGCTGATGCAGAAATGTAAAGGAATCCGAGCGAGGCTATCGTAGTCACGGATACTGATACAGAAAAGTAAAGGAATCCGGGCGAGGCTATCGTAGTCACGGATACTGATACACAAAAGTAAAGGAATCCGGGCGAGGCTATCGTAGTCACGGATGCTGATGTAGAAATGTAAAGGTATTCAGTCGAGGCTATCGCAGTCACGGACGCTGATGCAGAAATGTAAAGGTATCCGGGCGAGGCTACCGCAATCACGGATCCTGATGAAGAAAATAAAGGTATTCGGGCGAGGCTATCGCAGTCACGTACGCTGATGCAGAAATGTAAAGGTATTCGGGCGAGGCTATCGCAGTCACGGACGCTGATGCAGAAATGTAAAGGTATCCGAGCGAGGCTATCGTAGTCACGGATGCTGATGTAGAAATGTAAAGGTATTCAGGCGAGGCTATCGCAGTCACGTACGCTGATGCAGAAATGTCAAGGAATCCGGGCGAGGCTATCGTAGTCACGGATACTGATACAGAAAAGTAAAGGAATCCGGGCGAGGCTATCGTAGGCACGGATGCTGATGTAGAAATGTAAAGGTATTCAGGCGAGGCTATCGCAGTCACGGACGCTGATGCAGAAATGTAAAGGTATCCGGGCGAGGTTGTCGCAGTCACGGATACTGATACAGAAAAGTAAAGGAATCCGGGCGAGGCTATCGCAGTCACGGACGCTGATGCAGAAATGTGAAGGAATCCGAGCGAGGCTATCGTAGTCACGGATACTGATACAGAAAAGTAAAGGAATCCGGGCGAGGCTATCGTAGGCACGGATGCTGATGTAGAAATGTAAAGGTATTCAGGCGAGGCTATCGCAGTCACGGACGTTGATGCAGAAATGTAAAGATATCCGGGCGAGGCTGTCGCAGTCACTGATAGTGATACAGAAAAGTAAAGGAACCCGGGTGAGGCTATCGCCGTCACGGACGCTGATGTAGAAATGTAAAGGTACTCAGGCGCGGCTATCGCAGTCACGGACGCTGATGCAGAAATGTAAAGGTATCCGGGCGAGGCTAGCGCAATCACGGATCCTGATGAAGAAAATAAAGGTATTCGGGCGAGGCTATCGCAGTCACGGACGCTGATGCAGAAATGTAAAGGTATCCGGGCGAGGCTATCGTAGTCACGGATGCTGATGTAGAAATGTAAAGGTATTCAGGACAGGCTATCGCAGTCACGTACGCTGATGCAGAAATGTAAAGGTATCTGGGCGAGGCTGTCGCAGTCACGGATACTGATACAGAAATGTAAAGGTATCCGGGCGAGGCTTTCGCAGTCACGGACGCTGATGCAGAAATGTAAAGGTATCCGGGCGAGGCTAGCGCAATCATGGATCTTGATGAAGAAAATAAAGGTATCCGGGCGAGGCTATCGCAGTCACGGACAATGATGCAGAAATGTAAAGATATCCGGGCGAGGCTATCGTAGTCACGGATGCTGATGTAGAAATGTAAAGGTATTCAGGCGAGGTTATCGCAGTCACGGACGCTGATGCAGAAATGTAAAGGTATCCGGGCGAGGCTGTCGCAGTCACGGATACTGATACAGAAATGTAAAGGTATCCGGGCAAGACTTTCGCAGTCACGGACGCTGATGCAGAAATGTAAAAGTATCCGGGCGAGGCTGTCGCAGTCACTGATACTGATACAGAAAAGTAAAGGAATCCGGGTGAGGCTATCGCCGTCACGGACGCTGATGCAGAAATGTAAAGGTACTCAGGCGCGGCTATCGCAGTCACGGACGCTGATGCAGAAATGTAAAGGTATCCGGGCGAGGCTAGCGCAATCACGGATCCTGATGAAGAAAATAAAGGTATTCGGGCGAGGCTATCGCAGTCACGGACGCTGATGCAGAAATGTAAAGGTATCCGGGCGAGGCTATCGTAGTCACGGATGCTGATGTAAAATTGTAAAGGTATTCAGGCGAGGCTATCGCAGTCACGTACGCTGATGCAGAAATGTAAAGGAATCCGGGCGAGGCTATCGTAGTCACGGATACTGATACAGAAAAGTAAAGGAATCCGGGCGAGGCTATCGTAGGCACGGATGCTGATGTAGAAATGTAAAGGTATTCAGGCGAGGCTATCGCAGTCACGGACGCTGATGCAGAAATGTAAAGGTATCCGGGCGAGGTTGTCGCAGTCACGGATACTGATACAGAAAAGTAAAGGAATCCGGGAGAGGCTATCGCAGTCACGGACGCTGATGTAGAAAAGTAAAGGAATCCGAGCGAGGCTATCGTAGTCACGGATACTGATACAGAAAAGTAAAGGAATCCGGGCGAGGCTATCGTAGTCACGGATACTGATACACAAAAGTAAAGGAATCCGGGCGAGGCTATCGTAGTCACGGATGCTGATGTAGAAATGTAAAGGTATTCAGTCGAGGCTATCGCAGTCACGGACGCTGATGCAGAAATGTAAAGGTATCCGGGCGAGGCTACCGCAATCACGGATCCTGATGAAGAAAATAAAGGTATTCGGGCGAGGCTATCGCAGTCACGTACGCTGATGCAGAAATGTAAAGGTATCTGGGTGAGGCTGTCGCAGTCACGGATACTGATACAGAAATGTAAAGGTATCCAGGCGAGGCTTTCGCAGTCACGGACGCTGATGCAGAAATGTAAAGGTATCCGGGCGAGGCTAGCGCAATCATGGATCTTGATGAAGAAAATAAAGGTATCCGGGCGAGGCTATCGCAGTCACGGACAATGATGCAGAAATGTAAAGATATCCGGGCGAGGCTATTGTAGTCACGGATGCTGATGTAGAAATGTAAAGGTATTCAGGCGAGGCTATCGCAGTCACGGACGCTGATGCAGAAATGTAAAGGTATCCGGGCGAGGCTGTCGCAGTCACGGATACTGATACAGAAATGTAAAGGTATCCGGGCAAGACTTTCGCAGTCACGGACGCTGATGCAGAAATGTAAAGGTATCCGGGCGAGGCTATCGTAGTCACGGAAGTTGATGTAGAAATGTAAAGGTATTCAGGCGAGGCTATCGCAGTCACGTACGCTGATGCAGAAATGTCAAGGAATCCGGGCGAGGCTATCGTAGTCACGGATACTGATATAGAAAAGTAAAGGAATCCGGGCGAGGCTATCGTAGGCACGGATGCTGATGTAGAAATGTAAAGGTATTCAGACGAGGCTATCGCAGTCACGGACGCTGATGCAGAAATGTAAAGGTATCCGGGCGAGGTTGTCGCAGTCACGGATACTGATACAGAAAAGTAAAGGAATCCGGGCGAGGCTATCGCAGTCACGGACGCTGATGCAGAAATGTGAAGGAATCCGAGCGAGGCTATCGTAGTCACGGATACTGATACAGAAAAGTAAAGGAATCCGGGCGAGGCTATCGTAGGCACGGATGCTGATGTAGAAATGTAAAGGTATTCAGGCGAGGCTATCGCAGTCACGGACGCTGATGCAGAAATGTAAAGATATCCGGGCGAGGCTGTCGCAGTCACTGATAGTGATACAGAAAAGTAAAGGAACCCGGGTGAGGCTATCGCCGTCACGGACGCTGATGTAGAAATGTAAAGGTACTCAGGCGCGGCTATCGCAGTCACGGACGCTGATGCAGAAATGTAAAGGTATCCGGGCGAGGCTAGCGCAATCACGGATCCTGATGAAGAAAATAAAGGTATTCGGGCGAGGCTATCGCAGTCACGGACGCTGATGCAGAAATGTAAAGGTATCCGGGCGAGGCTATCGTAGTCACGGATGCTGATGTAGAAATGTAAAGGTATTCAGGACAGGCTATCGCAGTCACGTACGCTGATGCAGAAATGTAAAGGTATCTGGGCGAGGCTGTCGCAGTCACGGATACTGATACAGAAATGTAAAGGTATCCGGGCGAGGCTATCGTAGTCACGGAAGCTGATGTAGAAATGTAAAGGTATCCGGGCGAGGCTAGCGCAATCATGGATCTTGATGAAGAAAATAAAGGTATCCGGGCGAGGCTATCGTAGTCACGGACAATGATGCAGAAATGTAAAGATATCCGGGCGAGGCTATCGTAGTCACGGATGCTGATGTAGAAATGTAAAGGTATTCAGGCGAGGTTATCGCAGTCACGGACGCTGATGCAGAAATGTAAAGGTATCCGGGCGAGGCTGTCGCAGTCACGGATACTGATACAGAAATGTAAAGGTATCCGGGCAAGACTTTCGCAGTCACGGACGCTGATGCAGAAATGTAAAAGTATCCGGGCGAGGCTGTCGCAGTCACTGATACTGATACAGAAAAGTAAAGGAATCCGGGTGAGGCTATCGCCGTCACGGACGCTGATGCAGAAATGTAAAGGTACTCAGGCGCGGCTATCGCAGTCACGGACGCTGATGCAGAAATGTAAAGGTATCCGGGCGAGGCTAGCGCAATCACGGATCCTGATGAAGAAAATAAAGGTATTCGGGCGAGGCTATCGCAGTCACGGACGCTGATGCAGAAATGTAAAGGTATCCGGGCGAGGCTATCGTAGTCACGGATGCTGATGTAGAAATGTAAAGGTATTCAGGCGAGGCTATCGCAGTCACGTACGCTGATGCAGAAATGTCAAGGAATCCGGGCGAGGCTATCGTAGTCACGGATACTGATACAGAAAAGTAAAGGAATCCGGGCGAGGCTATCGTAGGCACGGATGCTGATGTAGAAATGTAAAGGTATTCAGGCGAGGCTATCGCAGTCACGGACGCTGATGCAGAAATGTAAGGGTATCCGGGCGAGGTTGTCGCAGTCACGGATACTGATACAGAAAAGTAAAGGAATCCGGGCGAGGCTATCGCAGTCACGGACGCTGATGCAGAAATGTAAAGGAATCCGAGCGAGGCTATCGTAGTCACGGATACTGATACAGAAAAGTAAAGGAATCCGGGCGAGGCTATCGTAGGCACGGATGCTGATACAGAAATGTAAAGGTATCCAGGCGAGGCTTTCGCAGTCACGGACGCTGATGCAGAAATGTAAAGGAACCCGGGTGAGGCTATCGCCGTCACGGACGCTGATGCAGAAATGTAAAGGTACTCAGGCGCGGCTATCGCAGTCACGGACGCTGATGCAGAAATGTAAAGGTATCCGGGCGAGGCTAGCGCAATCACGGATCCTGATGAAGAAAATAAAGGTATTCGGGCGAGGCTATCGCAGTCACGGACGCTGATGCAGAAATGTAAAGGTATCCGGGCGAGGCTATCGTAGTCACGGATGCTGATGTTGAAATGTAAAGGTATTCAGGACAGGCTATCGCAGTCACGTACGCTGATGCAGAAATGTAAAGGTATCTGGGCGAGGCTGTCGCAGTCACGGATACTGATACAGAAATGTAAAGGTATCCGGGCGAGGCTTTGGCAGTCACGGACGCTGATGCAGAAATGTAAAGGTATCCGGGCGAGGCTAGCGCAATCATGGATCTTGATGAAGAAAATAAAGGTATCCGGGCGAGGCTATCGCACTCACGGACAATGATGCAGAAATGTAAAGATATCCGGGCGAGGCTATCGTAGTCACGGATGCTGATGTAGAAATGTAAAGGTATTCAGGCGAGGCTATCGCAGTCACGGACGCTGATGCAGAAATGTAAAGGTATCCGGGCGAGGCTGTCGCAGTCACGGATACTGATACAGAAATGTAAAGGTATCCGGGCAAGACTTTCGCAGTCACGGACGCTGATGCAGAAATGTAAAAGTATCCGGGCGAGGCTGTCGCAGTCACTGATACTGATACAGAAAAGTAAAGGAATCCGGGTGAGGCTATTGCCGTCACGGACGCTGATGCAGAAATGTAAAGGTACTCAGGCGCGGCTATCGCAGTCACGGACGCTGATGCAGAAATGTAAAGGTATCCGGGTGAGGCTAGCGCAATCACGGATCCTGATGAAGAAAATAAAGGTATTCGGGCGAGGCTATCGCAGTCACGGACGCTGATGCAGAAATGTAAAGGTATCCGGGCGAGGCTATCGTAGTCACGGATGCTGATGTAAAATTGTAAAGGTATTCAGGCGAGGCTATCGCAGTCACGTACGCTGATGCAGAAATGTAAAGGAATCCGGGCGAGGCTATCGTAGTCACGGATACTGATACAGAAAAGTAAAGGAATCCGGGCGAGGCTATCGTAGGCACGGATGCTGATGTAGAAATGTAAAGGTATTCAGGCGAGGCTATCGCAGTCACGGACGCTGATGCAGAAATGTAAAAGTATCCGGGCGAGGTTGTCGCAGTCACGGATACAGATACAGAAAAGTAAAGGAATCCGGGAGAGGCTATCGCAGTCACGGACGCTGATGCAGAAATGTAAAGGAATCCGAGCGAGGCTATCGTAGTCACGGATACTGATACAGAAAAGTAAAGGAATCCGGGCGAGGCTATCGTAGTCACGGATACTGATACACAAAAGTAAAGGAATCCGGGCGAGGCTATCGTAGTCACGGATGCTGATGTAGAAATGTAAAGGTATTCAGTCGAGGCTATCGCAGTCACGGACGCTGATGCAGAAATGTAAAGGTATCCGGGCGAGGCTACCGCAATCACGGATCCTGATGAAGAAAATAAAGGTATTCGGGCGAGGCTATCGCAGTCACGTACGCTGATGCAGAAATGTAAAGGTATTCGGGCGAGGCTATCGCAGTCACGGACGCTGATGCAGAAATGTAAAGGTATCCGGGCGAGGCTATCGTAGTCACGGATGCTGATGTAGAAATGTAAAGGTATTCAGGCGAGGCTATCGCAGTCACGTACGCTGATGCAGAAATGTCAAGGAATCCGGGCGAGGCTATCGTAGTCACGGATACTGATACAGAAAAGTAAAGGAATCCGGGCGAGGCTATCGTAGGCACGGATGCTGATGTAGAAATGTAAAGGTATTCAGGCGAGGCTACCGCAGTCACGGACGCTGATGCAGAAATGTAAAGGTATCCGGGCGAGGTTGTCGCAGTCACGGATACTGATACAGAAAAGTAAAGGAATCCGGGCGAGGCTATCGCAGTCACGGACGCTGATGCAGAAATGTGAAGGAATCCGAGCGAGGCTATCGTAGTCACGGATACTGATACAGAAAAGTAAAGGAATCCGGGCGAGGCTATCGTAGGCACGGATGCTGATGTAGAAATGTAAAGGTATTCAGGCGAGGCTATCGCAGTCACGGACGTTGATGCAGAAATGTAAAGATATCCGGGCGAGGCTGTCGCAGTCACTGATAGTGATACAGAAAAGTAAAGGAACCCGGGTGAGGCTATCGCCGTCACGGACGCTGATGTAGAAATGTAAAGGTACTCAGGCGCGGCTATCGCAGTCACGGACGCTGATGCAGAAATGTAAAGGTATCCGGGCGAGGCTAGCGCAATCACGGATCCTGATGAAGAAAATAAAGGTATTCGGGCGAGGCTATCGCAGTCACGGACGCTGATGCAGAAATGTAAAGGTATCCGGGCGAGGCTATCGTAGTCACGGATGCTGATGTAGAAATGTAAAGGTATTCAGGACAGGCTATCGCAGTCACGTACGCTGATGCAGAAATGTAAAGGTATCTGGGCGAGGCTGTCGCAGTCACGGATACTGATACAGAAATGTAAAGGTATCCGGGCGAGGCTTTCGCAGTCACGGACGCTGATGCAGAAATGTAAAGGTATCCGGGCGAGGCTAGCGCAATCATGGATCTTGATGAAGAAAATAAAGGTATCCGGGCGAGGCTATCGCAGTCACGGACAATGATGCAGAAATGTAAAGATATCCGGGCGAGGCTATCGTAGTCACGGATGCTGATGTAGAAATGTAAAGGTATTCAGGCGAGGTTATCGCAGTCACGGACGCTGATGCAGAAATGTAAAGGTATCCGGGCGAGGCTGTCGCAGTCACGGATACTGATACAGAAATGTAAAGGTATCCGGGCAAGACTTTCGCAGTCACGGACGCTGATGCAGAAATGTAAAAGTATCCGGGCGAGGCTGTCGCAGTCACTGATACTGATACAGAAAAGTAAAGGAATCCGGGTGAGGCTATCGCCGTCACGGACGCTGATGCAGAAATGTAAAGGTACTCAGGCGCGGCTATCGCAGTCACGGACGCTGATGCAGAAATGTAAAGGTATCCGGGCGAGGCTAGCGCAATCACGGATCCTGATGAAGAAAATAAAGGTATTCGGGCGAGGCTATCGCAGTCACGGACGCTGATGCAGAAATGTAAAGGTATCCGGGCGAGGCTATCGTAGTCACGGATGCTGATGTAAAATTGTAAAGGTATTCAGGCGAGGCTATCGCAGTCACGTACGCTGATGCAGAAATGTAAAGGAATCCGGGCGAGGCTATCGTAGTCACGGATACTGATACAGAAAAGTAAAGGAATCCGGGCGAGGCTATCGTAGGCACGGATGCTGATGTAGAAATGTAAAGGTATTCAGGCGAGGCTATCGCAGTCACGGACGCTGATGCAGAAATGTAAAGGTATCCGGGCGAGGTTGTCGCAGTCACGGATACTGATACAGAAAAGTAAAGGAATCCGGGAGAGGCTATCGCAGTCACGGACGCTGATGTAGAAAAGTAAAGGAATCCGAGCGAGGCTATCGTAGTCACGGATACTGATACAGAAAAGTAAAGGAATCCGGGCGAGGCTATCGTAGTCACGGATACTGATACACAAAAGTAAAGGAATCCGGGCGAGGCTATCGTAGTCACGGATGCTGATGTAGAAATGTAAAGGTATTCAGTCGAGGCTATCGCAGTCACGGACGCTGATGCAGAAATGTAAAGGTATCCGGGCGAGGCTACCGCAATCACGGATCCTGATGAAGAAAATAAAGGTATTCGGGCGAGGCTATCGCAGTCACGTACGCTGATGCAGAAATGTAAAGGTATCTGGGTGAGGCTGTCGCAGTCACGGATACTGATACAGAAATGTAAAGGTATCCAGGCGAGGCTTTCGCAGTCACGGACGCTGATGCAGAAATGTAAAGGTATCCGGGCGAGGCTAGCGCAATCATGGATCTTGATGAAGAAAATAAAGGTATCCGGGCGAGGCTATCGCAGTCACGGACAATGATGCAGAAATGTAAAGATATCCGGGCGAGGCTATCGTAGTCACGGATGCTGATGTAGAAATGTAAAGGTATTCAGGCGAGGCTATCGCAGTCACGGACGCTGATGCAGAAATGTAAAGGTATCCGGGCGAGGCTGTCGCAGTCATGGATACTGATACAGAAATGTAAAGGTATCCGGGCAAGACTTTCGCAGTCACGGACGCTGATGCAGAAATGTAAAAGTATCCGGGCGAGGCTGTCGCAGTCACTGATACTGATACAGAAAAGTAAAGGAATCTGGGTGAGGCTATCGCCGTCACGGACGCTAATGCAGAAATGTAAAGGTACTCAGGCGCGGCTATCGCAGTCACGGACGCTGATGCAGAAATGTAAAGGTATCCGGGCGAGGCTAGCGCAATCACGGATCCTGATGAAGAAAATAAAGGTATTCGGGCGAGGCTATCGCAGTCACGGACGCTGATGCAGAAATGTAAAGGTATCCGGGCGAGGCTATCGTAGTCACGGAAGCTGATGTAGAAATGTAAAGGTATTCAGGCGAGGCTATCGCAGTCACGTACGCTGATGCAGAAATGTCAAGGAATCCGGGCGAGGCTATCGTAGTCACGGATACTGATACAGAAAAGTAAAGGAATCCGGGCGAGGCTATCGTAGGCACGGATGCTGATGTAGAAATGTAAAGGTATTCAGGCGAGGCTATCGCAGTCACGGACGCTGATGCAGAAATGTAAAGGTATCCGGGCGAGGTTGTCGCAGTCACGGATACTGATACAGAAAAGTAAAGGAATCCGGGCGAGGCTATCGCAGTCACGGACGCTGATGCAGAAATGTGAAGGAATCCGAGCGAGGCTATCGTAGTCACGGATACTGATACAGAAAAGTAAAGGAATCCGGGCGAGGCTATCGTAGGCACGGATGCTGATGTAGAAATGTAAAGGTATTCAGGCGAGGCTATCGCAGTCACGGACGCTGATGCAGAAATGTAAAGATATCCGGGCGAGGCTGTCGCAGTCACTGATAGTGATACAGAAAAGTAAAGGAACCCGGGTGAGGCTATCGCCGTCACGGACGCTGATGTAGAAATGTAAAGGTACTCAGGCGCGGCTATCGCAGTCACGGACGCTGATGCAGAAATGTAAAGGTATCCGGGCGAGGCTAGCGCAATCACGGATCCTGATGAAGAAAATAAAGGTATTCGGGCGAGGCTATCGCAGTCACGGACGCTGATGCAGAAATGTAAAGGTATCCGGGCGAGGCTATCGTAGTCACGGATGCTGATGTAGAAATGTAAAGGTATTCAGGACAGGCTATCGCAGTCACGTACGCTGATGCAGAAATGTAAAGGTATCTGGGCGAGGCTGTCGCAGTCACGGATACTGATACAGAAATGTAAAGGTATCCGGGCGAGGCTTTCGCAGTCACGGACGCTGATGCAGAAATGTAAAGGTATCCGGGCGAGGCTAGCGCAATCATGGATCTTGATGAAGAAAATAAAGGTATCCGGGCGAGGCTATCGCAGTCACGGACAATGATGCAGAAATGTAAAGATATCCGGGCGAGGCTATCGTAGTCACGGATGCTGATGTAGAAATGTAAAGGTATTCAGGCGAGGCTATCGCAGTCACGGACGCTGATGCAGAAATGTAAAGGTATCCGGGCGAGGCTGTCGCAGTCACGGATACTGATACAGAAATGTAAAGGTATCCGGGCAAGACTTTCGCAGTCACGGACGCTGATGCAGAAATGTGAAAGTATCCGGGCGAGGCTGTCGCAGTCACTGATACTGATACAGAAAAGTAAAGGAATCCGGGTGAGGCTATCGCCGTCACGGACGCTGATGCAGAAATGTAAAGGTACTCAGGCGCGGCTATCGCAGTCACGGACGCTGATGCAGAAATGTAAAGGTATCCGGGCGAGGCTAGCGCAATCACGGATCCTGATGAAGAAAATAAAGGTATTCGGGCGAGGCTATCGCAGTCACGGACGCTGATGCAGAAATGTAAAGGTATCCGGGCGAGGCTATCGTAGTCACGGATGCTGATGTAAAATTGTAAAGGTATTCAGGCGAGGCTATCGCAGTCACGTACGCTGATGCAGAAATGTAAAGGAATCCGGGCGAGGCTATCGTAGTCACGGATACTGATACAGAAAAGTAAAGGAATCCGGGCGAGGCTATCGTAGGCACGGATGCTGATGTAGAAATGTAAAGGTATTCAGGCGAGGCTATCGCAGTCACGGACGCTGATGCAGAAATGTAAAGGTATCCGGGCGAGGTTGTCGCAGTCACGGATACTGATACAGAAAAGTAAAGGAATCCGGGAGAGGCTATCGCAGTCACGGACGCTGATGTAGAAAAGTAAAGGAATCCGAGCGAGGCTATCGTAGTCACGGATACTGATACAGAAAAGTAAAGGAATCCGGGCGAGGCTATCGTAGTCACGGATACTGATACACAAAAGTAAAGGAATCCGGGCGAGGCTATCGTAGTCACGGATGCTGATGTAGAAATGTAAAGGTATTCAGTCGAGGCTATCGCAGTCACGGACGCTGATGCAGAAATGTAAAGGTATCCGGGCGAGGCTACCGCAATCACGGATCCTGATGAAGAAAATAAAGGTATTCGGGCGAGGCTATCGCAGTCACGTACGCTGATGCAGAAATGTAAAGGTATCTGGGTGAGGCTGTCGCAGTCACGGATACTGATACAGAAATGTAAAGGTATCCAGGCGAGGCTTTCGCAGTCACGGACGCTGATGCAGAAATGTAAAGGTATCCGGGCGAGGCTAGCGCAATCATGGATCTTGATGAAGAAAATAAAGGTATCCGGGCGAGGCTATCGCAGTCACGGACAATGATGCAGAAATGTAAAGATATCCGGGCGAGGCTATCGTAGTCACGGATGCTGATGTAGAAATGTAAAGGTATTCAGGCGAGGCTATCGCAGTCACGGACGCTGATGCAGAAATGTAAAGGTATCCGGGCGAGGCTGTCGCAGTCATGGATACTGATACAGAAATGTAAAGGTATCCGGGCAAGACTTTCGCAGTCACGGACGCTGATGCAGAAATGTAAAAGTATCCGGGCGAGGCTGTCGCAGTCACTGATACTGATACAGAAAAGTAAAGGAATCTGGGTGAGGCTATCGCCGTCACGGACGCTAATGCAGAAATGTAAAGGTACTCAGGCGCGGCTATCGCAGTCACGGACGCTGATGCAGAAATGTAAAGGTATCCGGGCGAGGCTAGCGCAATCACGGATCCTGATGAAGAAAATAAAGGTATTCGGGCGAGGCTATCGCAGTCACGGACGCTGATGCAGAAATGTAAAGGTATCCGGGCGAGGCTATCGTAGTCACGGAAGCTGATGTAGAAATGTAAAGGTATTCAGGCGAGGCTATCGCAGTCACGTACGCTGATGCAGAAATGTCAAGGAATCCGGGCGAGGCTATCGTAGTCACGGATACTGATACAGAAAAGTAAAGGAATCCGGGCGAGGCTATCGTAGGCACGGATGCTGATGTAGAAATGTAAAGGTATTCAGGCGAGGCTATCGCAGTCACGGACGCTGATGCAGAAATGTAAAGGTATCCGGGCGAGGTTGTCGCAGTCACGGATACTGATACAGAAAAGTAAAGGAATCCGGGCGAGGCTATCGCAGTCACGGACGCTGATGCAGAAATGTGAAGGAATCCGAGCGAGGCTATCGTAGTCACGGATACTGATACAGAAAAGTAAAGGAATCCGGGCGAGGCTATCGTAGGCACGGATGCTGATGTAGAAATGTAAAGGTATTCAGGCGAGGCTATCGCAGTCACGGACGCTGATGCAGAAATGTAAAGATATCCGGGCGAGGCTGTCGCAGTCACTGATAGTGATACAGAAAAGTAAAGGAACCCGGGTGAGGCTATCGCCGTCACGGACGCTGATGTAGAAATGTAAAGGTACTCAGGCGCGGCTATCGCAGTCACGGACGCTGATGCAGAAATGTAAAGGTATCCGGGCGAGGCTAGCGCAATCACGGATCCTGATGAAGAAAATAAAGGTATTCGGGCGAGGCTATCGCAGTCACGGACGCTGATGCAGAAATGTAAAGGTATCCGGGCGAGGCTATCGTAGTCACGGATGCTGATGTAGAAATGTAAAGGTATTCAGGACAGGCTATCGCAGTCACGTACGCTGATGCAGAAATGTAAAGGTATCTGGGCGAGGCTGTCGCAGTCACGGATACTGATACAGAAATGTAAAGGTATCCGGGCGAGGCTTTCGCAGTCACGGACGCTGATGCAGAAATGTAAAGGTATCCGGGCGAGGCTAGCGCAATCATGGATCTTGATGAAGAAAATAAAGGTATCCGGGCGAGGCTATCGCAGTCACGGACAATGATGCAGAAATGTAAAGATATCCGGGCGAGGCTATCGTAGTCACGGATGCTGATGTAGAAATGTAAAGGTATTCAGGCGAGGCTATCGCAGTCACGGACGCTGATGCAGAAATGTAAAGGTATCCGGGCGAGGCTGTCGCAGTCACGGATACTGATACAGAAATGTAAAGGTATCCGGGCAAGACTTTCGCAGTCACGGACGCTGATGCAGAAATGTGAAAGTATCCGGGCGAGGCTGTCGCAGTCACTGATACTGATACAGAAAAGTAAAGGAATCCGGGTGAGGCTATCGCCGTCACGGACGCTGATGCAGAAATGTAAAGGTACTCAGGCGCGGCTATCGCAGTCACGGACGCTGATGCAGAAATGTAAAGGTATCCGGGCGAGGCTAGCGCAATCACGGATCCTGATGAAGAAAATAAAGGTATTCGGGCGAGGCTATCGCAGTCACGGACGCTGATGCAGAAATGTAAAGGTATCCGGGCGAGGCTATCGTAGTCACGGATGCTGATGTAAAATTGTAAAGGTATTCAGGCGAGGCTATCGCAGTCACGTACGCTGATGCAGAAATGTAAAGGAATCCGGGCGAGGCTATCGTAGTCACGGATACTGATACAGAAAAGTAAAGGAATCCGGGCGAGGCTATCGTAGGCACGGATGCTGATGTAGAAATGTAAAGGTATTCAGGCGAGGCTATCGCAGTCACGGACGCTGATGCAGAAATGTAAAGGTATCCGGGCGAGGTTGTCGCAGTCACGGATACTGATACAGAAAAGTAAAGGAATCCGGGAGAGGCTATCGCGGTCACGGACGCTGATGCAGAAATGTAAAGGAATCCGAGCGAGGCTATCGTAGTCACGGATACTGATACAGAAAAGTAAAGGAATCCGGGCGAGGCTATCGTAGTCACGGATACTGATACACAAAAGTAAAGGAATCCGGGCGAGGCTATCGTAGTCACGGATGCTGATGTAGAAATGTAAAGGTATTCAGTCGAGGCTATCGCGTCACGGACGCTGATGCAGAAATGTAAAGGTATCCGGGCGAGGCTACCGCAATCACGGATCCTGATGAAGAAAATAAAGGTATTCGGGCGAGGCTATCGCAGTCACGTACGCTGATGCAGAAATGTAAAGGTATCTGGGCGAGGCTGTCGCAGTCACGGATACTGATACAGAAATGTAAAGGTATCCAGGCGAGGCTTTCGCAGTCACGGACGCTGATGCAGAAATGTAAAGGTATCCGGGCGAGGCTAGCGCAATCATGGATCTTGATGAAGAAAATAAAGGTATCCGGGCGAGGCTATCGCAGTCACGGACAATGATGCAGAAATGTAAAGATATCCGGGCGAGGCTATCGTAGTCACGGATGCTGATGTAGAAATGTAAAGGTATTCAAGCGAGGCTATCGCAGTCACGGACGCTGATGCAGAAATGTAAAGGTATCCGGGCGAGGCTGTCGCAGTCACGGATACTGATACAGAAATGTAAAGGTATCCGGGCAAGACTTTCGCAGTCACGGACGCTGATGCAGAAATGTAAAAGTATCCGGGCGAGGCTGTCGCAGTCACTGATACTGATACAGAAAAGTAAAGGAATCCGGGTAAGGCTATCGCCGTCACGGACGCTGATGCAGAAATGTAAAGGTACTCAGGCGCGGCTATCGCAGTCACGGACGCTGATGCAGAAATGTAAAGGTATCCGGGCGAGGCTAGCGCAATCACGGATCCTGATGAAGAAAATAAAGGTATTCGGGCGAGGCTATCGCAGTCACGGACGCTGATGTAGAAATGTAAAGGTATCCGGGCGAGGCTATCGTAGTCACGGATGCTGATGTAGAAATGTAAAGGTATTCAGGCGAGGCTATCGCAGTCACGTACGCTGATGCAGAAATGTCAAGGAATCCGGGCGAGGCTATCGTAGTCACGGATACTGATACAGAAAAGTAAAGGAATCCGTGCGAGGCTATCGTAGGCACGGATGCTGATGTAGAAATGTAAAGGTATTCAGGCGAGGCTATCGCAGTCACGGACGCTGATGCAGAAATGTAAAGGTATCCGGGCGAGGTTGTCGCAGTCACGGATACTGATACAGAAAAGTAAAGGAATCCGGGAGAGGCTATCGCAGTCACGGACGCTGATGCAGAAATGTAAAGGAATCCGAGCGAGGCTATCGTAGTCACGGATACTGATACAGAAAAGTAAAGGAATCCGGGCGAGGCTATCGTAGTCACGGATACTGATACACAAAAGTAAAGGAATCCGGGCGAGGCTATCGTAGTCACGGATGCTGATGTAGAAATGTAAAGGTATTCAGTCGAGGCTATCGCAGTCACGGACGCTGATGCAGAAATGTAAAGGTATCCGGGCGAGGCTACCGCAATCACGGATCCTGATGAAGAAAATAAAGGTATTCGGGCGAGGCTATCGCAGTCACGTACGCTGATGCAAAAATGTAAAGGTATCTGGGCGAGGCTGTCGCAGTCACGGATACTGATACAGAAATGTAAAGGTATCCAGGCGAGGCTTTCGCAGTCACGGACGCTGATGCAGAAATGTAAAAGTATCCGGGCGAGGCTAGCGCAATCATGGATCTTGATGAAGAAAATAAAGGTATCCGGGCGAGGCTATCGCAGTCACGGACAATGATGCAGAAATGTAAAGATATCCGGGCGAGGCTATCGTAGTCAAGGATGCTGATGTAGAAATGTAAAGGTATTCAAGCGAGGCTATCGCAGTCACGGACGCTGATGCAGAAATGTAAAGGTATCCGGGCGAGGCTGTCGCAGTCACGGATACTGATACAGAAATGTAAAGGTATCCGGGCAAGACTTTCACAGTCACGGACGCTGATGCAGAAATGTAAAAGTATCCGGGCGAGGCTGTCGCAGTCACTGATACTGATACAGAAAAGTAAAGGAATCCGGGTGAGGCTATCGCCGTCACGGACGCTGATGTAGAAATGTAAAGGTACTCAGGCGCGGCTATCGCAGTCACGGACGCTGATGCAGAAATGTAAAGGTATCCGGGCGAGGCTAGCGCAATCACGGATCCTGATGAAGAAAATAAAGGTATTCGGGCGAGGCTATCGCAGTCACGGACGCTGATGCAGAAATGTAAAGGTATCCGGGCGAGGCTATCGTAGTCACGGATGCTGATGTAGAAATGTAAAGGTATTCAGGCGAGGCTATCGCAGTCACGTACGCTGATGCAGAAATGTCAAGGAATCCGGGCGAGGCTATCGTAGTCACGGATACTGATACAGAAAAGTAAAGGAATCCGGGCGAGGCTATCGTAGGCACGGATGCTGATGTAGAAATGTAAAGGTATTCAGGCGAGGCTATCGCAGTCACGGACGCTGATGCAGAAATGTAAAGGTATCCGGGCGAGGTTGTCGCAGTCACGGATACTGATACAAAAAGTAAAGGAATCCGGGCGAGGCTATCGCAGTCACGGACGCTGATGCAGAAATGTAAAGGAATCCGAGCGAGGCTATCGTAGTCACGGATACTGATACAGAAAAGTAAAGGAATCCGGGCGAGTCTATCGTAGGCACGGATGCTGATGTAGAAATGTAAAGGTATTCAGGGCGAGGCTGTCGCAGTCACTGATAGTGATACAGAAAAGTAAAGGAACCCGGGTGAGGCTATCGCCGTCACGGACGCTGATGCAGAAATGTAAAGGTACTCAGGCGCGGCTATCGCAGTCACGGACGCTGATGCAGAAATGTAAAGGTATCCGGGCGAGGCTAGCGCAATCACGGATCCTGATGAAGAAAATAAAGGTATTCGGGCGAGGCTATCGCAGTCACGGACGCTGATGCAGAAATGTAAAGGTATCCGGGCGAGGCTATCGTAGTCACGGATGCTGATGTAGAAATGTAAAGGTATTCAGGACAGGCTATCGCAGTCACGTACGCTGATGCAGAAATGTAAAGGTATCTGGGCGAGGCTATCGTAGTCACGGATACTGATACAGAAAAGTAAAGGAATCCGGGCGAGGCTATCGTAGGCACGGATGCTGATGTAGAAATGTAAAGGTATTCAGGCGAGGCTATCGCAGTCACGGACGCTGATGCAGAAATGTAAAGGTATCCGGGCGAGGTTGTCGCAGTCACGGATACTGATACAGAAAAGTAAAGGAATCCGGGCGAGGCTATCGCAGTCACGGACGCTGATGCAGAAATGTAAAGGAATCCGAGCGAGGCTATCGTAGTCACGGATACTGATACAGAAAAGTAAAGGAATCCGGGCGAGGCTATCGTAGGCACGGATGCTGATGTAGAAATGTAAAGGTATTCAGGGCGAGGCTGTCGCAGTCACTGATAGTGATACAGAAAAGTAAAGGAACCCGGGTGAGGCTATCGCCGTCACGGACGCTGATGCAGAAATGTAAAGGTACTCAGGCGCGGCTATCGCAGTCACGGACGCTGATGCAGAAATGTAAAGGTATCCGGGCGAGGCTAGCGCAATCATGGATCCTGATGAAGAAAATAAAGGTATTCGGGCGAGGCTATCGCAGTCACGGACGCTGATGCAGAAATGTAAAGGTATCCGGGCGAGGCTATCGTAGTCACGGATGCTGATGTAGAAATGTAAAGGTATTCAGGATAGGCTATCGCAGTCACGTACGCTGATGCAGAAATGTAAAGGTATCTGGGCGAGGCTGTCGCAGTCACGGATACTGATACAGAAATGTAAAGGTATCCGGGCGAGGCTTTGGCAGTCACGGACGCTGATGCAGAAATGTAAAGGTATCCGGGCGAGGCTAGCGCAATCATGGATCTTGATGAAGAAAATAAAGGTATCCGGGCGAGGCTATCGCACTCACGGACAATGATGCAGAAATGTAAAGATATCCGGGCGAGGCTATCGTAGTCACGGATGCTGATGTAGAAATGTAAAGGTATTCAGGCGAGGCTATCGCAGTCACGGACGCTGATGCAGAAATGTAAAGGTATCCGGGCGAGGCTGTCGCAGTCACGGATACTGATACAGAAATGTAAAGGTATCCGGGCTAGACTTTCGCAGTCACGGACGCTGATGCAGAAATGTAAAAGTATCCGGGCGAGGCTGTCGCAGTCACTGATACTGATACATAAAAGTAAAGGAATCCGGGTGAGGCTATCGCCGTCACGGACGCTGATGCAGAAATGTAAAGGTACTCAGGCGCGGCTATCGCAGTCACGGACGCTGATGCAGAAATGTAAAGGTATCCGGGCGAGGCTAGCGCAATCACGGATCCTGATGAAGAAAATAAAGGTATTCGGGCGAGGCTATCGCAGTCACGGACGCTGATGCAGAAATGTAAAGGTATCCGGGCGAGGCTATCGTAGTCACGGATGCTGATGTAAAATTGTAAAGGTATTCAGGCGAGGCTATCGCAGTCACGTACGCTGATGCAGAAATGTAAAGGAATCCGGGCGAGGCTATCGTAGTCACGGATACTGATACAGAAAAGTAAAGGAATCCGGGCGAGGCTATCGTAGGCACGGATGCTGATGTAGAAATGTAAAGGTATTCAGGCGAGGCTATCGCAGTCACGGACGCTGATGCAGAAATGTAAAAGTATCCGGGCGAGGTTGTCGCAGTCACGGATACAGATACAGAAAAGTAAAGGAATCCGGGAGAGGCTATCGCAGTCACGGACGCTGATGCAGAAATGTAAAGGAATCCGAGCGAGGCTATCGTAGTCACGGATACTGATACAGAAAAGTAAAGGAATCCGGGCGAGGCTATCGTAGTCACGGATACTGATACACAAAAGTAAAGGAATCCGGGCGAGGCTATCGTAGTCACGGATGCTGATGTAGAAATGTAAAGGTATTCAGTCGAGGCTATCGCAGTCACGGACGCTGATGCAGAAATGTAAAGGTATCCGGGCGAGGCTACCGCAATCACGGATCCTGATGAAGAAAATAAAGGTATTCGGGCGAGGCTATCGCAGTCACGTACGCTGATGCAGAAATGTAAAGGTATCTGGGCGAGGCTGTCGCAGTCACGGATACTGATACAGAAATGTAAAGGTATCCAGGCGAGGCTTTCGCAGTCACGGACGCTGATGCAGAAATGTAAAGGAATCCGGGCGAGGCTATCGTAGGCACGGATGCTGATGTAGAAATGTAAAGGTATTCAGGGCGAGGCTATCGTAGTCACGGATACTGATACAGAAAAGTAAAGGAATCCGGGCGAGGCTATCGTAGGCACGGATGCTGATGTAGAAATGTAAAGGTATTCAGGGCGAGGCTGTCGCAGTCACTGATAGTGATACAGAAAAGTAAAGGAACCCGGGTGAGGCTATCGCCGTCACGGACGCTGATGCAGAAATGTAAAGGTACTCAGGCGCGGCTATCGCAGTCACGGACGCTGATGCAGAAATGTAAAGGTATCCGGGCGAGGCTAGCGCAATCACGGATCCTGATGAAGAAAATAAAGGTATTCGGGCGAGGCTATCGCAGTCACGGACGCTGATGCAGAAATGTAAAGGTATCCGGGCGAGGCTATCGTAGTCACGGATGCTGATGTAGAAATGTAAAGGTATTCAGGACAGGCTATCGCAGTCACGTACGCTGATGCAGAAATGTAAAGGTATCTGGGCGAGGCTGTCGCAGTCACGGATACTGATACAGAAATGTAAAGGTATCCGGGCGAGGCTTTGGCAGTCACGGACGCTGATGCAGAAATGTAAAGGTATCCGGGCGAGGCTAGCGCAATCATGGATCTTGATGAAGAAAATAAAGGTATCCGGGCGAGGCTATCGCACTCACGGACAATGATGCAGAAATGTAAAGATATCCGGGCGAGGCTATCGTAGTCACGGATGCTGATGTAGAAATGTAAAGGTATTCAGGCGAGGCTATCGCAGTCACGGACGCTGATGCAGAAATGTAAAGGTATCCGGGCGAGGCTGTCGCAGTCACGGATACTGATACAGAAATGTAAAGGTATCCGGGCAAGACTTTCGCAGTCACGGACGCTGATGCAGAAATGTAAAAGTATCCGGGCGAGGCTGTCGCAGTCACTGATACTGATACAGAAAAGTAAAGGAATCCGGGTGAGGCTATCGCCGTCACGGACGCTGATGCAGAAATGTAAAGGTACTCAGGCGCGGCTATCGCAGTCACGGACGCTGATGCAGAAATGTAAAGGTATCCGGGCGAGGCTAGCGCAATCACGGATCCTGATGAAGAAAATAAAGGTATTCGGGCGAGGCTATCGCAGTCACGGACGCTGATGCAGAAATGTAAAGGTATCCGGGCGAGGCTATCGTAGTCACGGATGCTGATGTAAAATTGTAAAGGTATTCAGGCGAGGCTATCGCAGTCACGTACGCTGATGCAGAAATGTAAAGGAATCCGGGCGAGGCTATCGTAGTCACGGATACTGATACAGAAAAGTAAAGGAATCCGGGCGAGGCTATCGTAGGCACGGATGCTGATGTAGAAATGTAAAGGTATTCAGGCGAGGCTATCGCAGTCACGGACGCTGATGCAGAAATGTAAAAGTATCCGGGCGAGGTTGTCGCAGTCACGGATACAGATACAGAAAAGTAAAGGAATCCGGGAGAGGCTATCGCAGTCACGGACGCTGATGCAGAAATGTAAAGGAATCCGAGCGAGGCTATCGTAGTCACGGATACTGATACAGAAAAGTAAAGGAATCCGGGCGAGGCTATCGTAGTCACGGATACTGATACACAAAAGTAAAGGAATCCGGGCGAGGCTATCGTAGTCACGGATGCTGATGTAGAAATGTAAAGGTATTCAGTCGAGGCTATCGCAGTCACGGACGCTGATGCAGAAATGTAAAGGTATCCGGGCGAGGCTACCGCAATCACGGATCCTGATGAAGAAAATAAAGGTATTCGGGCGAGGCTATCGCAGTCACGTACGCTGATGCAGAAATGTAAAGGTATCTGGGCGAGGCTGTCGCAGTCACGGATACTGATACAGAAATGTAAAGGTATCCAGGCGAGGCTTTCGCAGTCACGGACGCTGATGCAGAAATGTAAAGGTATCCGGGCGAGGCTAGCGCAATCATGGATCTTGATGAAGAAAATAAAGGTATCCGGGCGAGGCTATCGCAGTCACGGACAATGATGCAGAAATGTAAAGATATCCGGGGGAGGCTATCGTAGTCACGGATGCTGATGTAGAAATGTAAAGGTATTCAAGCGAGGCTATCGCAGTCACGGACGCTGATGCAGAAATGTAAAGGTATCCGGGCGAGGCTGTCGCAGTCACGGATACTGATACAGAAATGTAAAGGTATCCGGGCAAGACTTTCGCAGTCACGGACGCTGATGCAGAAATGTAAAAGTATCCGGGCGAGGCTGTCGCAGTCACTGATACTGATACAGAAAAGTAAAGGAATCCGGGTATGGCTATCGCCGTCACGGACGCTGATGCAGAAATGTAAAGGTACTCAGGCGCGGCTATCGCAGTCACGGACGCTGATGCAGAAATGTAAAGGTATCCGGGCGAGGCTAGCGCAATCACGGATCCTGATGAAGAAAATAAAGGTATTCGGGCGAGGCTATCGCAGTCACGGACGCTGATGTAGAAATGTAAAGGTATCCGGGCGAGGCTATCGTAGTCACGGATGCTGATGTAGAAATGTAAAGGTATTCAGGCGAGGCTATCATAGTCACGTACGCTGATGCAGAAATGTCAAGGAATCCGGGCGAGGCTATCGTAGTCACGGATACTGATACAGAAAAGTAAAGGAATCCGGGCTAGGCTATCGTAGGCACGGATGCTGATGTAGAAATGTAAAGGCATTCAGGCGAGGCTATCGCAGTCACGGACGCTGATGCAGAAATGTAAAGGTATCCGGGCGAGGTTGTCGCAGTCACGGATACTGATACAGAAAAGTAAAGGAATCCGGGAGAGGCTATCGCAGTCACGGACGCTGATGCAGAAATGTAAAGGAATCCGAGCGAGGCTATCGTAGTCACGGATACTGATACAGAAAAGTAAAGGAATCCGGGCGAGGCTATCTTAGTCACGGATACTGATACACAAAAGTAAAGGAATCCGGGCGAGGCTATCGTAGTCACGGATGCTGATGTAGAAATGTAAAGGTATTCAGTCGAGGCTATCGCAGTCACGGACGCTGATGCAGAAATGTAAAGGTATCCGGGCGAGGCTGTCGCAGTCACGGATACTGATACAGAAATGTAAAGGTATCCGGGCAAGACTTTCACAGTCACGGACGCTGATGCAGAAATGTAAAAGTATCCGGGCGAGGCTGTCGCAGTCACTGATACTGATACAGAAAAGTAAAGGAATCCGGGTGAGGCTATCGCCGTCACGGACGCTGATGTAGAAATGTAAAGGTACTCAGGCGCGGCTATCGCAGTCACGGACGCTGATGCAGAAATGTAAAGGTATCCGGGCGAGGCTAGCGCAATCACGGATCCTGATGAAGAAAATAAAGGTATTCGGGCGAGGCTATCGCAGTCACGGACGCTGATGCAGAAATGTAAAGGTATCCGGGCGAGGCTATCGTAGTCACGGATGCTGATGTAGAAATGTAAAGGTATTCAGGCGAGGCTATCGCAGTCACGTACGCTGATGCAGAAATGTCAAGGAATCCGGGCGAGGCTATCGTAGTCACGGATACTGATACAGAAAAGTAAAGGAATCCGGGCGAGGCTATCGTAGGCACGGATGCTGATGTAGAAATGTAAAGGTATTCAGGCGAGGCTATCGCAGTCACGAACGCTGATGCAGAAATGTAAAGGTATCCGGGCGAGGTTGTCGCAGTCACGGATACTGATACAAAAAGTAAAGGAATCCGGGCGAGGCTATCGCAGTCACGGACGCTGATGCAGAAATGTAAAGGAATCCGAGCGAGGCTATCGTAGTCACGGATACTGATACAGAAAAGTAAAGGAATCCGGGCGAGGCTATCGTAGGCACGGATGCTGATGTAGAAATGTAAAGGTATTCAGGGCGAGGCTGTCGCAGTCACTGATAGTGATACAGAAAAGTAAAGGAACCCGGGTGAGGCTATCGCCGTCACGGACGCTGATGCAGAAATGTAAAGGTACTCAGGCGCGGCTATCGCAGTCACGGACGCTGATGCAGAAATGTAAAGGTATCCGGGCGAGGCTAGCGCAATCACGGATCCTGATGAAGAAAATAAAGGTATTCGGGCGAGGCTATCGCAGTCACGGACGCTGATGCAGAAATGTAAAGGTATCCGGGCGAGGCTATCGTAGTCACGGATGCTGATGTAGAAATGTAAAGGTATTCAGGACAGGCTATCGCAGTCACGTACGCTGATGCAGAAATGTAAAGGTATCTGGGCGAGGCTATCGTAGTCACGGATACTGATACAGAAAAGTAAAGGAATCCGGGCGAGGCTATCGTAGGCACGGATGCTGATGTAGAAATGTAAAGGTATTCAGGCGAGGCTATCGCAGTCACGGACGCTGATGCAGAAATGTAAAGGTATCCGGGCGAGGTTGTCGCAGTCACGGATACTGATACAGAAAAGTAAAGGAATCCGGGCGAGGCTATCGCAGTCACGGACGCTGATGCAGAAATGTAAAGGAATCCGAGCGAGGCTATCGTAGTCACGGATACTGATACAGAAAAGTAAAGGAATCCGGGCGAGGCTATCGTAGGCACGGATGCTGATGTAGAAATGTAAAGGTATTCAGGGCGAGGCTGTCGCAGTCACTGATAGTGATACAGAAAAGTAAAGGAACCCGGGTGAGGCTATCGCCGTCACGGACGCTGATGCAGAAATGTAAAGGTACTCAGGCGCGGCTATCGCAGTCACGGACGCTGATGCAGAAATGTAAAGGTATCCGGGCGAGGCTAGCGCAATCATGGATCCTGATGAAGAAAATAAAGGTATTCGGGCGAGGCTATCGCAGTCACGGACGCTGATGCAGAAATGTAAAGGTATCCGGGCGAGGCTATCGTAGTCACGGATGCTGATGTAGAAATGTAAAGGTATTCAGGACAGGCTATCGCAGTCACGTACGCTGATGCAGAAATGTAAAGGTATCTGGGCGAGGCTGTCGCAGTCACGGATACTGATACAGAAATGTAAAGGTATCCGGGCGAGGCTTTGGCAGTCACGGACGCTGATGCAGAAATGTAAAGGTATCCGGGCGAGGCTAGCGCAATCATGGATCTTGATGAAGAAAATAAAGGTATCCGGGCGAGGCTATCGCACTCACGGACAATGATGCAGAAATGTAAAGATATCCGGGCGAGGCTATCGTAGTCACGGATGCTGATGTAGAAATGTAAAGGTATTCAGGCGAGGCTATCGCAGTCACGGACGCTGATGCAGAAATGTAAAGGTATCCGGGCGAGGCTGTCGCAGTCACGGATACTGATACAGAAATGTAAAGGTATCCGGGCAAGACTTTCGCAGTCACGGACGCTGATGCAGAAATGTAAAAGTATCCGGGCGAGGCTGTCGCAGTCACTGATACTGATACATAAAAGTAAAGGAATCCGGGTGAGGCTATCGCCGTCACGGACGCTGATGCAGAAATGTAAAGGTACTCAGGCGCGGCTATCGCAGTCACGGACGCTGATGCAGAAATGTAAAGGTATCCGGGCGAGGCTAGCGCAATCACGGATCCTGATGAAGAAAATAAAGGTATTCGGGCGAGGCTATCGCAGTCACGGACGCTGATGCAGAAATGTAAAGGTATCCGGGCGAGGCTATCGTAGTCACGGATGCTGATGTAAAATTGTAAAGGTATTCAGGCGAGGCTATCGCAGTCACGTACGCTGATGCAGAAATGTAAAGGAATCCGGGCGAGGCTATCGTAGTCACGGATACTGATACAGAAAAGTAAAGGAATCCGGGCGAGGCTATCGTAGGCACGGATGCTGATGTAGAAATGTAAAGGTATTCAGGCGAGGCTATCGCAGTCACGGACGCTGATGCAGAAATGTAAAAGTATCCGGGCGAGGTTGTCGCAGTCACGGATACAGATACAGAAAAGTAAAGGAATCCGGGAGAGGCTATCGCAGTCACGGACGCTGATGCAGAAATGTAAAGGAATCCGAGCGAGGCTATCGTAGTCACGGATACTGATACAGAAAAGTAAAGGAATCCGGGCGAGGCTATCGTAGTCACGGATACTGATACACAAAAGTAAAGGAATCCGGGCGAGGCTATCGTAGTCACGGATGCTGATGTAGAAATGTAAAGGTATTCAGTCGAGGCTATCGCAGTCACGGACGCTGATGCAGAAATGTAAAGGTATCCGGGCGAGGCTACCGCAATCACGGATCCTGATGAAGAAAATAAAGGTATTCGGGCGAGGCTATCGCAGTCACGTACGCTGATGCAGAAATGTAAAGGTATCTGGGCGAGGCTGTCGCAGTCACGGATACTGATACAGAAATGTAAAGGTATCCAGGCGAGGCTTTCGCAGTCACGGACGCTGATGCAGAAATGTAAAGGAATCCGGGCGAGGCTATCGTAGGCACGGATGCTGATGTAGAAATGTAAAGGTATTCAGGGCGAGGCTATCGTAGTCACGGATACTGATACAGAAAAGTAAAGGAATCCGGGCGAGGCTATCGTAGGCACGGATGCTGATGTAGAAATGTAAAGGTATTCAGGGCGAGGCTGTCGCAGTCACTGATAGTGATACAGAAAAGTAAAGGAACCCGGGTGAGGCTATCGCCGTCACGGACGCTGATGCAGAAATGTAAAGGTACTCAGGCGCGGCTATCGCAGTCACGGACGCTGATGCAGAAATGTAAAGGTATCCGGGCGAGGCTAGCGCAATCACGGATCCTGATGAAGAAAATAAAGGTATTCGGGCGAGGCTATCGCAGTCACGGACGCTGATGCAGAAATGTAAAGGTATCCGGGCGAGGCTATCGTAGTCACGGATGCTGATGTAGAAATGTAAAGGTATTCAGGACAGGCTATCGCAGTCACGTACGCTGATGCAGAAATGTAAAGGTATCTGGGCGAGGCTGTCGCAGTCACGGATACTGATACAGAAATGTAAAGGTATCCGGGCGAGGCTTTGGCAGTCACGGACGCTGATGCAGAAATGTAAAGGTATCTGGGCGAGGCTAGCGCAATCATGGATCTTGATGAAGAAAATAAAGGTATCCGGGCGAGGCTATCGCACTCACGGACAATGATGCAGAAATGTAAAGATATCCGGGCGAGGCTATCGTAGTCACGGATGCTGATGTAGAAATGTAAAGGTATTCAGGCGAGGCTATCGCAGTCACGGACGCTGATGCAGAAATGTAAAGGTATCCGGGCGAGGCTGTCGCAGTCACGGATACTGATACAGAAATGTAAAGGTATCCGGGCAAGACTTTCGCAGTCACGGACGCTGATGCAGAAATGTAAAAGTATCCGGGCGAGGCTGTCGCAGTCACTGATACTGATACAGAAAAGTAAAGGAATCCGGGTGAGGCTATCGCCGTCACGGACGCTGATGCAGAAATGTAAAGGTACTCAGGCGCGGCTATCGCAGTCACGGACGCTGATGCAGAAATGTAAAGGTATCCGGGCGAGGCTAGCGCAATCACGGATCCTGATGAAGAAAATAAAGGTATTCGGGCGAGGCTATCGCAGTCACGGACGCTGATGCAGAAATGTAAAGGTATCCGGGCGAGGCTATCGTAGTCACGGATGCTGATGTAAAATTGTAAAGGTATTCAGGCGAGGCTATCGCAGTCACGTACGCTGATGCAGAAATGTAAAGGAATCCGGGCGAGGCTATCGTAGTCACGGATACTGATACAGAAAAGTAAAGGAATCCGGGCGAGGCTATCGTAGGCACGGATGCTGATGTAGAAATGTAAAGGTATTCAGGCGAGGCTATCGCAGTCACGGACGCTGATGCAGAAATGTAAAAGTATCCGGGCGAGGTTGTCGCAGTCACGGATACAGATACAGAAAAGTAAAGGAATCCGGGAGAGGCTATCGCAGTCACGGACGCTGATGCAGAAATGTAAAGGAATCCGAGCGAGGCTATCGTAGTCACGGATACTGATACAGAAAAGTAAAGGAATCCGGGCGAGGCTATCGTAGTCACGGATACTGATACACAAAAGTAAAGGAATCCGGGCGAGGCTATCGTAGTCACGGATGCTGATGTAGAAATGTAAAGGTATTCAGTCGAGGCTATCGCAGTCACGGACGCTGATGCAGAAATGTAAAGGTATCCGGGCGAGGCTACCGCAATCACGGATCCTGATGAAGAAAATAAAGGTATTCGGGCGAGGCTATCGCAGTCACGTACGCTGATGCAGAAATGTAAAGGTATCTGGGCGAGGCTGTCGCAGTCACGGATACTGATACAGAAATGTAAAGGTATCCAGGCGAGGCTTTCGCAGTCACGGACGCTGATGCAGAAATGTAAAGGTATCCGGGCGAGGCTAGCGCAATCATGGATCTTGATGAAGAAAATAAAGGTATCCGGGCGAGGCTATCGCAGTCACGGACAATGATGCAGAAATGTAAAGATATCCGGGGGAGGCTATCGTAGTCACGGATGCTGATGTAGAAATGTAAAGGTATTCAAGCGAGGCTATCGCAGTCACGGACGCTGATGCAGAAATGTAAAGGTATCCGGGCGAGGCTGTCGCAGTCACGGATACTGATACAGAAATGTAAAGGTATCCGGGCAAGACTTTCGCAGTCACGGACGCTGATGCAGAAATGTAAAAGTATCCGGGCGAGGCTGTCGCAGTCACTGATACTGATACAGAAAAGTAAAGGAATCCGGGTATGGCTATCGCCGTCACGGACGCTGATGCAGAAATGTAAAGGTACTCAGGCGCGGCTATCGCAGTCACGGACGCTGATGCAGAAATGTAAAGGTATCCGGGCGAGGCTAGCGCAATCACGGATCCTGATGAAGAAAATAAAGGTATTCGGGCGAGGCTATCGCAGTCACGGACGCTGATGTAGAAATGTAAAGGTATCCGGGCGAGGCTATCGTAGTCACGGATGCTGATGTAGAAATGTAAAGGTATTCAGGCGAGGCTATCATAGTCACGTACGCTGATGCAGAAATGTCAAGGAATCCGGGCGAGGCTATCGTAGTCACGGATACTGATACAGAAAAGTAAAGGAATCCGGGCTAGGCTATCGTAGGCACGGATGCTGATGTAGAAATGTAAAGGCATTCAGGCGAGGCTATCGCAGTCACGGACGCTGATGCAGAAATGTAAAGGTATCCGGGCGAGGTTGTCGCAGTCACGGATACTGATACAGAAAAGTAAAGGAATCCGGGAGAGGCTATCGCAGTCACGGACGCTGATGCAGAAATGTAAAGGAATCCGAGCGAGGCTATCGTAGTCACGGATACTGATACAGAAAAGTAAAGGAATCCGGGCGAGGCTATCTTAGTCACGGATACTGATACACAAAAGTAAAGGAATCCGGGCGAGGCTATCGTAGTCACGGATGCTGATGTAGAAATGTAAAGGTATTCAGTCGAGGCTATCGCAGTCACGGACGCTGATGCAGAAATGTAAAGGTATCCGGGCGAGGCTACCGCAATCACGGATCCTGATGAAGAAAATAAAGGTATTCGGGCGAGGCTATCGCAGTCACGTACGCTGATGCAAAAATGTAAAGGTATCTGGGCGAGGCTGTCGCAGTCACGGATACTGATACAGAAATGTAAAGGTATCCAGGCGAGGCTTTCGCAGTCACGGACGCTGATGCAGAAATGTAAAGGTATCCGGGCGAGGCTAGCGCAATCATGGATCTTGATGAAGAAAATAAAGGTATCCGGGCGAGGCTATCGCAGTCACGGACAATGATGCAGAAATGTAAAGATATCCGGGGGAGGCTATCGTAGTCACGGATGCTGATGTAGAAATGTAAAGGTATTCAAGCGAGGCTATCGCAGTCACGGACGCTGATGCAGAAATGTAAAGGTATCCGGGCGAGGCTGTCGCAGTCACGGATACTGATACAGAAATGTAAAGGTATCCGGGCAAGACTTTCGCAGTCACGGACGCTGATGCAGAAATGTAAAAGTATCCGGGCGAGGCTGTCGCAGTCACTGATACTGATACAGAAAAGTAAAGGAATCCGGGTATGGCTATCGCCGTCACGGACGCTGATGCAGAAATGTAAAGGTACTCAGGCGCGGCTATCGCAGTCACGGACGCTGATGCAGAAATGTAAAGGTATCCGGGCGAGGCTAGCGCAATCACGGATCCTGATGAAGAAAATAAAGGTATTCGGGCGAGGCTATCGCAGTCACGGACGCTGATGTAGAAATGTAAAGGTATCCGGGCGAGGCTATCGTAGTCACGGATGCTGATGTAGAAATGTAAAGGTATTCAGGCGAGGCTATCATAGTCACGTACGCTGATGCAGAAATGTCAAGGAATCCGGGCGAGGCTATCGTAGTCACGGATACTGATACAGAAAAGTAAAGGAATCCGGGCTAGGCTATCGTAGGCACGGATGCTGATGTAGAAATGTAAAGGCATTCAGGCGAGGCTATCGCAGTCACGGACGCTGATGCAGAAATGTAAAGGTATCCGGGCGAGGTTGTCGCAGTCACGGATACTGATACAGAAAAGTAAAGGAATCCGGGAGAGGCTATCGCAGTCACGGACGCTGATGCAGAAATGTAAAGGAATCCGAGCGAGGCTATCGTAGTCACGGATACTGATACAGAAAAGTAAAGGAATCCGGGCGAGGCTATCGTAGTCACGGATACTGATACACAAAAGTAAAGGAATCCGGGCGAGGCTATCGTAGTCACGGATGCTGATGTAGAAATGTAAAGGTATTCAGTCGAGGCTATCGCAGTCACGGACGCTGATGCAGAAATGTAAAGGTATCCGGGCGAGGCTACCGCAATCACGGATCCTGATGAAGAAAATAAAGGTATTCGGGCGAGGCTATCGCAGTCACGTACGCTGATGCAAAAATGTAAAGGTATCTGGGCGAGGCTGTCGCAGTCACGGATACTGATACAGAAATGTAAAGGTATCCAGGCGAGGCTTTCGCAGTCACGGACGCTGATGCAGAAATGTAAAGGTATCCGGGCGAGGCTAGCGCAATCATGGATCTTGATGAAGAAAATAAAGGTATCCGGGCGAGGCTATCGCAGTCACGGACAATGATGCAGAAATGTAAAGATATCCGGGCGAGGCTATCGCAGTCACGGACGCTGATGCAGAAATGTAAAGGTATCCGGGCGAGGCTGTCGCAGTCACGGATACTGATACAGAAATGTAAAGGTATCCGGGCAAGACTTTCACAGTCACGGACGCTGATGCAGAAATGTAAAAGTATCCGGGCGAGGCTGTCGCAGTCACTGATACTGATACAGAAAAGTAAACGAATCCGGGTGAGGCTATCGCCGTCACGGACGCTGATGCAGAAATGTAAAGGTACTCAGGCGCGGCTATCGCAGTCACGGACGCTGATGCAGAAATGTAAAGGTATCCGGGCGAGGCTAGCGCAATCACGGATCCTGATGAAGAAAATAAAGGTATTCGGGCGAGGCTATCGCAGTCACGGACGCTGATGCAGAAATGTAAAGGTATCCGGGCGAGGCTATCGTAGTCACGGATGCTGATGTAGAAATGTAAAGGTATTCAGGCGAGGCTATCGCAGTCACGTACGCTGATGCAGAAATGTCAAGGAATCCGGGCGAGGCTATCGTAGTCACGGATACTGATACAGAAAAGTAAAGGAATCCGGGCGAGGCTATCGTAGGCACGGATGCTGATGTAGAAATGTAAAGGTATTCAGGCGAGGCTATCGCAGTCACGGACGCTGATGCAGAAATGTAAAGGTATCCGGGCGAGGTTGTCGCAGTCACGGATACTGATACAGAAAAGTAAAGGAATCCGGGCGAGGCTATCGCAGTCACGGACGCTGATGCAGAAATGTAAAGGAATCCGAGCGAGGCTATCGTAGTCACGGATACTGATACAGAAAAGTAAAGGAATCCGGGCGAGGCTATCGTAGGCACGGATGCTGATGTAGAAATGTAAAGGTATTCAGGGCGAGGCTGTCGCAGTCACTGATAGTGATACAGAAAAGTAAAGGAACCCGGGTGAGGCTATCGCCGTCACGGACGCTGATGCAGAAATGTAAAGGTACTCAGGCGCGGCTATCGCAGTCACGGACGCTGATGCAGAAATGTAAAGGTATCCGGGCGAGGCTAGCGCAATCACGGATCCTGATGAAGAAAATAAAGGTATTCGGGCGAGGCTATCGCAGTCACGGACGCTGATGCAGAAATGTAAAGGTATCCGGGCGAGGCTATCGTAGTCACGGATGCTGATGTAGAAATGTAAAGGTATTCAGGACAGGCTATCGCAGTCACGTACGCTGATGCAGAAATGTAAAGGTATCTGGGCGAGGCTATCGTAGTCACGGATACTGATACAGAAAAGTAAAGGAATCCGGGCGAGGCTATCGTAGGCACGGATGCTGATGTAGAAATGTAAAGGTATTCAGGCGAGGCTATCGCAGTCACGGACGCTGATGCAGAAATGTAAAGGTATCCGGGCGAGGTTGTCGCAGTCACGGATACTGATACAGAAAAGTAAAGGAATCCGGGCGAGGCTATCGCAGTCACGGACGCTGATGCAGAAATGTAAAGGAATCCGAGCGAGGCTATCGTAGTCACGGATACTGATACAGAAAAGTAAAGGAATCCGGGCGAGGCTATCGTAGGCACGGATGCTGATGTAGAAATGTAAAGGTATTCAGGGCGAGGCTGTCGCAGTCACTGATAGTGATACAGAAAAGTAAAGGAACCCGGGTGAGGCTATCGCCGTCACGGACGCTGATGCAGAAATGTAAAGGTACTCAGGCGCGGCTATCGCAGTCACGGACGCTGATGCAGAAATGTAAAGGTATCCGGGCGAGGCTAGCGCAATCACGGATCCTGATGAAGAAAATAAAGGTATTCGGGCGAGGCTATCGCAGTCACGGACGCTGATGCAGAAATGTAAAGGTATCCGGGCGAGGCTATCGTAGTCACGGATGCTGATGTAGAAATGTAAAGGTATTCAGGACAGGCTATCGCAGTCACGTACGCTGATGCAGAAATGTAAAGGTATCTGGGCGAGGCTGTCGCAGTCACGGATACTGATACAGAAATGTAAAGGTATCCGGGCGAGGCTTTGGCAGTCACGGACGCTGATGCAGAAATGTAAAGGTATCCGGGCGAGGCTAGCGCAATCATGGATCTTGATGAAGAAAATAAAGGTATCCGGGCGAGGCTATCGCACTCACGGACAATGATGCAGAAATGTAAAGATATCCGGGCGAGGCTATCGTAGTCACGGATGCTGATGTAGAAATATAAAGGTATTCAGGCGAGGCTATCGCAGTCACGGACGCTGATGCAGAAATGTAAAGGTATCCGGGCGAGGCTGTCGCAGTCACGGATACTGATACAGAAATGTAAAGGTATCCGGGCAAGACTTTCGCAGTCACGGACGCTGATGCAGAAATGTAAAAGTATCCGGGCGAGGCTGTCGCAGTCACTGATACTGATACAGAAAAGTAAAGGAATCCGGGTGAGGCTATCGCCGTCACGGACGCTGATGCAGAAATGTAAAGGTACTCAGGCGCGGCTATCGCAGTCACGGACGCTGATGCAGAAATGTAAAGGTATCCGGGCGAGGCTAGCGCAATCACGGATCCTGATGAAGAAAATAAAGGTATTCGGGCGAGGCTATCGCAGTCACGGACGCTGATGCAGAAATGTAAAGGTATCCGGGCGAGGCTATCGTAGTCACGGATGCTGATGTAAAATTGTAAAGGTATTCAGGCGAGGCTATCGCAGTCACGTACGCTGATGCAGAAATGTAAAGGAATCCGGGCGAGGCTATCGTAGTCACGGATACTGATACAGAAAAGTAAAGGAATCTGGGCGAGGCTATCGTAGGCACGGATGCTGATGTAGAAATGTAAAGGTATTCAGGCGAGGCTATCGCAGTCACGGACGCTGATGCAGAAATGTAAAAGTATCCGGGCGAGGTTGTCGCAGTCACGGATACAGATACAGAAAAGTAAAGGAATCCGGGAGAGGCTATCGCAGTCACGGACGCTGATGCAGAAATGTAAAGGAATCCGAGCGAGGCTATCGTAGTCACGGATACTGATACAGAAAAGTAAAGGAATCCGGGCGAGGCTATCGTAGTCACGGATACTGATACTCAAAAGTAAAGGAATCCGGGCGAGGCTATCGTAGTCACGGATGCTGATGTAGAAATGTAAAGGTATTCAGTCGAGGCTATCGCAGTCACGGACGCTGATGCAGAAATGTAAAGGTATCCGGGCGAGGCTACCGCAATCACGGATCCTGATGAAGAAAATAAAGGTATTCGGGCGAGGCTATCGCAGTCACGTACGCTGATGCAGAAATGTAAAGGTATCTGGGCGAGGCTGTCGCAGTCACGGATACTGATACAGAAATGTAAAGGTATCCAGGCGAGGCTTTCGCAGTCACGGACGCTGATGCAGAAATGTAAAGGTATCCGGGCGAGGCTAGCGCAATCACGGATCTTGATGAAGAAAATAAAGGTATCCGGGCGAGGCTATCGCAGTCACGGACAATGATGCAGAAATGTAAAGATATCCGGGCGAGGCTATCGTAGTCACGGATGCTGATGTAGAAATGTAAAGGTATTCAGGCGAGGCTATCGCAGTCACGGACGCTGATGCAGAAATGTAAAGGTATCCGGGCGAGGCTGTCGCAGTCACGGATACTGATACAGAAATGTAAAGGTATCCGGGCAAGACTTTCGCAGTCACGGACGCTGATGCAGAAATGTAAAAGTATCCGGGCGAGGCTGTCGCAGTCACTGATACTGATACAGAAAAGTAAAGGAATCTGGGTGAGGCTATCGCCGTCACGGACGCTGATGCAGAAATGTAAAGGTACTCAGGCGCGGCTATCGCAGTCACGGACGCTGATGCAGAAATGTAAAGGTATCCGGGCGAGGCTAGCGCAATCACGGATCCTGATGAAGAAAATAAAGGTATTCGGGCGAGGCTATCGCAGTCACGGACGCTGATGCAGAAATGTAAAGGTATCCGGGCGAGGCTATCGTAGTCACGGATGATGATGTAGAAATGTAAAGGTATTCAGGCGAGGCTATCGCAGTCACGTACGCTGATGCAGAAATGTCAAGGAATCCGGGCGAGGCTATCGTAGTCACGGATACTGATACAGAAAAGTAAAGGAATCCGGGCGAGGCTATCGTAGGCACGGATGCTGATGTAGAAATGTAAAGGTATTCAGGCGAGGCTATCGCAGTCACGGACGCTGATGCAGAAATGTAAAGGTATCCGGGCGAGGTTGTCGCAGTCACGGATACTGATACAGAAAAGTAAAGGAATCCGGGCGAGGCTATCGCAGTCACGGACGCTGATGCAGAAATGTGAAGGAATCCGAGCGAGGCTATCGTAGTCACGGATACTGATACAGAAAAGTAAAGGAGTCCGGGCGAGGCTATCGTAGGCACGGATGCTGATGTAGAAATGTAAAGGTATTCAGGCGAGGCTATCGCAGTCACGGACGCTGATGCAGAAATGTAAAGATATCCGGGCGAGGCTGTCGCAGTCACTGATAGTGATACAGAAAAGTAAAGGAACCCGGGTGAGGCTATCGCCGTCACGGACGCTGATGTAGAAATGTAAAGGTACTCAGGCGCGGCTATCGCAGTCACGGACGCTGATGCAGAAATGTAAAGGTATCCGGGCGAGGCTAGCGCAATCACGGATCCTGATGAAGAAAATAAAGGTATTCGGGCGAGGCTATCGCAGTCACGGACGCTGATGCAGAAATGTAAAGGTATCCGGGCGAGGCTATCGTAGTCACGGATGCTGATGTAGAAATGTAAAGGTATTCAGGACAGGCTATCGCAGTCACGTACGCTGATGCAGAAATGTAAAGGTATCTGGGCGAGGTTGTCGCAGTCACGGATACTGATACAGAAATGTAAAGGTATCCGGGCGAGGCTTTCGCAGTCACGGACGCTGATGCAGAAATGTAAAGGTATCCGGGCGAGGCTAGCGCAATCATGGATCTTGATGAAGAAAATAAAGGTATCCGGGCGAGGCTATCGCAGTCACGGACAATGATGCAGAAATGTAAAGATATCCGGGCGAGGCTATCGTAGTCACGGATGCTGATGTAGAAATGTAAAGGTATTCAGGCGAGGCTATCGCAGTCACGGACGCTGATGCAGAAATGTAAAGGTATCCGGGCGAGGCTGTCGCAGTCACGGATACTGATACAGAAATGTAAAGGTATCCGGGCAAGACTTTCGCAGTCACGGACGCTGATGCAGAAATGTAAAAGTATCCGGGCGAGGCTGTCGCAGTCACTGATACTGATACAGAAAAGTAAAGGAATCCGGGTGAGGCTATCGCCGTCACGGACGCTGATGCAGAAATGTAAAGGTACTCAGGCGCGGCTATCGCAGTCACGGACGCTGATGCAGAAATGTAAAGGTATCCGGGCGAGGCTATCGTAGTCACGGATGCTGATGTAGAAATGTAAAGGTATTCAGGCGAGGCTATCGCAGTCACGTACGCTGATGCAGAAATGTCAAGGAATCCGGGCGAGGCTATCGTAGTCACGGATACTGATACAGAAAAGTAAAGGAATCCGGGCGAGGCTATCGTAGGCACGGATGCTGATGTAGAAATGTAAAGGTATTCAGGCGAGGCTATCGCAGTCACGGACGCTGATGCAGAAATGTAAAGGTATCCGGGCGAGGTTGTCGCAGTCACGGATACTGATACAGAAAAGTAAAGGAATCCGGGCGAGGCTATCGCAGTCACGGACGCAGATGCAGAAATGTAAAGGAATCCGAGCGAGGCTATCGTAGTCACGGATACTGATACAGAAAAGTAAAGGAATCCGGGCGAGGCTATCGTAGGCACGGATGCTGATGTAGAAATGTAAAGGTATTCAGGCGAGGCTATCGCAGTCACGGACGCTGATGCAGAAATGTAAAGATATCCGGGCGAGGCTGTCGCAGTCACTGATAGTGATACAGAAAAGTAAAGGAACCCGGGTGAGGCTATCGCCGTCACGGACGCTGATGTAGAAATGTAAAGGTACTCAGGCGCGGCTATCGCAGTCACGGACGCTGATGCAGAAATGTAAAGGTATCCGGGCGAGGCTAGCGCAATCACGGATCCTGATGAAGAAAATAAAGGTATTCGGGCGAGGCTATCGTAGTCACGGACGCTGATGCAGAAATGTAAAGGTATCCGGGCGAGGCTATCGTAGTCACGGATGCTGATGTAGAAATGTAAAGGTATTCAGGACAGGCTATCGCAGTCACGTACGCTGATGCAGAAATGTAAAGGTATCTGGGCGAGGTTGTCGCAGTCACGGATACTGATACAGAAATGTAAAGGTATCCGGGCGAGGCTTTCGCAGTCACGGACGCTGATGCAGAAATGTAAAGGTATCCGGGCGAGGCTAGCGCAATCATGGATCTTGATGAAGAAAATAAAGGTATCCGGGCGAGGCTATCGCAGTCACGGACAATGATGCAGAAATGTAAAGATATCCGGGCGAGGCTATCGTAGTCACGGATGCTGATGTAGAAATGTAAAGGTATTCAGGCGAGGCTATCGCAGTCACGGACGCTGATGCAGAAATGTAAAGGTATCCGGGCGAGGCTGTCGCAGTCACGGATACTGATACAGAAATGTAAAGGTATCCGGGCAAGACTTTCGCAGTCACGGACGCTGATGCAGAAATGTAAAAGTATCCGGGCGAGGCTGTCGCAGTCACTGATACTGATACAGAAAAGTAAAGGAATCCGGGTGAGGCTATCGCCGTCACGGACGCTGATGCAGAAATGTAAAGGTACTCAGGCGCGGCTATCGCAGTCACGGACGCTGATGCAGAAATGTAAAGGTATCCGGGCGAGGCTAGCGCAATCACGGATCCTGATGAAGAAAATAAAGGTATTCGGGCGAGGCTATCGCAGTCACGGACGCTGATGCAGAAATGTAAAGGTATCCGGGCGAGGCTATCGTAGTCACGGATGCTGATGTAAAATTGTAAAGGTATTCAGGCGAGGCTATCGCAGTCACGTACGCTGATGCAGAAATGTAAAGGAATCCGGGCGAGGCTATCGTAGTCACGGATACTTATACAGAAAAGTAAAGGAATCCGGGCGAGGCTATCGTAGGCACGGATGCTGATGTAGAAATGTAAAGGTATTCAGGCGAGGCTATCGCAGTCACGGACGCTGATGCAGAAATGTAAAGGTATCCGGGCGAGGTTGTCGCAGTCACGGATACTGATACAGAAAACTAAAGGAATCCGGGAGAGGCTATCGCAGTCACGGACGCTGATGCAGAAATGTAAAGGAATCCGAGCGAGGCTATCGTAGTCACGGATACTGATACAGAAAAATAAAGGAATCCGGGCGAGGCTATCGTAGTCACGGATACTGATACACAAAAGTAAAGGAATCCGGGCGAGGCTATCGTAGTCACGGATGCTGATGTAGAAATGTAAAGGTATTCAGTCGAGGCTATCGCAGTCACGGACGCTGATGCAGAAATGTAAAGGTATCCGGGCGAGGCTACCGCAATCACGGATCCTGATGAAGAAAATAAAGGTATTCGGGCGAGGCTATCGCAGTCACGTACGCTGATGCAGAAATGTAAAGGTATCTGGGCGAGGCTGTCGCAGTCACGGATACTGATACAGAAATGTAAAGGTATCCAGGCGAGGCTTTCGCAGTCACGGACGCTGATGCAGAAATGTAAAGGTATCCGGGCGAGGCTAGCGCAATCATGGATCTTGATGAAGAAAATAAAGGTATCCGGGCGAGGCTATCGCAGTCACGGACAATGATGCAGAAATGTAAAGATATCCGGGCGAGGCTATCGTAGTCACGGATGCTGATGTAGAAATGTAAAGGTATTCAAGCGAGGCTATCGCAGTCACGGACCCTGATGCAGAAATGTAAAGGTATCCGGGCGAGGCTGTCGCAGTCACGGATACTGATACAGAAATGTAAAGGTATCCGGGCAAGACTTTCGCAGTCACGGACGCTGATGCAGAAATGTAAAAGTATCCGGGCGAGGCTGTCGCAGTCACTGATACTGATACAGAAAAGTAAAGGAATCCGGGTGAGGCTATCGCCGTCACGGACGCTGATGCAGAAATGTAAAGGTACTCAGGCGCGGCTATCGCAGTCACGGACGCTGATGCAGAAATGTAAAGGTATCCGGGCGAGGCTAGCGCAATCACGGATCCTGATGAAGAAAATAAAGGTATTCGGGCGAGGCTATCGCAGTCACGGACGCTGATGCAGAAATGTAAAGGTATCCGGGCGAGGCTATCGTAGTCACGGAGGCTGATGTAGAAATGTAAAGGTATTCAGGCGAGGCTATCGCAGTCACGTACGCTGATGCAGAAATGTCAAGGAATCCGGGCGAGGCTATCGTAGTCACGGATACTGATACAGAAAAGTAAAGGAATCCGGGCGAGGCTATCGTAGGCACGGATGCTGATGTAGAAATGTAAAGGTATTCAGGCGAGGCTATCGCAGTCACGGACGCTGATGCAGAAATGTAAAGGTATCCGGGCGAGGTTGTCGCAGTCACGGATACTGATACAGAAAAGTAAAGGAATCCGGGCGAGGCTATCGCAGTCACGGACGCTGATGCAGAAATGTAAAGGAATCCGAGCGAGGCTATCGTAGTCACGGATACTGATACAGAAAAGTAAAGGAATCCGGGCGAGGCTATCGTAGGCACGGATGCTGATGTAGAAATGTAAAGGTATTCAGGGCGAGGCTGTCGCAGTCACTGATAGTGATACAGAAAAGTAAAGGAACCCGGGTGAGGCTATCGCCGTCACGGACGCTGATGCAGAAATGTAAAGGTACTCAGGCGCGGCTATCGCAGTCACGGACGCTGATGCAGAAATGTAAAGGTATCCGGGCGAGGCTAGCGCAATCACGGATCCTGATGAAGAAAATAAAGGTATTCGGGCGAGGCTATCGCAGTCACGGACGCTGATGCAGAAATGTAAAGGTATCCGGGCGAGGCTATCGTAGTCACGGATGCTGATGTAGAAATGTAAAGGTATTCAGGACAGGCTATCGCAGTCACGCACGCTGATGCAGAAATGTAAAGGTATCTGGGCGAGGCTGTCGCAGTCACGAATACTGATACAGAAATGTAAAGGTATCCGGGCGAGGCTTTGGCAGTCACGGACGCTGATGCAGAAATGTAAAGGTATCCGGGCGAGGCTAGCGCAATCATGGATCTTGATGAAGAAAATAAAGGTATCCGGGCGAGGCTATCGCACTCACGGACAATGATGCAGAAATGTAAAGATATCCGGGCGAGGCTATCGTAGTCACGGATGCTGATGTAGAAATGTAAAGGTATTCAGGCGAGGCTATCGCAGTCACGGACGCTGATGCAGAAATGTAAAGGTATCCGGGCGAGGCTGTCGCAGTCACGGATACTGATACAGAAATGTAAAGGTATCCGGGCAAGACTTTCGCAGTCACGGACGCTGACGCAGAAATGTAAAAGTATCCGGGCGAGGCTGTCGCAGCCACTGATACTGATACAGAAAAGTAAAGGAATCCGGGTGAGGCTATCGCCGTCACGGACGCTGATGCAGAAATGTAAAGGTACTCAGGCGCGGCTATCGCAGTCACGGACGCTGATGCAGAAATGTAAAGGTATCCGGGCGAGGCTAGCGCAATCACGGATCCTGATGAAGAAAATAAAGGTATTCGGGCGAGGCTATCGCAGTCACGGACGCTGATGCAGAAATGTAAAGGTATCCGGGCGAGGCTATCGTAGTCACGGATGCTGATGTAAAATTGTAAAGGTATTCAGGCGAGGCTATCGCAGTCACGTACGCTGATGCAGAAATGTAAAGGAATCCGGGCGAGGCTATCGTAGTCACGGATACTGATACAGAAAAGTAAAGGAATCTGGGCGAGGCTATCGTAGGCACGGATGCTGATGTAGAAATGTAAAGGTATTCAGGCGAGGCTATCGCAGTCACGGACGCTGATGCAGAAATGTAAAAGTATCCGGGCGAGGTTGTCGCAGTCACGGATACAGATACAGAAAAGTAAAGGAATCCGGGAGAGGCTATCGCAGTCACGGACGCTGATGCAGAAATGTAAAGGAATCCGAGCGAGGCTATCGTAGTCACGGATACTGATACAGAAAAGTAAAGGAATCCGGGCGAGGCTATCGTAGTCACGGATACTGATACACAAAAGTAAAGGAATCCGGGCGAGGCTATCGTAGTCACGGATGCTGATGTAGAAATGTAAAGGTATTCAGTCGAGGCTATCGCAGTCACGGACGCTGATGCAGAAATGTAAAGGTATCCGGGCGAGGCTACCGCAATCACGGATCCTGATGAAGAAAATAAAGGTATTCGGGCGAGGCTATCGCAGTCACGTACGCTGATGCAGAAATGTAAAGGTATCTGGGCGAGGCTGTCGCAGTCACGGATACTGATACAGAAATGTAAAGGTATCCAGGCGAGGCTTTCGCAGTCACGGACGCTGATGCAGAAATGTAAAGGTATCCGGGCGAGGCTAGCGCAATCACGGATCTTGATGAAGAAAATAAAGGTATCCGGGCGAGGCTATCGCAGTCACGGACAATGATGCAGAAATGTAAAGGAATCCGGGCGAGGCTATCGTAGGCACGGATGCTGATGTAGAAATGTAAAGGTATTCAGGCGAGGCTATCGCAGTCACGGACGCTGATGCAGAAATGTAAAGATATCCGGGCGAGGCTGTCGCAGTCACTGATAGTGATACAGAAAAGTAAAGGAACCCGGGTGAGGCTATCGCCGTCACGGACGCTGATGTAGAAATGTAAAGGTACTCAGGCGCGGCTATCGCAGTCACGGACGCTGATGCAGAAATGTAAAGGTATCCGGGCGAGGCTAGCGCAATCACGGATCCTGATGAAGAAAATAAAGGTATTCGGGCGAGGCTATCGTAGTCACGGACGCTGATGCAGAAATGTAAAGGTATCCGGGCGAGGCTATCGTAGTCACGGATGCTGATGTAGAAATGTAAAGGTATTCAGGACAGGCTATCGCAGTCACGTACGCTGATGCAGAAATGTAAAGGTATCTGGGCGAGGTTGTCGCAGTCACGGATACTGATACAGAAATGTAAAGGTATCCGGGCGAGGCTTTCGCAGTCACGGACGCTGATGCAGAAATGTAAAGGTATCCGGGCGAGGCTAGCGCAATCATGGATCTTGATGAAGAAAATAAAGGTATCCGGGCGAGGCTATCGCAGTCACGGACAATGATGCAGAAATGTAAAGATATCCGGGCGAGGCTATCGTAGTCACGGATGCTGATGTAGAAATGTAAAGGTATTCAGGCGAGGCTATCGCAGTCACGGACGCTGATGCAGAAATGTAAAGGTATCCGGGCGAGGCTGTCGCAGTCACGGATACTGATACAGAAATGTAAAGGTATCCGGGCAAGACTTTCGCAGTCACGGACGCTGATGCAGAAATGTAAAAGTATCCGGGCGAGGCTGTCGCAGTCACTGATACTGATACAGAAAAGTAAAGGAATCCGGGTGAGGCTATCGCCGTCACGGACGCTGATGCAGAAATGTAAAGGTACTCAGGCGCGGCTATCGCAGTCACGGACGCTGATGCAGAAATGTAAAGGTATCCGGGCGAGGCTAGCGCAATCACGGATCCTGATGAAGAAAATAAAGGTATTCGGGCGAGGCTATCGCAGTCACGGACGCTGATGCAGAAATGTAAAGGTATCCGGGCGAGGCTATCGTAGTCACGGATGCTGATGTAAAATTGTAAAGGTATTCAGGCGAGGCTATCGCAGTCACGTACGCTGATGCAGAAATGTAAAGGAATCCGGGCGAGGCTATCGTAGTCACGGATACTTATACAGAAAAGTAAAGGAATCCGGGCGAGGCTATCGTAGGCACGGATGCTGATGTAGAAATGTAAAGGTATTCAGGCGAGGCTATCGCAGTCACGGACGCTGATGCAGAAATGTAAAGGTATCCGGGCGAGGTTGTCGCAGTCACGGATACTGATACAGAAAACTAAAGGAATCCGGGAGAGGCTATCGCAGTCACGGACGCTGATGCAGAAATGTAAAGGAATCCGAGCGAGGCTATCGTAGTCACGGATACTGATACAGAAAAATAAAGGAATCCGGGCGAGGCTATCGTAGTCACGGATACTGATACACAAAAGTAAAGGAATCCGGGCGAGGCTATCGTAGTCACGGATGCTGATGTAGAAATGTAAAGGTATTCAGTCGAGGCTATCGCAGTCACGGACGCTGATGCAGAAATGTAAAGGTATCCGGGCGAGGCTACCGCAATCACGGATCCTGATGAAGAAAATAAAGGTATTCGGGCGAGGCTATCGCAGTCACGTACGCTGATGCAGAAATGTAAAGGTATCTGGGCGAGGCTGTCGCAGTCACGGATACTGATACAGAAATGTAAAGGTATCCAGGCGAGGCTTTCGCAGTCACGGACGCTGATGCAGAAATGTAAAGGTATCCGGGCGAGGCTAGCGCAATCATGGATCTTGATGAAGAAAATAAAGGTATCCGGGCGAGGCTATCGCAGTCACGGACAATGATGCAGAAATGTAAAGATATCCGGGCGAGGCTATCGTAGTCACGGATGCTGATGTAGAAATGTAAAGGTATTCAAGCGAGGCTATCGCAGTCACGGACGCTGATGCAGAAATGTAAAGGTATCCGGGCGAGGCTGTCGCAGTCACGGATACTGATACAGAAATGTAAAGGTATCCGGGCAAGACTTTCGCAGTCACGGACGCTGATGCAGAAATGTAAAAGTATCCGGGCGAGGCTGTCGCAGTCACTGATACTGATACAGAAAAGTAAAGGAATCCGGGTGAGGCTATCGCCGTCACGGACGCTGATGCAGAAATGTAAAGGTACTCAGGCGCGGCTATCGCAGTCACGGACGCTGATGCAGAAATGTAAAGGTATCCGGGCGAGGCTAGCGCAATCACGGATCCTGATGAAGAAAATAAAGGTATTCGGGCGAGGCTATCGCAGTCACGGACGCTGATGCAGAAATGTAAAGGTATCCGGGCGAGGCTATCGTAGTCACGGAGGCTGATGTAAAAATGTAAAGGTATTCAGGCGAGGCTATCGCAGTCACGTACGCTGATGCAGAAATGTCAAGGAATCCGGGCGAGGCTATCGTAGTCACGGATACTGATACAGAAAAGTAAAGGAATCCGGGCGAGGCTATCGTAGGCACGGATGCTGATGTAGAAATGTAAAGGTATTCAGGCGAGGCTATCGCAGTCACGGACGCTGATGCAGAAATGTAAAGGTATCCGGGCGAGGTTGTCGCAGTCACGGATACTGATACAGAAAAGTAAAGGAATCCGGGCGAGGCTATCGCAGTCACGGACGCTGATGCAGAAATGTAAAGGAATCCGAGCGAGGCTATCGTAGTCACGGATACTGATACAGAAAAGTAAAGGAATCCGGGCGAGGCTATCGTAGGCACGGATGCTGATGTAGAAATGTAAAGGTATTCAGGGCGAGGCTGTCGCAGTCACTGATAGTGATACAGAAAAGTAAAGGAACCCGGGTGAGGCTATCGCCGTCACGGACGCTGATGCAGAAATGTAAAGGTACTCAGGCGCGGCTATCGCAGTCACGGACGCTGATGCAGAAATGTAAAGGTATCCGGGCGAGGCTAGCGCAATCACGGATCCTGATGAAGAAAATAAAGGTATTCGGGCGAGGCTATCGCAGTCACGGACGCTGATGCAGAAATGTAAAGGTATCCGGGCGAGGCTATCGTAGTCACGGATGCTGATGTAGAAATGTAAAGGTATTCAGGACAGGCTATCGCAGTCACGCACGCTGATGCAGAAATGTAAAGGTATCTGGGCGAGGCTGTCGCAGTCACGAATACTGATACAGAAATGTAAAGGTATCCGGGCGAGGCTTTGGCAGTCACGGACGCTGATGCAGAAATGTAAAGGTATCCGGGCGAGGCTAGCGCAATCATGGATCTTGATGAAGAAAATAAAGGTATCCGGGCGAGGCTATCGCACTCACGGACAATGATGCAGAAATGTAAAGATATCCGGGCGAGGCTATCGTAGTCACGGATGCTGATGTAGAAATGTAAAGGTATTCAGGCGAGGCTATCGCAGTCACGGACGCTGATGCAGAAATGTAAAGGTATCCGGGCGAGGCTGTCGCAGTCACGGATACTGATACAGAAATGTAAAGGTATCCGGGCAAGACTTTCGCAGTCACGGACGCTGACGCAGAAATGTAAAAGTATCCGGGCGAGGCTGTCGCAGCCACTGATACTGATACAGAAAAGTAAAGGAATCCGGGTGAGGCTATCGCCGTCACGGACGCTGATGCAGAAATGTAAAGGTACTCAGGCGCGGCTATCGCAGTCACGGACGCTGATGCAGAAATGTAAAGGTATCCGGGCGAGGCTAGCGCAATCACGGATCCTGATGAAGAAAATAAAGGTATTCGGGCGAGGCTATCGCAGTCACGGACGCTGATGCAGAAATGTAAAGGTATCCGGGCGAGGCTATCGTAGTCACGGATGCTGATGTAAAATTGTAAAGGTATTCAGGCGAGGCTATCGCAGTCACGTACGCTGATGCAGAAATGTAAAGGAATCCGGGCGAGGCTATCGTAGTCACGGATACTGATACAGAAAAGTAAAGGAATCTGGGCGAGGCTATCGTAGGCACGGATGCTGATGTAGAAATGTAAAGGTATTCAGGCGAGGCTATCGCAGTCACGGACGCTGATGCAGAAATGTAAAAGTATCCGGGCGAGGTTGTCGCAGTCACGGATACAGATACAGAAAAGTAAAGGAATCCGGGAGAGGCTATCGCAGTCACGGACGCTGATGCAGAAATGTAAAGGAATCCGAGCGAGGCTATCGTAGTCACGGATACTGATACAGAAAAGTAAAGGAATCCGGGCGAGGCTATCGTAGTCACGGATACTGATACACAAAAGTAAAGGAATCCGGGCGAGGCTATCGTAGTCACGGATGCTGATGTAGAAATGTAAAGGTATTCAGTCGAGGCTATCGCAGTCACGGACGCTGATGCAGAAATGTAAAGGTATCCGGGCGAGGCTACCGCAATCACGGATCCTGATGAAGAAAATAAAGGTATTCGGGCGAGGCTATCGCAGTCACGTACGCTGATGCAGAAATGTAAAGGTATCTGGGCGAGGCTGTCGCAGTCACGGATACTGATACAGAAATGTAAAGGTATCCAGGCGAGGCTTTCGCAGTCACGGACGCTGATGCAGAAATGTAAAGGTATCCGGGCGAGGCTAGCGCAATCACGGATCTTGATGAAGAAAATAAAGGTATCCGGGCGAGGCTATCGCAGTCACGGACAATGATGCAGAAATGTAAAGATATCCGGGCGAGGCTATCGTAGTCACGGATGCTGATGTAGAAATGTAAAGGTATTCAGGCGAGGCTATCGCAGTCACGGACGCTGATGCAGAAATGTAAAGGTATCCGGGCGAGGCTGTCGCAGTCACGGATACTGATACAGAAATGTAAAGGTATCCGGGCAAGACTTTCGCAGTCACGGACGCTGATGCAGAAATGTAAAAGTATCCGGGCGAGGCTGTCGCAGTCACTGATACTGATACAGAAAAGTAAAGGAATCTGGGTGAGGCTATCGCCGTCACGGACGCTGATGCAGAAATGTAAAGGTACTCAGGCGCGGCTATCGCAGTCACGGACGCTGATGCAGAAATGTAAAGGTATCCGGGCGAGACTAGCGCAATCACGGATCCTGATGAAGAAAATAAAGGTATTCGGGCGAGGCTATCGCAGTCACGGACGCTGATGCAGAAATGTAAAGGTATCCGGGCGAGGCTATCGTAGTCACGGATGATGATGTAGAAATGTAAAGGTATTCAGGCGAGGCTATCGCAGTCACGTACGCTGATGCAGAAATGTCAAGGAATCCGGGCGAGGCTATCGTAGTCACGGATACTGATACAGAAAAGTAAAGGAATCCGGGCGAGGCTATCGTAGGCACGGATGCTGATGTAGAAATGTAAAGGTATTCAGGCGAGGCTATCGCAGTCACGGACGCTGATGCAGAAATGTAAAGGTATCCGGGCGAGGTTGTCGCAGTCACGGATACTGATACAGAAAAGTAAAGGAATCCGGGCGAGGCTATCGCAGTCACGGACGCTGATGCAGAAATGTGAAGGAATCCGAGCGAGGCTATCGTAGTCACGGATACTGATACAGAAAAGTAAAGGAATCCGGGCGAGGCTATCGTAGGCACGGATGCTGATGTAGAAATGTAAAGGTATTCAGGCGAGGCTATCGCAGTCACGGACGCTGATGCAGAAATGTAAAGATATCCGGGCGAGGCTGTCGCAGTCACTGATAGTGATACAGAAAAGTAAAGGAACCCGGGTGAGGCTATCGCCGTCACGGACGCTGATGTAGAAATGTAAAGGTACTCAGGCGCGGCTATCGCAGTCACGGACGCTGATGCAGAAATGTAAAGGTATCCGGGCGAGGCTAGCGCAATCACGGATCCTGATGAAGAAAATAAAGGTATTCGGGCGAGGCTATCGCAGTCACGGACGCTGATGCAGAAATGTAAAGGTATCCGGGCGAGGCTATCGTAGTCACGGATGCTGATGTAGAAATGTAAAGGTATTCAGGACAGGCTATCGCAGTCACGTACGCTGATGCAGAAATGTAAAGGTATCTGGGCGAGGTTGTCGCAGTCACGGATACTGATACAGAAATGTAAAGGTATCCGGGCGAGGCTTTCGCAGTCACGGACGCTGATGCAGAAATGTAAAGGTATCCGGGCGAGGCTAGCGCAATCATGGATCTTGATGAAGAAAATAAAGGTATCCGGGCGAGGCTATCGCAGTCACGGACAATGATGCAGAAATGTAAAGATATCCGGGCGAGGCTATCGTAGTCACGGATGCTGATGTAGAAATGTAAAGGTATTCAGGCGAGGCTATCGCAGTCACGGACGCTGATGCAGAAATGTAAAGGTATCCGGGCGAGGCTGTCGCAGTCACGGATACTGATACAGAAATGTAAAGGTATCCGGGCAAGACTTTCGCAGTCACGGACGCTGATGCAGAAATGTAAAAGTATCCGGGCGAGGCTGTCGCAGTCACTGATACTGATACAGAAAAGTAAAGGAATCCGGGTGAGGCTATCGCCGTCACGGACGCTGATGCAGAAATGTAAAGGTACTCAGGCGCGGCTATCGCAGTCACGGACGCTGATGCAGAAATGTAAAGGTATCCGGGCGAGGCTAGCGCAATCACGGATCCTGATGAAGAAAATAAAGGTATTCGGGCGAGGCTATCGCAGTCACGGACGCTGATGCAGAAATGTAAAGGTATCCGGGCGAGGCTATCGTAGTCACGGATGCTGATGTAGAAATGTAAAGGTATTCAGGCGAGGCTATCGCAGTCACGTACGCTGATGCAGAAATGTCAAGGAATCCGGGCGAGGCTATCGTAGTCACGGATACTGATACAGAAAAGTAAAGGAATCCGGGCGAGGCTATCGTAGGCACGGATGCTGATGTAGAAATGTAAAGGTATTCAGGCGAGGCTATCGCAGTCACGGACGCTGATGCAGAAATGTAAAGGTATCCGGGCGAGGTTGTCGCAGTCACGGATACTGATACAGAAAAGTAAAGGAATCCGGGCGAGGCTATCGCAGTCACGGACGCTGATGCAGAAATGTAAAGGAATCCGAGCGAGGCTATCGTAGTCACGGATACTGATACAGAAAAGTAAAGGAATCCGGGCGAGGCTATCGTAGGCACGGATGCTGATGTAGAAATGTAAAGGTATTCAGGCGAGGCTATCGCAGTCACGGACGCTGATGCAGAAATGTAAAGATATCCGGGCGAGGCTGTCGCAGTCACTGATAGTGATACAGAAAAGTAAAGGAACCCGGGTGAGGCTATCGCCGTCACGGACGCTGATGTAGAAATGTAAAGGTACTCAGGCGCGGCTATCGCAGTCACGGACGCTGATGCAGAAATGTAAAGGTATCCGGGCGAGGCTAGCGCAATCACGGATCCTGATGAAGAAAATAAAGGTATTCGGGCGAGGCTATCGCAGTCACGGACGCTGATGCAGAAATGTAAAGGTATCCGGGCGAGGCTATCGTAGTCACGGATGCTGATGTAGAAATGTAAAGGTATTCAGGACAGGCTATCGCAGTCACGTACGCTGATGCAGAAATGTAAAGGTATCTGGGCGAGGTTGTCGCAGTCACGGATACTGATACAGAAATGTAAAGGTATCCGGGCGAGGCTTTCGCAGTCACGGACGCTGATGCAGAAATGTAAAGGTATCCGGGCGAGGCTAGCGCAATCATGGATCTTGATGAAGAAAATAAAGGTATCCGGGCGAGGCTATCGCAGTCACGGACAATGATGCAGAAATGTAAAGATATCCGGGCGAGGCTATCGTAGTCACGGATGCTGATGTAGAAATGTAAAGGTATTCAGGCGAGGCTATCGCAGTCACGGACGCTGATGCAGAAATGTAAAGGTATCCGGGCGAGGCTGTCGCAGTCACGGATACTGATACAGAAATGTAAAGGTATCCGGGCAAGACTTTCGCAGTCACGGACGCTGATGCAGAAATGTAAAAGTATCCGGGCGAGGCTGTCGCAGTCACTGATACTGATACAGAAAAGTAAAGGAATCCGGGTGAGGCTATCGCCGTCACGGACGCTGATGCAGAAATGTAAAGGTACTCAGGCGCGGCTATCGCAGTCACGGACGCTGATGCAGAAATGTAAAGGTATCCGGGCGAGGCTAGCGCAATCACGGATCCTGATGAAGAAAATAAAGGTATTCGGGCGAGGCTATCGCAGTCACGGACGCTGATGCAGAAATGTAAAGGTATCCGGGCGAGGCTATCGTAGTCACGGATGCTGATGTAAAATTGTAAAGGTATTCAGGCGAGGCTATCGCAGTCACGTACGCTGATGCAGAAATGTAAAGGAATCCGGGCGAGGCTATCGTAGTCACGGATACTTATACAGAAAAGTAAAGGAATCCGGGCGAGGCTATCGTAGGCACGGATGCTGATGTAGAAATGTAAAGGTATTCAGGCGAGGCTATCGCAGTCACGGACGCTGATGCAGAAATGTAAAGGTATCCGGGCGAGGTTGTCGCAGTCACGGATACTGATACAGAAAAGTAAAGGAATCCGGGAGAGGCTATCGCAGTCACGGACGCTGATGCAGAAATGTAAAGGAATCCGAGCGAGGCTATCGTAGTCACGGATACTGATACAGAAAAATAAAGGAATCCGGGCGAGGCTATCGTAGTCACGGATACTGATACACAAAAGTAAAGGAATCCGGGCGAGGCTATCGTAGTCACGGATGCTGATGTAGAAATGTAAAGGTATTCAGTCGAGGCTATCGCAGTCACGGACGCTGATGCAGAAATGTAAAGGTATCCGGGCGAGGCTACCGCAATCACGGATCCTGATGAAGAAAATAAAGGTATTCGGGCGAGGCTATCGCAGTCACGTACGCTGATGCAGAAATGTAAAGGTATCTGGGCGAGGCTGTCGCAGTCACGGATACTGATACAGAAATGTAAAGGTATCCAGGCGAGGCTTTCGCAGTCACGGACGCTGATGCAGAAATGTAAAGGTATCCGGGCGAGGCTAGCGCAATCATGGATCTTGATGAAGAAAATAAAGGTATCCGGGCGAGGCTATCGCAGTCACGGACAATGATGCAGAAATGTAAAGATATCCGGGCGAGGCTATCGTAGTCACGGATGCTGATGTAGAAATGTAAAGGTATTCAAGCGAGGCTATCGCAGTCACGGACGCTGATGCAGAAATGTAAAGGTATCCGGGCGAGGCTGTCGCAGTCACGGATACTGATACAGAAATGTAAAGGTATCCGGGCAAGACTTTCGCAGTCACGGACGCTGATGCAGAAATGTAAAAGTATCCGGGCGAGGCTGTCGCAGTCACTGATACTGATACAGAAAAGTAAAGGAATCCGGGTGAGGCTATCGCCGTCACGGACGCTGATGCAGAAATGTAAAGGTACTCAGGCGCGGCTATCGCAGTCACGGACGCTGATGCAGAAATGTAAAGGTATCCGGGCGAGGCTAGCGCAATCACGGATCCTGATGAAGAAAATAAAGGTATTCGGGCGAGGCTATCGCAGTCACGGACGCTGATGCAGAAATGTAAAGGTATCCGGGCGAGGCTATCGTAGTCACGGATGCTGATGTAGAAATGTAAAGGTATTCAGGCGAGGCTATCGCAGTCACGTACGCTGATGCAGAAATGTCAAGGAATCCGGGCGAGGCTATCGTAGTCACGGATACTGATACAGAAAAGTAAAGGAATCCGGGCGAGGCTATCGTAGGCACGGATGCTGATGTAGAAATGTAAAGGTATTCAGGCGAGGCTATCGCAGTCACGGACGCTGATGCAGAAATGTAAAGGTATCCGGGCGAGGTTGTCGCAGTCACGGATACTGATACAGAAAAGTAAAGGAATCCGGGCGAGGCTATCGCAGTCACGGACGCTGATGCAGAAATGTAATGGAATCCGAGCGAGGCTATCGTAGTCACGGATACTGATACAGAAAAGTAAAGGAATCCGGGCGAGGCTATCGTAGGCACGGATGCTGATGTAGAAATGTAAAGGTATTCAGGGCGAGGCTGTCGCAGTCAATGATAGTGATACAGAAAAGTAAAGGAACCCGGGTGAGGCTATCGCCGTCACGGACGCTGATGCAGAAATGTAAAGGTACTCAGGCGCGGCTATCGCAGTCACGGACGCTGATGCAGAAATGTAAAGGTATCCGGGCGAGGCTAGCGCAATCACGGATCCTGATGAAGAAAATAAAGGTATTCGGGCGAGGCTATCGCAGTCACGGACGCTGATGCAGAAATGTAAAGGTATCCGGGCGAGGCTATCGTAGTCACGGATGCTGATGTAGAAATGTAAAGGTATTCAGGACAGGCTATCGCAGTCACGCACGCTGATGCAGAAATGTAAAGGTATCTGGGCGAGGCTGTCGCAGTCACGAATACTGATACAGAAATGTAAAGGTATCCGGGCGAGGCTTTGGCAGTCACGGACGCTGATGCAGAAATGTAAAGGTATCCGGGCGAGGCTAGCGCAATCATGGATCTTGATGAAGAAAATAAAGGTATCCGGGCGAGGCTATCGCACTCACGGACAATGATGCAGAAATGTAAAGATATCCGGGCGAGGCTATCGTAGTCACGGATGCTGATGTAGAAATGTAAAGGTATTCAGGCGAGGCTATCGCAGTCACGGACGCTGATGCAGAAATGTAAAGGTATCCGGGCGAGGCTGTCGCAGTCACGGATACTGATACAGAAATGTAAAGGTATCCGGGCAAGACTTTCGCAGTCACGGACGCTGACGCAGAAATGTAAAAGTATCCGGGCGAGGCTGTCGCAGCCACTGATACTGATACAGAAAAGTAAAGGAATCCGGGTGAGGCTATCGCCGTCACGGACGCTGATGCAGAAATGTAAAGGTACTCAGGCGCGGCTATCGCAGTCACGGACGCTGATGCAGAAATGTAAAGGTATCCGGGCGAGGCTAGCGCAATCACGGATCCTGATGAAGAAAATAAAGGTATTCGGGCGAGGCTATCGCAGTCACGGACGCTGATGCAGAAATGTAAAGGTATCCGGGCGAGGCTATCGTAGTCACGGATGCTGATGTAAAATTGTAAAGGTATTCAGGCGAGGCTATCGCAGTCACGTACGCTGATGCAGAAATGTAAAGGAATCCGGGCGAGGCTATCGTAGTCACGGATACTGATACAGAAAAGTAAAGGAATCCGGGCGAGGCTATCGTAGGCACGGATGCTGATGTAGAAATGTAAAGGTATTCAGGCGAGGCTATCGCAGTCACGGACGCTGATGCAGAAATGTAAAAGTATCCGGGCGAGGTTGTCGCAGTCACGGATACAGAAACAGAAAAGTAAAGGAATCCGGGAGAGGCTATCGCAGTCACGGACGCTGATGCAGAAATGTAAAGGAATCCGAGCGAGGCTATCGTAGTCACGGATACTGATACAGAAAAGTAAAGGAATCCGGGCGAGGCTATCGTAGTCACGGATACTGAAACACAAAAGTAAAGGAATCCGGGCGAGGCTATCGTAGTCACGGATGCTGATGTAGAAATGTAAAGGTATTCAGTCGAGGCTATCGCAGTCACGGACGCTGATGCAGAAATGTAAAGGTATCCGGGCGAGGCTACCGCAATCACGGATCCTGATGAAGAAAATAAAGGTATTCGGGCGACGCTATCGCAGTCACGTACGCTGATGCAGAAATGTAAAGGTATCCAGGCGAGGCTTTCGCAGTCACGGACGCTGATGCAGAAATGTAAAGGTATCCGGGCGAGGCTAGCGCAATCATGGATCTTGATGAAGAAAATAAAGGTATCCGGGCGAGGCTATCGCAGTCACGGACAATGATGCAGAAATGTAAAGATATCCGGGCGAGGCTATCGTAGTCACGGATGCTGATGTAGAAATGTAAAGGTATTCAGGCGAGGCTATCGCAGTCACGGACGCTGATGCAGAAATGTAAAGGTATCCGGGCGAGGCTGTCGCAGTCACGGATACTGATACAGAAAAGTAAAGGATTCCGGGTGAGGCTATCGTAGGCACGGATGCTGAGGTAGAAATGTAAAGGTATTCAGGCGAGGCTATCGCAGTCACGGACGCTGATGCAGAAATGTAAAGGTATCCGGGCGAGGTTGTCGCAGTCACGGATACTGATACAGAAAAGTCAAGGAATCCGAGCGAGGCTATCGCAGTCACGGACGCTGATGCAGAAATGTAAAGGAATCCGAGCGAGGCTATCGTAGTCACGGATACTGATACAGAAAAGTAAAGGAATCCGTGCGAGGCTATCGTAGTCACGGATACTGATACACAAAAGTAAAGGAATCCGGGCGAGGCTATCGTAGTCACGGATGCTGATGTAGAAATGTAAAGGTATTCAGTCGAGGCTATCGCAGTCACGGACGCTGATGCAGAAATGTAAAGGTATCCGGGCGAGGCTGTTGCAGTCACGGATACTGATACAGAAAAGTAAAGGAATCCGGGCGAGGCTATCGCAGTCACGGACGCTGATGCAGAAATGTAAAGGTATCCGGGCGAGGCTGTCGTAGTCACGGATACTGATACAGAAAAGTAAAGGTATCCAGGCGAGGCTGTCTCAGTCACGGATACTGATACAGAAAAGTAAAGGAATCCGGGCGAGGCTATCGCAGTCACGGACGCTGATGCAGAAAAGTAAAGGTATCCGGGCGAGCCTATCGCAGTCATGGACTCTGATGCAGAAATGTAAAGGAATCCGAGCGAGGCTATCGTAGTCACGGATACTGATACAGAAAAGTAAAGGAATCCGGGCGAGGCTATCGTAGTCACGGATGCTGATGTAGAAATGTAAAGGTATTCAGGCGAGGCTATCGCAGTCACGGACGCTGATGCAGAAACGTAAAGGTATCCGGGCGAGGCTGTCGCAGTCAGTGATACTGATACAGAAAAGTAAAGGAATCCGGGTGAGGCTATCGCCGTCACGGACGCTGATGCAGAAATGTAAAGGTACTCAGGCGCGGCTATCGCAGTCACGGACGCTGATGCAGAAATGTAAAGGTACTCAGGCGCGGCTATCGCAGTCACGGACGCTGATGCAGAAATGTAAAGGTATCCGGGCGAGGCTAGCGCAATCACGGATCCTGATGAAGAAAATAAAGGTATTCGGGCGAGGCTATCGCAGTCACGTACGCTGATGCAGAAATGTAAAGGTATCTGGGCGAGGCTGTCGCAGTCACGGATACTGATACAGAAATGTAAAGGTATCCGGGCGAGGCTTTCGCAGTCACGGACGCTGATGCAGAAATGTAAAGGTATCCGAGCGAGGCTAGCGCAATCATGGATCTTGATGAAGAAAATAAAGGTATCCGGGCGAGGCTATCGCCGTCACGGACGCTGATGCAGAAATGTAAAGGTACTCAGGCGCGGCTATCGCAGTCACGTACGCTGATGCAGAAATGTAAAGGTATCTGGGCGAGGCTGTCGCAGTCACGGATACTGATACAGAAATGTAAAGGTATCCGGGCGAGGCTTTCGCAGTCACGGACAATGATGCAGAAATGTAAAGATATCCGGGCGAGGCTATCGTAGTCACGGATGCTGATGTAGAAATGTAAAGGTATCCGGGCAAGACTTTCGCAGTCACGGACGCTGATGCAGAAATGTAAAAGTATCCGGGCGAGGCTGTCGCAGTCACTGATGCTGATACAGAAATGTAAAGGTATCCGGGCAAGACTTTCGCAGTCACGGACGCTGATGCAGAAATGTAAAAGTATCCGGGCGAGGCTGTCGCAGTCACTGATACTGATACAGAAAGGTAAAGGAATCCGGGTGAGGCTATCGCCGTCACGGACGCTGATGCAGAAATGTAAAGGTACTCAGGCGCGGCTATCGCAGTCACGGACGCTGATGCAGAAATATAAAGGTATCCGGGCGAGGCTGTCGCAGTCACGGATACTGATACAGAAATGTAAAGGTATCCGGGCAAGACTTTCGCAGTCACGGACGCTGATGCAGAAATGTAAAAGTATCCGGGCGAGGCTGTCGCAGTCACTGATACTGATACAGAAAGGTAAAGGAATCCGGGTGAGGCTATCGCCGTCACGGACGCTGATGCAGAAATGTAAAGGTACTCAGGCGCGGTTATCGCAGTCACGGACGCTGATGCAGAAATGTAAAGGTATCCGGGCGAGGCTAGCGCAATCACGGATCCTGATGAAGAAAATAAAGGTATTCGGGCGAGGCTATCGCAGTCACGGACGCTGATGCAGAAATGTAAAGGTATCCGGGCGAGGCTATCGTAGTCACGGATGCTGATGTAGAAATGTAAAGGTATTCAGGCGAGGCTATCGCAGTCACGTACGCTGATGCAGAAATGTAAAGGAATCCGGGCGAGGCTATCGTAGTCACGGATACTGATACAGAAAAGTAAAGGAATCCGGGCGAGGCTATCGTAGGCACGGATGCTGATGTAGAAATGTAAAGGTATTCAGGCGAGGCTATCGCAGTCATGGACACTGATGCAGAAATGTAAAGGTATCCGGGCGAGGTTGTCGCAGTCACGGATACTGATACAGAAAAGTAAAGGAATCCGGGCGAGGCTATCGCAGTCACGGACGCTGATGCAGAAATGTAAAGGAATCCGAGCGAGGCTATCGTAGTCACGGATACTGATACAGAAAAGTAAAGGAATCCGGGCGAGGCTATCGTAGGCACGGATGCTGATGTAGAAATGCAAAGGTATTCAGGGCGAGGCTGTCGCAGTCACTGATAGTGATACAGAAAAGTAAAGGAACCCGGGTGAGGCTATCGCCGTCACGGACGCTGATGCAGAAATGTAAAGGTACTCAGGCGCGGCTATCGCAGTCACGGACGCTGATGCAGAAATGTAAAGGTATCCGGGCGAGGCTAGCGCAATCACGGATCCTGAGGAAGAAAATAAAGGTATTCGGGCGAGGCTATCGCAGTCACGGACGCTGATGCAGAAATGTAAAGGTATCCGGGCGAGGCTATCGTAGTCACGGATGCTGATGTAGAAATGTAAAGGTATTCAGGACAGGCTATCGCAGTCACGTACGCTGATGCAGAAATGTAAAGGTATCTGGGCGAGGCTGTCGCAGTCACGGATACTGATACAGAAATGTAAAGGTATCCGGGCGAGGCTTTGGCAGTCACGGACGCTGATGCAGAAATGTAAAGGTATCCGGGCGAGGCTAGCGCAATCATGGATCTTGATGAAGAAAATAAATGTATCCGGGCGAGGCTATCGCAGTCACGGACAATGATGCAGAAATGTAAAGATATCCGGGCGAGGCTATCGTAGTCACGGATGCTGATGTAGAAATGTAAAGGTATTCAGGCGAGGCTATCGCAGTCACGGACGCTGATGCAGAAATGTAAAGGTATTCAGGCGAGGCTATCGCAGTCACGGACGCTGATGCAGAAATGTAAAGGTATCCGGGCGAGGCTGTCGCAGTCACGGATACTGATACAGAAATGTAAAGGTATCCGGGCGAGGCTATCGTAGTCACGGATACTGATACAGAAAAGTAAAGGAATCCGGGCGAGGCTATCGTAGGCACGGATGCTGATGTAGAAATGTAAAGGTATTCAGGCGAGGCTATCGCAGTCACGGACGCTGATGCAGAAATGTAAAGGTATTCAGGCGAGGCTATCGCAGTCACGGACGCTGAAGCAGAAAAGTAAAGGAATCCGGGAGAGGCTATCGCAGTCACGGACGCTGATGCAGAAATGTAAAGGAATCCGAGCGAGGCTATCGCAGTCACGGATACTGATACAGAAAAGTAAAGGAATCCGGGCGAGGCTATCTTAGTCACGGATACTGATACACAAAAGTAAAGGAATCCGGGCGAGGCTATCGTAGTCACGGATGCTGATGTTGAAATGTAAAGGTATTCAGTCGAGGCTATCGCAGTCACGGACGCTGATGCAGAAATGTAAAGGTATCCGGGCGAGGCTACCGCAATCACGGATCCTGATGAAGAAAATAAAGGTATTCGGGCGAGGCTATCGCAGTCACGTACGCTGATGCAGAAATGTAAAGGTATCTGGGCGAGGCTGTCGCAGTCACGGATACTGATACAGAAATGTAAAGGTATCCAGGCGAGGCTTTCGCAGTCATGGACGTTGATGCAGAAATGTAAAGGTATCCGGGCGAGGCTAGCGCAATCATGGATCTTGATGAAGAAAATAAAGGTATCCGGGCGAGGCTATCGCAGTCACGGACAATGATGCAGAAATGTAAAGATATCCGGGCGAGGCTATCGTAGTCACGGATGCTGATGTAGAAATGTAAAGGTATTCAGGCGAGGCTATCGCAGTCACGGACGCTGATGCAGAAATGTAAAGGTATCCGGGCGAGGCTGTCGCAGTCACGGATACTGATACAGAAATGTAAAGGTATCCGGGCAAGACTTTCGCAGTCACGGACGCTGATGCAGAAATGTAAAAGTATCCGGGCGAGGCTGTCGCAGTCACTGATACTGATACAGAAAAGTAAAGGAATCCGGGTGAGGCTATCGCCGTCACGGACGCTGATGCAGAAATGTAAAGGTACTCAGGCGCGGCTATCGCAGTCACGGACGCTGATGCAGAAATGTAAAGGTATCCGGGCGAGGCTAGCGCAATCACGGATCCTGATGAAGAAAATAAAGGTATTCGGGCGAGGCTATCGCAGTCACGGACGCTGATGCAGAAATGTAAAGGTATCCGGGCGAGGCTATCGTAGTCACGGATGCTGATGTAGAAATGTAAAGGTATTCAGGCGAGGCTATCGCAGTCACGTACGCTGATGCAGAAATGTCAAGGAATCCGGGCGAGGCTATCGTAGTCACGGATACTGATACAGAAAAGTAAAGGAATCCGGGCGAGGCTATCGTAGGCACGGATGCTGATGTAGAAATGTAAAGGTATTCAGGCGAGGCTATCGCAGTCACGGACGCTGATGCAGAAATGTAAAGGTATCCGGGCGAGGTTGTCGCAGTCACGGATACTGATACAGAAAAGTAAAGGAATCCGGGCGAGGCTATCGCAGTCACGGACGCTGATGCAGAAATGTAAAGGAATCCGAGCGAGGCTATCGTAGTCACGGATACTGATACAGAAAAGTAAAGGAATCCGGGCGAGGCTATCGTAGGCACGGATGCTGATGTAGAAATGTAAAGGTATTCAGGGCGAGGCTGTCGCAGTCACTGATAGTGATACAGAAAAGTAAAGGAACCCGGGTGAGGCTATCGCCGTCACGGACGCTGATGCAGAAATGTAAAGGTACTCAGGCGTGGCTATCGCAGTCACGGACGCTGATGCAGAAATGTAAAGGTATCCGGGCGAGGCTAGCGCAATCACGGATCCTGATGAAGAAAATAAAGGTATTCGGGCGAGGCTATCGCAGTCACGGACGCTGATGCAGAAATGTAAAGGTATCCGGGCGAGGCTATCGTAGTCACGGATGCTGATGTAGAAATGTAAAGGTATTCAGGACAGGCTATCGCAGTCACGCACGCTGATGCAGAAATGTAAAGGTATCTGGGCGAGGCTGTCGCAGTCACGGATACTGATACAGAAATGTAAAGGTATCCGGGCGAGGCTTTGGCAGTCACGGACGCTGATGCAGAAATGTAAAGGTATCCGGGCGAGGCTAGCGCAATCATGGATCTTGATGAAGAAAATAAAGGTATCCGGGCGAGGCTATCGCACTCACGGACAATGATGCAGAAATGTAAAGATATCCGGGCGAGGCTATCGTAGTCACGGATGCTGATGTAGAAATGTAAAGGTATTCAGGCGAGGCTATCGCAGTCACGGACGCTGATGCAGAAATGTAAAGGTATCCGGGCGAGGCTGTCGTAGTCACGGATACTGATACAGAAATGTAAAGGTATCCGGGCAAGACTTTCGCAGTCACGGACGCTGACGCAGAAATGTAAAAGTATCCGGGCGAGGCTGTCGCAGCCACTGATACTGATACAGAAAAGTAAAGGAATCCGGGTGAGGCTATCGCCGTCACGGACGCTGATGCAGAAATGTAACGGTACTCAGGCGCGGCTATCGCAGTCACGGACGCTGATGCAGAAATGTAAAGGTATCCGGGCGAGGCTAGCGCAATCACGGATACTGATGAAGAAAATAAAGGTATTCGGGCGAGGCTATCGCAGTCACGGACGCTGATGCAGAAATGTAAAGGTATCCGGGCGAGGCTATCGTAGTCACGGATGCTGATGTAAAATTGTAAAGGTATTCAGGCGAGGCTATCGCAGTCACGTACGCTGATGCAGAAATGTAAAGGAATCCGGGCGAGGCTATCGTAGTCACGGATACTGATACAGAAAAGTAAAGGAATCCGGGCGAGGCTATCGTAGGCACGGATGCTGATGTAGAAATGTAAAGGTATTCAGGGCGAGGCTGTCGCAGTCACTGATAGTGATACAGAAAAGTAAAGGAACCCGGGTGAGGCTATCGCCGTCACGGACGCTGATGCAGAAATGTAAAGGTACTCAGGCGCGGCTATCGCAGTCACGGACGCTGATGCAGAAATGTAAAGGTATCCGGGCGAGGCTAGCGCAATCACGGATCCTGAGGAAGAAAATAAAGGTATTCGGGCGAGGCTATCGCAGTCACGGACGCTGATGCAGAAATGTAAAGGTATCCGGGCGAGGCTATCGTAGTCACGGATGCTGATGTAGAAATGTAAAGGTATTCAGGACAGGCTATCGCAGTCACGTACGCTGATGCAGAAATGTAAAGGTATCTGGGCGAGGCTGTCGCAGTCACGGATACTGATACAGAAATGTAAAGGTATCCGGGCGAGGCTTTGGCAGTCACGGACGCTGATGCAGAAATGTAAAGGTATCCGGGCGAGGCTAGCGCAATCATGGATCTTGATGAAGAAAATAAATGTATCCGGGCGAGGCTATCGCAGTCACGGACAATGATGCAGAAATGTAAAGATATCCGGGCGAGGCTATCGTAGTCACGGATGCTGATGTAGAAATGTAAAGGTATTCAGGCGAGGCTATCGCAGTCACGGACGCTGATGCAGAAATGTAAAGGTATTCAGGCGAGGCTATCGCAGTCACGGACGCTGATGCAGAAATGTAAAGGTATCCGGGCGAGGCTGTCGCAGTCACGGATACTGATACAGAAATGTAAAGGTATCCGGGCGAGGCTATCGTAGTCACGGATACTGATACAGAAAAGTAAAGGAATCCGGGCGAGGCTATCGTAGGCACGGATGCTGATGTAGAAATGTAAAGGTATTCAGGCGAGGCTATCGCAGTCACGGACGCTGATGCAGAAATGTAAAGGTATTCAGGCGAGGCTATCGCAGTCACGGACGCTGAAGCAGAAAAGTAAAGGAATCCGGGAGAGGCTATCGCAGTCACGGACGCTGATGCAGAAATGTAAAGGAATCCGAGCGAGGCTATCGCAGTCACGGATACTGATACAGAAAAGTAAAGGAATCCGGGCGAGGCTATCTTAGTCACGGATACTGATACACAAAAGTAAAGGAATCCGGGCGAGGCTATCGTAGTCACGGATGCTGATGTTGAAATGTAAAGGTATTCAGTCGAGGCTATCGCAGTCACGGACGCTGATGCAGAAATGTAAAGGTATCCGGGCGAGGCTACCGCAATCACGGATCCTGATGAAGAAAATAAAGGTATTCGGGCGAGGCTATCGCAGTCACGTACGCTGATGCAGAAATGTAAAGGTATCTGGGCGAGGCTGTCGCAGTCACGGATACTGATACAGAAATGTAAAGGTATCCAGGCGAGGCTTTCGCAGTCATGGACGTTGATGCAGAAATGTAAAGGTATCCGGGCGAGGCTAGCGCAATCATGGATCTTGATGAAGAAAATAAAGGTATCCGGGCGAGGCTATCGCAGTCACGGACAATGATGCAGAAATGTAAAGATATCCGGGCGAGGCTATCGTAGTCACGGATGCTGATGTAGAAATGTAAAGGTATTCAGGCGAGGCTATCGCAGTCACGGACGCTGATGCAGAAATGTAAAGGTATCCGGGCGAGGCTGTCGCAGTCACGGATACTGATACAGAAATGTAAAGGTATCCGGGCAAGACTTTCGCAGTCACGGACGCTGATGCAGAAATGTAAAAGTATCCGGGCGAGGCTGTCGCAGTCACTGATACTGATACAGAAAAGTAAAGGAATCCGGGTGAGGCTATCGCCGTCACGGACGCTGATGCAGAAATGTAAAGGTACTCAGGCGCGGCTATCGCAGTCACGGACGCTGATGCAGAAATGTAAAGGTATCCGGGCGAGGCTAGCGCAATCACGGATCCTGATGAAGAAAATAAAGGTATTCGGGCGAGGCTATCGCAGTCACGGACGCTGATGCAGAAATGTAAAGGTATCCGGGCGAGGCTATCGTAGTCACGGATGCTGATGTAGAAATGTAAAGGTATTCAGGCGAGGCTATCGCAGTCACGTACGCTGATGCAGAAATGTCAAGGAATCCGGGCGAGGCTATCGTAGTCACGGATACTGATACAGAAAAGTAAAGGAATCCGGGCGAGGCTATCGTAGGCACGGATGCTGATGTAGAAATGTAAAGGTATTCAGGCGAGGCTATCGCAGTCACGGACGCTGATGCAGAAATGTAAAGGTATCCGGGCGAGGTTGTCGCAGTCACGGATACTGATACAGAAAAGTAAAGGAATCCGGGCGAGGCTATCGCAGTCACGGACGCTGATGCAGAAATGTAAAGGAATCCGAGCGAGGCTATCGTAGTCACGGATACTGATACAGAAAAGTAAAGGAATCCGGGCGAGGCTATCGTAGGCACGGATGCTGATGTAGAAATGTAAAGGTATTCAGGGCGAGGCTGTCGCAGTCACTGATAGTGATACAGAAAAGTAAAGGAACCCGGGTGAGGCTATCGCCGTCACGGACGCTGATGCAGAAATGTAAAGGTACTCAGGCGTGGCTATCGCAGTCACGGACGCTGATGCAGAAATGTAAAGGTATCCGGGCGAGGCTAGCGCAATCACGGATCCTGATGAAGAAAATAAAGGTATTCGGGCGAGGCTATCGCAGTCACGGACGCTGATGCAGAAATGTAAAGGTATCCGGGCGAGGCTATCGTAGTCACGGATGCTGATGTAGAAATGTAAAGGTATTCAGGACAGGCTATCGCAGTCACGCACGCTGATGCAGAAATGTAAAGGTATCTGGGCGAGGCTGTCGCAGTCACGGATACTGATACAGAAATGTAAAGGTATCCGGGCGAGGCTTTGGCAGTCACGGACGCTGATGCAGAAATGTAAAGGTATCCGGGCGAGGCTAGCGCAATCATGGATCTTGATGAAGAAAATAAAGGTATCCGGGCGAGGCTATCGCACTCACGGACAATGATGCAGAAATGTAAAGATATCCGGGCGAGGCTATCGTAGTCACGGATGCTGATGTAGAAATGTAAAGGTATTCAGGCGAGGCTATCGCAGTCACGGACGCTGATGCAGAAATGTAAAGGTATCCGGGCGAGGCTGTCGTAGTCACGGATACTGATACAGAAATGTAAAGGTATCCGGGCAAGACTTTCGCAGTCACGGACGCTGACGCAGAAATGTAAAAGTATCCGGGCGAGGCTGTCGCAGCCACTGATACTGATACAGAAAAGTAAAGGAATCCGGGTGAGGCTATCGCCGTCACGGACGCTGATGCAGAAATGTAACGGTACTCAGGCGCGGCTATCGCAGTCACGGACGCTGATGCAGAAATGTAAAGGTATCCGGGCGAGGCTAGCGCAATCACGGATACTGATGAAGAAAATAAAGGTATTCGGGCGAGGCTATCGCAGTCACGGACGCTGATGCAGAAATGTAAAGGTATCCGGGCGAGGCTATCGTAGTCACGGATGCTGATGTAAAATTGTAAAGGTATTCAGGCGAGGCTATCGCAGTCACGTACGCTGATGCAGAAATGTAAAGGAATCCGGGCGAGGCTATCGTAGTCACGGATACTGATACAGAAAAGTAAAGGAATCCGGGCGAGGCTATCGTAGGCACGGATGCTGATGTAGAAATGTAAAGGTATTCAGGCGAGGCTATCGCAGTCACGTACGCTGATGCAGAAATGTAAAGGAATCCGGGCGAGGCTATCGTAGTCACGGATACTGATACAGAAAAGTAAAGGAATCCGGGCGAGGCTATCGTAGGCACGGATGCTGATGTAGAAATGTAAAGGTATTCAGGCGAGGCTATCGCAGTCACGGACGCTGATGCAGAAATGTAAAAGTATCCGGGCGAGGTTGTCGCAGTCACGGATACAGATACAGAAAAGTAAAGGAATCCGGGAGAGGCTATCGCAGTCACGGACGCTGATGCAGAAATGTAAAGGAATCCGAGCGAGGCTATCGTAGTCACGGATACTGATACAGAAAAGTAAAGGAATCCGGGCGAGGCTATCGTAGTCACGGATACTGATACACAAAAGTAAAGGAATCCGGGCGAGGCTATCGTAGTCACGGATGCTGATGTAGAAATGTAAAGGTATTCAGTCGAGGCTATCGCAGTCACGGACGCTGATGCAGAAATGTAAAGGTATCCGGGCGAGGCTACCGCAATCACGGATCCTGATGAAGAAAATAAAGGTATTCGGGCGAGGCTATCGCAGTCACGTACGCTGATGCAGAAATGTAAAGGTATCTGGGCGAGGCTGTCGCAGTCACGGATACTGATACAGAAATGTAAAGGTATCCAGGCGAGGCTTTCGCAGTCACGGACGCTGATGCAGAAATGTAAAGGTATCCGGGCGAGGCTGTCGCAGTCACGGATACTGATACAGAAAAGTAAAGGAATCCGGGTGAGGCTATCGTAGGCACGGATGCTGATGTAGAAATGTAAAGGTATTCAGGCGAGGCTATCGCAGTCACGGACGCTGATGCAGAAATGTAAAGGTATCCGGGCGAGGTTGTCGCAGTCACGGATACTGATACAGAAAAGTAAAGGAATCCGGGCGAGGCTATCGTAGTCACGGATACTGATACACAAAAGTAAAGGAATCCGGGCGAGGCTATCGTAGTCACGGATGCTGATGTAGAAATGTAAAGGTATTCAGTCGAGGCTATCGCAGTCACGGACGCTGATGCAGAAATGTAAAGGTATCCGGGCGAGGCTGTTGCAGTCACGGATACTGATACAGAAAAGTAAAGGAATCCGGGCGAGGCTATCGCAGTCACGGACGCTGATGCAGAAATGTAAAGGTATCCGGGCGAGGCTGTCGTAGTCACGGATACTGATACAGAAAAGTAAAGGTATCTAGGCGAGGCTGTCTCAGTCACGGATACTGATACAGAAAAGTAAAGTAATCCGGGCGAGGCTATCGCAGTCACGGAAGCTGATGCAGAAAAGTAAAGGTATCCGGGCGAGCCTATCGCAGTCATGGACTCTGATGCAGAAATGTAAAGGAATCCGAGCGAGGCTATCGTAGTCACGGATACTGATACAGAAAAGTAAAGGAATCCGGGCGAGGCTATCGTAGTCACGGATGCTGATGTAGAAATGTAAAGGTATTCAGGCGAGGCTATCGCAGTCACGAACGCTGATGCAGAAACGTAAAGGTATCCGGGCGAGGCTGTCGCAGTCACTGATACTGATACAGAAAAGTAAAGGAATCCGGGTGAGGCTATCGCCGTCACGGACGCTGATGCAGAAATGTAAAGGTACTCAGGCGCGGCTATCGCAGTCACGGACGCTGATGCAGAAATGTAAAGGTACTCAGGCGCGGCTATCGCAGTCACGGACGCTGATGCAGAAATGTAAAGGTATCCGGGCGAGGCAAGCGCAATCACGGATCCTGATGAAGAAAATAAAGGTATTCGGGCGAGGCTATCGCAGTCACGTACGCTGATGCAGAAATGTAAAGGTATCTGGGCGAGGCTGTCGCAGTCACGGATACTGATACAGAAATGTAAAGGTATCCGGGCGAGGCTTTCGCAGTCACGGACGCTGATGCAGAAATGTAAAGGTATCCGAGCGAGGCTAGCGCAATCATGGATCTTGATGAAGAAAATAAAGGTATCCGGGCGAGGCTATCGCCGTCACGGACGCTGATGCAGAAATGTAAAGGTACTCAGGCGCGGCTATCGCAGTCACGTACGCTGATGCAGAAATGTAAAGGTATCTGGACGAGGCTGTCGCAGTCACGGATACTGATACAGAAATGTAAAGGTATCCGGGCGAGGCTTTCGCAGTCACGGACAATGATGCAGAAATGTAAAGATATCCGGGCGAGGCTATCGTAGTCACGGATGCTGATGTAGAAATGTAAAGGTATCCGGGCAAGACTTTCGCAGTCACGGACGCTGATGCAGAAATGTAAAAGTATCCGGGCGAGGCTGTCGCAGTCACTGATACTGATACAGAAAGGTAAAGGAATCCGGGTGAGGCTATCGCCGTCACGGACGCTGATGCAGAAATGTAAAGGTACTCAGGCGCGGCTATCGCAGTCACGGACGCTGATGCAGAAATGTAAAGGTATCCGGGCGAGGCTGTCGCAGTCACGGATACTGATACACAAATGTAAAGGTATCCGGGCAAGACTTTCGCAGTCACGGACGCTGATGCAGAAATGTAAAAGTATCCGGGCGAGGCTGTCGCAGTCACTGATACTGATACAGAAAGGTAAAGGAATCCGGGTGAGGCTATCGCCGTCACGGACGCTGATGCAGAAATGTAAAGGTACTCAGGCGCGGCTATCGCAGTCACGGACGCTGATGCAGAAATGTAAAGGTATCCGGGCGAGGCTAGCGCAATCACGGATCCTGATGAAGAAAATAAAGGTATTCGGGCGAGGCTATCGCAGTCACGGACGCTGATGCAGAAATGTAAAGGTATCCGGGCGAGGCTATCGTAGTCACGGATGCTGATGTAGAAATGTAAAGGTATTCAGGCGAGGCTATCGCAGTCACGTACGCTGATGCAGAAATGTAAAGGAATCCGGGCGAGGCTATCGTAGTCACGGATACTGATACAGAAAAGTAAAGAAATCCGGGCGAGGCTATCGTAGGCACGGATGCTGATGTAGAAATGTAAAGGTATTCAGGCGAGGCTATCGCAGTCATGGACACTGATGCAGAAATGTAAAGGTATCCGGGCGAGGTTGTCGGAGTCACGGATACTGATACAGAAAAGTAAAGGAATCCGGGCGAGGCTATCGCAGTCACGGACGCTGATGCAGAAATGTAAAGGAATCCGAGCGAGGCTATCGTAGTCACGGATACTGATACAGAAAAGTAAAGGAATCCGGGCGAGGCTATCGTAGGCACGGATGCTGATGTAGAAATGTAAAGGTATTCATGGCGAGGCTGTCGCAGTCACTGATAGTGATACAGAAAAGTAAAGGAACCCGGGTGAGGCTATCGCCGTCACGGACGCTGATGCAGAAATGTAAAGGTACTCAGGCGCGGCTATCGCAGTCACGGACGCTGATGCAGAAATGTAAAGGTATCCGGGCGAGGCTAGCGCAATCACGGATCCTGAGGAAGAAAATAAAGGTATTCGGGCGAGGCTATCGCAGTCACGGACGCTGATGCAGAAATGTAAAGGTATCCGGGCGAGGCTATCGTAGTCACGGATGCTGATGTAGAAATGTAAAGGTATTCAGGACAAGCTATCGCAGTCACGTACGCTGATGCAGAAATGTAAAGGTATCTGGGCGAGGCTGTCGCAGTCACGGATACTGATACAGAAATGTAAAGGTATCCGGGCGAGGCTTTGGCAGTCACGGACGCTGATGCAGAAATGTAAAGGTATCCGGGCGAGGCTAGCGCAATCATGGATCTTGATGAAGAAAATAAATGTATCCGGGCGAGGCTATCGCAGTCACGGACAATGATGCAGAAATGTAAAGATATCCGGGCGAGGCTATCGTAGTCACGGATGCTGATGTAGAAATGTAAAGGTATTCAGGCGAGGCTATCGCAGTCACGGACGCTGATGCAGAAATGTAAAGGTATCCGGGCGAGGCTGTCGCAGTCACGGATACTGATACAGAAATGTAAAGGTATCCGGGCGAGGCTATCGTAGTCACGGATACTGATACAGAAAAGTAAAGGAATCCGGGCGAGGCTATCGTAGGCACGGATGCTGATGTAGAAATGTAAAGGTATTCAGGCGAGGCTATCGCAGTCACGGACGCTGATGCAGAAATGTAAAGGTATTCAGGCGAGGCTATCGCAGTCACGGACGCTGATGCAGAAAAGTAAAGGAATCCGGGAGAGGCTATCGCAGTCACGGACGCTGATGCAGAAATGTAAAGGAATCCGAGCGAGGCTATCGCAGTCACGGATACTGATACAGAAAAGTAAAGGAATCCGGGCGAGGCTATCTTAGTCACGGATACTGATACACAAAAGTAAAGGAATCCGGGCGAGGCTATCGTAGTCACGGATGCTGATGTTGAAATGTAAAGGTATTCAGTCGAGGCTATCGCAGTCACGGACGCTGATGCAGAAATGTAAAGGTATCCGGGCGAGGCTACCGCAATCACGGATCCTGATGAAGAAAATAAAGGTATTCGGGCGAGGCTATCGCAGTCACGTACGCTGATGCAGAAATGTAAAGGTATCTGGGCGAGGCTGTCGCAGTCACGGATACTGATACAGAAATGTAAAGGTATCCAGGCGAGGCTTTCGCAGTCATGGACGCTGATGCAGAAATGTAAAGGTATCCGGGCGAGGCTAGCGCAATCATGGATCTTGATGAAGAAAATAAAGGTATCCGGGCGAGGCTATCGCAGTCACGGACAATGATGCAGAAATGTAAAGATATCCGGGCGAGGCTATCGTAGTCACGGATGCTGATGTAGAAACGTAAAGGTATCCGGGCGAGGCTGTCGCAGTCACTGATACTGATACAGAAAAGTAAAGGAATCCGGGTGAGGCTATCGCCGTCACGGACGCTGATGCAGAAATGTAAAGGTACTCAGGCGCGGCTATCGCAGTCACGGACGCTGATGCAGAAATGTAAAGGTACTCAGGCGCGGCTATCGCAGTCACGGACGCTGATGCAGAAATGTAAAGGTATCCGGGCGAGGCAAGCGCAATCACGGATCCTGATGAAGAAAATAAAGGTATTCGGGCGAGGCTATCGCAGTCACGTACGCTGATGCAGAAATGTAAAGGTATCTGGGCGAGGCTGTCGCAGTCACGGATACTGATACAGAAATGTAAAGGTATCCGGGCGAGGCTTTCGCAGTCACGGACGCTGATGCAGAAATGTAAAGGTATCCGAGCGAGGCTAGCGCAATCATGGATCTTGATGAAGAAAATAAAGGTATCCGGGCGAGGCTATCGCCGTCACGGACGCTGATGCAGAAATGTAAAGGTACTCAGGCGCGGCTATCGCAGTCACGTACGCTGATGCAGAAATGTAAAGGTATCTGGACGAGGCTGTCGCAGTCACGGATACTGATACAGAAATGTAAAGGTATCCGGGCGAGGCTTTCGCAGTCACGGACAATGATGCAGAAATGTAAAGATATCCGGGCGAGGCTATCGTAGTCACGGATGCTGATGTAGAAATGTAAAGGTATCCGGGCAAGACTTTCGCAGTCACGGACGCTGATGCAGAAATGTAAAAGTATCCGGGCGAGGCTGTCGCAGTCACTGATACTGATACAGAAAGGTAAAGGAATCCGGGTGAGGCTATCGCCGTCACGGACGCTGATGCAGAAATGTAAAGGTACTCAGGCGCGGCTATCGCAGTCACGGACGCTGATGCAGAAATGTAAAGGTATCCGGGCGAGGCTGTCGCAGTCACGGATACTGATACACAAATGTAAAGGTATCCGGGCAAGACTTTCGCAGTCACGGACGCTGATGCAGAAATGTAAAAGTATCCGGGCGAGGCTGTCGCAGTCACTGATACTGATACAGAAAGGTAAAGGAATCCGGGTGAGGCTATCGCCGTCACGGACGCTGATGCAGAAATGTAAAGGTACTCAGGCGCGGCTATCGCAGTCACGGACGCTGATGCAGAAATGTAAAGGGATCCGGGCGAGGCTAGCGCAATCACGGATCTTGATGAAGAAAATAAAGGTATTCGGGCGAGGCTATCGCAGTCACGGACGCTGATGCAGAAATGTAAAGGTATCCGGGCGAGGCTATCGTAGTCACGGATGCTGATGTAGAAATGTAAAGGTATTCAGGCGAGGCTATCGCAGTCACGTACGCTGATGCAGAAATGTAAAGGAATCCGGGCGAGGCTATCGTAGTCACGGATACTGATACAGAAAAGTAAAGAAATCCGGGCGAGGCTATCGTAGGCACGGATGCTGATGTAGAAATGTAAAGGTATTCAGGCGAGGCTATCGCAGTCATGGACACTGATGCAGAAATGTAAAGGTATCCGGGCGAGGTTGTCGGAGTCACGGATACTGATACAGAAAAGTAAAGGAATCCGGGCGAGGCTATCGCAGTCACGGACGCTGATGCAGAAATGTAAAGGAATCCGAGCGAGGCTATCGTAGTCACGGATACTGATACAGAAAAGTAAAGGAATCCGGGCGAGGCTATCGTAGGCACGGATGCTGATGTAGAAATGTAAAGGTATTCATGGCGAGGCTGTCGCAGTCACTGATAGTGATACAGAAAAGTAAAGGAACCCGGGTGAGGCTATCGCCGTCACGGACGCTGATGCAGAAATGTAAAGGTACTCAGGCGCGGCTATCGCAGTCACGGACGCTGATGCAGAAATGTAAAGGTATCCGGGCGAGGCTAGCGCAATCACGGATCCTGAGGAAGAAAATAAAGGTATTCGGGCGAGGCTATCGCAGTCACGGACGCTGATGCAGAAATGTAAAGGTATCCGGGCGAGGCTATCGTAGTCACGGATGCTGATGTAGAAATGTAAAGGTATTCAGGACAAGCTATCGCAGTCACGTACGCTGATGCAGAAATGTAAAGGTATCTGGGCGAGGCTGTCGCAGTCACGGATACTGATACAGAAATGTAAAGGTATCCGGGCGAGGCTTTGGCAGTCACGGACGCTGATGCAGAAATGTAAAGGTATCCGGGCGAGGCTAGCGCAATCATGGATCTTGATGAAGAAAATAAATGTATCCGGGCGAGGCTATCGCAGTCACGGACAATGATGCAGAAATGTAAAGATATCCGGGCGAGGCTATCGTAGTCACGGATGCTGATGTAGAAATGTAAAGGTATTCAGGCGAGGCTATCGCAGTCACGGACGCTGATGCAGAAATGTAAAGGTATCCGGGCGAGGCTGTCGCAGTCACGGATACTGATACAGAAATGTAAAGGTATCCGGGCGAGGCTATCGTAGTCACGGATACTGATACAGAAAAGTAAAGGAATCCGGGCGAGGCTATCGTAGGCACGGATGCTGATGTAGAAATGTAAAGGTATTCAGGCGAGGCTATCGCAGTCACGGACGCTGATGCAGAAATGTAAAGGTATTCAGGCGAGGCTATCGCAGTCACGGACGCTGATGCAGAAAAGTAAAGGAATCCGGGAGAGGCTATCGCAGTCACGGACGCTGATGCAGAAATGTAAAGGAATCCGAGCGAGGCTATCGCAGTCACGGATACTGATACAGAAAAGTAAAGGAATCCGGGCGAGGCTATCTTAGTCACGGATACTGATACACAAAAGTAAAGGAATCCGGGCGAGGCTATCGTAGTCACGGATGCTGATGTTGAAATGTAAAGGTATTCAGTCGAGGCTATCGCAGTCACGGACGCTGATGCAGAAATGTAAAGGTATCCGGGCGAGGCTACCGCAATCACGGATCCTGATGAAGAAAATAAAGGTATTCGGGCGAGGCTATCGCAGTCACGTACGCTGATGCAGAAATGTAAAGGTATCTGGGCGAGGCTGTCGCAGTCACGGATACTGATACAGAAATGTAAAGGTATCCAGGCGAGGCTTTCGCAGTCACGGACGCTGATGCAGAAATGTAAAGGTATCCGGGCGAGGCTAGCGCAATCATGGATCTTGATGAAGAAAATAAAGGTATCCGGGCGAGGCTATCGCAGTCACGGACAATGATGCAGAAATGTAAAGATATCCGGGCGAGGCTATCGTAGTCACGGATGCTGATGTAGAAATATAAAGGTATTCAGGCGAGGCTATCGCAGTCACGGACGCTGATGCAGAAATGTAAAGGTATCCGGGCGAGGCTGTCGCAGTCACGGATACTGATACAGAAATGTAAAGGTATCCGGGCAAGACTTTCGCAGTCACGGACGCTGATGCAGAAATGTAAAAGTATCCGGGCGAGGCTGTCGCAGTCACTGATACTGATACAGAAAAGTAAAGGAATCCGGGTGAGGCTATCGCCGTCACGGACGCTGATGCAGAAATGTAAAGGTACTCAGGCGCGGCTATCGCAGTCACGGACGCTGATGCAGAAATGTAAAGGTATCCGGGCGAGGCTAGCGCAATCACGGATCCTGATGAAGAAAATAAAGGTATTCGGGCGAGGCTATCGCAGTCACGGACGCTGATGCAGAAATGTAAATGTATCCGGGCGAGGCTATCGTAGTCACGGATGCTGATGTAGAAATGTAAAGGTATTCAGGCGAGGCTATCGCAGTCACGTACGCTGATGCAGAAATGTCAAGGAATCCGGGCGAGGCTATCGTAGTCACGGATACTGATACAGAAAAGTAAAGGAATCCGGGCGAGGCTATCGTAGGCACGGATGCTGATGTAGAAATGTAAAGGTATTCAGGCGAGGCTATCGCAGTCACGGACGCTGATGCAGAAATGTAAAGGTATCCGGGCGAGGTTGTCGCAGTCACGGATACTGATACAGAAAAGTAAAGGAATCCGGGCGAGGCTATCGCAGTCACGGACGCTGATGCAGAAATGTAAAGGAATCCGAGCGAGGCTATCGTAGTCACGGATACTGATACAGAAAAGTAAAGGAATCCGGGCGAGGCTATCGTAGGCACGGATGCTGATGTAGAAATGTAAAGGTATTCAGGCGAGGCTATCGCAGTCACGGACGCTGATGCAGAAATGTAAAGATATCCGGGCGAGGCTGTCGCAGTCACTGATAGTGATACAGAAAAGTAAAGGAACCCGGGTGAGGCTATCGCCGTCACGGACGCTGATGTAGAAATGTAAAGGTACTCAGGCGCGGCTATCGCAGTCACGGACGCTGATGCAGAAATGTAAAGGTATCCGGGCGAGGCTAGCGCAATCACGGATCCTGATGAAGAAAATAAAGGTATTCGGGCGAGGCTATCGCAGTCACGGACGCTGATGCAGAAATGAAAAGGTATCCGGGCGAGGCTATCGTAGTCACGGATGCTGATGTAGAAATGTAAAGGTATTCAGGACAGGCTATCGCAGTCACGTACGCTGATGCAGAAATGTAAAGGTATCTGGGCGAGGCTGTCGCAGTCACGGATACTGATACAGAAATGTAAAGGTGTCCGGGCGAGGCTTTCGCAGTCACGGACGCTGATGCAGAAATGTAAAGGTATCCGGGCGAGGCTAGCGCAATCATGGATCTTGATGAAGAAAATAAAGGTATCCGGGCGAGGCTATCGCAGTCACGGACAATGATGCAGAAATGTAAAGATATCCGGGCGAGGCTATCGTAGTCACGGATGCTGATGTAGAAATGTAAAGGTATTCAGGCGAGGCTATCGCAGTCACGGACGCTGATGCAGAAATGTAAAGGTATCCGGGCGAGGCTGTCGCAGTCACGGATACTGATACAGAAATGTAAAGGTATCCGGGCAAGACTTTCGCAGTCACGGACGCTGATGCAGAAATGTAAAAGTATCCGGGCGAGGCTGTCGCAGTCACTGATACTGATACAGAAAAGTAAAGGAATCCGGGTGAGGCTATCGCCGTCACGGACGCTGATGCAGAAATGTAAAGGTACTCAGGCGCGGCTATCGCAGTCACGGACGCTGATGCAGAAATGTAAAGGTATCCGGGCGAGGCTAGCGCAATCACGGATCCTGATGAAGAAAATAAAGGTATTCGGGCGAGGCTATCGCAGTCACGGACGCTGATGCAGAAATGTAAAGGTATCCGGGCGAGGCTATCGTAGTCACGGATGCTGATGTAGAAATGTAAAGGTATTCAGGCGAGGCTATCGCAGTCACGTACGCTGATGCAGAAATGTAAAGGAATCCTGGCGAGGCTATCGTAGTCACGGATACTGATACAGAAAAGTAAAGGAATCCGGGTGAGGCTATCGTAGGCACGGATGCTAATGTAGAAATGTAAAGGTATTCAGGCGAGGCTATCGCAGTCACGGACGCTGATGCAGAAATGTAAAGGTATCCGGGCGAGGTTGTCGCAGTCACGGATACTGATACAGAAAAGTCAAGGAATCCGGGCGAGGCTATCGCAGTCACGGACGCTGATGCAGAAATGTAAAGGAATCCGAGCGAGGCTATCGTAGTCACGGATACTGATACAGAAAAGTAAAGGAATCCGGGCGAGGCTATCGTAGTCACGGATGCTGATGCAGAAAAGTAAAGGAATCCGGGCGAGGCTATCGTAGTCACGGATGCTGATGTAGAAATGTAAAGGTATTCAGTCGAGGCTATCGCAGTCACGGACGCTGATGCAGAAATGTAAAGGTATCCGGGCGAGGCTGTTGCAGTCACGGATACTGATACAGAAAAGTAAAGGAATCCGGGCGAGGCTATCGCAGTCACGGACGCTGATGCAGAAATGTAAAGGTATCCGGGCGAGGCTGTCGTAGTCACGGATACTGATACAGAAAAGTAAAGGTATCCAGGCGAGGCTGTCTCAGTCACGGATACTGATACAGAAAAGTAAAGGAATCCGGGCGAGGCTATCGCAGTCACGGATGCTGATGCAGAAAAGTAAAGGTATCCGGGCGAGCCTATCGCAGTCATGGACTCTGATGCAGAAATGTAAAGGAATCCGAGCGAGGCTATCGTAGTCACGGATACTGATACAGAAAAGTTAAGGAATCCGGGCGAGGCTATCGTAGTCACGGATGCTGATGTAGAAATGTAAAGGTATTCAGGCGAGGCTATCGCAGTCACGGACGCTGATGCAGAAACGTAAAGGTATCCGGGCGAGGCTGTCGCAGTCACTGATACTGATACAGAAAAGTAAAGGAATCCAGGTGAGGCTATCGCCGTCACGGACGCTGATGCAGAAATGTAAAGGTACTCAGGCGCGGCTATCGCAGTCACGGACGCTGATGCAGAAATGTAAAGGTATCCGGGCGAGGCTAGCGCAATCACGGATCCTGATGAAGAAATTAAAGGTATGCGGGCGAGGCTATCGCAGTCACGTACGCTGATGCAGAAATGTAAAGGTATCTGGGCGAGGCTGTCGCAGTCACGGATACTGATACAGAAATGTAAAGGTATCCGGGCAAGACTTTCGCAGTCACGGACGCTGATGCAGAAATATAAAAGTATCCGGGCGAGGCTGTCGCAGTCACTGATACTGATACAGAAAGGTAAAGGAATCCGGGTGAGGCTATCACCGTCACGGACGCTGATGCAGAAATGTAAAGGTACTCAGGCGCGGCAATCGCAGTCATGGACGCTGATGCAGAAATGTAAAGGTATCCGGGCGAGGCTAGCGCAATCACGGATCCTGATGAAGAAAATAAAGGTATTCGGGCGAGGCTATCGCAGTCACGGACGCTGATGCAGAAATGTAAAGGTATCCGGGCGAGGCTATCGTAGTCACGGATGCTGATGTAGAAATGTAAAGGTATTCAGGCGAGGCTATCGCAGTCACGTACGCTGATGCAGAAATGTAAAGGAATCCGGGCGAGGCTATCGTAGTCACGGATACTGATACAGAAAAGTAAAGGAATCCGGGCGAGGCTATCGTAGGCACGGATGCTGATGTAGAAATGTAAAGGTATTCAGGCGAGGCTATCGCAGTCATGGACACTGATGCAGAAATGTAAAGGTATCCGGGCGAGGTTGTCGCAGTCACGGATACTGATACAGAAAAGTAAAGGAATCCGGGCGAGGCTATCGCAGTCACGGACGCTGATGCAGAAATGTAAAGGAATCCGAGCGAGGCTATCGTAGTCACGGATACTGATACAGAAAAGTAAAGGAATCCGGGCGAGGCTATCGTAGGCACGGATGCTGATGTAGAAATGTAAAGGTATTCAGGGCGAGGCTGTCGCAGTCACTGATAGTGATACAGAAAAGTAAAGGAACCCGGGTGAGGCTATCGCCGTCACGGACGCTGATGCAGAAATGTAAAGGTACTCAGGCGCGGCTATCGCAGTCACGGACGCTGATGCAGAAATGTAAAGGTATCCGGGCGAGGCTAGCGCAATCACGGATCCTGATGAAGAAAATAAAGGTATTCGGGCGAGGCTATCGCAGTCACGGACGCTGATGCAGAAATGTAAAGGTATCCGGGCGAGGCTATCGTAGTCACGGATGCTGATGTAGAAATGTAAAGGTATTCAGGACAGGCTATCGCAGTCACGTACGCTGATGCAGAAATGTAAAGGTATCTGGGCGAGGCTGTCGCAGTCACGGATACTGATACAGAAATGTAAAGGTATCCGGGCGAGGCTTTGGCAGTCACGGACGCTGATGCAGAAATGTAAAGGTATCCGGGCGAGGCTAGCGCAATCATGGATCTTGATGAAGAAAATAAAGGTATCCGGGCGAGGCTATCGCAGTCACGGACAATGATGCAGAAATGTAAAGATATCCGGGCGAGGCTATCGTAGTCACGGATGCTGATGTAGAAATGTAAAGGTATTCAGGCGAGGCTATCGCAGTCACGGACGCTGATGCAGAAATGTAAAGGTATCCGGGCGAGGCTGTCGCAGTCACGGATACTGATACAGAAATGTAAAGGTATCCGGGCAAGACTTTCGCAGTCACGGACGCTGATGCAGAAATGTAAAAGTATCCGGGCGAGGCTGTCGCAGTCACTGATACTGATACAGAAAAGTAAAGGAATCCGGGTGAGGCTATCGCCGTCACGGACGCTGATGTAAAAATGTAAAGGTATCCGGGCGAGGCTAGCGCAATCACGGATCCTGATGAAGAAAATAAAGGTATTCGGGCGAGGCTATCGCAGTCACGGACGCTGATGCAGAAATGTAAAGGTATCCGGGCGAGGCTATCGTAGTCACGGATGCTGATGTAGAATTGTAAAGGTATTCAGGCGAGGCTATCGCAGTCACGTACGCTGATGCAGAAATGTAAAGGAATCCGGGCGAGGCTATCGTAGTCACGGATACTGATACAGAAAAGTAAAGGAATCCGGGCGAGGCTATCGTAGGCACGGATGCTGATGTAGAAATGTAAAGGTATTCAGGCGAGGCTATCGCAGTCACGGACGCTGATGCAGAAATGTAAAGGTATCCGGGCGAGGTTGTCGCAGTCACGGATACTGATACAGAAAAGTAAAGGAATCCGGGAGAGGCTATCGCAGTCACGGACGCTGATGCAGAAATGTAAAGGAATCCGAGCGAGGCTATCGTAGTCACGGATACTGATACAGAAAAGTAAAGGAATCCGGGCGAGGCTATCGTAGTCACGGATACTGATACACAAAAGTAAAGGAATCCGGGCGAGGCTATCGTAGTCACGGATGCAGATGTAGAAATGTAAAGGTATTCAGTCGAGGCTATCGCAGTCACGGACGCTGATGCAGAAATGTAAAGGTATCCGGGCGAGGCTACCGCAATCACGGATCCTGATGAAGAAAATAAAGGTATTCGGGCGAGGCTATCGCAGTCACGTACGCTGATGCAGAAATGTAAAGGTATCTGGGCGAGGCTGTCGCAGTCACGGATACTGATACAGAAATGTAAAGGTATCCAGGCGAGGCTTTCGCAGTCACGGACGCTGATGCAGAAATGTAAAGGTATCCGGGCGAGGCTAGCGCAATCATGGATCTTGATGAAGAAAATAAAGGTATCCGGGCGAGGCTATCGCAGTCACGGACAATGATGCAGAAATGTAAAGATATCCGGGCGAGGCTATCGTAGTCACGGATGCTGATGTAGAAATGTAAAGGTATTCAGGCGAGGCTATCGCAGTCACGGACGCTGATGCAGAAATGTAAAGGTATCCGGGCGAGGCTGTCGCAGTCACGGATACTGATACAGAAATGTAAAGGTATCCGGGCAAGACTTTCGCAGTCACGGACGCTGATGCAGAAATGTAAAAGTATCCGGGCGAGGCTGTCGCAGTCACTGATACTGATACAGAAAAGTAAAGGAATCCGGGTGAGGCTATCGCCGTCACGGACGCTGATGCAGAAATGTAAAGGTACTCAGGCGCGGCTATCGCAGTCACGGACGCTGATGCAGAAATGTAAAGGTATCCGGGCGAGGCTAGCGCAATCACGGATCCTGATGAAGAAAATAAAGGTATTCGGGCGAGGCTATCGCAGTCACGGACGCTGATGCAGAAATGTAAAGGTATCCGGGCGAGGCTATCGTAGTCACGGATGCTGTTGTAGAAATGTAAAGGTATTCAGGCGAGGCTATCGCAGTCACGTACGCTGATGCAGAAATGTAAAGGAATCCGGGCGAGGCTATCGTAGTCACGGATACTGATACAGAAAAGTAAAGGAATCCGGGCGAGGCTATCGTAGGCACGGATGCTGATGTAGAAATGTAAAGGTATTCAGGCGAGGCTATCGCAGTCACGGACTCTGATGCAGAAATGTAAAGGTATCCGGGCGAGGTTGTCGCAGTCACGGATACTGATACAGAAAAGTAAAGGAATCCGGGCGAGGCTATCGCAGTCACGGACGCTGATGCAGAAATGTAAAGGAATCCGAGCGAGGCTATCGTAGTCACGGATACTGATACAGAAAAGTAAAGGAATCCGGGTGAGGCTATCGTAGGCACGGATGCTGATGTAGAAATGTAAAGGTATTCAGGCGAGGCTATCGCAGTCACGGACGCTGATGCAGAAATGTAAAGATATCCGGGCGAGGCTGTCGCAGTCACTGATAGTGATACAGAAAAGTAAAGGAACCCTGGTGAGGCTATCGCCGTCACGGACGCTGATGTAGAAATGTAAAGGTACTCAGGCGCGGTATCGCAGTCACGGACGCTGATGCAGAAATGTAAAGGTATCCGGGCGAGGTTGTCGCAGTCACGGATACTGATACAGAAAAGTCAAGGAATCCGGGCGAGGCTATCGCAGTCACGGACGCTGATGCAGAAATGTAAAGGAATCCGAGCGAGGCTATCGTAGTCACGGATACTGATACAGAAAAGTAAAGGAATCCTGGCGAGGCTATCGTAGTCACGGATGCTGATGCAGAAAAGTAAAGGAATCCGGGCGAGGCTATCGTAGTCACGGATGCTGATGTAGAAATGTAACGGTATTCAGTCGAGGCTATCGCAGTCACGGACGCTGATGCAGAAATGTAAAGGTATCCGGGCGAGGCTGTTGCAGTCACGGATACTGATACAGAAAAGTAAAGGAATCCGGGCGAGGCTATCGCAGTCACGGACGCTGATGCAGAAATGTAAAGGTATCCGGGCGAGGCTGTCGTAGTCACGGATACTGATACAGAAAAGTAAAGGAATCCAGGTGAGGCTATCGTAGGCACGGATGCTGATGTAGAAATGTAAAGGTATTCAGGCGAGGCTATCGCAGTCACGGACGCTGATGCAGAAATGTAAAGATATCCGGGCGAGGCTGTCGCAGTCACTGATAGTGATACAAAAAAGTAAAGGAACCCTGGTGAGGCTATCGCCGTCACGGACGCTGATGTAGAAATGTAAAGGTACTCAGGCGCGGTATCGCAGTCACGGACGCTGATGCAGAAATGTAAAGGTATCCGGGCGAGGTTGTCGCAGTCACGGACGCTGATGCAGAAACGTAAAGGTATCCGGGCGAGGCTGTCGCAGTCACTGATACTGATACAGAAAAGTAAAGGAATCCGGGTGAGGCTATCGCCGTCACGGACGCTGATGCAGAAATGTAAAGGTACTCAGGCGCGGCTATCGCAGTCACGGACGCTGATGCAGAAATGTAAAGGTATCCGGGCGAGGCTAGCGCAATCACGGATCCTGATACAGAAAAGTAAAGGAATCCGGGCGAGGCTATCGTAGGCACGGATGCTGATGTAGAAATGTAAAGGTATTCAGGCGAGGCTATCGCAGTCACGGACGCTGATGCAGAAATGTAAAGGTATCCGGGCGAGGTTGTCGCAGTCACGGATACTGATACAGAAAAGTAAAGGAATCCGGGCGAGGCTATCGCAGTCACGGACGCTGATGCAGAAATGTAAAGGAATCCGAGCGAGGCTATCGTAGTCACGGATACTGATACAGAAAAGTAAAGGAATCCGGGCGAGGCTATCGTAGGCACGGATGCTGATGTAGAAATGTAAAGGTATTCAGGCGAGGCTATCGCAGTCACGGACGCTGATGCAGAAATGTAAAGATATCCGGGCGAGGCTGTCGCAGTCACTGATAGTGATACAGAAAAGTAAAGGAACCCGGGTGAGGCTATCGCCGTCACGGACGCTGATGTAGAAATGTAAAGGTACTCAGGCGCGGCTATCGCAGTCACGGACGCTGATGCAGAAATGTAAAGGTATCCGGGCGAGGCTAGCGCAATCACGGATCCTGATGAAGAAAATAAAGGTATTCGGGCGAGGCTATCGCAGTCACGGACGCTGATGCAGAAATGTAAAGGTATCCGGGCGAGGCTATCGTAGTCACGGATGCTGATGTAGAAATGTAAAGGTATTCAGGACAGGCTATCGCAGTCACGTACGCTGATGCAGAAATGTAAAGGTATCTGGGCGAGGTTGTCGCAGTCACGGATACTGATACAGAAATGTAAAGGTATCCGGGCGAGGCTTTCGCAGTCACGGACGCTGATGCAGAAATGTAAAGGTATCCGGGCGAGGCTAGCGCAATCATGGATCTTGATGAAGAAAATAAAGGTATCCGGGCGAGGCTATCGCAGTCACGGACAATGATGCAGAAATGTAAAGATATCCGGGCGAGGCTATCGTAGTCACGGATGCTGATGTAGAAATGTAAAGGTATTCAGGCGAGGCTATCGCAGTCACGGACGCTGATGCAGAAATGTAAAGGTATCCGGGCGAGGCTGTCGCAGTCACGGATACTGATACAGAAATGTAAAGGTATCCGGGCAAGACTTTCGCAGTCACGGACGCTGATGCAGAAATGTAAAAGTATCCGGGCGAGGCTGTCGCAGTCACTGATACTGATACAGAAAAGTAAAGGAATCCGGGTGAGGCTATCGCCGTCACGGACGCTGATGCAGAAATGTAAAGGTACTCAGGCGCGGCTATCGCAGTCACGGACGCTGATGCAGAAATGTAAAGGTATCCGGGCGAGGCTAGCGCAATCACGGATCCTGATGAAGAAAATAAAGGTATTCGGGCGAGGCTATCGCAGTCACGGACGCTGATGCAGAAATGTAAAGGTATCCGGGCGAGGCTATCGTAGTCACGGATGCTGATGTAAAATTGTAAAGGTATTCAGGCGAGGCTATCGCAGTCACGTACGCTGATGCAGAAATGTAAAGGAATCCGGGCGAGGCTATCGTAGTCACGGATACTTATACAGAAAAGTAAAGGAATCCGGGCGAGGCTATCGTAGGCACGGATGCTGATGTAGAAATGTAAAGGTATTCAGGCGAGGCTATCGCAGTCACGGACGCTGATGCAGAAATGTAAAGGTATCCGGGCGAGGTTGTCGCAGTCACGGATACTGATACAGAAAAGTAAAGGAATCCGGGAGAGGCTATCGCAGTCACGGACGCTGATGCAGAAATGTAAAGGAATCCGAGCGAGGCTATCGTAGTCACGGATACTGATACAGAAAAATAAAGGAATCCGGGCGAGGCTATCGTAGTCACGGATGCTGATGTAGAAATGTAAAGGTATTCAGTCGAGGCTATCGCAGTCACGGACGCTGATGAAGAAAATAAAGGTATTCGGGCGAGGCTATCGCAGTCACGTACGCTGATGCAGAAATGTAAAGGTATCTGGGCGAGGCTGTCGCAGTCACGGATACTGATACAGAAATGTAAAGGTATCCAGGCGAGGCTTTCGCAGTCACGGACGCTGATGCAGAAATGTAAAGGTATCCGGGCGAGGCTAGCGCAATCATGGATCTTGATGAAGAAAATAAAGGTATCCGGGCGAGGCTATCGCAGTCACGGACAATGATGCAGAAATGTAAAGATATCCGGGCGAGGCTATCGTAGTCACGGATGCTGATGTAGAAATGTAAAGGTATTCAAGCGAGGCTATCGCAGTCACGGACGCTGATGCAGAAATGTAAAGGTATCCGGGCGAGGCTGTCGCAGTCACGGATACTGATACAGAAATGTAAAGGTATCCGGGCAAGACTTTCGCAGTCACGGACGCTGATGCAGAAATGTAAAAGTATCCGGGCGAGGCTGTCGCAGTCACTGATACTGATACAGAAAAGTAAAGGAATCCGGGTGAGGCTATCGCCGTCACGGACGCTGATGCAGAAATGTAAAGGTACTCAGGCGCGGCTATCGCAGTCACGGACGCTGATGCAGAAATGTAAAGGTATCCGGGCGAGGCTAGCGCAATCACGGATCCTGATGAAGAAAATAAAGGTATTCGGGCGAGGCTATCGCAGTCACGGACGCTGATGCAGAAATGTAAAGGTATCCGGGCGAGGCTATCGTAGTCACGTACGCTGATGCAGAAATGTAAAGGTATCTGGGCGAGGCTGTCGCAGTCACGGATACTGATACAGAAATGTAAAGGTATCCAGGCGAGGCTTTCGCAGTCACGGACGCTGATGCAGAAATGTAAAGGTATCCGGGCGAGGCTAGCGCAATCATGGATCTTGATGAAGAAAATAAAGGTATCCGGGCGAGGCTATCGCAGTCACGGACAATGATGCAGAAATGTAAAGATATCCGGGCGAGGCTATCGTAGTCACGGATGCTGATGTAGAAATGTAAAGGTATTCAAGCGAGGCTATCGCAGTCACGGACGCTGATGCAGAAATGTAAAGGTATCCGGGCGAGGCTGTCGCAGTCACGGATACTGATACAGAAATGTAAAGGTATCCGGGCAAGACTTTCGCAGTCACGGACGCTGATGCAGAAATGTAAAAGTATCCGGGCGAGGCTGTCGCAGTCACTGATACTGATACAGAAAAGTAAAGGAATCCGGGTGAGGCTATCGCCGTCACGGACGCTGATGCAGAAATGTAAAGGTACTCAGGCGCGGCTATCGCAGTCACGGACGCTGATGCAGAAATGTAAAGGTATCCGGGCGAGGCTAGCGCAATCACGGATCCTGATGAAGAAAATAAAGGTATTCGGGCGAGGCTATCGCAGTCACGGACGCTGATGCAGAAATGTAAAGGTATCCGGGCGAGGCTATCGTAGTCACGGATGCTGATGTAGAAATGTAAAGGTATTCAGGCGAGGCTATCGCAGTCACGTACGCTGATGCAGAAATGTCAAGGAATCCGGGCGAGGCTATCGTAGTCACGGATACTGATACAGAAAAGTAAAGGAATCCGGGCGAGGCTATCGTAGGCACGGATGCTGATGTAGAAATGTAAAGGTATTCAGGCGAGGCTATCGCAGTCACGGACGCTGATGCAGAAATGTAAAGGTATCCGGGCGAGGTTGTCGCAGTCACGGATACTGATACAGAAAAGTAAAGGAATCCGGGCGAGGCTATCGCAGTCACGGACGCTGATGCAGAAATGTAATGGAATCCGAGCGAGGCTATCGTAGTCACGGATACTGATACAGAAAAGTAAAGGAATCCGGGCGAGGCTATCGTAGGCACGGATGCTGATGTAGAAATGTAAAGGTATTCAGGGCGAGGCTGTCGCAGTCACTGATAGTGATACAGAAAAGTAAAGGAACCCGGGTGAGGCTATCGCCGTCACGGACGCTGATGCAGAAATGTAAAGGTACTCAGGCGCGGCTATCGCAGTCACGGACGCTGATGCAGAAATGTAAAGGTATCCGGGCGAGGCTAGCGCAATCACGGATCCTGATGAAGAAAATAAAGGTATTCGGGCGAGGCTATCGCAGTCACGGACGCTGATGCAGAAATGTAAAGGTATCCGGGCGAGGCTATCGTAGTCACGGATGCTGATGTAGAAATGTAAAGGTATTCAGGACAGGCTATCGCAGTCACGCACGCTGATGCAGAAATGTAAAGGTATCTGGGCGAGGCTGTCGCAGTCACGAATACTGATACAGAAATGTAAAGGTATCCGGGCGAGGCTTTGGCAGTCACGGACGCTGATGCAGAAATGTAAAGGTATCCGGGCGAGGCTAGCGCAATCATGGATCTTGATGAAGAAAATAAAGGTATCCGGGCGAGGCTATCGCACTCACGGACAATGATGCAGAAATGTAAAGATATCCGGGCGAGGCTATCGTAGTCACGGATGCTGATGTAGAAATGTAAAGGTATTCAGGCGAGGCTATCGCAGTCACGGACGCTGATGCAGAAATGTAAAGGTATCCGGGCGAGGCTGTCGCAGTCACGGATACTGATACAGAAATGTAAAGGTATCCGGGCAAGACTTTCGCAGTCACGGACGCTGACGCAGAAATGTAAAAGTATCCGGGCGAGGCTGTCGCAGCCACTGATACTGATACAGAAAAGTAAAGGAATCCGGGTGAGGCTATCGCCGTCACGGACGCTGATGCAGAAATGTAAAGGTACTCAGGCGCGGCTATCGCAGTCACGGACGCTGATGCAGAAATGTAAAGGTATCCGGGCGAGGCTAGCGCAATCACGGATCCTGATGAAGAAAATAAAGGTATTCGGGCGAGGCTATCGCAGTCACGGACGCTGATGCAGAAATGTAAAGGTATCCGGGCGAGGCTATCGTAGTCACGGATGCTGATGTAAAATTGTAAAGGTATTCAGGCGAGGCTATCGCAGTCACGTACGCTGATGCAGAAATGTAAAGGAATCCGGGCGAGGCTATCGTAGTCACGGATACTGATACAGAAAAGTAAAGGAACCCGGGCGAGGCTATCGTAGGCACGGATGCTGATGTAGAAATGTAAAGGTATTCAGGCGAGGCTATCGCAGTCACGGACGCTGATGCAGAAATGTAAAAGTATCCGGGCGAGGTTGTCGCAGTCACGGATACAGAAACAGAAAAGTAAAGGAATCCGGGAGAGGCTATCGCAGTCACGGACGCTGATGCAGAAATGTAAAGGAATCCGAGCGAGGCTATCGTAGTCACGGATACTGATACAGAAAAGTAAAGGAATCCGGGCGAGGCTATCGTAGTCACGGATACTGAAACACAAAAGTAAAGGAATCCGGGCGAGGCTATCGTAGTCACGGATGCTGATGTAGAAATGTAAAGGTATTCAGTCGAGGCTATCGCAGTCACGGACGCTGATGCAGAAATGTAAAGGTATCCGGGCGAGGCTACCGCAATCACGGATCCTGATGAAGAAAATAAAGGTATTCGGGCGACGCTATCGCAGTCACGTACGCTGATGCAGAAATGTAAAGGTATCTGGGCGAGGCTGTCGCAGTCACGGATACTGATACAGAAATGTAAAGGTATCCAGGCGAGGCTTTCGCAGTCACGGACGCTGATGCAGAAATGTAAAGGTATCCGGGCGAGGCTAGCGCAATCATGGATCTTGATGAAGAAAATAAAGGTATCCGGGCGAGGCTATCGCAGTCACGGACAATGATGCAGAAATGTAAAGATATCCGGGCGAGGCTATCGTAGTCACGGATGCTGATGTAGAAATGTAAAGGTATTCAGGCGAGGCTATCGCAGTCACGGACGCTGATGCAGAAATGTAAAGGTATCCGGGCGAGGCTGTCGCAGTCACGGATACTGATACAGAAAAGTAAAGGATTCCGGGTGAGGCTATCGTAGGCACGGATGCTGATGTAGAAATGTAAAGGTATTCAGGCGAGGCTATCGCAGTCACGGACGCTGATGCAGAAATGTAAAGGTATCCGGGCGAGGTTGTCGCAGTCACGGATACTGATACAGAAAAGTCAAGGAATCCGGGCGAGGCTATCGCAGTCACGGACGCTGATGCAGAAATGTAAAGGAATCCGAGCGAGGCTATCGTAGTCACGGATACTGATACAGAAAAGTAAAGGAATCCGTGCGAGGCTATCGTAGTCACGGATACTGATACACAAAAGTAAAGGAATCCGGGCGAGGCTATCGTAGTCACGGATGCTGATGTAGAAATGTAAAGGTATTCAGTCGAGGCTATCGCAGTCACGGACGCTGATGCAGAAATGTAAAGGTATCCGGGCGAGGCTGTTGCAGTCACGGATACTGATACAGAAAAGTAAAGGAATCCGGGCGAGGCTATCGCAGTCACGGACGCTGATGCAGAAATGTAAAGGTATCCGGGCGAGGCTGTCGTAGTCACGGATACTGATACAGAAAAGTAAAGGTATCCAGGCGAGGCTGTCTCAGTCACGGATACTGATACAGAAAAGTAAAGGAATCCGGGCGAGGCTATCGCAGTCACGGACGCTGATGCAGAAAAGTAAAGGTATCCGGGCGAGCCTATCGCAGTCATGGACTCTGATGCAGAAATGTAAAGGAATCCGAGCGAGGCTATCGTAGTCACGGATACTGATACAGAAAAGTAAAGGAATCCGGGCGAGGCTATCGTAGTCACGGATGCTGATGTAGAAATGTAAAGGTATTCAGGCGAGGCTATCGCAGTCACGGACGCTGATGCAGAAACGTAAAGGTATCCGGGCGAGGCTGTCGCAGTCAGTGATACTGATACAGAAAAGTAATGGAATCCGGGTGAGGCTATCGCCGTCACGGACGCTGATGCAGAAATGTAAAGGTACTCAGGCGCGGCTATCGCAGTCACGGACGCTGATGCAGAAATGTAAAGGTACTCAGGCGCGGCTATCGCAGTCACGGACGCTGATGCAGAAATGTAAAGGTATCCGGGCGAGGCTAGCGCAATCACGGATCCTGATGAAGAAAATAAAGGTATTCGGGCGAGGCTATCGCAGTCACGTACGCTGATGCAGAAATGTAAAGGTATCTGGGCGAGGCTGTCGCAGTCACGGATACTGATACAGAAATGTAAAGGTATCCGGGCGAGGCTTTCGCAGTCACGGACGCTGATGCAGAAATGTAAAGGTATCCGAGCGAGGCTAGCGCAATCATGGATCTTGATGAAGAAAATAAAGGTATCCGGGCGAGGCTATCGCCGTCACGGACGCTGATGCAGAAATGTAAAGGTACTCAGGCGCGGCTATCGCAGTCACGTACGCTGATGCAGAAATGTAAAGGTATCTGGGCGAGGCTGTCGCAGTCACGGATACTGATACAGAAATGTAAAGGTATCCGGGCGAGGCTTTCGCAGTCACGGACAATGATGCAGAAATGTAAAGATATCCGGGCGAGGCTATCGTAGTCACGGATGCTGATGTAGAAATGTAAAGGTATCCGGGCAAGACTTTCGCAGTCACGGACGCTGATGCAGAAATGTAAAAGTATCCGGGCGAGGCTGTCGCAGTCACTGATGCTGATACAGAAATGTAAAGGTATCCGGGCAAGACTTTCGCAGTCACGGACGCTGATGCAGAAATGTAAAAGTATCCGGGCGAGGCTGTCGCAGTCACTGATACTGATACAGAAAGGTAAAGGAATCCGGGTGAGGCTATCGCCGTCACGGACGCTGATGCAGAAATGTAAAGGTACTCAGGCGCGGCTATCGCAGTCACGGACGCTGATGCAGAAATATAAAGGTATCCGGGCGAGGCTGTCGCAGTCACGGATACTGATACAGAAATGTAAAGGTATCCGGGCAAGACTTTCGCAGTCACGGACGCTGATGCAGAAATGTAAAAGTATCCGGGCGAGGCTGTCGCAGTCACTGATACTGATACAGAAAGGTAAAGGAATCCGGGTGAGGCTATCGCCGTCACGGACGCTGATGCAGAAATGTAAAGGTACTCAGGCGCGGTTATCGCAGTCACGGACGCTGATGCAGAAATGTAAAGGTATCCGGGCGAGGCTAGCGCAATCACGGATCCTGATGAAGAAAATAAAGGTATTCGGGCGAGGCTATCGCAGTCACGGACGCTGATGCAGAAATGTAAAGGTATCCGGGCGAGGCTATCGTAGTCACGGATGCTGATGTAGAAATGTAAAGGTATTCAGGCGAGGCTATCGCAGTCACGTACGCTGATGCAGAAATGTAAAGGAATCCGGGCGAGGCTATCGTAGTCACGGATACTGATACAGAAAAGTAAAGGAATCCGGGCGAGGCTATCGTAGGCACGGATGCTGATGTAGAAATGTAAAGGTATTCAGGCGAGGCTATCGCAGTCATGGACACTGATGCAGAAATGTAAAGGTATCCGGGCGAGGTTGTCGCAGTCACGGATACTGATACAGAAAAGTAAAGGAATCCGGGCGAGGCTATCGCAGTCACGGACGCTGATGCAGAAATGTAAAGGAATCCGAGCGAGGCTATCGTAGTCACGGATACTGATACAGAAAAGTAAAGGAATCCGGGCGAGGCTATCGTAGGCACGGATGCTGATGTAGAAATGCAAAGGTATTCAGGGCGAGGCTGTCGCAGTCACTGATAGTGATACAGAAAAGTAAAGGAACCCGGGTGAGGCTATCGCCGTCACGGACGCTGATGCAGAAATGTAAAGGTACTCAGGCGCGGCTATCGCAGTCACGGACGCTGATGCAGAAATGTAAAGGTATCCGGGCGAGGCTAGCGCAATCACGGATCCTGAGGAAGAAAATAAAGGTATTCGGGCGAGGCTATCGCAGTCACGGACGCTGATGCAGAAATGTAAAGGTATCCGGGCGAGGCTATCGTAGTCACGGATGCTGATGTAGAAATGTAAAGGTATTCAGGACAGGCTATCGCAGTCACGTACGCTGATGCAGAAATGTAAAGGTATCTGGGCGAGGCTGTCGCAGTCACGGATACTGATACAGAAATGTAAAGGTATCCGGGCGAGGCTTTGGCAGTCACGGACGCTGATGCAGAAATGTAAAGGTATCCGGGCGAGGCTAGCGCAATCATGGATCTTGATGAAGAAAATAAATGTATCCGGGCGAGGCTATCGCAGTCACGGACAATGATGCAGAAATGTAAAGATATCCGGGCGAGGCTATCGTAGTCACGGATGCTGATGTAGAAATGTAAAGGTATTCAGGCGAGGCTATCGCAGTCACGGACGCTGATGCAGAAATGTAAAGGTATTCAGGCGAGGCTATCGCAGTCACGGACGCTGATGCAGAAATGTAAAGGTATCCGGGCGAGGCTGTCGCAGTCACGGATACTGATACAGAAATGTAAAGGTATCCGGGCGAGGCTATCGTAGTCACGGATACTGATACAGAAAAGTAAAGGAATCCGGGCGAGGCTATCGTAGGCACGGATGCTGATGTAGAAATGTAAAGGTATTCAGGCGAGGCTATCGCAGTCACGGACGCTGATGCAGAAATGTAAAGGTATTCAGGCGAGGCTATCGCAGTCACGGACGCTGATGCAGAAAAGTAAAGGAATCCGGGAGAGGCTATCGCAGTCACGGACGCTGATGCAGAAATGTAAAGGAATCCGAGCGAGGCTATCGCAGTCACGGATACTGATACAGAAAAGTAAAGGAATCCGGGCGAGGCTATCTTAGTCACGGATACTGATACACAAAAGTAAAGGAATCCGGGCGAGGCTATCGTAGTCACGGATGCTGATGTTGAAATGTAAAGGTATTCAGTCGAGGCTATCGCAGTCACGGACGCTGATGCAGAAATGTAAAGGTATCCGGGCGAGGCTACCGCAATCACGGATCCTGATGAAGAAAATAAAGGTATTCGGGCGAGGCTATCGCAGTCACGTACGCTGATGCAGAAATGTAAAGGTATCTGGGCGAGGCTGTCGCAGTCACGGATACTGATACAGAAATGTAAAGGTATCCAGGCGAGGCTTTCGCAGTCATGGACGCTGATGCAGAAATGTAAAGGTATCCGGGCGAGGCTAGCGCAATCATGGATCTTGATGAAGAAAATAAAGGTATCCGGGCGAGGCTATCGCAGTCACGGACAATGATGCAGAAATGTAAAGATATCCGGGCGAGGCTATCGTAGTCACGGATGCTGATGTAGAAATGTAAAGGTATTCAGGCGAGGCTATCGCAGTCACGGACGCTGATGCAGAAATGTAAAGGTATCCGGGCGAGGCTGTCGCAGTCACGGATACTGATACAGAAATGTAAAGGTATCCGGGCAAGACTTTCGCAGTCACGGACGCTGATGCAGAAATGTAAAAGTATCCGGGCGAGGCTGTCGCAGTCACTGATACTGATACAGAAAAGTAAAGGAATCCGGGTGAGGCTATCGCCGTCACGGACGCTGATGCAGAAATGTAAAGGTACTCAGGCGCGGCTATCGCAGTCACGGACGCTGATGCAGAAATGTAAAGGTATCCGGGCGAGGCTAGCGCAATCACGGATCCTGATGAAGAAAATAAAGGTATTCGGGCGAGGCTATCGCAGTCACGGACGCTGATGCAGAAATGTAAAGGTATCCGGGCGAGGCTATCGTAGTCACGGATGCTGATGTAGAAATGTAAAGGTATTCAGGCGAGGCTATCGCAGTCACGTACGCTGATGCAGAAATGTCAAGGAATCCGGGCGAGGCTATCGTAGTCACGGATACTGATACAGAAAAGTAAAGGAATCCGGGCGAGGCAATCGTAGGCACGGATGCTGATGTAGAAATGTAAAGGTATTCAGGCGAGGCTATCGCAGTCATGGACACTGATGCAGAAATGTAAAGGTATCCGGGCGAGGTTGTCGCAGTCACGGATACTGATACAGAAAAGTAAAGGAATCCGGGCGAGGCTATCGCAGTCACGGACGCTGATGCAGAAATGTAAAGGAATCCGAGCGAGGCTATCGTAGTCACGGATACTGATACAGAAAAGTAAAGGAATCCGGGCGAGGCTATCGTAGGCACGGATGCTGATGTAGAAATGCAAAGGTATTCAGGGCGAGGCTGTCGCAGTCACTGATAGTGATACAGAAAAGTAAAGGAACCCGGGTGAGGCTATCGCCGTCACGGACGCTGATGCAGAAATGTAAAGGTACTCAGGCGCGGCTATCGCAGTCACGGACGCTGATGCAGAAATGTAAAGGTATCCGGGCGAGGCTAGCGCAATCACGGATCCTGAGGAAGAAAATAAAGGTATTCGGGCGAGGCTATCGCAGTCACGGACGCTGATGCAGAAATGTAAAGGTATCCGGGCGAGGCTATCGTAGTCACGGATGCTGATGTAGAAATGTAAAGGTATTCAGGACAGGCTATCGCAGTCACGTACGCTGATGCAGAAATGTAAAGGTATCTGGGCGAGGCTGTCGCAGTCACGGATACTGATACAGAAATGTAAAGGTATCCGGGCGAGGCTTTGGCAGTCACGGACGCTGATGCAGAAATGTAAAGGTATCCGGGCGAGGCTAGCGCAATCATGGATCTTGATGAAGAAAATAAATGTATCCGGGCGAGGCTATCGCAGTCACGGACAATGATGCAGAAATGTAAAGATATCCGGGCGAGGCTATCGTAGTCACGGATGCTGATGTAGAAATGTAAAGGTATTCAGGCGAGGCTATCGCAGTCACGGACGCTGATGCAGAAATGTAAAGGTATTCAGGCGAGGCTATCGCAGTCACGGACGCTGATGCAGAAATGTAAAGGTATCCGGGCGAGGCTGTCGCAGTCACGGATACTGATACAGAAATGTAAAGGTATCCGGGCGAGGCTATCGTAGTCACGGATACTGATACAGAAAAGTAAAGGAATCCGGGCGAGGCTATCGTAGGCACGGATGCTGATGTAGAAATGTAAAGGTATTCAGGCGAGGCTATCGCAGTCACGGACGCTGATGCAGAAATGTAAAGGTATTCAGGCGAGGCTATCGCAGTCACGGACGCTGATGCAGAAAAGTAAAGGAATCCGGGAGAGGCTATCGCAGTCACGGACGCTGATGCAGAAATGTAAAGGAATCCGAGCGAGGCTATCGCAGTCACGGATACTGATACAGAAAAGTAAAGGAATCCGGGCGAGGCTATCTTAGTCACGGATACTGATACACAAAAGTAAAGGAATCCGGGCGAGGCTATCGTAGTCACGGATGCTGATGTTGAAATGTAAAGGTATTCAGTCGAGGCTATCGCAGTCACGGACGCTGATGCAGAAATGTAAAGGTATCCGGGCGAGGCTACCGCAATCACGGATCCTGATGAAGAAAATAAAGGTATTCGGGCGAGGCTATCGCAGTCACGTACGCTGATGCAGAAATGTAAAGGTATCTGGGCGAGGCTGTCGCAGTCACGGATACTGATACAGAAATGTAAAGGTATCCAGGCGAGGCTTTCGCAGTCATGGACGCTGATGCAGAAATGTAAAGGTATCCGGGCGAGGCTAGCGCAATCATGGATCTTGATGAAGAAAATAAAGGTATCCGGGCGAGGCTATCGCAGTCACGGACAATGATGCAGAAATGTAAAGATATCCGGGCGAGGCTATCGTAGTCACGGATGCTGATGTAGAAATGTAAAGGTATTCAGGCGAGGCTATCGCAGTCACGGACGCTGATGCAGAAATGTAAAGGTATCCGGGCGAGGCTGTCGCAGTCACGGATACTGATACAGAAATGTAAAGGTATCCGGGCAAGACTTTCGCAGTCACGGACGCTGATGCAGAAATGTAAAAGTATCCGGGCGAGGCTGTCGCAGTCACTGATACTGATACAGAAAAGTAAAGGAATCCGGGTGAGGCTATCGCCGTCACGGACGCTGATGCAGAAATGTAAAGGTACTCAGGCGCGGCTATCGCAGTCACGGACGCTGATGCAGAAATGTAAAGGTATCCGGGCGAGGCTAGCGCAATCACGGATCCTGATGAAGAAAATAAAGGTATTCGGGCGAGGCTATCGCAGTCACGGACGCTGATGCAGAAATGTAAAGGTATCCGGGCGAGGCTATCGTAGTCACGGATGCTGATGTAGAAATGTAAAGGTATTCAGGCGAGGCTATCGCAGTCACGTACGCTGATGCAGAAATGTCAAGGAATCCGGGCGAGGCTATCGTAGTCACGGATACTGATACAGAAAAGTAAAGGAATCCGGGCGAGGCTATCGTAGGCACGGATGCTGATGTAGAAATGTAAAGGTATTCAGGCGAGGCTATCGCAGTCACGGACGCTGATGCAGAAATGTAAAGGTATCCGGGCGAGGTTGTCGCAGTCACGGATACTGATACAGAAAAGTAAAGGAATCCGGGCGAGGCTATCGCAGTCACGGACGCTGATGCAGAAAATGTAAAGGAATCCGAGCGAGGCTATCGTAGTCACGGATACTGATACAGAAAAGTAAAGGAATCCGGGCGAGGCTATCGTAGGCACGGATGCTGATGTAGAAATGTAAAGGTATTCAGGGCGAGGCTGTCGCAGTCACTGATAGTGATACAGAAAAGTAAAGGAACCCGGGTGAGGCTATCGCCGTCACGGACGCTGATGCAGAAATGTAAAGGTACTCAGGCGCGGCTATCGCAGTCACGGACGCTGATGCAGAAATGTAAAGGTATCCGGGCGAGGCTAGCGCAATCACGGATCCTGATGAAGAAAATAAAGGTATTCGGGCGAGGCTATCGCAGTCACGGACGCTGATGCAGAAATGTAAAGGTATCCGGGCGAGGCTATCGTAGTCACGGATGCTGATGTAGAAATGTAAAGGTATTCAGGACAGGCTATCGCAGTCACGCACGCTGATGCAGAAATGTAAAGGTATCTGGGCGAGGCTGTCGCAGTCACGGATACTGATACAGAAATGTAAAGGTATCCGGGCGAGGCTTTGGCAGTCACGGACGCTGATGCAGAAATGTAAAGGTATCCGGGCGAGGCTAGCGCAATCATGGATCTTGATGAAGAAAATAAAGGTATCCGGGCGAGGCTATCGCACTCACGGACAATGATGCAGAAATGTAAAGATATCCGGGCGAGGCTATCGTAGTCACGGATGCTGATGTAGAAATGTAAAGGTATTCAGGCGAGGCTATCGCAGTCACGGACGCTGATGCAGAAATGTAAAGGTATCCGGGCGAGGCTGTCGTAGTCACGGATACTGATACAGAAATGTAAAGGTATCCGGGCAAGACTTTCGCAGTCACGGACGCTGACGCAGAAATGTAAAAGTATCCGGGCGAGGCTGTCGCAGCCACTGATACTGATACAGAAAAGTAAAGGAATCCGGGTGAGGCTATCGCCGTCACGGACGCTGATGCAGAAATGTAACGGTACTCAGGCGCGGCTATCGCAGTCACGGACGCTGATGCAGAAATGTAAAGGTATCCGGGCGAGGCTAGCGCAATCACGGATACTGATGAAGAAAATAAAGGTATTCGGGCGAGGCTATCGCAGTCACGGACGCTGATGCAGAAATGTAAAGGTATCCGGGCGAGGCTATCGTAGTCACGGATGCTGATGTAAAATTGTAAAGGTATTCAGGCGAGGCTATCGCAGTCACGTACGCTGATGCAGAAATGTAAAGGAATCCGGGCGAGGCTATCGTAGTCACGGATACTGATACAGAAAAGTAAAGGAATCCGGGCGACGCTATCGTAGGCACGGATGCTGATGTAGAAATGTAAAGGTATTCAGGCGAGGCTATCGCAGTCACGGACGCTGATGCAGAAATGTAAAAGTATCCGGGCGAGGTTGTCGCAGTCACGGATACAGATACAGAAAAGTAAAGGAATCCGGGAGAGGCTATCGCAGTCACGGACGCTGATGCAGAAATGTAAAGGAATCCGAGCGAGGCTATCGTAGTCACGGATACTGATACAGAAAAGTAAAGGAATCCGGGCGAGGCTATCGTAGTCACGGATACTGATACACAAAAGTAAAGGAATCCGGGCGAGGCTATCGTAGTCACGGATGCTGATGTAGAAATGTAAAGGTATTCAGTCGAGGCTATCGCAGTCACGGACGCTGATGCAGAAATGTAAAGGTATCCGGGCGAGGCTACCGCAATCACGGATCCTGATGAAGAAAATAAAGGTATTCGGGCGAGGCTATCGCAGTCACGTACGCTGATGCAGAAATGTAAAGGTATCTGGGCGAGGCTGTCGCAGTCACGGATACTGATACAGAAATGTAAAGGTATCCAGGCGAGGCTTTCGCAGTCACGGACGCTGATGCAGAAATGTAAAGGTATCCGGGCGAGGCTGTCGCAGTCACGGATACTGATACAGAAAAGTAAAGGAATCCGGGTGAGGCTATCGTAGGCACGGATGCTGATGTAGAAATGTAAAGGTATTCAGGCGAGGCTATCGCAGTCACGGACGCTGATGCAGAAATGTAAAGGTATCCGGGCGAGGTTGTCGCAGTCACGGATACTGATACAGAAAAGTAAAGGAATCCGGGCGAGGCTATCGTAGTCACGGATACTGATACACAAAAGTAAAGGAATCCGGGCGAGGCTATCGTAGTCACGGATGCTGATGTAGAAATGTAAAGGTATTCAGTCGAGGCTATCGCAGTCACGGACGCTGATGCAGAAATGTAAAGGTATCCGGGCGAGGCTGTTGCAGTCACGGATACTGATACAGAAAAGTAAAGGAATCCGGGCGAGGCTATCGCAGTCACGGACGCTGATGCAGAAATGTAAAGGTATCCGGGCGAGGCTGTCGTAGTCACGGATACTGATACAGAAAAGTAAAGGTATCTAGGCGAGGCTGTCTCAGTCACGGATACTGATACAGAAAAGTAAAGTAATCCGGGCGAGGCTATCGCAGTCACGGAAGCTGATGCAGAAAAGTAAAGGTATCCGGGCGAGCCTATCGCAGTCATGGACTCTGATGCAGAAATGTAAAGGAATCCGAGCGAGGCTATCGTAGTCACGGATACTGATACAGAAAAGTAAAGGAATCCGGGCGAGGCTATCGTAGTCACGGATGCTGATGTAGAAATGTAAAGGTATTCAGGCGAGGCTATCGCAGTCACGGACGCTGATGCAGAAACGTAAAGGTATCCGGGCGAGGCTGTCGCAGTCACTGATACTGATACAGAAAAGTAAAGGAATCCGGGTGAGGCTATCGCCGTCACGGACGCTGATGCAGAAATGTAAAGGTACTCAGGCGCGGCTATCGCAGTCACGGACGCTGATGCAGAAATGTAAAGGTACTCAGGCGCGGCTATCGCAGTCACGGACGCTGATGCAGAAATGTAAAGGTATCCGGGCGAGGCAAGCGCAATCACGGATCCTGATGAAGAAAATAAAGGTATTCGGGCGAGGCTATCGCAGTCACGTACGCTGATGCAGAAATGTAAAGGTATCTGGGCGAGGCTGTCGCAGTCACGGATACTGATACAGAAATGTAAAGGTATCCGGGCGAGGCTTTCGCAGTCACGGACGCTGATGCAGAAATGTAAAGGTATCCGAGCGAGGCTAGCGCAATCATGGATCTTGATGAAGAAAATAAAGGTATCCGGGCGAGGCTATCGCCGTCACGGACGCTGATGCAGAAATGTAAAGGTACTCAGGCGCGGCTATCGCAGTCACGTACGCTGATGCAGAAATGTAAAGGTATCTGGACGAGGCTGTCGCAGTCACGGATACTGATACAGAAATGTAAAGGTATCCGGGCGAGGCTTTCGCAGTCACGGACAATGATGCAGAAATGTAAAGATATCCGGGCGAGGCTATCGTAGTCACGGATGCTGATGTAGAAATGTAAAGGTATCCGGGCAAGACTTTCGCAGTCACGGACGCTGATGCAGAAATGTAAAAGTATCCGGGCGAGGCTGTCGCAGTCACTGATACTGATACAGAAAGGTAAAGGAATCCGGGTGAGGCTATCGCCGTCACGGACGCTGATGCAGAAATGTAAAGGTACTCAGGCGCGGCAATCGCAGTCACGGACGCTGATGCAGAAATGTAAAGGTATCCGGGCGAGGCTGTCGCAGTCACGGATACTGATACACAAATGTAAAGGTATCCGGGCAAGACTTTCGCAGTCACGGACGCTGATGCAGAAATGTAAAAGTATCCGGGCGAGGCTGTCGCAGTCACTGATACTGATACAGAAAGGTAAAGGAATCCGGGTGAGGCTATCGCCGTTACGGACGCTGATGCAGAAATGTAAAGGTACTCAGGCGCGGCTATCGCAGTCACGGACGCTGATGCAGAAATGTAAAGGTATCCGGGCGAGGCTAGCGCAATCACGGATCCTGATGAAGAAAATAAAGGTATTCGGGCGAGGCTATCGCAGTCACGGACGCTGATGCAGAAATGTAAAGGTATCCGGGCGAGGCTATCGTAGTCACGGATGCTGATACAGAAATGTAAAGGTATCCGGGCAAGACTTTCGCAGTCACGGACGCTGACGCAGAAATGTAAAAGTATCCGGGCGAGGCTGTCGTAGCCACTGATACTGATACAGAAAAGTAAAGGAATCCGGGTGAGGCTATCGCCGTCACGGACGCTGATGCAGAAATGTAACGGTACTCAGGCGCGGCTATCGCAGTCACGGACGCTGATGCAGAAATGTAAAGGTATCCGGGCGAGGCTAGCGCAATCACGGATCCTGATGAAGATAATAAAGGTATTCGGGCGAGGCTATCGCAGTCACGGACGCTGATGCAGAAATGTAAAGGTATCCGGGCGAGGCTATCGTAGTCACGGATGCTGATGTAGAAATGTAAAGGTATTCAGGCGAGGCTATCGCAGTCACGTACGCTGATGCAGAAATGTAAAGGAATCCGGGCGAGGCTATCGTAGTCACGGATACTGATACAGAAAAGTAAAGAAATCCGGGCGAGGCTATCGTAGGCACGGATGCTGATGTAGAAATGTAAAGGTATTCAGGCGAGGCTATCGCAGTCATGGACACTGATGCAGAAATGTAAAGGTATCCGGGCGAGGTTGTCGGAGTCACGGATACTGATACAGAAAAGTAAAGGAATCCGGGCGAGGCTATCGCAGTCACGGACGCTGATGCAGAAATGTAAAGGAATCCGAGCGAGGCTATCGTAGTCACGGATACTGATACAGAAAAGTAAAGGAATCCGGGCGAGGCTATCGTAGGCACGGATGCTGATGTAGAAATGTAAAGGTATTCATGGCGAGGCTGTCGCAGTCACTGATAGTGATACAGAAAAGTAAAGGAACCCGGGTGAGGCTATCGCCGTCACGGACGCTGATGCAGAAATGTAAAGGTACTCAGGCGCGGCTATCGCAGTCACGGACGCTGATGCAGAAATGTAAAGGTATCCGGGCGAGGCTAGCGCAATCACGGATCCTGAGGAAGAAAATAAAGGTATTCGGGCGAGGCTATCGCAGTCACGGACGCTGATGCAGAAATGTAAAGGTATCCGGGCGAGGCTATCGTAGTCACGGATGCTGATGTAGAAATGTAAAGGTATTCAGGACAAGCTATCGCAGTCACGTACGCTGATGCAGAAATGTAAAGGTATCTGGGCGAGGCTGTCGCAGTCACGGATACTGATACAGAAATGTAAAGGTATCCGGGCGAGGCTTTGGCAGTCACGGACGCTGATGCAGAAATGTAAAGGTATCCGGGCGAGGCTGTCGCAGTCACGGATACTGATACAGAAAAGTAAAGGAATCCGGGTGAGGCTATCGTAGGCACGGATGCTGATGTAGAAATGTAAAGGTATTCAGGCGAGGCTATCGCAGTCACGGACGCTGATGCAGAAATGTAAAGGTATCCGGGCGAGGTTGTCGCAGTCACGGATACTGATACAGAAAAGTAAAGGAATCCGGGCGAGGCTATCGTAGTCACGGATACTGATACACAAAAGTAAAGGAATCCGGGCGAGGCTATCGTAGTCACGGATGCTGATGTAGAAATGTAAAGGTATTCAGTCGAGGCTATCGCAGTCACGGACGCTGATGCAGAAATGTAAAGGTATCCGGGCGAGGCTGTTGCAGTCACGGATACTGATACAGAAAAGTAAAGGAATCCGGGCGAGGCTATCGCAGTCACGGACGCTGATGCAGAAATGTAAAGGTATCCGGGCGAGGCTGTCGTAGTCACGGATACTGATACAGAAAAGTAAAGGTATCTAGGCGAGGCTGTCTCAGTCACGGATACTGATACAGAAAAGTAAAGTAATCCGGGCGAGGCTATCGCAGTCACGGAAGCTGATGCAGAAAAGTAAAGGTATCCGGGCGAGCCTATCGCAGTCATGGACTCTGATGCAGAAATGTAAAGGAATCCGAGCGAGGCTATCGTAGTCACGGATACTGATACAGAAAAGTAAAGGAATCCGGGCGAGGCTATCGTAGTCACGGATGCTGATGTAGAAATGTAAAGGTATTCAGGCGAGGCTATCGCAGTCACGGACGCTGATGCAGAAACGTAAAGGTATCCGGGCGAGGCTGTCGCAGTCACTGATACTGATACAGAAAAGTAAAGGAATCCGGGTGAGGCTATCGCCGTCACGGACGCTGATGCAGAAATGTAAAGGTACTCAGGCGCGGCTATCGCAGTCACGGACGCTGATGCAGAAATGTAAAGGTACTCAGGCGCGGCTATCGCAGTCACGGACGCTGATGCAGAAATGTAAAGGTATCCGGGCGAGGCAAGCGCAATCACGGATCCTGATGAAGAAAATAAAGGTATTCGGGCGAGGCTATCGCAGTCACGTACGCTGATGCAGAAATGTAAAGGTATCTGGGCGAGGCTGTCGCAGTCACGGATACTGATACAGAAATGTAAAGGTATCCGGGCGAGGCTTTCGCAGTCACGGACGCTGATGCAGAAATGTAAAGGTATCCGAGCGAGGCTAGCGCAATCATGGATCTTGATGAAGAAAATAAAGGTATCCGGGCGAGGCTATCGCCGTCACGGACGCTGATGCAGAAATGTAAAGGTACTCAGGCGCGGCTATCGCAGTCACGTACGCTGATGCAGAAATGTAAAGGTATCTGGACGAGGCTGTCGCAGTCACGGATACTGATACAGAAATGTAAAGGTATCCGGGCGAGGCTTTCGCAGTCACGGACAATGATGCAGAAATGTAAAGATATCCGGGCGAGGCTATCGTAGTCACGGATGCTGATGTAGAAATGTAAAGGTATCCGGGCAAGACTTTCGCAGTCACGGACGCTGATGCAGAAATGTAAAAGTATCCGGGCGAGGCTGTCGCAGTCACTGATACTGATACAGAAAGGTAAAGGAATCCGGGTGAGGCTATCGCCGTCACGGACGCTGATGCAGAAATGTAAAGGTACTCAGGCGCGGCAATCGCAGTCACGGACGCTGATGCAGAAATGTAAAGGTATCCGGGCGAGGCTGTCGCAGTCACGGATACTGATACACAAATGTAAAGGTATCCGGGCAAGACTTTCGCAGTCACGGACGCTGATGCAGAAATGTAAAAGTATCCGGGCGAGGCTGTCGCAGTCACTGATACTGATACAGAAAGGTAAAGGAATCCGGGTGAGGCTATCGCCGTTACGGACGCTGATGCAGAAATGTAAAGGTACTCAGGCGCGGCTATCGCAGTCACGGACGCTGATGCAGAAATGTAAAGGTATCCGGGCGAGGCTAGCGCAATCACGGATCCTGATGAAGAAAATAAAGGTATTCGGGCGAGGCTATCGCAGTCACGGACGCTGATGCAGAAATGTAAAGGTATCCGGGCGAGGCTATCGTAGTCACGGATGCTGATACAGAAATGTAAAGGTATCCGGGCAAGACTTTCGCAGTCACGGACGCTGACGCAGAAATGTAAAAGTATCCGGGCGAGGCTGTCGTAGCCACTGATACTGATACAGAAAAGTAAAGGAATCCGGGTGAGGCTATCGCCGTCACGGACGCTGATGCAGAAATGTAACGGTACTCAGGCGCGGCTATCGCAGTCACGGACGCTGATGCAGAAATGTAAAGGTATCCGGGCGAGGCTAGCGCAATCACGGATCCTGATGAAGATAATAAAGGTATTCGGGCGAGGCTATCGCAGTCACGGACGCTGATGCAGAAATGTAAAGGTATCCGGGCGAGGCTATCGTAGTCACGGATGCTGATGTAGAAATGTAAAGGTATTCAGGCGAGGCTATCGCAGTCACGTACGCTGATGCAGAAATGTAAAGGAATCCGGGCGAGGCTATCGTAGTCACGGATACTGATACAGAAAAGTAAAGAAATCCGGGCGAGGCTATCGTAGGCACGGATGCTGATGTAGAAATGTAAAGGTATTCAGGCGAGGCTATCGCAGTCATGGACACTGATGCAGAAATGTAAAGGTATCCGGGCGAGGTTGTCGGAGTCACGGATACTGATACAGAAAAGTAAAGGAATCCGGGCGAGGCTATCGCAGTCACGGACGCTGATGCAGAAATGTAAAGGAATCCGAGCGAGGCTATCGTAGTCACGGATACTGATACAGAAAAGTAAAGGAATCCGGGCGAGGCTATCGTAGGCACGGATGCTGATGTAGAAATGTAAAGGTATTCATGGCGAGGCTGTCGCAGTCACTGATAGTGATACAGAAAAGTAAAGGAACCCGGGTGAGGCTATCGCCGTCACGGACGCTGATGCAGAAATGTAAAGGTACTCAGGCGCGGCTATCGCAGTCACGGACGCTGATGCAGAAATGTAAAGGTATCCGGGCGAGGCTAGCGCAATCACGGATCCTGAGGAAGAAAATAAAGGTATTCGGGCGAGGCTATCGCAGTCACGGACGCTGATGCAGAAATGTAAAGGTATCCGGGCGAGGCTATCGTAGTCACGGATGCTGATGTAGAAATGTAAAGGTATTCAGGACAAGCTATCGCAGTCACGTACGCTGATGCAGAAATGTAAAGGTATCTGGGCGAGGCTGTCGCAGTCACGGATACTGATACAGAAATGTAAAGGTATCCGGGCGAGGCTTTGGCAGTCACGGACGCTGATGCAGAAATGTAAAGGTATCCGGGCGAGGCTGTCGCAGTCACGGATACTGATACAGAAAAGTAAAGGAATCCGGGTGAGGCTATCGTAGGCACGGATGCTGATGTAGAAATGTAAAGGTATTCAGGCGAGGCTATCGCAGTCACGGACGCTGATGCAGAAATGTAAAGGTATCCGGGCGAGGTTGTCGCAGTCACGGATACTGATACAGAAAAGTAAAGGAATCCGGGCGAGGCTATCGTAGTCACGGATACTGATACACAAAAGTAAAGGAATCCGGGCGAGGCTATCGTAGTCACGGATGCTGATGTAGAAATGTAAAGGTATTCAGTCGAGGCTATCGCAGTCACGGACGCTGATGCAGAAATGTAAAGGTATCCGGGCGAGGCTGTTGCAGTCACGGATACTGATACAGAAAAGTAAAGGAATCCGGGCGAGGCTATCGCAGTCACGGACGCTGATGCAGAAATGTAAAGGTATCCGGGCGAGGCTGTCGTAGTCACGGATACTGATACAGAAAAGTAAAGGTATCTAGGCGAGGCTGTCTCAGTCACGGATACTGATACAGAAAAGTAAAGTAATCCGGGCGAGGCTATCGCAGTCACGGAAGCTGATGCAGAAAAGTAAAGGTATCCGGGCGAGCCTATCGCAGTCATGGACTCTGATGCAGAAATGTAAAGGAATCCGAGCGAGGCTATCGTAGTCACGGATACTGATACAGAAAAGTAAAGGAATCCGGGCGAGGCTATCGTAGTCACGGATGCTGATGTAGAAATGTAAAGGTATTCAGGCGAGGCTATCGCAGTCACGGACGCTGATGCAGAAACGTAAAGGTATCCGGGCGAGGCTGTCGCAGTCACTGATACTGATACAGAAAAGTAAAGGAATCCGGGTGAGGCTATCGCCGTCACGGACGCTGATGCAGAAATGTAAAGGTACTCAGGCGCGGCTATCGCAGTCACGGACGCTGATGCAGAAATGTAAAGGTACTCAGGCGCGGCTATCGCAGTCACGGACGCTGATGCAGAAATGTAAAGGTATCCGGGCGAGGCAAGCGCAATCACGGATCCTGATGAAGAAAATAAAGGTATTCGGGCGAGGCTATCGCAGTCACGTACGCTGATGCAGAAATGTAAAGGTATCTGGGCGAGGCTGTCGCAGTCACGGATACTGATACAGAAATGTAAAGGTATCCGGGCGAGGCTTTCGCAGTCACGGACGCTGATGCAGAAATGTAAAGGTATCCGAGCGAGGCTAGCGCAATCATGGATCTTGATGAAGAAAATAAAGGTATCCGGGCGAGGCTATCGCCGTCACGGACGCTGATGCAGAAATGTAAAGGTACTCAGGCGCGGCTATCGCAGTCACGTACGCTGATGCAGAAATGTAAAGGTATCTGGACGAGGCTGTCGCAGTCACGGATACTGATACAGAAATGTAAAGGTATCCGGGCGAGGCTTTCGCAGTCACGGACAATGATGCAGAAATGTAAAGATATCCGGGCGAGGCTATCGTAGTCACGGATGCTGATGTAGAAATGTAAAGGTATCCGGGCAAGACTTTCGCAGTCACGGACGCTGATGCAGAAATGTAAAAGTATCCGGGCGAGGCTGTCGCAGTCACTGATACTGATACAGAAAGGTAAAGGAATCCGGGTGAGGCTATCGCCGTCACGGACGCTGATGCAGAAATGTAAAGGTACTCAGGCGCGGCAATCGCAGTCACGGACGCTGATGCAGAAATGTAAAGGTATCCGGGCGAGGCTGTCGCAGTCACGGATACTGATACACAAATGTAAAGGTATCCGGGCAAGACTTTCGCAGTCACGGACGCTGATGCAGAAATGTAAAAGTATCCGGGCGAGGCTGTCGCAGTCACTGATACTGATACAGAAAGGTAAAGGAATCCGGGTGAGGCTATCGCCGTTACGGACGCTGATGCAGAAATGTAAAGGTACTCAGGCGCGGCTATCGCAGTCACGGACGCTGATGCAGAAATGTAAAGGTATCCGGGCGAGGCTAGCGCAATCACGGATCCTGATGAAGAAAATAAAGGTATTCGGGCGAGGCTATCGCAGTCACGGACGCTGATGCAGAAATGTAAAGGTATCCGGGCGAGGCTATCGTAGTCACGGATGCTGATACAGAAATGTAAAGGTATCCGGGCAAGACTTTCGCAGTCACGGACGCTGACGCAGAAATGTAAAAGTATCCGGGCGAGGCTGTCGTAGCCACTGATACTGATACAGAAAAGTAAAGGAATCCGGGTGAGGCTATCGCCGTCACGGACGCTGATGCAGAAATGTAACGGTACTCAGGCGCGGCTATCGCAGTCACGGACGCTGATGCAGAAATGTAAAGGTATCCGGGCGAGGCTAGCGCAATCACGGATCCTGATGAAGATAATAAAGGTATTCGGGCGAGGCTATCGCAGTCACGGACGCTGATGCAGAAATGTAAAGGTATCCGGGCGAGGCTATCGTAGTCACGGATGCTGATGTAGAAATGTAAAGGTATTCAGGCGAGGCTATCGCAGTCACGTACGCTGATGCAGAAATGTAAAGGAATCCGGGCGAGGCTATCGTAGTCACGGATACTGATACAGAAAAGTAAAGAAATCCGGGCGAGGCTATCGTAGGCACGGATGCTGATGTAGAAATGTAAAGGTATTCAGGCGAGGCTATCGCAGTCATGGACACTGATGCAGAAATGTAAAGGTATCCGGGCGAGGTTGTCGGAGTCACGGATACTGATACAGAAAAGTAAAGGAATCCGGGCGAGGCTATCGCAGTCACGGACGCTGATGCAGAAATGTAAAGGAATCCGAGCGAGGCTATCGTAGTCACGGATACTGATACAGAAAAGTAAAGGAATCCGGGCGAGGCTATCGTAGGCACGGATGCTGATGTAGAAATGTAAAGGTATTCATGGCGAGGCTGTCGCAGTCACTGATAGTGATACAGAAAAGTAAAGGAACCCGGGTGAGGCTATCGCCGTCACGGACGCTGATGCAGAAATGTAAAGGTACTCAGGCGCGGCTATCGCAGTCACGGACGCTGATGCAGAAATGTAAAGGTATCCGGGCGAGGCTAGCGCAATCACGGATCCTGAGGAAGAAAATAAAGGTATTCGGGCGAGGCTATCGCAGTCACGGACGCTGATGCAGAAATGTAAAGGTATCCGGGCGAGGCTATCGTAGTCACGGATGCTGATGTAGAAATGTAAAGGTATTCAGGACAAGCTATCGCAGTCACGTACGCTGATGCAGAAATGTAAAGGTATCTGGGCGAGGCTGTCGCAGTCACGGATACTGATACAGAAATGTAAAGGTATCCGGGCGAGGCTTTGGCAGTCACGGACGCTGATGCAGAAATGTAAAGGTATCCGGGCGAGGCTAGCGCAATCATGGATCTTGATGAAGAAAATAAATGTATCCGGGCGAGGCTATCGCAGTCACGGACAATGATGCAGAAATGTAAAGATATCCGGGCGAGGCTATCGTAGTCACGGATGCTGATGTAGAAATGTAAAGGTATTCAGGCGAGGCTATCGCAGTCACGGACGCTGATGCAGAAATGTAAAGGTATCCGGGCGAGGCTGTCGCAGTCACGGATACTGATACAGAAATGTAAAGGTATCCGGGCGAGGCTATCGTAGTCACGGATACTGATACAGAAAAGTAAAGGAATCCGGGCGAGGCTATCGTAGGCACGGATGCTGATGTAGAAATGTAAAGGTATTCAGGCGAGGCTATCGTAGTCACGGACGCTGATGCAGAAATGTAAAGGTATTCAGGCGAGGCTATCGCAGTCACGGACGCTGATGCAGAAAAGTAAAGGAATCCGGGAGAGGCTATCGCAGTCACGGACGCTGATGCAGAAATGTAAAGGAATCCGAGCGAGGCTATCGCAGTCACGGATACTGATACAGAAAAGTAAAGGAATCCGGGCGAGGCTATCTTAGTCACGGATACTGATACACAAAAGTAAAGGAATCCGGGCGAGGCTATCGTAGTCACGGATGCTGATGTTGAAATGTAAAGGTATTCAGTCGAGGCTATCGCAGTCACGGACGCTGATGCAGAAATGTAAAGGTATCCGGGCGAGGCTACCGCAATCACGGATCCTGATGAAGAAAATAAAGGTATTCGGGCGAGGCTATCGCAGTCACGTACGCTGATGCAGAAATGTAAAGGTATCTGGGCGAGGCTGTCGCAGTCACGGATACTGATACAGAAATGTAAAGGTATCCAGGCGAGGCTTTCGCAGTCACGGACGCTGATGCAGAAATGTAAAGGTATCCGGGCGAGGCTAGCGCAATCATGGATCTTGATGAAGAAAATAAAGGTATCCGGGCGAGGCTATCGCAGTCACGGACAATGATGCAGAAATGTAAAGATATCCGGGCGAGGCTATCGTAGTCACGGATGCTGATGTAGAAATGTAAAGGTATTCAGGCGAGGCTATCGCAGTCACGGACGCTGATGCAGAAATGTAAAGGTATCCGGGCGAGGCTGTCGCAGTCACGGATACTGATACAGAAATGTAAAGGTATCCGGGCAAGACTTTCGCAGTCACGGACGCTGATGCAGAAATGTAAAAGTATCCGGGCGAGGCTGTCGCAGTCACTGATACTGATACAGAAAAGTAAAGGAATCCGGGTGAGGCTATCGCCGTCACGGACGCTGATGCAGAAATGTAAAGGTACTCAGGCGCGGCTATCGCAGTCACGGACGCTGATGCAGAAATGTAAAGGTATCCGGGCGAGGCTAGCGCAATCACGGATCCTGATGAAGAAAATAAAGGTATTCGGGCGAGGCTATCGCAGTCACGGACGCTGATGCAGAAATGTAAATGTATCCGGGCGAGGCTATCGTAGTCACGGATGCTGATGTAGAAATGTAAAGGTATTCAGGCGAGGCTATCGCAGTCACGTACGCTGATGCAGAAATGTCAAGGAATCCGGGCGAGGCTATCGTAGTCACGGATACTGATACAGAAAAGTAAAGGAATCCGGGCGAGGCTATCGTAGGCACGGATGCTGATGTAGAAATGTAAAGGTATTCAGGCGAGGCTATCGCAGTCACGGACGCTGATGCAGAAATGTAAAGGTATCCGGGCGAGGTTGTCGCAGTCACGGATACTGATACAGAAAAGTAAAGGAATCCGGGCGAGGCTATCGCAGTCACGGACGCTGATGCAGAAATGTAAAGGAATCCGAGCGAGGCTATCGTAGTCACGGATACTGATACAGAAAAGTAAAGGAATCCGGGCGAGGCTATCGTAGGCACGGATGCTGATGTAGAAATGTAAAGGTATTCAGGCGAGGCTATCGCAGTCACGGACGCTGATGCAGAAATGTAAAGATATCCGGGCGAGGCTGTCGCAGTCACTGATAGTGATACAGAAAAGTAAAGGAACCCGGGTGAGGCTATCGCCGTCACGGACGCTGATGTAGAAATGTAAAGGTACTCAGGCGCGGCTATCGCAGTCACGGACGCTGATGCAGAAATGTAAAGGTATCCGGGCGAGGTTGTCGCAGTCACGGATACTGATACAGAAAAGTCAAGGAATCCGGGCGAGGCTATCGCAGTCACGGACGCTGATGCAGAAATGTAAAGGTATCCGGGCGAGGCTAGCGCAATCATGGATCTTGATGAAGAAAATAAAGGTATCCGGGCGAGGCTATCGCAGTCACGGACAATGATGCAGAAATGTAAAGATATCCGGGCGAGGCTATCGTAGTCACGGATGCTGATGTAGAAATGTAAAGGTATTCAGGCGAGGCTATCGCAGTCACGGACGCTGATGCAGAAATGTAAAGGTATCCGGGCGAGGCTGTCGCAGTCACGGATACTGATACAGAAATGTAAAGGTATCCGGGCAAGACTTTCGCAGTCACGGACGCTGATGCAGAAATGTAAAAGTATCCGGGCGAGGCTGTCGCAGTCACTGATACTGATACAGAAAAGTAAAGGAATCCGGGTGAGGCTATCGCCGTCACGGACGCTGATGCAGAAATGTAAAGGTACTCAGGCGCGGCTATCGCAGTCACGGACGCTGATGCAGAAATGTAAAGGTATCCGGGCGAGGCTAGCGCAATCACGGATCCTGATGAAGAAAATAAAGGTATTCGGGCGAGGCTATCGCAGTCACGGACGCTGATGCAGAAATGTAAAGGTATCCGGGCGAGGCTATCGTAGTCACGGATGCTGATGTAGAAATGTAAAGGTATTCAGGCGAGGCTATCGCAGTCACGTACGCTGATGCAGAAATGTAAAGGAATCCTGGCGAGGCTATCGTAGTCACGGATACTGATACAGAAAAGTAAAGGAATCCGGGTGAGGCTATCGTAGGCACGGATGCTAATGTAGAAATGTAAAGGTATTCAGGCGAGGCTATCGCAGTCACGGACGCTGATGCAGAAATGTAAAGGTATCCGGGCGAGGTTGTCGCAGTCACGGATACTGATACAGAAAAGTCAAGGAATCCGGGCGAGGCTATCGCAGTCACGGACGCTGATGCAGAAATGTAAAGGAATCCGAGCGAGGCTATCGTAGTCACGGATACTGATACAGAAAAGTAAAGGAATCCGGGCGAGGCTATCGTAGTCACGGATGCTGATGCAGAAAAGTAAAGGAATCCGGGCGAGGCTATCGTAGTCACGGATGCTGATGTAGAAATGTAAAGGTATTCAGTCGAGGCTATCGCAGTCACGGACGCTGATGCAGAAATGTAAAGGTATCCGGGCGAGGCTGTTGCAGTCACGGATACTGATACAGAAAAGTAAAGGAATCCGGGCGAGGCTATCGCAGTCACGGACGCTGATGCAGAAATGTAAAGGTATCCGGGCGAGGCTGTCGTAGTCACGGATACTGATACAGAAAAGTAAAGGTATCCAGGCGAGGCTGTCTCAGTCACGGATACTGATACAGAAAAGGAATCCGGGCGAGGCTATCGCAGTCACGGATGCTGATGCAGAAAAGTAAAGGTATCCGGGCGAGCCTATCGCAGTCATGGACTCTGATGCAGAAATGTAAAGGAATCCGAGCGAGGCTATCGTAGTCACGGATACTGATACAGAAAAGTTAAGGAATCCGGGCGAGGCTATCGTAGTCACGGATGCTGATGTAGAAATGTAAAGGTATTCAGGCGAGGCTATCGCAGTCACGGACGCTGATGCAGAAACGTAAAGGTATCCGGGCGAGGCTGTCGCAGTCACTGATACTGATACAGAAAAGTAAAGGAATCCAGGTGAGGCTATCGCCGTCACGGACGCTGATGCAGAAATGTAAAGGTACTCAGGCGCGGCTATCGCAGTCACGGACGCTGATGCAGAAATGTAAAGGTATCCGGGCGAGGCTAGCGCAATCACGGATCCTGATGAAGAAATTAAAGGTATGCGGGCGAGGCTATCGCAGTCACGTACGCTGATGCAGAAATGTAAAGGTATCTGGGCGAGGCTGTCGCAGTCACGGATACTGATACAGAAATGTAAAGGTATCCGGGCAAGACTTTCGCAGTCACGGACGCTGATGCAGAAATATAAAAGTATCCGGGCGAGGCTGTCGCAGTCACTGATACTGATACAGAAAGGTAAAGGAATCCGGGTGAGGCTATCACCGTCACGGACGCTGATGCAGAAATGTAAAGGTACTCAGGCGCGGCAATCGCAGTCATGGACGCTGATGCAGAAATGTAAAGGTATCCGGGCGAGGCTAGCGCAATCACGGATCCTGATGAAGAAAATAAAGGTATTCGGGCGAGGCTATCGCAGTCACGGACGCTGATGCAGAAATGTAAAGGTATCCGGGCGAGGCTATCGTAGTCACGGATGCTGATGTAGAAATGTAAAGGTATTCAGGCGAGGCTATCGCAGTCACGTACGCTGATGCAGAAATGTAAAGGAATCCGGGCGAGGCTATCGTAGTCACGGATACTGATACAGAAAAGTAAAGGAATCCGGGCGAGGCTATCGTAGGCACGGATGCTGATGTAGAAATGTAAAGGTATTCAGGCGAGGCTATCGCAGTCATGGACACTGATGCAGAAATGTAAAGGTATCCGGGCGAGGTTGTCGCAGTCACGGATACTGATACAGAAAAGTAAAGGAATCCGGGCGAGGCTATCGCAGTCACGGACGCTGATGCAGAAATGTAAAGGAATCCGAGCGAGGCTATCGTAGTCACGGATACTGATACAGAAAAGTAAAGGAATCCGGGCGAGGCTATCGTAGGCACGGATGCTGATGTAGAAATGTAAAGGTATTCAGGGCGAGGCTGTCGCAGTCACTGATAGTGATACAGAAAAGTAAAGGAACCCGGGTGAGGCTATCGCCGTCACGGACGCTGATGCAGAAATGTAAAGGTACTCAGGCGCGGCTATCGCAGTCACGGACGCTGATGCAGAAATGTAAAGGTATCCGGGCGAGGCTAGCGCAATCACGGATCCTGATGAAGAAAATAAAGGTATTCGGGCGAGGCTATCGCAGTCACGGACGCTGATGCAGAAATGTAAAGGTATCCGGGCGAGGCTATCGTAGTCACGGATGCTGATGTAGAAATGTAAAGGTATTCAGGACAGGCTATCGCAGTCACGTACGCTGATGCAGAAATGTAAAGGTATCTGGGCGAGGCTGTCGCAGTCACGGATACTGATACAGAAATGTAAAGGTATCCGGGCGAGGCTTTGGCAGTCACGGACGCTGATGCAGAAATGTAAAGGTATCCGGGCGAGGCTAGCGCAATCATGGATCTTGATGAAGAAAATAAAGGTATCCGGGCGAGGCTATCGCAGTCACGGACAATGATGCAGAAATGTAAAGATATCCGGGCGAGGCTATCGTAGTCACGGATGCTGATGTAGAAATGTAAAGGTATTCAGGCGAGGCTATCGCAGTCACGGACGCTGATGCAGAAATGTAAAGGTATCCGGGCGAGGCTGTCGCAGTCACGGATACTGATACAGAAATGTAAAGGTATCCGGGCAAGACTTTCGCAGTCACGGACGCTGATGCAGAAATGTAAAAGTATCCGGGCGAGGCTGTCGCAGTCACTGATACTGATACAGAAAAGTAAAGGAATCCGGGTGAGGCTATCGCCGTCACGGACGCTGATGTAAAAATGTAAAGGTATCCGGGCGAGGCTAGCGCAATCACGGATCCTGATGAAGAAAATAAAGGTATTCGGGCGAGGCTATCGCAGTCACGGACGCTGATGCAGAAATGTAAAGGTATCCGGGCGAGGCTATCGTAGTCACGGATGCTGATGTAGAATTGTAAAGGTATTCAGGCGAGGCTATCGCAGTCACGTACGCTGATGCAGAAATGTAAAGGAATCCGGGCGAGGCTATCGTAGTCACGGATACTGATACAGAAAAGTAAAGGAATCCGGGCGAGGCTATCGTAGGCACGGATGCTGATGTAGAAATGTAAAGGTATTCAGGCGAGGCTATCGCAGTCACGGACGCTGATGCAGAAATGTAAAGGTATCCGGGCGAGGTTGTCGCAGTCACGGATACTGATACAGAAAAGTAAAGGAATCCGGGAGAGGCTATCGCAGTCACGGACGCTGATGCAGAAATGTAAAGGAATCCGAGCGAGGCTATCGTAGTCACGGATACTGATACAGAAAAGTAAAGGAATCCGGGCGAGGCTATCGTAGTCACGGATACTGATACACAAAAGTAAAGGAATCCGGGCGAGGCTATCGTAGTCACGGATGCAGATGTAGAAATGTAAAGGTATTCAGTCGAGGCTATCGCAGTCACGGACGCTGATGCAGAAATGTAAAGGTATCCGGGCGAGGCTACCGCAATCACGGATCCTGATGAAGAAAATAAAGGTATTCGGGCGAGGCTATCGCAGTCACGTACGCTGATGCAGAAATGTAAAGGTATCTGGGCGAGGCTGTCGCAGTCACGGATACTGATACAGAAATGTAAAGGTATCCAGGCGAGGCTTTCGCAGTCACGGACGCTGATGCAGAAATGTAAAGGTATCCGGGCGAGGCTAGCGCAATCATGGATCTTGATGAAGAAAATAAAGGTATCCGGGCGAGGCTATCGCAGTCACGGACAATGATGCAGAAATGTAAAGATATCCGGGCGAGGCTATCGTAGTCACGGATGCTGATGTAGAAATGTAAAGGTATTCAGGCGAGGCTATCGCAGTCACGGACGCTGATGCAGAAATGTAAAGGTATCCGGGCGAGGCTGTCGCAGTCACGGATACTGATACAGAAATGTAAAGGTATCCGGGCAAGACTTTCGCAGTCACGGACGCTGATGCAGAAATGTAAAAGTATCCGGGCGAGGCTGTCGCAGTCACTGATACTGATACAGAAAAGTAAAGGAATCCGGGTGAGGCTATCGCCGTCACGGACGCTGATGCAGAAATGTAAAGGTACTCAGGCGCGGCTATCGCAGTCACGGACGCTGATGCAGAAATGTAAAGGTATCCGGGCGAGGCTAGCGCAATCACGGATCCTGATGAAGAAAATAAAGGTATTCGGGCGAGGCTATCGCAGTCACGGACGCTGATGCAGAAATGTAAAGGTATCCGGGCGAGGCTATCGTAGTCACGGATGCTGTTGTAGAAATGTAAAGGTATTCAGGCGAGGCTATCGCAGTCACGTACGCTGATGCAGAAATGTAAAGGAATCCGGGCGAGGCTATCGTAGTCACGGATACTGATACAGAAAAGTAAAGGAATCCGGGCGAGGCTATCGTAGGCACGGATGCTGATGTAGAAATGTAAAGGTATTCAGGCGAGGCTATCGCAGTCACGGACTCTGATGCAGAAATGTAAAGGTATCCGGGCGAGGTTGTCGCAGTCACGGATACTGATACAGAAAAGTAAAGGAATCCGGGCGAGGCTATCGCAGTCACGGACGCTGATGCAGAAATGTAAAGGAATCCGAGCGAGGCTATCGTAGTCACGGATACTGATACAGAAAAGTAAAGGAATCCGGGTGAGGCTATCGTAGGCACGGATGCTGATGTAGAAATGTAAAGGTATTCAGGCGAGGCTATCGCAGTCACGGACGCTGATGCAGAAATGTAAAGATATCCGGGCGAGGCTGTCGCAGTCACTGATAGTGATACAGAAAAGTAAAGGAACCCTGGTGAGGCTATCGCCGTCACGGACGCTGATGTAGAAATGTAAAGGTACTCAGGCGCGGCTATCGCAGTCACGGACGCTGATGCAGAAATGTAAAGGTATCCGGGCGAGGTTGTCGCAGTCACGGATACTGATACAGAAAAGTCAAGGAATCCGGGCGAGGCTATCGCAGTCACGGACGCTGATGCAGAAATGTAAAGGAATCCGAGCGAGGCTATCGTAGTCACGGATACTGATACAGAAAAGTAAAGGAATCCTGGCGAGGCTATCGTAGTCACGGATGCTGATGCAGAAAAGTAAAGGAATCCGGGCGAGGCTATCGTAGTCACGGATGCTGATGTAGAAATGTAAAGGTATTCAGTCGAGGCTATCGCAGTCACGGACGCTGATGCAGAAATGTAAAGGTATCCGGGCGAGGCTGTTGCAGTCACGGATACTGATACAGAAAAGTAAAGGAATCCGGGCGAGGCTATCGCAGTCACGGACGCTGATGCAGAAATGTAAAGGTATCCGGGCGAGGCTGTCGTAGTCACGGATACTGATACAGAAAAGTAAAGGAATCCAGGCGAGGCTGTCTCAGTCACGGATACTGATACAGAAAAGTAAAGGAATCCGGGCGAGGCTATCGCAGTCACGGACGCTGATGCAGAAAAGTAAAGGTATCCGGGCGAGCCTATCGCAGTCATGGACTCTGATGCAGAAATGTAAAGGAATCCGAGCGAGGCTATCGTAGTCACGGATACTGATACAGAAAAGTTAAGGAATCCGGGCGAGGCTATCGTAGTCACGGATGCTGATGTAGAAATGTAAAGGTATTCAGGCGAGGCTATCGCAGTCACGGACGCTGATGCAGAAACGTAAAGGTATCCGGGCGAGGCTGTCGCAGTCACTGATACTGATACAGAAAAGTAAAGGAATCCGGGTGAGGCTATCGCCGTCACGGACGCTGATGCAGAAATGTAAAGGTACTCAGGCGCGGCTATCGCAGTCACGGACGCTGATGCAGAAATGTAAAGGTATCCGGGCGAGGCTAGCGCAATCACGGATCCTGATGAAGAAAATAAAGGTATTCGGGCGAGGCTATCGCAGTCACGGACGCTGATGCAGAAATGTAAAGGAATCCGAGCGAGGCTATCGTAGTCACGGATACTGATACAGAAAAGTAAAGGAATCCGGGCGAGGCTATCGTAGTGACGGATGCTGATGCAGAAAAGTAAAGGAATCCGGGCGAGGCTATCGTAGTCACGGATGCTGATGTAGAAATGTAAAGGTATTCAGTCGAGGCTATCGCAGTCACGGACGCTGATGCAGAAATGTAAAGGTATCCGGGCGAGGCTGTTGCAGTCACGGATACTGATACAGAAAAGTAAAGGAATCCGGGCGAGGCTATCGCAGTCACGGACGCTGATGCAGAAATGTAAAGGTATCCGGGCGAGGCTGTCGTAGTCACGGATACTGATACAGAAAAGTAAAGGTATCCAGGCGAGGCTGTCTCAGTCACGGATACTGATACAGAAAAGTAAAGGAATTCAGGGCGAGGCTGTCGCAGTCACTGATAGTGATACAGAAAAGTAAAGGAACCCGGGTGAGGCTATCGCCGTCACGGATGCTGATGCAGAAATGTAAAGGTACTCAGGCGCGGCTATCGCAGTCACGGACGCTGATGCAGAAATGTAAAGGTATCCGGGCGAGGCTAGCGCAATCACGGATCCTGATGAAGAAAATAAAGGTATTCGGGCGAGGCTATCGCAGTCACGGACGCTGATGCAGAAATGTAAAGGTATCCGGGCGAGGCTATCGTAGTCACGGATGCTGATGTAGAAATGTAAAGGTATTCAGGACAGGCTATCGCAGTCACGTACGCTGATGCAGAAATGTAAAGGTATCTGGGCGAGGCTGTCGCAGTCACGGATACTGATACAGAAATGTAAAGGTATCCGGGCGAGGCTTTGGCAGTCACGGACGCTGATGCAGAAATGTAAAGGTATCCGGGCGAGGCTAGCGCAATCATGGATCTTGATGAAGAAAATAAAGGTATCCGGGCGAGGCTATCGCAGTCACGGACAATGATGCAGAAATGTAAAGATATCCGGGCGAGGCTATCGTAGTCACGGATGCTGATGTAGAAATGTAAAGGTATTCAGGCGAGGCTATCGCAGTCACGGACGCTGATGCAGAAATGTAAAGGTATCCGGGCGAGGCTGTCGCAGTCACGGATACTGATACAGAAATGTAAAGGTATCCGGGCAAGACTTTCGCAGTCACGGACGCTGATGCAGAAATGTAAAAATATCCGGGCGAGGCTGTCGCAGTCACTGATACTGATACAGAAAAGTAAAGGAATCCGGGTGAGGCTATCGTCGTCACGGACGCTGGTGCAGAAATGTAAAGGTACTCAGGCGCGGCTATCGCAGTCACGGACGCTGATGCAGAAATGTAAAGGTATCCGGGCGAGGCTAGCGCAATCACGGATCCTGATGAAGAAAATAAAGGTATTCGGGCGAGGCTATCGCAGTCACGGACGCTGATGCAGAAATGTAAAGGTATCCGGGCGAGGCTATCGTAGTCACGGATGCTGATGTAGAAATGTAAAGGTATCCGGGCGAGGCTATCGTAGTCACGGATGCTGATGTAGAAATGTAAAGGTATTCAGGCGAGGCTATCGCAGTCACGTACGCTGATGCAGAAATGTAAAGGTATCCGGGCGAGGTTGTCGCAGTCACGGATACTGATACAGAAAAGTCAAGGAATCCGGGCGAGGCTATCGCAGTCACGGACGCTGATGCAGAAATGTAAAGGAATCCGAGCGAGGCTATCGTAGTCACGGATACTGATACAGAAAAGTAAAGGAATCCGGGCGAGGCTATCGTAGTCACGGATACTGATACACAAAAGTAAAGGAATCCGGGCGAGGCTATCGTAGTCACGGATGCAGATGTAGAAATGTAAAGGTATTCAGTCGAGGCTATCGCAGTCACGGACGCTGATGCAGAAATGTAAAGGTATCCGGGCGAGGCTACCGCAATCACGGATCCTGATGAAGAAAATAAAGGTATTCGGGCGAGGCTATCGCAGTCACGTACGCTGATGCAGAAATGTAAAGGTATCTGGGCGAGGCTGTCGCAGTCACGGATACTGATACAGAAATGTAAAGGTATCCAGGCGAGGCTTTCGCAGTCACGGACGCTGATGCAGAAATGTAAAGGTATCCGGGCGAGGCTAGCGCAATCATGGATCTTGATGAAGAAAATAAAGGTATCCGGGCGAGGCTATCGCAGTCACGGACAATGATGCTGAAATGTAAAGATATCCGGGCGAGGCTATCGTAGTCACGGATGCTGATGTAGAAATGTAAAGGTATTCAGGCGAGGCTATCGCAGTCACGGACGCTGATGCAGAAATGTAAAGGTATCCGGGCGAGGCTGTCGCAGTCACGGATACTGATACAGAAATGTAAAGGTATCCGGGCAAGACTTTCGCAGTCACAGATGCTGATGCAGAAATGTAAAAGTATCCGGGCGAGGCTGTCGCAGTCACTGATACTGATACAAAAACGTAAAGGAATCCGGGTGAGGCTATCGCCGTCATGGACGCTGATGCAGAAATGTAAAGGTACTCAGGCGCCGCTATCGCAGTCACGGACGCTGATGCAGAAATGTAAAGGTATCCGGGCGAGGCTAGCGCAATCACGGATCCTGATGAAGAAAATAAAGGTATTCGGGCGAGGCTATCGCAGTCACGGACGCTGATGCAGAAATGTAAAGGTATCCGGGCGAGGCTATCGTAGTCACGGATGCTGATGTAGAAATGTAAAGGTATTCAGGCGAGGCTATCGCAGTCACGTACGCTGATGCAGAAATGTAAAGGAATCCGGGCGAGGCTATCGTAGTCACGGATACTGATACAGAAAAGTAAAGGAATCCGGGCGAGGCTATCGTAGGCACGGATGCTGATGTAGAAATGTAAAGGTATTCAGGCGAGGCTATCGCAGTCACGGACGCTGATGCAGAAATGTAAAGGTATCCGGGCGAGGTTGTCGCAGTCACGGATACTGATACAGAAAAGTAAAGGAATCCGGGCGAGGCTATCGCAGTCACGGACGCTGATGCAGAAATGTAAAGGAATCCGAGCGAGGCTATCGTAGTCACGGATACTGATACAGAAAAGCAAAGGAATCCGGGCGAGGCTATCGTAGGCACGGATGCTGATGTAGAAATGTAAAGGTATTCAGGCGAGGCTATCGCAGTCACGGACGCTGATGCAGAAATGTAAAGATATCCGGGCGAGGCTGTCGCAGTCACTGATAGTGATACAGAAAAGTAAAGGAACCCGGGTGAGGCTATCGCCGTCACGGACGCTGATGTAGAAATGTAAAGGTACTCAGGCGCGGCTATCGCAGTCACGGACGCTGATGCAGAAATGTAAAGGTATCCGGGCGAGGCTAGCGCAATCACGGATCCTGATGAAGAAAATAAAGGTATTCGGGCGAGGCTATCGCAGTCACGGACGCTGATGCAGAAATGTAAAGGTATCCGGGCGAGGCTATCGTAGTCACGGATGCTGATGTAGAAATGTAAAGGTATTCAGGACAGGCTATCGCAGTCACGTACGCTGATGCAGAAATGTAAAGGTATCTGGGCGAGGCTGTCGCAGCCACGGATACTGATACAGAAATGTAAAGGTATCCGGGCGAGGCTTTCGCAGTCACGGACGCTGATGCAGAAATGTAAAGGTATCCGGGCGAGGCTAGCGCAATCATGGATCTTGATGAAGAAAATAAAGGTATCCGGGCGAGGCTATCGCAGTCACCGACAATGATGCAGAAATGTAAAGATATCCGGGCGAGGCTATCGTAGTCACGGATGCTGATGTAGAAATGTAAAGGTATTCAGGCGAGGCTATCGCAGTCACGGACGCTGATGCAGAAATGTAAAGGTATCCGGGCGAGGCTGTCGCAGTCACGGATACTGATACAGAAATGTAAAGGTATCCGGGCAAGACTTTCGCAGTCACGGACGCTGATGCAGAAATGTAAAAGTATCCGGGCGAGGCTGTCGCAGTCACTGATACTGATACAGAAAAGTAAAGGAATCCGGGCGAGGCTGTCGCCGTCACGGACGCTGATGCAGAAATGTAAAGGTACTCAGGCGCGGCTATCGCACTCACGGACGCTGATGCAGAAATGTGAAGGTATCCGGGCGAGGCTAGCGCAATCACGGATCCTGATGAAGAAAATAAAGGTATTCGGGCGAGGCTATCGCAGTCACGGACGCTGATGCAGAAATGTAAAGGTATCCGGGCGAGGCTATCGTAGTCACGGATGCTGATGTAGAAATGTAAAGGTATCCGGGCGAGGCTATCGTAGTCACGGATGCTGATGTAGAAATGTAAAGGTATTCAGGCGAGGCTATCGCAGTCACGTACGCTGATGCAGAAATGTAAAGGAATCCGGGCGAGGCTATCGTAGTCACGGATACTGATACAGAAAAGTAAAGGAATCCGGGTGAGGCTATCGTAGGCACGGATGCTGATGTGGAAATGTAAAGGTATTCAGGCGAGGCTATCGCAGTCACGGACGCAGATGCAGAAATGTAAAGGTATCCGGGCGAGGTTGTCGCAGTCACGGATACTGATACAGAAAAGTCAAGGAATCCGGGCGAGGCTATCGCAGTCACGGACGCTGATGCAGAAATGTAAAGGAATCCGAGCGAGGCTATCGTAGTCACGGATACTGATACAGAAAAGTAAAGGAATCCGGGCGAGGCTATCGTAGTCACGGATACTGATACACAAAAGTAAAGGAATCCGGGCGAGGCTATCGTAGTCACGGATGCTGATGTAGAAATGTAAAGGTATTCAGTCGAGGCTATCGCAGTCACGGACGCTGATGCAGAAATGTAAAGGTATCCGGGCGAGGCTGTTGCAGTCACGGATACTGATACAGAAAAGTAAAGGAATCCGGGCGAGGCTATCGCAGTCACGGACGCTGATGCAGAAATGTAAAGGTATCCGGGCGAGGCTGTCGTAGTCACGGATACTGATACAGAAAAGTAAAGGTATCCAGGCGAGGCTGTCTTAGTCACGGATACTGATACAGAAAAGTAAAGGAATCCGGGCGAGGCTATCGCAGTCACGGACGCTGATGCAGAAAAGTAAAGGTATCCGGGCGAGCCTATCGCAGTCATGGACTCTGATGCAGAAATGTAAAGGAATCCGAGCGAGGCTATCGTAGTCACGGATACTGATACAGAAAAGTTAAGGAATCCAGGCGAGGCTATTGTAGTCACGGATGCTGATGTAGAAATGTAAAGGTATTCAGGCGAGGCTATCGCAGTCACGGACGCTGATGCAGAAACGTAAAGGTATCCGGGCGAGGCTGTCGCAGTCACTGATACTGATACAGAAAAGTAAAGGAATCCGGGTGAGGCTATCGCCGTCACGGACGTTGATGCAGAAATGTAAAGGTACTCAGGCGCGGCTATCGCAGTCACGGACGCTGATGCAGAAATGTAAAGGTATCCGGGCGAGGCTAGCGCAATCACGGATCCTGATGAAGAAATTAAAGGTATTCGGGCGAGGCTATCGCAGTCACGTACGCTGATGCAGAAATGTAAAGGTATCCGGGCGAGGCTATCGTAGTCACGGATGCTGATGTAGAAATGTAAGGGTATTCAGGACAGGCTATCGCAGTCACGTACGCTGATGCAGAAATGTAAAGGTATCTGGGCGAGGCTGTCGCAGTCACGGATACTGATACAGAAATGTAAAGGTATCCGGGCGAGGCTTTGGCAGTCACGGACGCTGATGCAGAAATGTAAAGGTATCCGGGCGAGGCTAGCGCAATCATGGATCTTGATGAAGAAAATAAAGGTATCCGGGCGAGGCTATCGCAGTCACGGACAATGATGCAGAAATGTAAAGATATCCGGGCGAGGCTATCGTAGTCACGGATGCTGATGTAGAAATGTAAAGGTATTCAGGCGAGGCTATCGCAGTCACGGACGCTGATGCAGAAATGTAAAGGTATCCGGGCGAGGCTGTCGCAGTCACGGATACTGATACAGAAATGTAAAGGTATCCGGGCAAGACTTTCGCAGTCACGGACGCTGATGCAGAAATGTAAAAGTATCCGGGCGAGGCTGTCGCAGTCACTGATACTGATACAGAAAAGTAAAGGAAGCCGGGTGAGGCTATCGCCGTCACGGACGCTGGTGCAGAAATGTAAAGGTACTCAGGCGCGGCTATCGCAGTCACGGACGCTGATGCAGAAATGTAAAGGTATCCGGGCGAGGCTAGCGCAATCACGGATCCTGATGAAGAAAATAAAGGTATTCGGGCGAGGCTATCGCAGTCACGGACGCTGATGCAGAAATGTAAAGGTATCCGGGCGAGGCTATCGTAGTCACGGATGCTGATGTAGAAATGTAAAGGTATCCGGGCGAGGCTATCGTAGTCACGGATGCTGATGTAGAAATGTAAAGGTATTCAGGCGAGGCTATCGCAGTCACGTACGCTGATGCAGAAATGTAAAGGAATCCGGGCGAGGCTATCGTAGTCACGGATACTGATACAGAAAAGTAAAGGAATCCGGGTGAGGCTATCGTAGGCACGGATGCTGATGTAGAAATGTAAAGGTATTCAGGCGAGGCTATCGCAGTCACGGACGCTGATGCAGAAATGTAAAGGTATCCGGGCGAGGTTGTCGCAGTCACGGATACTGATACAGAAAAGTCAAGGAATCCGGGCGAGGCTATCGCAGTCACGGACGCTGATGCAGAAATGTAAAGGAATCCGAGCGAGGCTATCGTAGTCACGGATACTGATACAGAAAAGTAAAGGAATCCGGGCGAGGCTGTCGTAGTCACGGATACTGATACACAAAAGTAAAGGAATCCGTGCGAGGTTATCGTAGTCACGGATGCTGATGTAGAAATGTAAAGGTATTCAGTCGAGGCTATCGCAGTCACGGACGCTGATGCAGAAATGTAAAGGTATCCGGGCGAGGCTGTTGCAGTCACGGATACTGATACAGAAAAGTAAAGGAATCCGGGCGAGGCTATCGCAGTCACGGACGCTGATGCAGAAATGTAAAGGTATCCGGGCGAGGCTGTCGTAGTCACGGATACTGATACAGAAAAGTAAAGGTATCCAGGCGAGGCTGTCTCAGTCACGGATACTGATACAGAAAAGTAAAGGAATCCGGGCGAGGCTATCGCAGTCACGGACGCTGATGCAGAAAAGTAAAGGTATCCGGGCGAGCCTATCGCAGTCATGGACTCTGATGCAGAAATGTAAAGGAATCCGAGCGAGGCTATCGTAGTCACGGATACTGATACAGAAAAGTTAAGGAATCCAGGCGAGGCTATCGTAGTCACGGATGCTGATGTAGAAATGTAAAGGTATTCAGGCGAGGCTATCGCAGTCACGGACGCTGATGCAGAAACGTAAAGGTATCCGGGCAAGGCTAGCGTAGTCACGGACGCTGATGCAGAAATGTAAAGGTATCCGGGCGAGGCTATCGCAGTCACGGACGCTGATGCAGAAATGTAAAGGAATCCGAGCGAGGCTATCGTAGTCACGGATACTGATACAGAAAAGTAAAGGAATCCGGGCGAGGCTATCGTAGGCACGGATGCTGATGTAGAAATGTAAAGGTATTCAGGGCGAGGCTGTCGCAGTCAATGATAGTGATACAGAAAAGTAAAGGAACCCGGGTGAGGCTATCGCCGTCACGGATGCTGATGTAGAAATGTAAAGGTACTCAGGCGCGGCTATCGCAGTCACGGACGCTGATGCAGAAATGTAAAGGTATCCGGGCGAGGCTAGCGCAATCACGGATCCTGATGAAGAAAATAAAGGTATTCAGGCGAGGCTATCGCAGTCACGGACGCTGATGCAGAAATGTAAAGGTATCCGGGCGAGGCTATCGTAGTCACGGATGCTGATGTAGAAATGTAAAGGTATTCAGGACAGGCTATCGCAGTCACGTACGCTGATGCAGAAATGTAAAGGTATCTGGGCGAGGCTGTCGCAGTCACGGATACTGATACAGAAATGTAAAGGTATCCGGGCGAGGCTTTGGCAGTCACGGACGCTGATGCAGAAATGTAAAGGTATCCGGGCGAGGCTAGCGCAATCATGGATCTTGATGAAGAAAATAAAGGTATCCGGGCGAGGCTATCGCAGTCACGGACAATGATGCAGAAATGTAAAGATATCCGGGCGAGGCTATCGTAGTCACGGATGCTGATGTAGAAATGTAAAGGTATTCAGGCGAGGCTATCGCAGTCACGGACGCTGATGCAGAAATGTAAAGGTATCCGGGCGAGGCTGTCGCAGTCACGGATACTGATACAGAAATGTAAAGGTATCCGGGCAAGACTTTCGCAGTCACGGACGCTGATGCAGAAATGTAAAAGTATCCGGGCGAGGCTGTCGCAGTCACTGATACTGATACAGAAAAGTAAAGGAATCCGGGTGAGGCTATCGCCGTCACGGACGCTGATGCAGAAATGTAAAGGTACTCAGGCGCGGCTATCGCAGTCACGGACGCTGATGCAGAAATGTAAAGGTATCCGGGCGAGGCTGTCGTAGTCACGGATACTGATACAGAAAAGTAAAGGTATCCAGGCGAGGCTGTCTCAGTCACGGATACTGATACAGAAAAGTAAAGGAATCCGGGCGAGGCTATCGCAGTCACGGACGCTGATGCAGAAAAGTAAAGGTATCCGGGCGAGCCTATCGCAGTCATGGACTCTGATGCAGAAATGTAAAGGAATCCGAGCGAGGCTATCGTAGTCACGGATACTGATACAGAAAAGTTAAGGAATCCAGGCGAGGCTATCGTAGTCACGGACGCTGATGTAGAAATGTAAAGGTATTCAGGCGAGGCTATCGCAGTCACGGACGCTGATGCAGAAACGTAAAGGTATCCGGGCGAGGCTAGCGCAGTCACGGACGCTGATGCAGAAATGTAAAGGTATCCGGGCGAGGCTATCGCAGTCACGGACGCTGATGCAGAAATGTAAAGGAATCCGAGCGAGGCTATCGTAGTCACGGATACTGATACAGAAAAGTAAAGGAATCCGGGCGAGGCTATCGTAGGCACGGATGCTGATGTAGAAATGTAAAGGTATTCAGGGCGAGGCTGTCGCAGTCACTGATAGTGATACAGAAAAGTAAAGGAACCCGGGTGAGGCTATCGCCGTCACGGATGCTGATGCAGAAATGTAAAGGTACTCAGGCGCGGCTATCGCAGTCACGGACGCTGATGCAGAAATGTAAAGGTATCCGGGCGAGGCTAGCGCAATCACGGATCCTGATGAAGAAAATAAAGGTATTCGGGCGAGGCTATCGCAGTCACGGACGCTGATGCAGAAATGTAAAGGTATCCGGGCGAGGCTATCGTAGTCACGGATGCTGATGTAGAAATGTAAAGGTATTCAGGCGAGGCTATCGCAGTCACGGACGCTGATGCAGAAATGTAAAGGTATCCGGGCGAGGTTGTCGCAGTCACGGATACTGATACAGAAAAGTCAAGGAATCCGGGCGAGGCTATCGCAGTCACGGACGCTGATGCAGAAATGTAAAGGAATCCGAGCGAGGCTATCGTAGTCACGGATACTGATACAGAAAAGTAAAGGAATCCGGGCGAGGCTGTCGTAGTCACGGATACTGATACACAAAAGTAAAGGAATCCGTGCGAGGTTATCGTAGTCACGGATGCTGATGTAGAAATGTAAAGGTATTCAGTCGAGGCTATCGCAGTCACGGACGCTGATGCAGAAATGTAAAGGTATCCGGGAGAGGCTGTTGCAGTCACGGATACTGATACAGAAAAGTAAAGGAATCCGGGCGAGGCTATCGCAGTCACGGACGCTGATGCAGAAATGTAAAGGTATCCGGGCGAGGCTGTCGTAGTCACGGATACTGATACAGAAAAGTAAAGGTATCCAGGCGAGGCTGTCTCAGTCACGGATACTGATACAGAAAAGTAAAGGAATCCGGGCGAGGCTATCGCAGTCACGGACGCTGATGCAGAAAAGTAAAGGTATCCGGGCGAGCCTATCGCAGTCATGGACTCTGATGCAGAAATGTAAAGGAATCCGAGCGAGGCTATCGTAGTCACGGATACTGATACAGAAAAGTTAAGGAATCCAGGCGAGGCTATCGTAGTCACGGATGCTGATGTAGAAATGTAAAGGTATTCAGGCGAGGCTATCGCAGTCACGGACGCTGATGCAGAAACGTAAAGGTATCCGGGCGAGGCTAGCGTAGTCACGGACGCTGATGCAGAAATGTAAAGGTATCCGGGCGAGGCTATCGCAGTCACGGACGCTGATGCAGAAATGTAAAGGAATCCGAGCGAGGCTATCGTAGTCACGGATACTGATACAGAAAAGTAAAGGAATCCGGGCGAGGCTATCGTAGGCACGGATGCTGATGTAGAAATGTAAAGGTATTCAGGGCGAGGCTGTCGCAGTCACTGATAGTGATACAGAAAAGTAAAGGAACCCGGGTGAGGCTATCGCCGTCACGGATGCTGATGCAGAAATGTAAAGGTACTCAGGCGCGGCTATCGCAGTCACGGACGCTGATGCAGAAATGTAAAGGTATCCGGGCGAGGCTAGCGCAATCACGGATCCTGATGAAGAAAATAAAGGTATTCGGGCGAGGCTATCGCAGTCACGGACGCTGATGCAGAAATGTAAAGGTATCCGGGCGAGGCTATCGTAGTCACGGATGCTGATGCAGAAAAGTAAAGGAATCCGAGCGAGGCTATCGCCGTCACGGACGCTGGTGCAGAAATGTAAAGGTACTCAGGCGCGGCTATCGCAGTCACGGACGCTGATGCAGAAATGTAAAGGTATCCGGGCGAGGCTAGCGCAATCACGGATCCTGATGAAGAAAATAAAGGTATTCGGGCGAGGCTATATCAGTCACGGACGCTGATGCAGAAATGTAAAGGTATCCGGGCGAGGCTATCGTAGTCACGGATGCTGATGTAGAAATGTAAAGGTATCCGGGCGAGGCTATCGTAGTCACGGATGCTGATGTAGAAATGTAAAGGTATTCAGGCGAGGCTATCGCAGTCACGTACGCTGATGCAGAAATGTAAAGGAATCCGGGCGAGGCTATCGTAGTCACGGATACTGATACAGAAAAGTAAAGGAATCCGGGTGAGGCTATCGTAGGCACGGATGCTGATGTAGAAATGTAAAGGTATTCAGGCGAGGCTATCGCAGTCACGGACGCTGATGCAGAAATGTAAAGGTATCCGGGCGAGGTTGTCGCAGTCACGGATACTGATACAGAAAAGTCAAGGAATCCGGGCGAGGCTATCGCAGTCACGGACGCTGATGCAGAAATGTAAAGGAATCCGAGCGAGGCTATCGTAGTCACGGATACTGATACAGAAAAGTAAAGGAATCCGGGCGAGGCTGTCGTAGTCACGGATACTGATACACAAAAGTAAAGGAATCCGTGCGAGGTTATCGTAGTCACGGATGCTGATGTAGAAATGTAAAGGTATTCAGTCGAGGCTATCGCAGTCACGGACGCTGATGCAGAAATGTAAAGGTATCCGGGCGAGGCTGTTGCAGTCATGGATACTGATAAAGAAAAGTAAAGGAATCCGGGCGAGGCTATCGCAGTCACGGACGCTGATGCAGAAATGTAAAGGTATCCGGGCGAGGCTGTCGTAGTCACGGATACTGATACAGAAAAGTAAAGGTATCCAGGCGAGGCTGTCTCAGTCACGGATACTGATACAGAAAAGTAAAGGAATCCGGGCGAGGCTATCGCAGTCACGGACGCTGATGCAGAAAAGTAAAGGTATCCGGGCGAGCCTATCGCAGTCATGGACTCTGATGCAGAAATGTAAAGGAATCCGAGCGAGGCTATCGTAGTCACGGATACTGATACAGAAAAGTTAAGGAATCCAGGCGAGGCTATCGTAGTCACGGATGCTGATGTAGAAATGTAAAGGTATTCAGGCGAGGCTATCGCAGTCACGGACGCTGATGCAGAAACGTAAAGGTATCCGGGCGAGGCTAGCGTAGTCACGGACGCTGATGCAGAAATGTAAAGGTATCCGGGCGAGGCTATCGCAGTCACGGACGCTGATGCAGAAATGTAAAGGAATCCGAGCGAGGCTATCGTAGTCACGGATTCTGATACAGAAAAGTAAAGGAATCCGGGCGAGGCTATCGTAGGCACGGATGCTGATGTAGAAATGTAAAGGTATTCAGGGCGAGGCTGTCGCAGTCACTGATAGTGATACAGAAAAGTAAAGGAACCCGGGTGAGGCTATCGCCGTCACGGATGCTGATGCAGAAATGTAAAGGTACTCAGGCGCGGCTATCGCAGTCACGGACGCTGATGCAGAAATGTAAAGGTATCCGGGCGAGGCTAGCGCAATCACGGATCCTGATGAAGAAAATAAAGGTATTCAGGCGAGGCTATCGCAGTCACGGACGCTGATGCAGAAATGTAAAGGTATCCGGGCGAGGCTATCGTAGTCACGGATGCTGATGTAGAAATGTAAAGGTATTCAGGACAGGCTATCGCAGTCACGTACGCTGATGCAGAAATGTAAAGGTATCTGGGCGAGGCTGTCGCAGTCACGGATACTGATACAGAAATGTAAAGGTATCCGGGCGAGGCTTTGGCAGTCACGGACGCTGATGCAGAAATGTAAAGGTATCCGGGCGAGGCTAGCGCAATCATGGATCTTGATGAAGAAAATAAAGGTATCCGGGCGAGGCTATCGCAGTCACGGACAATGATGCAGAAATGTAAAGATATCCGGGCGAGGCTATCGTAGTCACGGATGCTGATGTAGAAATGTAAAGGTATTCAGGCGAGGCTATCGCAGTCACGGACGCTGATGCAGAAATGTAAAGGTATCCGGGCGAGGCTGTCGCAGTCACGGATACTGATACAGAAATGTAAAGGTATCCGGGCAAGACTTTCGCAGTCACGGACGCTGATGCAGAAATGTAAAAGTATCCGGGCGAGGCTGTCGCAGTCACTGATACTGATACAGAAAAGTAAAGGAATCCGGGTGAGGCTATCGCCGTCACGGACGCTGATGCAGAAATGTAAAGGTACTCAGGCGCGGCTATCGCAGTCACGGACGCTGATGCAGAAATGTAAAGGTATCCGGGCGAGGCTGTCGTAGTCACGGATACTGATACAGAAAAGTAAAGGTATCCAGGCGAGGCTGTCTCAGTCACGGATACTGATACAGAAAAGTAAAGGAATCCGGGCGAGGCTATCGCAGTCACGGACGCTGATGCAGAAAAGTAAAGGTATCCGGGCGAGCCTATCGCAGTCATGGACTCTGATGCAGAAATGTAAAGGAATCCGAGCGAGGCTATCGTAGTCACGGATACTGATACAGAAAAGTTAAGGAATCCAGGCGAGGCTATCGTAGTCACGGACGCTGATGTAGAAATGTAAAGGTATTCAGGCGAGGCTATCGCAGTCACGGACGCTGATGCAGAAACGTAAAGGTATCCGGGCGAGGCTAGCGCAGTCACGGACGCTGATGCAGAAATGTAAAGGTATCCGGGCGAGGCTATCGCAGTCACGGACGCTGATGCAGAAATGTAAAGGAATCCGAGCGAGGCTATCGTAGTCACGGATACTGATACAGAAAAGTAAAGGAATCCGGGCGAGGCTATCGTAGGCACGGATGCTGATGTAGAAATGTAAAGGTATTCAGGGCGAGGCTGTCGCAGTCACTGATAGTGATACAGAAAAGTAAAGGAATCCGGGCGAGGCTGTCGTAGTCACGGATACTGATACACAAAAGTAAAGGAATCCGTGCGAGGTTATCGTAGTCACGGATGCTGATGTAGAAATGTAAAGGTATTCAGTCGAGGCTATCGCAGTCACGGACGCTGATGCAGAAATGTAAAGGTATCCGGGAGAGGCTGTTGCAGTCACGGATACTGATACAGAAAAGTAAAGGAATCCGGGCGAGGCTATCGCAGTCACGGACGCTGATGCAGAAATGTAAAGGTATCCGGGCGAGGCTGTCGTAGTCACGGATACTGATACAGAAAAGTAAAGGTATCCAGGCGAGGCTGTCTCAGTCACGGATACTGATACAGAAAAGTAAAGGAATCCGGGCGAGGCTATCGCAGTCACGGACGCTGATGCAGAAAAGTAAAGGTATCCGGGCGAGCCTATCGCAGTCATGGACTCTGATGCAGAAATGTAAAGGAATCCGAGCGAGGCTATCGTAGTCACGGATACTGATACAGAAAAGTTAAGGAATCCAGGCGAGGCTATCGTAGTCACGGATGCTGATGTAGAAATGTAAAGGTATTCAGGCGAGGCTATCGCAGTCACGGACGCTGATGCAGAAACGTAAAGGTATCCGGGCGAGGCTAGCGTAGTCACGGACGCTGATGCAGAAATGTAAAGGTATCCGGGCGAGGCTATCGCAGTCACGGACGCTGATGCAGAAATGTAAAGGAATCCGAGCGAGGCTATCGTAGTCACGGATACTGATACAGAAAAGTAAAGGAATCCGGGCGAGGCTATCGTAGGCACGGATGCTGATGTAGAAATGTAAAGGTATTCAGGGCGAGGCTGTCGCAGTCACTGATAGTGATACAGAAAAGTAAAGGAACCCGGGTGAGGCTATCGCCGTCACGGATGCTGATGCAGAAATGTAAAGGTACTCAGGCGCGGCTATCGCAGTCACGGACGCTGATGCAGAAATGTAAAGGTATCCGGGCGAGGCTAGCGCAATCACGGATCCTGATGAAGAAAATAAAGGTATTCGGGCGAGGCTATCGCAGTCACGGACGCTGATGCAGAAATGTAAAGGTATCCGGGCGAGGCTATCGTAGTCACGGATGCTGATGCAGAAAAGTAAAGGAATCCGAGCGAGGCTATCGCCGTCACGGACGCTGGTGCAGAAATGTAAAGGTACTCAGGCGCGGCTATCGCAGTCACGGACGCTGATGCAGAAATGTAAAGGTATCCGGGCGAGGCTAGCGCAATCACGGATCCTGATGAAGAAAATAAAGGTATTCGGGCGAGGCTATATCAGTCACGGACGCTGATGCAGAAATGTAAAGGTATCCGGGCGAGGCTATCGTAGTCACGGATGCTGATGTAGAAATGTAAAGGTATCCGGGCGAGGCTATCGTAGTCACGGATGCTGATGTAGAAATGTAAAGGTATTCAGGCGAGGCTATCGCAGTCACGTACGCTGATGCAGAAATGTAAAGGAATCCGGGCGAGGCTATCGTAGTCACGGATACTGATACAGAAAAGTAAAGGAATCCGGGTGAGGCTATCGTAGGCACGGATGCTGATGTAGAAATGTAAAGGTATTCAGGCGAGGCTATCGCAGTCACGGACGCTGATGCAGAAATGTAAAGGTATCCGGGCGAGGTTGTCGCAGTCACGGATACTGATACAGAAAAGTCAAGGAATCCGGGCGAGGCTATCGCAGTCACGGACGCTGATGCAGAAATGTAAAGGAATCCGAGCGAGGCTATCGTAGTCACGGATACTGATACAGAAAAGTAAAGGAATCCGGGCGAGGCTGTCGTAGTCACGGATACTGATACACAAAAGTAAAGGAATCCGTGCGAGGTTATCGTAGTCACGGATGCTGATGTAGAAATGTAAAGGTATTCAGTCGAGGCTATCGCAGTCACGGACGCTGATGCAGAAATGTAAAGGTATCCGGGCGAGGCTGTTGCAGTCATGGATACTGATAAAGAAAAGTAAAGGAATCCGGGCGAGGCTATCGCAGTCACGGACGCTGATGCAGAAATGTAAAGGTATCCGGGCGAGGCTGTCGTAGTCACGGATACTGATACAGAAAAGTAAAGGTATCCAGGCGAGGCTGTCTCAGTCACGGATACTGATACAGAAAAGTAAAGGAATCCGGGCGAGGCTATCGCAGTCACGGACGCTGATGCAGAAAAGTAAAGGTATCCGGGCGAGCCTATCGCAGTCATGGACTCTGATGCAGAAATGTAAAGGAATCCGAGCGAGGCTATCGTAGTCACGGATACTGATACAGAAAAGTTAAGGAATCCAGGCGAGGCTATCGTAGTCACGGATGCTGATGTAGAAATGTAAAGGTATTCAGGCGAGGCTATCGCAGTCACGGACGCTGATGCAGAAACGTAAAGGTATCCGGGCGAGGCTAGCGTAGTCACGGACGCTGATGCAGAAATGTAAAGGTATCCGGGCGAGGCTATCGCAGTCACGGACGCTGATGCAGAAATGTAAAGGAATCCGAGCGAGGCTATCGTAGTCACGGATTCTGATACAGAAAAGTAAAGGAATCCGGGCGAGGCTATCGTAGGCACGGATGCTGATGTAGAAATGTAAAGGTATTCAGGGCGAGGCTGTCGCAGTCACTGATAGTGATACAGAAAAGTAAAGGAACCCGGGTGAGGCTATCGCCGTCACGGATGCTGATGCAGAAATGTAAAGGTACTCAGGCGCGGCTATCGCAGTCACGGACGCTGATGCAGAAATGTAAAGGTATCCGGGCGAGGCTAGCGCAATCACGGATCCTGATGAAGAAAATAAAGGTATTCAGGCGAGGCTATCGCAGTCACGGACGCTGATGCAGAAATGTAAAGGTATCCGGGCGAGGCTATCGTAGTCACGGATGCTGATGTAGAAATGTAAAGGTATTCAGGACAGGCTATCGCAGTCACGTACGCTGATGCAGAAATGTAAAGGTATCTGGGCGAGGCTGTCGCAGTCACGGATACTGATACAGAAATGTAAAGGTATCCGGGCGAGGCTTTGGCAGTCACGGACGCTGATGCAGAAATGTAAAGGTATCCGGGCGAGGCTAGCGCAATCATGGATCTTGATGAAGAAAATAAAGGTATCCGGGCGAGGCTATCGCAGTCACGGACAATGATGCAGAAATGTAAAGATATCCGGGCGAGGCTATCGTAGTCACGGATGCTGATGTAGAAATGTAAAGGTATTCAGGCGAGGCTATCGCAGTCACGGACGCTGATGCAGAAATGTAAAGGTATCCGGGCGAGGCTGTCGCAGTCACGGATACTGATACAGAAATGTAAAGGTATCCGGGCAAGACTTTCGCAGTCACGGACGCTGATGCAGAAATGTAAAAGTATCCGGGCGAGGCTGTCGCAGTCACTGATACTGATACAGAAAAGTAAAGGAATCCGGGTGAGGCTATCGCCGTCACGGACGCTGATGCAGAAATGTAAAGGTACTCAGGCGCGGCTATCGCAGTCACGGACGCTGATGCAGAAATGTAAAGGTATCCGGGCGAGGCTGTCGTAGTCACGGATACTGATACAGAAAAGTAAAGGTATCCAGGCGAGGCTGTCTCAGTCACGGATACTGATACAGAAAAGTAAAGGAATCCGGGCGAGGCTATCGCAGTCACGGACGCTGATGCAGAAAAGTAAAGGTATCCGGGCGAGCCTATCGCAGTCATGGACTCTGATGCAGAAATGTAAAGGAATCCGAGCGAGGCTATCGTAGTCACGGATACTGATACAGAAAAGTTAAGGAATCCAGGCGAGGCTATCGTAGTCACGGACGCTGATGTAGAAATGTAAAGGTATTCAGGCGAGGCTATCGCAGTCACGGACGCTGATGCAGAAACGTAAAGGTATCCGGGCGAGGCTAGCGCAGTCACGGACGCTGATGCAGAAATGTAAAGGTATCCGGGCGAGGCTATCGCAGTCACGGACGCTGATGCAGAAATGTAAAGGAATCCGAGCGAGGCTATCGTAGTCACGGATACTGATACAGAAAAGTAAAGGAATCCGGGCGAGGCTATCGTAGGCACGGATGCTGATGTAGAAATGTAAAGGTATTCAGGGCGAGGCTGTCGCAGTCACTGATAGTGATACAGAAAAGTAAAGGAACCCGGGTGAGGCTATCGCCGTCACGGATGCTGATGCAGAAATGTAAAGGTACTCAGGCGCGGCTATCGCAGTCACGGACGCTGATGCAGAAATGTAAAGGTATCCGGGCGAGGCTAGCGCAATCACGGATCCTGATGAAGAAAATAAAGGTATTCGGGCGAGGCTATCGCAGTCACGGACGCTGATGCAGAAATGTAAAGGTATCCGGGCGAGGCTATCGTAGTCACGGATGCTGATGTAGAAATGTAAAGGTATTCAGGCGAGGCTATCGCAGTGACGGACGCTGATGCAGAAATGTAAAGGTATCCGGGCGAGGTTGTCGCAGTCACGGATACTGATACAGAAAAGTCAAGGAATCCGGGCGAGGCTATCGCAGTCACGGACGCTGATGCAGAAATGTAAAGGAATCCGAGCGAGGCTATCGTAGTCACGGATACTGATACAGAAAAGTAAAGGAATCCGGGCGAGGCTGTCGTAGTCACGGATACTGATACACAAAAGTAAAGGAATCCGTGCGAGGTTATCGTAGTCACGGATGCTGATGTAGAAATGTAAAGGTATTCAGTCGAGGCTATCGCAGTCACGGACGCTGATGCAGAAATGTAAAGGTATCCGGGCGAGGCTGTTGCAGTCACGGATACTGATACAGAAAAGTAAAGGAATCCGGGCGAGGCTATCGCAGTCACGGACGCTGATGCAGAAATGTAAAGGTATCCGGGCGAGGCTGTCGTAGTCACGGATACTGATACAGAAAAGTAAAGGTATCCAGGCGAGGCTGTCTCAGTCACGGATACTGATACAGAAAAGTAAAGGAATCCGGGCGAGGCTATCGCAGTCACGGACGCTGATGCAGAAAAGTAAAGGTATCCGGGCGAGCCTATCGCAGTCATGGACTCTGATGCAGAAATGTAAAGGAATCCGAGCGAGGCTATCGTAGTCACGGATACTGATACAGAAAAGTTAAGGAATCCAGGCGAGGCTATCGTAGTCACGGATGCTGATGTAGAAATGTAAAGGTATTCAGGCGAGGCTATCGCAGTCACGGACGCTGATGCAGAAACGTAAAGGTATCCGGGCGAGGCTAGCGTAGTCACGGACGCTGATGCAGAAATGTAAAGGTATCCGGGCGAGGCTATCGCAGTCACGGACGCTGATGCAGAAATGTAAAGGAATCCGAGCGAGGCTATCGTAGTCACGGATACTGATACAGAAAAGTAAAGGAATCCGGGCGAGGCTATCGTAGGCACGGATGCTGATGTAGAAATGTAAAGGTATTCAGGGCGAGGCTGTCGCAGTCACTGATAGTGATACAGAAAAGTAAAGGAACCCGGGTGAGGCTATCGCCGTCACGGATGCTGATGCAGAAATGTAAAGGTACTCAGGCGCGGCTATCGCAGTCACGGACGCTGATGCAGAAATGTAAAGGTATCCGGGCGAGGCTAGCGCAATCACGGATCCTGATGAAGAAAATAAAGGTATTCGGGCGAGGCTATCGCAGTCACGGACGCTGATGCAGAAATGTAAAGGTATCCGGGCGAGGCTATCGTAGTCACGGATGCTGATGTAGAAATGTAAAGGTATTCAGGACAGGCTATCGCAGTCACGTACGCTGATGCAGAAATGTAAAGGTATCTGGGCGAGGCTGTCGCAGTCACGGATACTGATACAGAAATGTAAAGGTATCCGGGCGAGGCTTTGGCAGTCACGGACGCTGATGCAGAAATGTAAAGGTATCCGGGCGAGGCTAGCGCAATCATGGATCTTGATGAAGAAAATAAAGGTATCCGGGCGAGGCTATCGCAGTCACGGACAATGATGCAGAAATGTAAAGATATCCGGGCGAGGCTATCGTAGTCACGGATGCTGATGTAGAAATGTAAAGGTATTCAGGCGAGGCTATCGCAGTCACGGACGCTGATGCAGAAATGTAAAGGTATCCGGGCGAGGCTGTCGCAGTCACGGATACTGATACAGAAATGTAAAGGTATCCGGGCAAGACTTTCGCAGTCACGGACGCTGATGCAGAAATGTAAAAGTATCCGGGCGAGGCTGTCGCAGTCACTGATACTGATACAGAAAAGTAAAGGAATCCGGGTGAGGCTATCGCCGTCACGGACGCTGATGCAGAAATGTAAAGGTACTCAGGCGCGGCTATCGCAGTCACGGACGCTGATGCAGAAATGTAAAGGTATCCGGGCGAGGCTGTCGTAGTCACGGATACTGATACAGAAAAGTAAAGGTATCCAGGCGAGGCTGTCTCAGTCACGGATACTGATACAGAAAAGTAAAGGAATCCGGGCGAGGCTATCGCAGTCACGGACGCTGATGCAGAAAAGTAAAGGTATCCGGGCGAGCCTATCGCAGTCATGGACTCTGATGCAGAAATGTAAAGGAATCCGAGCGAGGCTATCGTAGTCACGGATACTGATACAGAAAAGTTAAGGAATCCAGGCGAGGCTATCGTAGTCACGGACGCTGATGCAGAAATGTAAAGGTATTCAGGCGAGGCTATCGCAGTCACGGACGCTGATGCAGAAACGTAAAGGTATCCGGGCGAGGCTAGCGCAGTCACGGACGCTGATGCAGAAATGTAAAGGTATCCGGGCGAGGCTATCGCAGTCACGGACGCTGATGCAGAAATGTAAAGGAATCCGAGCGAGGCTATCGTAGTCACGGATACTGATACAGAAAAGTAAAGGAATCCGGGCGAGGCTATCGTAGGCACGGATGCTGATGTAGAAATGTAAAGGTATTCAGGGCGAGGCTGTCGCAGTCACTGATAGTGATACAGAAAAGTAAAGGAACCCGGGTGAGGCTATCGCCGTCACGGATGCTGATGCAGAAATGTAAAGGTACTCAGGCGCGGCTATCGCAGTCACGGACGCTGATGCAGAAATGTAAAGGTATCCGGGCGAGGCTAGCGCAATCACGGATCCTGATGAAGAAAATAAAGGTATTCGGGCGAGGCTATCGCAGTCACGGACGCTGATGCAGAAATGTAAAGGTATCCGGGCGAGGCTATCGTAGTCACGGATGCTGATGTAGAAATGTAAAGGTATTTAGGACAGGCTATCGCAGTCACGTACGCTGATGCAGAAATGTAAAGGTATCTGGGCGAGGCTGTCGCAGTCACGGATACTGATACAGAAATGTAAAGGTATCCGGGCGAGGCTTTGGCAGTCACGGACGCTGATGCAGAAATGTAAAGGTATCCGGGCGAGGCTATCGTAGTCACGGATGCTGATGTAGAAATGTAAAGGTATCCGGGCGAGGCTATCGTAGTCACGGATGCTGATGTAGAAATGTAAAGGTATTCAGGCGAGGCTATCGCAGTCACGTACGCTGATGCAGAAATGTAAAGGAATCCGGGCGAGGCTATCGTAGTCACGGATACTGATACAGAAAAGTAAAGGAATCCGGGTGAGGCTATCGTAGGCACGGATGCTGATGTAGAAATGTAAAGGTATTCAGGCGAGGCTATCGCAGTCACGGACGCTGATGCAGAAATGTAAAGGTATCCGGGCGAGGTTGTCGCAGTCACGGATACTGATACAGAAAAGTCAAGGAATCCGGGCGAGGCTATCGCAGTCACGGACGCTGATGCAGAAATGTAAAGGAATCCGAGCGAGGCTATCGTAGTCACGGATACTGATACAGAAAAGTAAAGGAATCCGGGCGAGGCTGTCGTAGTCACGGATACTGATACACAAAAGTAAAGGAATCCGTGCGAGGTTATCGTAGTCACGGATGCTGATGTAGAAATGTAAAGGTATTCAGTCGAGGCTATCGCAGTCACGGACGCTGATGCAGAAATGTAAAGGTATCCGGGCGAGGCTGTTGCAGTCACGGATACTGATACAGAAAAGTAAAGGAATCCGGGCGAGGCTATCGCAGTCACGGACGCTGATGTAGAAATGTAAAGGTATCCGGGCGAGGCTGTCGTAGTCACGGATACTGATACAGAAAAGTAAAGGTATCCAGGCGAGGCTGTCTCAGTCACGGATACTGATACAGAAAAGTAAAGGAATCCGGGCGAGGCTATCGCAGTCACGGACGCTGATGCAGAAAAGTAAAGGTATCCGGGCGAGCCTATCGCAGTCATGGACTCTGATGCAGAAATGTAAAGGAATCCGAGCGAGGCTATCGTAGTCACGGATACTGATACAGAAAAGTTAAGGAATCCAGGCGAGGCTATCGTAGTCACGGATGCTGATGTAGAAATGTAAAGGTATTCAGGCGAGGCTATCGCAGTCACGTACGCTGATGCAGAAACGTAAAGGTATCCGGGCGAGGCTAGCGCAGTCACGGACGCTGATGCAGAAATGTAAAGGTATCCGGGCGAGGCTATCGCAGTCACGGACGCTGATGCAGAAATGTAAAGGAATCCGAGCGAGGCTATCGTAGTCACGGATACTGATACAGAAAAGTAAAGGAATCCGGGCGAGGCTATCGTAGGCACGGATGCTGATGTAGAAATGTAAAGGTATTCAGGGCGAGGCTGTCGCAGTCACTGATAGTGATACAGAAAAGTAAAGGAACCCGGGTGAGGCTATCGCCGTCACGGATGCTGATGCAGAAATGTAAAGGTACTCAGGCGCGGCTATCGCAGTCACGGACGCTGATGCAGAAATGTAAAGGTATCCGGGCGAGGCTAGCGCAATCACGGATCCTGATGAAGAAAATAAAGGTATTCGGGCGAGGCTATCGCAGTCACGGACGCTGATGCAGAAATGTAAAGGTATCCGGGCGAGGCTATCGTAGTCACGGATGCTGATGTAGAAATGTAAAGGTATTCAGGACAGGCTATCGCAGTCACGTACGCTGATGCAGAAATGTAAAGGTATCTGGGCGAGGCTGTCGCAGTCACGGATACTGATACAGAAATGTAAAGGTATCCGGGCGAGGCTTTGGCAGTCACGGACGCTGATGCAGAAATGTAAAGGTATCCGGGCGAGGCTAGCGCAATCATGGATCTTGATGAAGAAAATAAAGGTATCCGGGCGAGGCTATCGCAGTCACGGACAATGATGCAGAAATGTAAAGATATCCGTGCGAGGCTATCGTAGTCACGGATGCTGATGTAGAAATGTAAAGGTATTCAGGCGAGGCTATCGCAGTCACGGACGCTGATGCAGAAATGTAAAGGTATCCGGGCGAGGCTGTCGCAGTCACGGATACTGATACAGAAATGTAAAGGTATCCGGGCAAGACTTTCGCAGTCACGGACGCTGATGCAGAAATGTAAAAGTATCCGGGCGAGGCTGTCGCAGTCACTGATACTGATACAGAAAAGTAAAGGAATCCGGGTGAGGCTATCGCCGTCACGGACGCTGATGCAGAAATGTAAAGGTACTCAGGCGCGGCTATCGCAGTCACGGACGCTGATGCAGAAATGTAAAGGTATCCGGGCGAGGCTGTCGTAGTCACGGATACTGATACAGAAAAGTAAAGGTATCCAGGCGAGGCTGTCTCAGTCACGGATACTGATACAGAAAAGTAAAGGAATCCGGGCGAGGCTATCGCAGTCACGGACGCTGATGCAGAAAAGTAAAGGTATCCGGGCGAGCCTATCGCAGTCATGGACTCTGATGCAGAAATGTAAAGGAATCCGAGCGAGGCTATCGTAGTCACGGATACTGATACAGAAAAGTTAAGGAATCCAGGCGAGGCTATCGTCGTCACGGATGCTGATGTAGAAATGTAAAGGTATTCAGGCGAGGCTATCGCAGTCACGGACGCTGATGCAGAAACGTAAAGGTATCCGGGCGAGGCTAGCGCAGTCACGGACGCTGATGCAGAAATGTAAAGGTATCCGGGCGAGGCTATCGCAGTCACGGACGCTGATGCAGAAATGTAAAGGAATCCGAGCGAGGCTATCGTAGTCACGGATACTGATACAGAAAAGTAAAGGAATCCGGGCGAGGCTATCGTAGGCACGGATGCTGATGTAGAAATGTAAAGGTATTCAGGGCGAGGCTGTCGCAGTCACTGATAGTGATACAGAAAAGTAAAGGAACCCGGGTGAGGCTATCGCCGTCACGGATGCTGATGCAGAAATGTAAAGGTACTCAGGCGCGGCTATCGCAGTCACGGACGCTGATGCAGAAATGTAAAGGTATCCGGGCGAGGCTAGCGCAATCACGGATCCTGATGAAGAAAATAAAGGTATTCGGGCGAGGCTATCGCAGTCACGGACGCTGATGCAGAAATGTAAAGGTATCCGGGCGAGGCTATCGTAGTCACGGATGCTGATGTAGAAATGTAAAGGTATTCAGGACAGGCTATCGCAGTCACGTACGCTGATGCAGAAATGTAAAGGTATCTGGGCGAGGCTGTCGCAGTCACGGATACTGATACAGAAATGTAAAGGTATCCGGGCGAGGCTTTGGCAGTCACGGACGCTGATGCAGAAATGTAAAGGTATCCGGGCGAGGCTAGCGCAATCATGGATCTTGATGAAGAAAATAAAGGTATCCGGGCGAGGCTATCGCAGTCACGGACAATGATGCAGAAATGTAAAGATATCCGGGCGAGGCTATCGTAGTCACGGATGCTGATGTAGAAATGTAAAGGTATTCAGGCGAGGCTATCGCAGTCACGGACGCTGATGCAGAAATGTAAAGGTATCCGGGCGAGGCTGTCGCAGTCACGGATACTGATACAGAAATGTAAAGGTATCCGGGCAAGACTTTCGCAGTCACGGACGCTGATGCAGAAATGTAAAAGTATCCGGGCGAGGCTGTCGCAGTCACTGATACTGATACAGAAAAGTAAAGGAATCCGGGTGAGGCTATCGCCGTCACGGACGCTGATGCAGAAATGTAAAGGTACTCAGGCGCGGCTATCGCAGTCACGGACGCTGATGCAGAAATGTAAAGGTATCCGGGCGAGGCTAGCGCAATCACGGATCCTGATGAAGAAAATAAAGGTATTCGGGCGAGGCTATCGCAGTCACGGACGCTGATGCGGAAATGTAAAGGTATCCGGGCGAGGCTATCGTAGTCACGGATGCTGATGTAGAATTGTAAAGGGATTCAGGCGAGGCTATCGCAGTCACGTACGCTGATGCAGAAATGTAAAGGAATCCGGGCGAGGCTATCGTAGTCACGGATACTGATACAGAAAAGTAAAGGAATCCGGGCGAGGCTATCGTAGGCACGGATGCTGATGTAGAAATGTAAAGGTATTCAGGCGAGGCTATCGCAGTCACGGACGCTGATGCAGAAATGTAAAGGTATCCGGGCGAGGTTGTCGCAGTCACGGATACTGATACAGAAAAGTAAAGGAATCCGGGAGAGGCTATCGCAGTCACGGACGCTGATGCAGAAATGTAAAGGAATCCGAGTGAGGCTATCGTAGTCACGGATACTGATACAGAAAAGTAAAGGAATCCGGGCGAGGCTATCGTAGTCACGGATACTGATACACAAAAGTAAAGGAATCCGGGCGAGGCTATCGTAGTCACGGATGCAGATGTAGAAATGTAAAGGTATTCAGTCGAGGCTATCGCAGTCACGGACGCTGATGCAGAAATGTAAAGGTATCCGGGCGAGGCTACCGCAATCACGGATCCTGATGAAGAAAATAAAGGTATTCGGGCGAGGCTATCGCAGTCACGTACGCTGATGCAGAAATGTAAAGGTATCTGGGCGAGGCTGTCGCAGTCACGGATACTGATACAGAAATGTAAAGGTATCCAGGCGAGGCTTTCGCAGTCACGGACGCTGATGCAGAAATGTAAAGGTATCCGGGCGAGGCTAGCGCAATCATGGATCTTGATGAAGAAAATAAAGGTATCCGGGCGAGGCTATCGCAGTCACGGACAAAGATGCTGAAATGTAAAGATATCCGGGCGAGGCTATCGTAGTCACGGATGCTGATGTAGAAATGTAAAGGTATTCAGGCGAGGCTATCGCAGTCACGGACGCTGATGCAGAAATATAAAGGTATCCGGGCGAGGCTGTCGCAGTCACGGATACTGATACAGAAATGTAAAGGTATCCGGGCAAGACTTTCGCAGTCACAGACGCTGATGCAGAAATGTAAAAGTATCCGGGCGAGGCTGTCGCAGTCACTGATACTGATACAGAAAAGTAAAGGAATCCGGGTGAGGCTATCGCCGTCATGGACGCTGATGCAGAAATGTAAAGGTACTCAGGCGCCGCTATCGCAGTCACGGACGCTGATGCAGAAATGTAAAGGTATCCGGGCGAGGCTAGCGCAATCACGGATCCTGATGAAGAAAATAAAGGTATTCGGGCGAGGCTATCGCAGTCACGGACGCTGATGCAGAAATGTAAAGGTATCCGGGCGAGGCTATCGTAGTCACGGATGCTGATGTAGAAATGTAAAGGTATTCAGGCGAGGCTATCGCAGTCACGTACGCTGATGCAGAAATGTAAAGGAATCCGGGCGAGGCTATCGTAGTCACGGATACTGATACAGAAAAGTAAAGGAATCCGGGCGAGGCTATCGTAGGCACGGATGCTGATGTAGAAATGTAAAGGTATTCAGGCGAGGCTATCGCAGTCACGGACGCTGATGCAGAAATGTAAAGGTATCCGGGCGAGGTTGTCGCAGTCACGGATACTGATACAGAAAAGTAAAGGAATCCGGGCGAGGCTATCGCAGTCACGGACGCTGATGCAGAAATGTAAAGGAATCCGAGCGAGGCTATCGTAGTCACGGATACTGATACAGAAAAGTAAAGGAATCCGGGCGAGGCTATCGTAGGCACGGATGCTGATGTAGAAATGTAAAGGTATTCAGGCGAGGCTATCGCAGTCACGGACGCTGATGCAGAAATGTAAAGGTATCCGGGCGAGGTTGTCGCAGTCACGGATACTGATACAGAAAAGTAAAGGAATCCGGGCGAGGCTATCGCAGTCACGGACGCTGATGCAGAAATGTAAAGGAATCCGAGCGAGGCTATCGTAGTCACGGATACTGATACAGAAAAGTAAAGGAATCCGGGCGAGGCTATCGTAGGCACGGATGCTGATGTAGAAATGTAAAGGTATTCAGGCGAGGCTATCGCAGTCACGGACGCTGATGCAGAAATGTAAAGGAATCCGAGCGAGGCTATCGTAGTCACGGATACTGATACAGAAAAGTAAAGGAATCCGGGTGAGGCTATCGCCGTCACGGGCGCTGATGTAGAAATGTAAAGGTACTCAGGCGCGGCTATCGCAGTCACGGACGCTGATGCAGAAATGTAAAGGTATCCGGGCGAGGCTAGCGCAATCACGGATCCTGATGAAGAAAATAAAGGTATTCGGGCGAGGCTATCGCAGTCACGGACGCTGATGCAGAAATGTAAAGGTATCCGGGCGAGGCTATCGTAGTCACGGATGCTGATGTAGAAATGTAAAGGTATTCAGGACAGGCTATCGCAGTCACGTACGCTGATGCAGAAATGTAAAGGTATCTGGGCGAGGCTGTCGCAGCCACGGATACTGATACAGAAATGTAAAGGTATCCGGGCGAGGCTTTCGCAGTCACGGACGCTGATGCAGAAATGTAAAGGTATCCGGGCGAGGCTAGCGCAATCATGGATCTTGATGAAGAAAATAAAGGTATCCGGGCGAGGCTATCGCAGTCACGGACAATGATGCAGAAATGTAAAGATATCCGGGCGAGGCTATCGTAGTCACGGATGCTGATGTAGAAATGTAAAGGTATTCAGGCGAGGCTATCGCAGTCACGGACGCTGATGCAGAAATGTAAAGGTATCCGGGCGAGGCTGTCGCAGTCACGGATACTGATACAGAAATGTAAAGGTATCCGGGCAAGACTTTCGCAGTCACGGACGCTGATGCAGAAATGTAAAAGTATCCGGGCGAGGCTGTCGCAGTCACTGATACTGATACAGAAAAGTAAAGGAATCCGGGTGAGGCTATCGCCGTCACGGACGCTGATGCAGAAATGTAAAGGTACTCAGGCGCGGCTATCGCAGTCACGGACGCTGATGCAGAAATGTGAAGGTATCCGGGCGAGGCTAGCGCAATCACGGATCCTGATGAAGAAAATAAAGGTATTCGGGAGAGGCTATCGCAGTCACGGACGCTGATGCAGAAATGTAAAGGTATCCGGGCGAGGCTATCGTAGTCACGGATGCTGATGTAGAAATGTAAAGGTATCCGGGTGAGGCTATCGTAGGCACGGATGCTGATGTAGAAATGTAAAGGTATTCAGGCGAGGCTATCGCAGTCACGGACGCTGATGCAGAAATGTAAAGGTATCCGGGCGAGGTTGTCGCAGTCACGGATACTGATACAGAAAAGTCAAGGAATCCGGGCGAGGCTATCGCAGTCACGGACGCTGATGCAGAAATGTAAAGGAATCCGAGCGAGGCTATCGTAGTCACGGATACTGATACAGAAAAGTAAAGGAATCCAGGCGAGGCTGTCGTAGTCACGGATACTGATACACAAAAGTAAAGGAATCCGGGCGAGGCTATCGTAGTCACGGATGCTGATGTAGAAATGTAAAGGTATTCAGTCGAGGCTATCGCAGTCACGGACGCTGATGCAGAAATGTAAAGGTATCCGGGCGAGGCTGTTGCAGTCACGGATACTGATACAGAAAAGTAAAGGAATCCGGGCGAGGCTATCGCAGTCACGGACGCTGATGCAGAAATGTAAAGGTATCCGGGCGAGGCTGTCGTAGTCACGGATACTGATACAGAAAAGTAAAGGTATCCAGGCGAGGCTGTCTCAGTCACGGATACTGATACAGAAAAGTAAAGGAATCCGGGCGAGGCTATCGCAGTCACGGACGCTGATGCAGAAAAGTAAAGGTATCCGGGCGAGCCTATCGCAGTCATGGACTCTGATGCAGAAATGTAAAGGAATCCGAGCGAGGCTATCGTTGTCACGGATACTGATACAGAAAAGTTAAGGAATCCAGGCGAGGCTATCGTCGTCACGGATGCTGATGTAGAAATGTAAAGGTATTCAGGCGAGGCTATCGCAGTCACGGACGCTGATGCAGAAACGTAAAGGTATCCGGGCGAGGCTAGCGCAGTCACGGACGCTGATGCAGAAATGTAAAGGTATCCGGGCGAGGCTATCGCAGTCACGGACGCTGATGCAGAAATGTAAAGGAATCCGAGCGAGGCTATCGTAGTCACGGATACTGATACAGAAAAGTAAAGGAATCCGGGCGAGGCTATCGTAGGCACGGATGCTGATGTAGAAATGTAAAGGTATTCAGGGCGAGGCTGTCGCAGTCACTGATAGTGATACAGAAAAGTAAAGGAACCCGGGTGAGGCTATCGCCGTCACAGATGCTGATGCAGAAATATAAAGGTACTCAGGCGCGGCTATCGCAGTCACGGACGCTGATGCAGAAATGTAAAGGTATCCGGGCGAGGCTAGCGCAATCACGGATCCTGATGAAGAAAATAAAGGTATTCGGGCGAGGCTATCGCAGTCACGGACGCTGATGCAGAAATGTAAAGGTATCCGGGCGAGGCTATCGTAGTCACGGATGCTGATGTAGAAATGTAAAGGTATTCAGGACAGGCTATCGCAGTCACGTACGCTGATGCAGAAATGTAAAGGTATCTGGGCGAGGCTGTCGCAGTCACGGATACTGATACAGAAATGTAAAGGTATCCGGGCGAGGCTTTCGCAGTCACGGACGCTGATGCAGAAATGTAAAGGTATCCGGGCGAGGCTAGCGCAATCATGGATCTTGATGAAGAAAATAAAGGTATCCGGGCGAGGCTATCGCAGTCACGGACAATGATGCAGAAATGTAAAGATATCCGGGCGAGGCTATCGTAGTCACGGATGCTGATGTAGAAATGTAAAGGTATTCAGGCGAGGCTATCGCAGTCACGGACGCTGATGCAGAAATGTAAAGGTATCCGGGCGAGGCTGTCGCAGTCACGGATACTGATACAGAAATGTAAAGGTATCCGGGCAAGACTTTCGCAGTCACGGACGCTGATGCAGAAATGTAAAAGTATCCGGGCGAGGCTGTCGCAGTCACTGATACTGATACAGAAAAGTAAAGGAATCCGGGTGAGGCTATCGCCGTCACGGACGCTGATGCAGAAATGTAAAGGTACTCAGGCGCGGCTATCGCAGTCACGGACGCTGATGCAGAAATGTAAAGGTATCCGGGCGAGGCTAGCGCAATCACGGATCCTGATGAAGAAAATAAAGGTATTCGGGCGAGGCTATCGCAGTCACGGACGCTGATGCAGAAATGTAAAGGTATCCGGGCGAGGCTATCGTAGTCACGGATGCTGATGTAGAATTGTAAAGGGATTCAGGCGAGGCTATCGCAGTCACGTACGCTGATGCAGAAATGTAAAGGAATCCGGGCGAGGCTATCGTAGTCACGGATACTGATACAGAAAAGTAAAGGAATCCGGGCGAGGCTATCGTAGGCACGGATGCTGATGTAGAAATGTAAAGGTATTCAGGCGAGGCTATGGCAGTCACGGACGCTGATGCAGAAATGTAAAGGTATCCGGGCGAGGTTGTCGCAGTCACGGATACTGATACAGAAAAGTAAAGGAATCCGGGAGAGGCTATCGCAGTCACGGACGCTGATGCAGAAATGTAAAGGAATCCGAGCGAGGCTATCGTAGTCACGGATACTGATACAGAAAAGTAAAGGAATCCGGGCGAGGCTATCGTACTCACGGATACTGATACACAAAAGTAAAGGAATCCGGGCGAGGCTATCGTAGTCACAGATGCAGATGTAGAAATGTAAAGGTATTCAGTCGAGGCTATCGCAGTCACGGACGCTGATGCAGAAATGTAAAGGTATCCGGGCGAGGCTACCGCAATCACGGATCCTGATGAAGAAAATAAAGGTATTCGGGCGAGGCTATCGCAGTCACGTACGCTGATGCAGAAATGTAAAGGTATCTGGGCGAGGCTGTCGCAGTCACGGATACTGATACAGAAATGTAAAGGTATCCAGGCGAGGCTTTCGCAGTCACGGACGCTGATGCAGAAATGTAAAGGTATCCGGGCGAGGCTAGCGCAATCATGGATCTTGATGAAGAAAATAAAGGTATCCGGGCGAGGCTATCGCAGTCACGGACAATGATGCTGAAATGTAAAGATATCCGGGCGAGGCTATCGTAGTCACGGATGCTGATGTAGAAATGTAAAGGTATTCAGGCGAGGCTATCGCAGTCACGGACGCTGATGCAGAAATGTAAAGGTATCCGGGCGAGGCTGTCGCAGTCACGGATACTGATACAGAAATGTAAAGGTATCCGGGCAAGACTTTCGCAGTCACGGACGCTGATGCAGAAATGTAAAAGTATCCGGGCGAGGCTGTCGCAGTCACTGATAATGATACAGAAAAGTAAAGGAATCCGGGTGAGGCTATCGCCGTCATGGACGCTGATGCAGAAATGTAAAGGTACTCAGGCGCCGCTATCGCAGTCACGGACGCTGATGCAGAAATGTAAAGGTATCCGGGCGAGGCTAGCGCAATCACGGATCCTGATGAAGAAAATAAAGGTATTCGGGCGAGGCTATCGCAGTCACGGATGCTGATGCAGAAATGTAAAGGTATCCGGGCGAGGCTATCGTAGTCACGGATGCTGATGTAGAAATGTAAAGGTATTCAGGCGAGGCTATCGCAGTCACGTACGCTGATGCAGAAATGTAAAGGAATCCGGGCGAGGCTATCGTAGTCACGGATACTGATACAGAAAAGTAAAGGAATCCGGGCGAGGCTATCGTAGGCACGGATGCTGATGTAGAAATGTAAAGGTATTCAGGCGAGGCTATCGCAGTCACGGACGCTGATGCAGAAATGTAAAGGTATCCGGGCGAGGTTGTCGCAGTCACGGATACTTATGCAGAAAAGTAAAGGAATCCGGGCGAGGCTATCGCAGTCACGGACGCTGATGCAGAAATGTAAAGGAATCCGAGCGAGGCTATCGTAGTCACGGATACTGATACAGAAAAGTAAAGGAATCCGGGCGAGGCTATCGTAGGCACGGATGCTGATGTAGAAATGTAAAGGTATTCAGGCGAGGCTATCGCAGTCACGGACGCTGATGCAGAAATGTAAAGATATCCGGGCGAGGCTGTCGCAGTCACTGATAGTGATACAGAAAAGTAAAGGAACCCGGGTGAGGCTATCACCGTCACGGACGCTGATGTAGAAATGTAAAGGTACTCAGGCGCGGCTATCGCAGTCACGGACGCTGATGCAGAAATGTAAAGGTATCCGGGCGAGGCTAGCGCAATCACGGATCCTGATGAAGAAAATAAAGGTATTCGGGCGAGGCTATCGCAGTCACGGACGCTGATGCAGAAATGTAAAGGTATCCGGGCGAGGCTATCGTAGTCACGGATGCTGATGTAGAAATGTAAAGGTATTCAGGACAGGCTATCGCAGTCACGTACGCTGATGCAGAAATGTAAAGGTATCTGGGCGAGGCTGTCGCAGCCACGGATACTGATACAGAAATGTAAAGGTATCCGGGCGAGGCTTTCGCAGTCACGGACGCTGATGCAGAAATGTAAAGGTATCCGGGCGAGGCTAGCGCAATCATGGATCTTGATGAAGAAAATAAAGGTATCCGGGCGAGGCTATCGCAGTCACGGACAATGATGCAGAAATGTAAAGATATCCGGGCGAGGCTATCGTAGTCACGGATGCTGATGTAGAAATGTAAAGGTATTCAGGCGAGGCTATCGCAGTCACGGACGCTGATGCAGAAATGTAAAGGTATCCGGGCGAGGCTGTCGCAGTCACGGATACTGATACAGAAATGTAAAGGTATCCGGGCAAGACTTTCGCAGTCACGGACGCTGATGCAGAAATGTAAAAGTATCCGGGCGAGGCTGTCGCAGTCACTGATACTGATACAGAAAAGTAAAGGAATCCGGGTGAGGCTATCGCCGTCACGGACGCTGATGCAGAAATGTAAAGGTACTCAGGCGCGGCTATCGCAGTCACGGACGCTGATGCAGAAATGTGAAGGTATCCGGGCGAGGCTAGCGCAATCACGGATCCTGATGAAGAAAATAAAGGTATTCGGGCGAGGCTATCGCAGTCACGGACGCTGATGCAGAAATGTAAAGGTATCCGGGCGAGGCTATCGTAGTCACGGATGCTGATGTAGAAATGTAAAGGTATCCGGGCGAGGCTATCGTAGTCACGGATGCTGATGTAGAAATGTAAAGGTATTCAGGCGAGGCTATCGCAGTCACGTACGCTGATGCAGAAATGTAAAGGAATCCGGGCGAGGCTATCGTAGTCACGGATACTGATACAGAAAAGTAAAGGAATCCGGGTGAGGCTATCGTAGGCACGGATGCTGATGTAGAAATGTAAAGGTATTCAGGCGAGGCTATCGCAGTCACGGACGCTGATGCAGAAATGTAAAGGTATCCGGGCGAGGTTGTCGCAGTCACGGATACTGATATAGAAAAGTCAAGGAATCCGGGCGAGGCTATCGCAGTCACGGACGCTGATGCAGAAATGTAAAGGAATCCGAGCGAGGCTATCGTAGTCACGGATACTGATACAGAAAAGTAAAGGAATCCGGGCGAGGCTATCGTAGTCACGGATACTGATACACAAAAGTAAAGGAATCCGGGCGAGGCTATCGTAGTCACGGATGCTGATGTAGAAATGTAAAGGTATTCAGTCGAGGCTATCGCAGTCACGGACGCTGATGCAGAAATGTAAAGGTATCCGGGCGAGGCTGTTGCAGTCACGGATACTGATACAGAAAAGTAAAGGAATCCGGGCGAGGCTATCGCAGCCACGGACGCTGATGCAGAAATGTAAAGGTATCCGGGCGAGGCTGTCGTAGTCACGGATACTGATACAGAAAAGTAAAGGTATCCAGGCGAGGCTGTCTCAGTCACGGATACTGATACAGAAAAGTAAAGGAATCCGGGCGAGGCTATCGCAGTCACGGACGCTGATGCAGAAAAGTAAAGGTATCCGGGCGAGGCTATCGCAGTCACGGACGCTGATGCAGAAATGTAAAGGTATCCGGGCGAGGCTGTCGCAGTCACGGATACTGATACAGAAATGTAAAGGTATCCGGGCAAGACTTTCGCAGTCACGGACGCTGATGCAGAAATGTAAAAGTATCCGGGCGAGGCTGTCGCAGTCACTGATAATGATACAGAAAAGTAAAGGAATCCGGGTGAGGCTATCGCCGTCATGGACGCTGATGCAGAAATGTAAAGGTACTCAGGCGCCGCTATCGCAGTCACGGACGCTGATGCAGAAATGTAAAGGTATCCGGGCGAGGCTAGCGCAATCACGGATCCTGATGAAGAAAATAAAGGTATTCGGGCGAGGCTATCGCAGTCACGGATGCTGATGCAGAAATGTAAAGGTATCCGGGCGAGGCTATCGTAGTCACGGATGCTGATGTAGAAATGTAAAGGTATTCAGGCGAGGCTATCGCAGTCACGTACGCTGATGCAGAAATGTAAAGGAATCCGGGCGAGGCTATCGTAGTCACGGATACTGATACAGAAAAGTAAAGGAATCCGGGCGAGGCTATCGTAGGCACGGATGCTGATGTAGAAATGTAAAGGTATTCAGGCGAGGCTATCGCAGTCACGGACGCTGATGCAGAAATGTAAAGGTATCCGGGCGAGGTTGTCGCAGTCACGGATACTGATACAGAAAAGTAAAGGAATCCGGGCGAGGCTATCGCAGTCACGGACGCTGATGCAGAAATGTAAAGGAATCCGAGCGAGGCTATCGTAGTCACGGATACTGATACAGAAAAGTAAAGGAATCCGGGCGAGGCTATCGTAGGCACGGATGCTGATGTAGAAATGTAAAGGTATTCAGGCGAGGCTATCGCAGTCACGGACGCTGATGCAGAAATGTAAAGATATCCGGGCGAGGCTGTCGCAGTCACTGATAGTGATACAGAAAAGTAAAGGAACCCGGGTGAGGCTATCGCCGTCACGGGCGCTGATGTAGAAATGTAAAGGTACTCAGGCGCGGCTATCGCAGTCACGGACGCTGATGCAGAAATGTAAAGGTATCCGGGCGAGGCTAGCGCAATCACGGATCCTGATGAAGAAAATAAAGGTATTCGGGCGAGGCTATCGCAGTCACGGACGCTGATGCAGAAATGTAAAGGTATCCGGGCGAGGCTATCGTAGTCACGGATGCTGATGCAGAAATGTAAAGGTATTCAGGACAGGCTATCGCAGTCACGTACGCTGATGCAGAAATGTAAAGGTATCTGGGCGAGGCTGTCGCAGCCACGGATACTGATACAGAAATGTAAAGGTATCCGGGCGAGGCTTTCGCAGTCACGGACGCTGATGCAGAAATGTAAAGGTATCCGGGCGAGGCTAGCGCAATCATGGATCTTGATGAAGAAAATAAAGGTATCCGGGCGAGGCTATCGCAGTCACGGACAATGATGCAGAAATGTAAAGATATCCGGGCGAGGCTATCGTAGTCACGGATGCTGATGTAGAAATGTAAAGGTATTCAGGCGAGGCTATCGCAGTCACGGACGCTGATGCAGAAATGTAAAGGTATCCGGGCGAGGCTGTCGCAGTCACGGATACTGATACAGAAATGTAAAGGTATCCGGGCAAGACTTTCGCAGTCACGGACGCTGATGCAGAAATGTAAAAGTATCCGGGCGAGGCTGTCGCAGTCACTGATACTGATACAGAAAAGTAAAGGAATCCGGGTGAGGCTATCGCCGTCACGGACGCTGATGCAGAAATGTAAAGGTACTCAGGCGCGGCTATCGCAGTCACGGACGCTGATGCAGAAATGTGAAGGTATCCGGGCGAGGCTAGCGCAATCACGGATCCTGATGAAGAAAATAAAGGTATTCGGGCGAGGCTATCGCAGTCACGGACGCTGATGCAGAAATGTAAAGGTATCCGGGCGAGGCTATCGTAGTCACGGATGCTGATGTAGAAATGTAAAGGTATCCGGGCGAGGCTATCGTAGTCACGGATGCTGATGTAGAAATGTAAAGGTATTCAGGCGAGGCTATCGCAGTCACGTACGCTGATGCAGAAATGTAAAGGAATCCGGGCGAGGCTATCGTAGTCACGGATACTGATACAGAAAAGTAAAGGAATCCGGGTGAGGCTATCGTAGGCACGGATGCTGATGTAGAAATGTAAAGGTATTCAGGCGAGGCTATCGCAGTCACGGACGCTGATGCAGAAATGTAAAGGTATCCGGGCGAGGTTGTCGCAGTCACGGATACTGATATAGAAAAGTCAAGGAATCCGGGCGAGGCTATCGCAGTCACGGACGCTGATGCAGAAATGTAAAGGAATCCGAGCGAGGCTATCGTAGTCACGGATACTGATACAGAAAAGTAAAGGAATCCGGGCGAGGCTATCGTAGTCACGGATACTGATACACAAAAGTAAAGGAATCCGGGCGAGGCTATCGTAGTCACGGATGCTGATGTAGAAATGTAAAGGTATTCAGTCGAGGCTATCGCAGTCACGGACGCTGATGCAGAAATGTAAAGGTATCCGGGCGAGGCTGTTGCAGTCACGGATACTGATACAGAAAAGTAAAGGAATCCGGGCGAGGCTATCGCAGCCACGGACGCTGATGCAGAAATGTAAAGGTATCCGGGCGAGGCTGTCGTAGTCACGGATACTGATACAGAAAAGTAAAGGTATCCAGGCGAGGCTGTCTCAGTCACGGATACTGATACAGAAAAGTAAAGGAATCCGGGCGAGGCTATCGCAGTCACGGACGCTGATGCAGAAAAGTAAAGGTATCCGGGCGAGCCTATCGCAGTCATGGACTCTGATGCAGAAATGTAAAGGAATCCGAGCGAGGCTATCGTAGTCACGGATACTGATACAGAAAAGTTAAGGAATCCAGGCGAGGCTATCGTAGTCACGGATGCTGATGTAGAAATGTAAAGGTATTCAGGCGAGGCTATCGCAGTCACGGACGCTGATGCAGAAACGTAAAGGTATCCGGGCGAGGCTGTCGCAGTCACTGATACTGAGACAGAAAAGTAAAGGAATCCGGGTGAGGCTATCGCCGTCACGGACGTTGATGCAGAAATGTAAAGGTACTCAGGCGCGGCTATCGCAGTCACGGACGCTGATGCAGAAATGTAAAGGTATCCGGGCGAGGCTAGCGCAATCACGGATCCTGATGAAGAAATTAAAGGTATTCGGGCGAGGCTATCGCAGTCACGTACGCTGATGCAGAAATGTAAAGGTATCCGGGCGAGGCTATCGTAGTCACGGATGCTGATGTAGAAATGTAAGGGTATTTAGGACAGGTTATCGCAGTCACGTACGCTGATGCAGAAATGTAAAGGTATCTGGGCGAGGCTGTCGCAGTCACGGATACTGATACAGAAATGTAAAGGTATCCGGGCGAGGCTTTCGCAGTCACGGACGCTGATGCAGAAATGTAAAGGTATCCGGGCGAGGCTAGCGCAATCATGGATCTTGATGAAGAAAATAAAGGTATCCGGGCGAGGCTATCGCAGTCACGGACAATGATGCAGAAATGTAAAGATATCCGGGCGAGGCTATCGTAGTCACGGATGCTGATGTAGAAATGTAAAGGTATTCAGGCGAGGCTATCGCAGTCACGGACGCTGATGCAGAAATGTAAAGGTATCCGGGCGAGGCTGTCGCAGTCACGGATACTGATACAGAAATGTAAAGGTATCCGGGCAAGACTTTCGCAGTCACGGACGCTGATGCAGAAATGTAAAAGTATCCGGGCGAGGCTGTCGCAATCACTGATACTGATACAGAAAAGTAAAGGAATCCGGGTGAGGCTATCGCCGTCACGGACGTTGGTGCAGAAATGTAAAGGTACTCAGGCGCGGCTATCGCAGTCACGGACGCTGATGCAGAAATGTAAAGGTATCCGGGCGAGGCTAGCGCAATCACGGATCCTGATGAAGAAAATAAAGGTATTCGGGCGAGGCTATCGCAGTCACGGACGCTGATGCAGAAATGTAAAGGTATCCGGGCGAGGCTATCGTAGTCACAGATGCTGATGTAGAAATGTAAAGGTATTCAGGCGAGGCTATCGCAGTCACGTACGCTGATGCAGAAATGTAAAGGAATCCGGGCGAGGCTATCGTAGTCACGGATACTGATACAGAAAAGTAAAGGAATCCGGGCGAGGCTATCGTAGGCACGGATGCTGATGTAGAAATGTAAAGGTATTCAGGCGAGGCTATCGCAGTCACGGACGCTGATGCAGAAATGTAAAGGTATCCGGGCGAGGTTGTCGCAGTCACGGATACTGATACAGAAAAGTAAAGGAATCCGGGCGAGGCTATCGCAGTCACGGACGCTGATGCAGAAATGTAAAGGAATCCGAGCGAGGCTATCGTAGTCACGGATACTGATACAGAAAAGTAAAGGAATCCGGGCGAGGCTATCGTAGGCACGGATGCTGATGTAGAAATGTAAAGGTATTCAGGCGAGGCTATCGCAGTCACGGACGCTGATGCAGAAATGTAAAGATATCCGGGCGAGGCTGTCGCAGTCACTGATAGTGATACAGAAAAGTAAAGGAACCCGGGTGAGGCTATCGCCGTCACGGACGCTGATGTAGAAATGTAAAGGTACTCAGGCGCGGCTATCGCAGTCACGGACGCTGATGCAGAAATGTAAAGGTATCCGGGCGAGGCTAACGCAATCACGGATCCTGATGAAGAAAATAAAGGTATTCGGGCGAGGCTATCGCAGTCACGGACGCTGATGCAGAAATGTAAAGGTATCCGGGCGAGGCTATCGTAGTCACGGATGCTGATGTAGAAATGTAAAGGTATTCAGGACAGGCTATCGCAGTCACGTACGCTGATGCAGAAATGTAAAGGTATCTGGGCGAGGCTGTCGCAGCCACGGATACTGATACAGAAATGTAAAGGTATCCGGGCGAGGCTTTCGCAGTCACGGACGCTGATGCAGAAATGTAAAGGTATCCGGGCGAGGCTAGCGCAATCATGGATCTTGATGAAGAAAATAAAGGTATCCGGGCGAGGCTATCGCAGTCACGGACAATGATGCAGAAATGTAAAGATATCCGGGCGAGGCTATCGTAGTCACGGATGCTGATGTAGAAATGTAAAGGTATTCAGGCGAGGCTATCGCAGTCACGGACGCTGATGCAGAAATGTAAAGGTATCCGGGCGAGGCTGTCGCAGTCACGGATACTGATACAGAAATGTAAAGGTATCCGGGCAAGACTTTCGCAGTCACGGACGCTGATGCAGAAATGTAAAAGTATCCGGGCGAGGCTGTCGCAGTCACTGATACTGATACAGAAAAGTAAAGGAATCCGGGTGAGGCTATCGCCGTCACGGACGCTGATGCAGAAATGTAAAGGTACTCAGGCGCGGCTATCGCAGTCACGGACGCTGATGCAGAAATGTGAAGGTATCCGGGCGAGGCTAGCGCAATCACGGATCCTGATGAAGAAAATAAAGGTATTCGGGCGAGGCTATCGCAGTCACGGACGCTGATGCAGAAATGTAAAGGTATCCGGGCGAGGCTATCGTAGTCACGGATGCTGATGTAGAAATGTAAAGGTATCCGGGCGAGGCTATCGTAGTCACGGATGCTGATGTAGAAATGTAAAGGTATTCAGGCGAGGCTATCGCAGTCACGTACGCTGATGCAGAAATGTAAAGGAATCCGGGCGAGGCTATCGTAGTCACGGATACTGATACAGAAAAGTAAAGGAATCCGGGTGAGGCTATCGTAGGCACGGATGCTGATGTAGAAATGTAAAGGTATTCAGGCGAGGCTATCGCAGTCACGGACGCTGATGCAGAAATGTAAAGGTATCCGGGCGAGGTTGTCGCAGTCACGGATACTGATATAGAAAAGTCAAGGAATCCGGGCGAGGCTATCGCAGTCACGGACGCTGATGCAGAAATGTAAAGGAATCCGAGCGAGGCTATCGTAGTCACGGATACTGATACAGAAAAGTAAAGGAATCCGGGCGAGGCTATCGTAGTCACGGATACTGATACACAAAAGTAAAGGAATCCGGGCGAGGCTATCGTAGTCACGGATGCTGATGTAGAAATGTAAAGGTATTCAGTCGAGGCTATCGCAGTCACGGACGCTGATGCAGAAATGTAAAGGTATCCGGGCGAGGCTGTTGCAGTCACGGATACTGATACAGAAAAGTAAAGGAATCCGGGCGAGGCTATCGCAGCCACGGACGCTGATGCAGAAATGTAAAGGTATCCGGGCGAGGCTGTCGTAGTCACGGATACTGATACATAAAAGTAAAGGTATCCAGGCGAGGCTGTCTCAGTCACGGATACTGATACAGAAAAGTAAAGGAATCCGGGCGAGGCTATCACAGTCACGGACGCTGATGCAGAAAAGTAAAGGTATCCGGGCGAGCCTATCGCAGTCATGGACTCTGATGCAGAAATGTAAAGGAATCCGAGCGAGGCTATCGTAGTCACGGATACTGATACAGAAAAGTTAAGGAATCCAGGCGAGGCTATCGTAGTCACGGATGCTGATGTAGAAATGTAAAGGTATTCAGGCGAGGCTATCGCAGTCACGGACGCTGATGCAGAAACGTAAAGGTATCCGGGCGAGGCTGTCGCAGTCACTGATACTGAGACAGAAAAGTAAAGGAATCCGGGTGAGGCTATCGCCGTCACGGACGTTGATGCAGAAATGTAAAGGTACTCAGGCGCGGCTATCGCAGTCACGGACGCTGATGCAGAAATGTAAAGGTATCCGGGCGAGGCTAGCGCAATCACGGATCCTGATGAAGAAATTAAAGGTATTCGGGCGAGGCTATCGCAGTCACGTACGCTGATGCAGAAATGTAAAGGTATCCGGGCGAGGCTATCGTAGTCACGGATGCTGATGTAGAAATGTAAGGGTATTTAGGACAGGCTATCGCAGTCACGTACGCTGATGCAGAAATGTAAAGGTATCTGGGCGAGGCTGTCGCAGTCACGGATACTGATACAGAAATGTAAAGGTATCCGGGCGAGGCTTTCGCAGTCACGGACGCTGATGCAGAAATGTAAAGGTATCCGGGCGAGGCTAGCGCAATCATGGATCTTGATGAAGAAAATAAAGGTATCCGGGCGAGGCTATCGCAGTCACGGACAATGATGCAGAAATGTAAAGATATCCGGGCGAGGCTATCGTAGTCACGGATGCTGATGTAGAAATGTAAAGGTATTCAGGCGAGGCTATCGCAATCACGGACGCTGATGCAGAAATGTAAAGGTATCCGGGCGAGGCTGTCGCAGTCACGGATACTGATACAGAAATGTAAAGGTATCCGGGCAAGACTTTCGCAGTCACGGACGCTGATGCAGAAATGTAAAAGTATCCGGGCGAGGCTGTCGCAATCACTGATACTGATACAGAAAAGTAAAGGAATCCGGGTGAGGCTATCGCCGTCACGGACGTTGGTGCAGAAATGTAAAGGTACTCAGGCGCGGCTATCGCAGTCACGGACGCTGATGCAGAAATGTAAAGGTATCCGGGCGAGGCTAGCGCAATCACGGATCCTGATGAAGAAAATAAAGGTATTCGGGCGAGGCTATCGCAGTCACGGACGCTGATGCAGAAATGTAAAGGTATCCGGGCGAGGCTATCGTAGTCACAGATGCTGATGTAGAAATGTAAAGGTATTCAGGCGAGGCTATCGCAGTCACGTACGCTGATGCAGAAATGTAAAGGAATCCGGGCGAGGCTATCGTAGTCACGGATACTGATACAGAAAAGTAAAGGAATCCGGGCGAGGCTATCGTAGGCACGGATGCTGATGTAGAAATGTAAAGGTATTCAGGCGAGGCTATCGCAGTCACGGACGCTGATGCAGAAATGTAAAGGTATCCGGGCGAGGTTGTCGCAGTCACGGATACTGATACAGAAAAGTAAAGGAATCCGGGCGAGGCTATCGCAGTCACGGACGCTGATGCAGAAATGTAAAGGAATCCGAGCGAGGCTATCGTAGTCACGGATACTGATACAGAAAAGTAAAGGAATCCGGGCGAGGCTATCGTAGGCACGGATGCTGATGTAGAAATGTAAAGGTATTCAGGCGAGGCTATCGCAGTCACGGACGCTGATGCAGAAATGTAAAGATATCCGGGCGAGGCTGTCGCAGTCACTGATAGTGATACAGAAAAGTAAAGGAACCCGGGTGAGGCTATCGCCGTCACGGACGCTGATGTAGAAATGTAAAGGTACTCAGGCGCGGCTATCGCAGTCACGGACGCTGATGCAGAAATGTAAAGGTATCCGGGCGAGGCTAACGCAATCACGGATCCTGATGAAGAAAATAAAGGTATTCGGGCGAGGCTATCGCAGTCACGGACGCTGATGCAGAAATGTAAAGGTATCCGGGCGAGGCTATCGTAGTCACGGATGCTGATGTAGAAATGTAAAGGTATTCAGGACAGGCTATCGCAGTCACGTACGCTGATGCAGAAATGTAAAGGTATCTGGGCGAGGCTGTCGCAGCCACGGATACTGATACAGAAATGTAAAGGTATCCGGGCGAGGCTTTCGCAGTCACGGACGCTGATGCAGAAATGTAAAGGTATCCGGGCGAGGCTAGCGCAATCATGGATCTTGATGAAGAAAATAAAGGTATCCGGGCGAGGCTATCGCAGTCACGGACAATGATGCAGAAATGTAAAGATATCCGGGCGAGGCTATCGTAGTCACGGATGCTGATGTAGAAATGTAAAGGTATTCAGGCGAGGCTATCGCAGTCACGGACGCTGATGCAGAAATGTAAAGGTATCCGGGCGAGGCTGTCGCAGTCACGGATACTGATACAGAAATGTAAAGGTATCCGGGCAAGACTTTCGCAGTCACGGACGCTGATGCAGAAATGTAAAAGTATCCGGGCGAGGCTGTCGGAGTCACTGATACTGATACAGAAAAGTAAAGGAATCCGGGTGAGGCTATCGCCGTCACGGACGCTGATGCAGAAATGTAAAGGTACTCAGGCGCGGCTATCGCAGTCACGGACGCTGATGCAGAAATGTGAAGGTATCCGGGCGAGGCTAGCGCAATCACGGATCCTGATGAAGAAAATAAAGGTATTCGGGCGAGGCTATCGCAGTCACGGACGCTGATGCAGAAATGTAAAGGTATCCGGGCGAGGCTATCGTAGTCACGGATGCTGATGTAGAAATGTAAAGGTATCCGGGCGAGGCTATCGTAGTCACGGATGCTGATGTAGAAATGTAAAGGTATTCAGGCGAGGCTATCGCAGTCACGTACGCTGATGCAGAAATGTAAAGGAATCCGGGCGAGGCTATCGTAGTCACGGATACTGATACAGAAAAGTAAAGGAATCCGGGTGAGGCTATCGTAGGCACGGATGCTGATGTAGAAATGTAAAGGTATTCAGGCGAGGCTATCGCAGTCACGGACGCTGATGCAGAAATGTAAAGGTATCCGGGCGAGGTTGTCGCAGTCACGGATACTGATATAGAAAAGTCAAGGAATCCGGGCGAGGCTATCGCAGTCACGGACGCTGATGCAGAAATGTAAAGGAATCCGAGCGAGGCTATCGTAGTCACGGATACTGATACAGAAAAGTAAAGGAATCCGGGCGAGGCTATCGTAGTCACGGATACTGATACACAAAAGTAAAGGAATCCGGGCGAGGCTATCGTAGTCACGGATGCTGATGTAGAAATGTAAAGGTATTCAGTCGAGGCTATCGCAGTCACGGACGCTGATGCAGAAATGTAAAGGTATCCGGGCGAGGCTGTTGCAGTCACGGATACTGATACAGAAAAGTAAAGGAATCCGGGCGAGGCTATCGCAGCCACGGACGCTGATGCAGAAATGTAAAGGTATCCGGGCGAGGCTGTCGTAGTCACGGATACTGATACAGAAAAGTAAAGGTATCCAGGCGAGGCTGTCTCAGTCACGGATACTGATACAGAAAAGTAAAGGAATCCGGGCGAGGCTATCGCAGTCACGGACGCTGATGCAGAAAAGTAAAGGTATCCGGGCGAGCCTATCGCAGTCATGGACTCTGATGCAGAAATGTAAAGGAATCCGAGCGAGGCTATCGTAGTCACGGATACTGATACAGAAAAGTTAAGGAATCCAGGCGAGGCTATCGTAGTCACGGATGCTGATGTAGAAATGTAAAGGTATTCAGGCGAGGCTATCGCAGTCACGGACGCTGATGCAGAAACGTAAAGGTATCCGGGCGAGGCTGTCGCAGTCACTGATACTGAGACAGAAAAGTAAAGGAATCCGGGTGAGGCTATCGCCGTCACGGACGTTGATGCAGAAATGTAAAGGTACTCAGGCGCGGCTATCGCAGTCACGGACGCTGATGCAGAAATGTAAAGGTATCCGGGCGAGGCTAGCGCAATCACGGATCCTGATGAAGAAATTAAAGGTATTCGGGCGAGGCTATCGCAGTCACGTACGCTGATGCAGAAATGTAAAGGTATCCGGGCGAGGCTATCGTAGTCACGGATGCTGATGTAGAAATGTAAGGGTATTTAGGACAGGCTATCGCAGTCACGTACGCTGATGCAGAAATGTAAAGGTATCTGGGCGAGGCTGTCGCAGTCACGGATACTGATACAGAAATGTAAAGGTATCCGGGCGAGGCTTTCGCAGTCACGGACGCTGATGCAGAAATGTAAAGGTATCCGGGCGAGGCTAGCGCAATCATGGATCTTGATGAAGAAAATAAAGGTATCCGGGCGAGGCTATCGCAGTCACGGACAATGATGCAGAAATGTAAAGATATCCGGGCGAGGCTATCGTAGTCACGGATGCTGATGTAGAAATGTAAAGGTATTCAGGCGAGGCTATCGCAGTCACGGACGCTGATGCAGAAATGTAAAGGTATCCGGGCGAGGCTGTCGCAGTCACGGATACTGATACAGAAATGTAAAGGTATCCGGGCAAGACTTTCGCAGTCACGGACGCTGATGCAGAAATGTAAAAGTATCCGGGCGAGGCTGTCGCAATCACTGATACTGATACAGAAAAGTAAAGGAATCCGGGTGAGGCTATCGCCGTCACGGACGCTGGTGCAGAAATGTAAGGGTACTCAGGCGCGGCTATCGCAGTCACGGACGCTGATGCAGAAATGTAAAGGTATCCGGGCGAGGCTAGCGCAATCACGGATCCTGATGAAGAAAATAAAGGTATTCGGGCGAGGCTATCGCAGTCACGGACGCTGATGCAGAAATGTAAAGGTATCCGGGCGAGGCTATCGTAGTCACAGATGCTGATGTAGAAATGTAAAGGTATTCAGGCGAGGCTATCGCAGTCACGTACGCTGATGCAGAAATGTAAAGGAATCCGGGCGAGGCTATCGTAGTCACGGATACTGATACAGAAAAGTAAAGGAATCCGGGCGAGGCTATCGTAGGCACGGATGCTGATGTAGAAATGTAAAGGTATTCAGGCGAGGCTATCGCAGTCACGGACGCTGATGCAGAAATGTAAAGGTATCCGGGCGAGGTTGTCGCAGTCACGGATACTGATACAGAAATGTAAAGGTATCCGGGCAAGACTTTCGCAGTCACGGACGCTGATGCAGAAATGTAAAAGTATCCGGGCGAGGCTGTCGCAATCACTGATACTGATACAGAAAAGTAAAGGAATCCGGGTGAGGCTATCGCCGTCACGGACGCTGGTGCAGAAATGTAAGGGTACTCAGGCGCGGCTATCGCAGTCACGGACGCTGATGCAGAAATGTAAAGGTATCCGGGCGAGGCTAGCGCAATCACGGATCCTGATGAAGAAAATAAAGGTATTCGGGCGAGGCTATCGCAGTCACGGACGCTGATGCAGAAATGTAAAGGTATCCGGGCGAGGCTATCGTAGTCACAGATGCTGATGTAGAAATGTAAAGGTATTCAGGCGAGGCTATCGCAGTCACGTACGCTGATGCAGAAATGTAAAGGAATCCGGGCGAGGCTATCGTAGTCACGGATACTGATACAGAAAAGTAAAGGAATCCGGGCGAGGCTATCGTAGGCACGGATGCTGATGTAGAAATGTAAAGGTATTCAGGCGAGGCTATCGCAGTCACGGACGCTGATGCAGAAATGTAAAGGTATCCGGGCGAGGTTGTCGCAGTCACGGATACTGATACAGAAAAGTAAAGGAATCCGGGCGAGGCTATCGCAGTCACGGACGCTGATGCAGAAATGTAAAGGAATCCGAGCGAGGCTATCGTAGTCACGGATACTGATACAGAAAAGTAAAGGAATCCGGGCGAGGCTATCGTAGGCACGGATGCTGATGTAGAAATGTAAAGGTATTCAGGCGAGGCTATCGCAGTCACGGACGCTGATGCAGAAATGTAAAGATATCCGGGCGAGGCTGTCGCAGTCACTGATAGTGATACAGAAATGTAAAGGAACCCGGGTGAGGCTATCGCCGTCACGGACGCTGATGTAGAAATGTAAAGGTACTCAGGCGCGGCTATCGCAGTCACGGACGCTGATGCAGAAATGTAAAGGTATCCGGGCGAGGCTAGCGCAATCACGGATCCTGATGAAGAAAATAAAGGTATTCGGGCGAGGCTATCGCAGTCACGGACGCTGATGCAGAAATGTAAAGGTATCCGGGCGAGGCTATCGTAGTCACGGATGCTGATGTAGAAATGTAAAGGTATTCAGGACAGGCTATCACAGTCACGTACGCTGATGCAGAAATGTAAAGGTATCGGGGCGAGGCTGTCGCAGCCACGGATACTGATACAGAAATGTAAAGGTATCCGGGCGAGGCTTTCGCAGTCACGGACGCTGATGCAGAAATGTAAAGGTATCCGGGCGAGGCTAGCGCAATCATGGATCTTGATGAAGAAAATAAAGGTATTCGGGCGAGGCTATCGCAGTCACGGACGCTGATGCAGAAATGTAAAGGTATCCGGGCGAGGCTGTCGCAGTCACGGATACTGATACAGAAATGTCAAGGTATCCGGGCAAGACTTTCGCAGTCACGGACGCTGATGCAGAAATGTAAAAGTATCCGGGCGAGGCTGTCGCAGTCACTGATACTGATACAGAAAAGTAAAGGAATCCGGGTGAGGCTATCGCCGTCACGGACGCTGATGCAGAAATGTAAAGGTACTCAGGCGCGGCTATCGCAGTCACGGACGCTGATGCAGAAATGTAAAGGTATCCGGGCGAGGCTAGCGCAATCACGGATCCTGATGAAGAAAATAAAGGTATTCGGGCGAGGCTATCGCAGTCACGGACGCTGATCCAGAAATGTAAAGGTATCCGGGCGAGGCTATCGTAGTCACAGATGCTGATGTAGAAATGTAAAGGTATTCAGGCGAGGCTATCGCAGTCACGTACGCTGATGCAGAAATGTAAAGGAATCCGGGCGAGGCTATCGTAGTCACGGATACTGATACAGAAAAGTAAAGGAATCCGGGCGAGGCTATCGTAGGCACGGATGCTGATGTAGAAATGTAAAGGTATTCAGGCGAGGCTATCGCAGTCACGGACGCTGATGCAGAAATGTAAAGGTATCCGGGCGAGGTTGTCGCAGTCACGGATACTGATACAGAAAAGTAAAGGAATCCGGGCGAGGCTATCGCAGTCACGGACGCTGATGCAGAAATGTAAAGGAATCCGAGCGAGGCTATCGTAGTCACGGATACTGATACAGAAAAGTAAAGGAATCCGGGCGAGGCTATCGTAGGCACGGATGCTGATGTAGAAATGTAAAGGTATTCAGGCGAGGCTATCGCAGTCACGGACGCTGATGCAGAAATGTAAAGATATCCGGGCGAGGCTGTCGCAGTCACTGATAGTGATACAGAAATGTAAAGGAACCCGGGTGAGGCTATCGCCGTCACGGACGCTGATGTAGAAATGTAAAGGTACTCAGGCGCGGCTATCGCAGTCACGGACGCTGATGCAGAAATGTAAAGGTATCCGGGCGAGGCTAGCGCAATCACGGATCCTGATGAAGAAAATAAAGGTATTCGGGCGAGGCTATCGCAGTCACGGACGCTGATGCAGAAATGTAAAGGTATCCGGGCGAGGCTATCGTAGTCACGGATGCTGATGTAGAAATGTAAAGGTATTCAGGACAGGCTATCGCAGTCACGTACGCTGATGCAGAAATGTAAAGGTATCGGGGCGAGGCTGTCGCAGCCACGGATACTGATACAGAAATGTAAAGGTATCCGGGCGAGGCTTTCGCAGTCACGGACGCTGATGCAGAAATGTAAAGGTATCCGGGCGAGGCTAGCGCAATCATGGATCTTGATGAAGAAAATAAAGGTATTCGGGCGAGGCTATCGCAGTCACGGACGCTGATGCAGAAATGTAAAGGTATCCGGGCGAGGCTGTCGCAGTCACGGATACTGATACAGAAATGTCAAGGTATCCGGGCAAGACTTTCGCAGTCACGGACGCTGATGCAGAAATGTAAAAGTATCCGGGCGAGGCTGTCGCAGTCACTGATACTGATACAGAAAAGTAAAGGAATCCGGGTGAGGCTATCGCCGTCACGGACGCTGATGCAGAAATGTAAAGGTACTCAGGCGCGGCTATCGCAGTCACGGACGCTGATGCAGAAATGTAAAGGTATCCGGGCGAGGCTAGCGCAATCACGGATCCTGATGAAGAAAATAAAGGTATTCGGGCGAGGCTATCGCAGTCACGGACGCTGATCCAGAAATGTAAAGGTATCCGGGCGAGGCTATCGTAGTCACAGATGCTGATGTAGAAATGTAAAGGTATTCAGGCGAGGCTATCGCAGTCACGTACGCTGATGCAGAAATGTAAAGGAATCCGGGCGAGGCTATCGTAGTCACGGATACTGATACAGAAAAGTAAAGGAATCCGGGCGAGGCTATCGTAGGCACGGATGCTGATGTAGAAATGTAAAGGTATTCAGGCGAGGCTATCGCAGTCACGGACGCTGATGCAGAAATGTAAAGGTATCCGGGCGAGGTTGTCGCAGTCACGGATACTGATACAGAAAAGTAAAGGAATCCGGGCGAGGCTATCGCAGTCACGGACGCTGATGCAGAAATGTAAAGGAATCCGAGCGAGGCTATCGTAGTCACGGATACTGATACAGAAAAGTAAAGGAATCCGGGCGAGGCTATCGTAGGCACGGATGCTGATGTAGAAATGTAAAGGTATTCAGGCGAGGCTATCGCAGTCACGGACGCTGATGCAGAAATGTAAAGATATCCGGGCGAGGCTGTCGCAGTCACTGATAGTGATACAGAAAAGTAAAGGAACCCGGGTGAGGCTATCGCCGTCACGGACGCTGATGTAGAAATGTAAAGGTACTCAGGCGCGGCTATCGCAGTCACGGACGCTGATGCAGAAATGTAAAGGTATCCGGGCGAGGCTAGCGCAATCACGGATCCTGATGAAGAAAATAAAGGTATTCGGGCGAGGCTATCGCAGTCACGGACGCTGATGCAGAAATGTAAAGGTATCCGGGCGAGGCTATCGTAGTCACGGATGCTGATGTAGAAATGTAAAGGTATTCAGGACAGGCTATCGCAGTCACGTACGCTGATGCAGAAATGTAAAGGTATCGGGGCGAGGCTGTCGCAGCCACGGATACTGATACAGAAATGTAAAGGTATCCGGGCGAGGCTTTCGCAGTCACGGACGCTAATGCAGAAATGTAAAGGTATCCGGGCGAGGCTAGCGCAATCATGGATCTTGATGAAGAAAATAAAGGTATCCGGGCGAGGCTATCGCAGTCACGGACAATGATGCAGAAATGTAAAGATATCCGGGCGAGGCTATCGTAGTCACAGATGCTGATGTAGAAATGTAAAGGTATTCAGGCGAGGCTATCGCAGTCACGTACGCTGATGCAGAAATGTAAAGGAATCCGGGCGAGGCTATCGTAGTCACGGATACTGATACAGAAAAGTAAAGGAATCCGGGCGAGGCTATCGTAGGCACGGATGCTGATGTAGAAATGTAAAGGTATTCAGGCGAGGCTATCGCAGTCACGGACGCTGATGCAGAAATGTAAAGGTATCCGGGCGAGGTTGTCGCAGTCACGGATACTGATACAGAAAAGTAAAGGAATCCGGGCGAGGCTATCGCAGTCACGGATGCTGATGCAGAAATGTAAAGGAATCCGAGCGAGGCTATCGTAGTCACGGATACTGATACAGAAAAGTAAAGGAATCCGGGCGAGGCTATCGTAGGCACGGATGCTGATGTAGAAATGTAAAGGTATTCAGGCGAGGCTATCGCAGTCACGGACGCTGATGCAGAAATGAAAAGATATCCGGGCGAGGCTGTCGCAGTCACTGATAGTGATACAGAAAAGTAAAGGAACCCGGGTGAGGCTATCGCCGTCACGGACGCTGATGTAGAAATGTAAAGGTACTCAGGCGCGGCTATCGCAGTCACGGACGCTGATGCAGAAATGTAAAGGTATCCGGGCGAGGCTAGCGCAATCACGGATCCTGATGAAGAAAATAAAGGTATTCGGGCGAGGCTATCGCAGTCACGGACGCTGATGCAGAAATGTAAAGGTATCCGGGCGAGGCTATCGTAGTCACGGATGCTGATGTAGAAATGTAAAGGTATTCAGGACAGGCTATCGCAGTCACGTACGCTGATGTAGAAATGTAAAGGTATCGGGGCGAGGCTGTCGCAGCCACGGATACTGATACAGAAATGTAAAGGTATCCGGGCGAGGCTTTCGCAGTCACGGACGCTGATGCAGAAATGTAAAGGTATCCGGGCGAGGCTAGCGCAATCATGGATCTTGATGAAGAAAATAAAGGTATCCGGGCGAGGCTATCGCAGTCACGGACAATGATGCAGAAATGTAAAGATATCCGGGCGAGGCTATCGTAGTCACGGATGCTGATGTAGAAATGTAAAGGTATCCGGGCGAGGCTGTCGCAGTCACGGATACTGATACAGAAATGTAAAGGTATCCGGGCAAGACTTTCGCAGTCACGGACGCTGATGCAGAAATGAAAAAGTATCCGGGCGAGGCTGTCGCAGTCACTGATACTGATACAGAAAAGTAAAGGAATCCGGGTGAGGCTATCGCCGTCACGGACGCTGATGCAGAAATGTAAAGGTACTCAGGCGCGGCTATCGCAGTCACGGACGCTGATGCAGAAATGTAAAGGTATCCGGGCGAGGCTAGCGCAATCACGGATCCTGATGAAGAAAATAAAGGTATTCGGGCGAGGCTATCGCAGTCACGGACGCTGATGCAGAAATGTAAAGGTATCCGGGCGAGGCTATCGTAGTCACGGATGCTGATGTAGAAATGTAAAGGTATCCGGGCGAGGCTATCGTAGTCACGGATGCTGATGTAGAAATGTAAAGGTATTCAGGCGAGGCTATCGCAGTCACGTACGCTGATGCAGAAATGTAAAGGAATCCGGGCGAGGCTATCGTAGTCACGGATACTGATACAGAAAAGTAAAGGAATCCGGGTGAGGCTATCGTAGGCACGGATGCTGATGTAGAAATGTAAAGGTATTCAGGCGAGGCTATCGCAGTCACGGACGCTGATGCAGAAATGTAAAGGTATCCGGGCGAGGTTGTCGCAGTCACGGATACTGATACAGAAAAGTCAAGGAATCCGGGCGAGGCTATCGCAGTCACGGACGCTGATGCAGAAATGTAAAGGAATCCGAGCGAGGCTATCGTAGTCACGGATACTGATACAGAAAAGTAAAGGAATCCGGGCGAGGCTGTCGTAGTCACGGATACTGATACACAAAAGTAAAGGAATCCGGGCGAGGCTATCGTAGTCACGGATGCTGATGTAGAAATGTAAAGGTATTCAGTCGAGGCTATCGCAGTCACGGACGCTGATGCAGAAATGTAAAGGTATCCGGGCGAGGCTGTTGCAGTCACGGATACTGATACAGAAAAGTAAAGGAATCCGGGCGAGGCTATCGCAGTCACGGACGCTGATGCAGAAATGTAAAGGTATCCGGGCGAGGCTGTCGTAGTCACGGATACTGATACAGAAAAGTAAAGGTATCCAGGCGAGGCTGTCTCAGTCACGGATACTGATACAGAAAAGTAAAGGAATCCGGGCGAGGCTATCGCAGTCACGGACGCTGATGCTGAAAAGTAAAGGTATCCGGGCGAGCCTATCGCAGTCATGGACTCTGATGCAGAAATGTAAAGGAATCCGAGCGAGGCTATCGTAGTCACGGATACTGATACAGAAAAGTTAAAGAATCCAGGCGAGGCTATCGTAGTCACGGATGCTGATGTAGAAATGTAAAGGTATTCAGGCGAGGCTATCGCAGTCACGGACGCTGATGCAGAAACGTAAAGGTATCCGGGCGAGGCTGTCGCAGTCACTGATACTGATACAGAAAAGTAAAGGAATCCGGGTGAGGCTATCGCCGTCACGGACGTTGATGCAGAAATGTAAAGGTACTCAGGCGCGGCTATCGCAGTCACGGACGCTGATGCAGAAATGTAAAGGTATCCGGGCGAGGCTAGCGCAATCACGGATCCTGATGAAGAAATTAAAGGTATTCGGGCGAGGCTATCGCAGTCACGTACGCTGATGCAGAAATGTAAAGGTATCCGGGCGAGGCTATCGTAGTCACGGATGCTGATGTAGAAATGTAAGGGTATTCAGGACAGGCTATCGCAGTCACGTACGCTGATGCAGAAATGTAAAGGTATCTGGGCGAGGCTGTCGCAGTCACGGATACTGATACAGAAATGTAAAGGTATCCGGGCGAGGCTTTCGCAGTCACGGACGCTGATGCAGAAATGTAAAGGTATCCGGGCGAGGCTAGCGCAATCATGGATCTTGATGAAGAAAATAAAGGTATCCGGGCGAGGCTATCGCAGTCACGGACAATGATGCAGAAATGTAAAGATATCCGGGCGAGGCTATCGTAGTCACGGATGCTGATGTAGAAATGTAAAGGTATTCAGGCGAGGCTATCGCAGTCACGGACGCTGATGCAGAAATGTAAAGGTATCCGGGCGAGGTTGTCGCAGTCACGGATACTGATACAGAAAAGTCAAGGAATCCGGGCGAGGCTATCGCAGTCACGGACGCTGATGCAGAAATGTAAAGGAATCCGAGCGAGGCTATCGTAGTCACGGATACTGATACAGAAAAGTAAAGGAATCCGGGCGAGGCTATCCTAGTCACGGATACTGATACACAAAAGTAAAGGAATCCGGGCGAGGCTATCGTAGTCACGGATGCTGATGTAGAAATGTAAAGGTATTCAGTCGAGGCTATCGCAGTCACGGACGCTGATGCAGAAATGTAAAGGTATCCGGGCGAGGCTGTTGCAGTCACGGATACTGATACAGAAAAGTAAAGGAATCCGGGCGAGGCTATCGCAGTCACGGACGCTGATGCAGAAATGTAAAGGTATCCGGGCGAGGCTGTCGTAGTCACGGATACTGATACAGAAGAGTAAAGGTATCCAGGCGAGGCTGTCTCAGTCACGGATACTGATACAGAAAAGTAAAGGAATCCGGGCGAGGCTATCGCAGTCACGGACGCTGATGCAGAAAAGTAAAGGTATTCGGCCGAGCCTATCGCAGTCATGGACTCTGATGCAGAAATGTAAAGGAATCCGAGCGAGGCTATCGTAGTCACGGATACTGATACAGAAAAGTTAAGGAATCCGGGCGAGGCTATCGTAGTCACGGATGGTGATGTAGAAATGTAAAGGTATTCAGGCGAGGCTATCGCAGTCACGGACGCTGATGCAGAAACGTAAAGGTATCCGGGCGAGGCTGTCGCAGTCACTGATACTGATACAGAAAAGTAAAGGAATCCGGGTGAGGCTATCGCCGTCACGGACGCTGATGCAGAAATGTAAAGGTACTCAGGCGCGGCTATCGCAGTCCCGGACGCTGATGCAGAAATGTAAAGGTATCCGGGCGAGGCTAGCGCAATCACGGATCCTGATGAAGAAATTAAAGGTATTCGGGCGAGGCTATCGCAGTCACGTACGCTGATGCAGAAATGTAAAGGTATCTGGGCGAGGCTGTCGCAGTCACGGATACTGATACAGAAATGTAAAGGTATCCGGGCGAGGCTTTCGCAGTCACGGACGCTGATGCAGAAATGTAAAGGTATCCGGGCGAGGCTAGCGCAATCATGGATCTTGATGAAGAAAATAAAGGTATCCGGGCGAGGCTATCGCAGTCACGGACAATGATGCAGAAATGTAAAGATATCCGGGCGAGGCTATCGTAGTCACGGATGCAGATGTAGAAATGTAAAGGTATTCAGGCGAGGCTATCGCAGTCACGGACGCTGATGCAGAAATGTAAAGGTATCCGGGCGAGGCTGTCGCAGTCACGGATACTGATACAGAAATGTAAAGGTATCCGGGCAAGACTTTCGCAGTCACGGACGCTGATGCAGAAATGTAAAAGTATCCGGGCGAGGCTGTCGCAGTCACTGATTCTGATACAGAAAAGTAAAGGAATCCGGGTGAGGCTATCGCCGTCACGGACGCTGATGCAGAAATGTAAAGGTACTCAGGCGCGGCTATCGCAGTCACGGACGCTGATGCAGAAATGTAAAGGTATCCGTGCGAGGCTAGCGCAATCACGGATCCTGATGAAGAAAATAAAGGTATTCGGGCGAGGCTATCGCAGTCACGGACGCTGATGCAGAAATGTAAAGGTATCCGGGCGAGGCTATCGTAGTCACGGATGCTGATGTAGAAATGTAAAGGTATTCAGGCGAGGCTATCGCAGTCACGTACGCTGATGCAGAAATGTAAAGGAATCCGGGCGAGGCTATCGTAGTCACGGATACTGATACAGAAAAGTAAAGGAATCCGGGCGAGGGTATCGTAGGCACGGATGCTGATGTAGAAATGTAAAGGTATTCAGGCGAGGCTATCGCCGTCACGGACGCTGATGCAGAAATGTAAAGGTATCCGTGCGAGGCTAGCGCAATCACGGATCCTGATACAGAAAATAAAGGTATTCGGGCGAGGCTATCGCAGTCACGGACGCTGATGCAGAAATGTAAAGGTATCCGGGCGAGGCTATCGTAGTCACGGATGCTGATGTAGAAATGTAAAGGTATTCAGGCGAGGCTATCGTAGTCACGGATACTGATACACAAAAGTAAAGGAATCCGGGCGAGGCTATCGTAGTCACGGATGCTGATGTAGAAATGTAAAGGTATTCAGGCGAGGCTATCGCAGTCACGAATGCTGATGTAGAAATGTAAAGGAATCCGGGCGAGGCTATCGTAGTCACGGATACTGATACAGAAAAGTAAAGGAATCCGGGCGAGGCTATCGTAGTCACAGATGCTGATGTAGAAATGTAAAGGTATTCAGGCGAGGCTATCGCAGTCACGTACGCTGATGCAGAAATGTAAAAGAATCCGGGCGAGGCTATCGTAGTCACGGATACTGATACAGAAAAGTAAAGGAATCCGGGCGAGGCTATCGTAGGCACGGATGCTGATGTAGAAATGTAAAGGTATTCAGGCGAGGCTATCGCCGTCACGGACGCTGATGCAGAAATGTAAAGGTATCCGTGCGAGGCTAGCGCAATCACGGATCCTGATACAGAAAATAAAGGTATTCGGGCGAGGCTATCGCAGTCACGGACGCTGATGCAGAAATGTAAAGGTATCCGGGCGAGGCTGTCGCAGTCACGGATACTGATACAGAAATGTAAAGGTATCCGGGCAAGACTTTCGCAGTCACGGACGCTGATGCAGAAATGTAAAAGTATCCGGGCGAGGCTGTCGCAGTCACTGATACTGATACAGAAAAGTAAAGGAATCCGGGTGAGGCTAGCGCAATCACGGATCCTGATGAAGAAAATAAAGGTATTCGGGCGAGGCTATCGCAGTCACGGACGCTGATGCAGAAATGTAAAGGTATCCGGGCGAGGCTATCGTAGTCACAGATGCTGATGTAGAAATGTAAAGGTATTCAGGCGAGGCTATCGCAGTCACGTACGCTGATGCAGAAATGTAAAGGAATCCGGGCGAGGCTATCGTAGTCACGGATACTGATACAGAAAAGTAAAGGAATCCGGGCGAGGCTATCGTAGGCACGGATGCTGATGTAGAAATGTAAAGGTATTCAGGCGAGGCTATCGCAGTCACGGACGCTGATGCAGAAATGTAAAGGTATCCGGGCGAGGTTGTCGCAGTCACGGATACTGATACAGAAAAGTAAAGGAATCCGGGCGAGGCTATCGCAGTCACGGACGCTGATGCAGAAATGTAAAGGAATCCGAGCGAGGCTATCGTAGTCACGGATACTGATACAGAAAAGTAAAGGAATCCGGGCGAGGCTATCGCAGTCACGGACAATGATGCAGAAATGTAAAGATATCCGGGCGAGGCTATCGTAGTCACGGATGCTGATGTAGAAATGTAAAGGTATTCAGGCGAGGCTATCGCAGTCACGGACGCTGATGCAGAAATGTAAAGGTATCCGGGCGAGGCTGTCGTAGTCACGGATACTGATACAGAAATGTAAAGGTATCCGGGCAAGACTTTCGCAGTCACGGACGCTGATGCAGAAATGTAAAAGTATCCGGGCGAGGCTGTCGCAGTCACTGATACTGATACAGAAAAGTAAAGGAATCCGGGTGAGGCTAGCGCAATCACGGATCCTGATGAAGAAAATAAAGGTATTCGGGCGAGGCTATCGCAGTCACGGACGCTGATGCAGAAATGTAAAGGTATCCGGGCGAGGCTATCGTAGTCACAGATGCTGATGTAGAAATGTAAAGGTATTCAGGCGAGGCTATCGCAGTCACGTACGCTGATGCAGAAATGTAAAGGAATCCGGGCGAGGCTATCGTAGTCACGGATACTGATACAGAAAAGTAAAGGAATCCGGGCGAGGCTATCGTAGGCACGGATGCTGATGTAGAAATGTAAAGGTATTCAGGCGAGGCTATCGCAGTCACGGACGCTGATGCAGAAATGTAAAGGTATCCGGGCGAGGTTGTCGCAGTCACGGATACTGATACAGAAAAGTAAAGGAATCCGGGCGAGGCTATCGCAGTCACGGACGCTGATGCAGAAATGTAAAGGAATCCGAGCGAGGCTATCGTAGTCACGGATACTGATACAGAAAAGTAAAGGAATCCGGGCGAGGCTATCGTAGGCACGGATGCTGATGTAGAAATGTAAAGGTATTCAGGCGAGGCTATCGCAGTCACGGACGCTGATGCAGAAATGTAAAGATATCCGGGCGAGGCTGTCGCAGTCACTGATAGTGATACAGAAAAGTAAAGGAACCCGGGTGAGGCTATCGCCGTCACGGACGCTGATGTAGAAATGTAAAGGTACTCAGGCGCGGCTATCGCAGTCACGGACGCTGATGCAGAAATGTAAAGGTATCCGGGCGAGGTTGTCGCAGTCACGGATACTGATACAGAAAAGTAAAGGAATCCGGGCGAGGCTATCGCAGTCACGGACGCTGATGCAGAAATGTAAAGGAATCCGAGCGAGGCTAGCGCAATCACGGATCCTGATGAAGAAAATAAAGGTATTCGGGCGAGGCTATCGCAGTCACGGACGCTGATGCAGAAATGTAAAGGTATCCGGGCGAGGCTATCGTAGTCACGGATGCTGATGTAGAAATGTAAAGGTATTCAGGCGAGGCTATCGCAGTCACGTACGCTGATGCAGAAATGTAAAGGAATCCGGGCGAGGCTATCGTAGTCACGGATACTGATACAGAAAAGTAAAGGAATCCGGGCGAGGCTATCGTAGGCACGGATGCTGATGTAGAAATGTAAAGGTATTCAGGCGAGGCTATCGCCGTCACGGACGCTGATGCAGAAATGTAAAGGTATCCGTGCGAGGCTAGCGCAATCACGGATCCTGATACAGAAAATAAAGGTATTCGGGCGAGGCTATCGCAGTCACGGACGCTGATGCAGAAATGTAAAGGTATCCGGGCGAGGCTATCGTAGTCACGGATGCTGATGTAGAAATGTAAAGGTATTCAGGCGAGGCTATCGTAGTCACGGATACTGATACACAAAAGTAAAGGAATCCGGGCGAGGCTATCGTAGTCACGGATGCTGATGTAGAAATGTAAAGGTATTCAGGCGAGGCTATCGCAGTCACGAATGCTGATGTAGAAATGTAAAGGAATCCGGGCGAGGCTATCGTAGTCACGGATACTGATACAGAAAAGTAAAGGAATCCGGGCGAGGCTATCGTAGTCACAGATGCTGATGTAGAAATGTAAAGGTATTCAGGCGAGGCTATCGCAGTCACGTACGCTGATGCAGAAATGTAAAAGAATCCGGGCGAGGCTATCGTAGTCACGGATACTGATACAGAAAAGTAAAGGAATCCGGGCGAGGCTATCGTAGGCACGGATGCTGATGTAGAAATGTAAAGGTATTCAGGCGAGGCTATCGCCGTCACGGACGCTGATGCAGAAATGTAAAGGTATCCGTGCGAGGCTAGCGCAATCACGGATCCTGATACAGAAAATAAAGGTATTCGGGCGAGGCTATCGCAGTCACGGACGCTGATGCAGAAATGTAAAGGTATCCGGGCGAGGCTGTCGCAGTCACGGATACTGATACAGAAATGTAAAGGTATCCGGGCAAGACTTTCGCAGTCACGGACGCTGATGCAGAAATGTAAAAGTATCCGGGCGAGGCTGTCGCAGTCACTGATACTGATACAGAAAAGTAAAGGAATCCGGGTGAGGCTAGCGCAATCACGGATCCTGATGAAGAAAATAAAGGTATTCGGGCGAGGCTATCGCAGTCACGGACGCTGATGCAGAAATGTAAAGGTATCCGGGCGAGGCTATCGTAGTCACAGATGCTGATGTAGAAATGTAAAGGTATTCAGGCGAGGCTATCGCAGTCACGTACGCTGATGCAGAAATGTAAAGGAATCCGGGCGAGGCTATCGTAGTCACGGATACTGATACAGAAAAGTAAAGGAATCCGGGCGAGGCTATCGTAGGCACGGATGCTGATGTAGAAATGTAAAGGTATTCAGGCGAGGCTATCGCAGTCACGGACGCTGATGCAGAAATGTAAAGGTATCCGGGCGAGGTTGTCGCAGTCACGGATACTGATACAGAAAAGTAAAGGAATCCGGGCGAGGCTATCGCAGTCACGGACGCTGATGCAGAAATGTAAAGGAATCCGAGCGAGGCTATCGTAGTCACGGATACTGATACAGAAAAGTAAAGGAATCCGGGCGAGGCTATCGCAGTCACGGACAATGATGCAGAAATGTAAAGATATCCGGGCGAGGCTATCGTAGTCACGGATGCTGATGTAGAAATGTAAAGGTATTCAGGCGAGGCTATCGCAGTCACGGACGCTGATGCAGAAATGTAAAGGTATCCGGGCGAGGCTGTCGTAGTCACGGATACTGATACAGAAATGTAAAGGTATCCGGGCAAGACTTTCGCAGTCACGGACGCTGATGCAGAAATGTAAAAGTATCCGGGCGAGGCTGTCGCAGTCACTGATACTGATACAGAAAAGTAAAGGAATCCGGGTGAGGCTAGCGCAATCACGGATCCTGATGAAGAAAATAAAGGTATTCGGGCGAGGCTATCGCAGTCACGGACGCTGATGCAGAAATGTAAAGGTATCCGGGCGAGGCTATCGTAGTCACAGATGCTGATGTAGAAATGTAAAGGTATTCAGGCGAGGCTATCGCAGTCACGTACGCTGATGCAGAAATGTAAAGGAATCCGGGCGAGGCTATCGTAGTCACGGATACTGATACAGAAAAGTAAAGGAATCCGGGCGAGGCTATCGTAGGCACGGATGCTGATGTAGAAATGTAAAGGTATTCAGGCGAGGCTATCGCAGTCACGGACGCTGATGCAGAAATGTAAAGGTATCCGGGCGAGGTTGTCGCAGTCACGGATACTGATACAGAAAAGTAAAGGAATCCGGGCGAGGCTATCGCAGTCACGGACGCTGATGCAGAAATGTAAAGGAATCCGAGCGAGGCTATCGTAGTCACGGATACTGATACAGAAAAGTAAAGGAATCCGGGCGAGGCTATCGTAGGCACGGATGCTGATGTAGAAATGTAAAGGTATTCAGGCGAGGCTATCGCAGTCACGGACGCTGATGCAGAAATGTAAAGATATCCGGGCGAGGCTGTCGCAGTCACTGATAGTGATACAGAAAAGTAAAGGAACCCGGGTGAGGCTATCGCCGTCACGGACGCTGATGTAGAAATGTAAAGGTACTCAGGCGCGGCTATCGCAGTCACGGACGCTGATGCAGAAATGTAAAGGTATCCGGGCGAGGCTAGCGCAATCACGGATCCTGATGAAGAAAATAAAGGTATTCGGGCGAGGCTATCGCAGTCACGGACGCTGATGCAGAAATGTAAAGGTATCCGGGCGAGGCTATCGTAGTCACGGATGCTGATGTAGAAATGTAAAGGTATTCAGGACAGGCTATCGCAGTCACGTACGCTGATGTAGAAATGTAAAGGTATCGGGGCGAGGCTGTCGCAGCCACGGATACTGATACAGAAATGTAAAGGTATCCGGGCGAGGCTTTCGCAGTCACGGACGCTGATGCAGAAATGTAAAGGTATCCGGGCGAGGCTAGCGCAATCATGGATCTTGATGAAGAAAATAAAGGTATCCGGGCGAGGCTATCGCAGTCACGGACAATGATGCAGAAATGTAAAGATATCCGGGCGAGGCTATCGTAGTCACGGATGCTGATATAGAAATGTAAAGGTATCCGGGCGAGGCTGTCGCAGTCACGGATACTGATACAGAAATGTAAAGGTATCCGGGCAAGACTTTCGCAGTCACGGACGCTGATGCAGAAATGTAAAAGTATCCGGGCGAGGCTGTCGCAGTCACTGATACTGATACAGAAAAGTAAAGGAATCCGGGTGAGGCTATCGCCGTCACGGACGCTGATGCAGAAATGTAAAGGTACTCAGGCGCGGCTATCGCAGTCACGGACGCTGATGCAGAAATGTAAAGGTATCCGGGCGAGGCTAGCGCAATCACGGATCCTGATGAAGAAAATAAAGGTATTCGGGCGAGGCTATCGCAGTCACGGACGCTGATGCAGAAATGTAAAGGTATCCGGGCGAGGCTATCGTAGTCACGGATGCTGATGTAGAAATGTAAAGGTATCCGGGCGAGGCTATCGTAGTCACGGATGCTGATGTAGAAATGTAAAGGTATTCAGGCGAGGCTATCGCAGTCACGTACGCTGATGCAGAAATGTAAAGGAATCCGGGCGAGGCTATCGTAGTCACGGATACTGATACAGAAAAGTAAAGGAATCCGGGTGAGGCTATCGTAGGCACGGATGCTGATGTAGAAATGTAAAGGTATTCAGGCGAGGCTATCGCAGTCACGGACGCTGATGCAGAAATGTAAAGGTATCCGGGCTAGGTTGTCGCAGTCACGGATACTGATACAGAAAAGTCAAGGAATCCGGGCGAGGCTATCGCAGTCACGGACGCTGATGCAGAAATGTAAAGGAATCCGAGCGAGGCTATCGTAGTCACGGATACTGATACAGAAAAGTAAAGGAATCCGGGCGAGGCTGTCGTAGTCACGGATACTGATACACAAAAGTAAAGGAATCCGGGCGAGGCTATCGTAGTCACGGATGCTGATGTAGAAATGTAAAGGTATTCAGTCGAGGCTATCGCAGTCACGGACGCTGATGCAGAAATGTAAAGGTATCCGGGCGAGGCTGTTGCAGTCACGGATACTGATACAGAAAAGTAAAGGAATCCGGGCGAGGCTATCGCAGTCACGGACTCTGATGCAGAAATGTAAAGGTATCCGGGCGAGGCTGTCGTAGTCACGGATACTGATACAGAAAAGTTAAGGAATCCAGGCGAGGCTATCGTAGTCACGGATGCTGATGTAGAAATGTAAAGGTATTCAGGCGAGGCTAACGCAGTCACGGACGCTGATGCAGAAACGTAAAGGTATCCGGGCGAGGCTGTCGCAGTCACTGATACTGATACAGAAAAGTAAAGGAAACCGGGTGAGGCTATCGCCGTCACGGACTCTGATGCAGAAATGTAAAGGTATCCGGGCGAGGCTGTCGTAGTCACGGATACTGATACAGAAAAGTAAAGGTATCCAGGCGAGGCTGTCTCAGTCACGGATACTGATACAGAAAAGTAAAGGAATCCGGGCGAGGCTATCGCAGTCACGGACGCTGATGCTGAAAAGTAAAGGTATCCGGGCGAGCCTATCGCAGTCATGGACTCTGATGCAGAAATGTAAAGGAATCCGAGCGAGGCTATCGTAGTCACGGATACTGATACAGAAAAGTTAAGGAATCCAGGCGAGGCTATCGTAGTCACGGATGCTGATGTAGAAATGTAAAGGTATTCAGGCGAGGCTAACGCAGTCACGGACGCTGATGCAGAAACGTAAAGGTATCCGGGCGAGGCTGTCGCAGTCACTGATACTGATACAGAAAAGTAAAGGAAACCGGGTGAGGCTATCGCCGTCACGGACGTTGATGCAGAAATGTAAAGGTACTCAGGCGCGGCTATCGCAGTCACGGACGCTGATGCAGAAATGTAAAGGTATCCGGGCGAGGCTAGCGCAATCACGGATCCTGATGAAGAAATTAAAGGTATTCGGGCGAGGCTATCGCAGTCACGTACGCTGATGCAGAAATGTAAAGGTATCCGGGCGAGGCTATCGTAGTCACGGATGCTGATGTAGAAATGTAAGGGTATTCAGGACAGGCTATCGCAGTCACGTACGCTGATGCAGAAATGTAAAGGTATCTGGGCGAGGCTGTCGCAGTCACGGATACTGATACAGAAATGTAAAGGTATCCGGGCGAGGCTTTCGCAGTCACGGACGCTGATGCAGAAATGTAAAGGTATCCGGGCGAGGCTAGCACAATCATGGATCTTGATGAAGAAAATAAAGGTATCCGGGCGAGGCTATCGCAGTCACGGACAATGATGCAGAAATGTAAAGATATCCGGGCGAGGCTATCGTAGTCACGGATGCTGATGTAGAAATGTAAAGGTATTCAGGCGAGGCTATCGCCGTCACGGACGCTGATGCAGAAATGTAAAGGTATCCGTGCGAGGCTAGCGCAATCACGGATCCTGATACAGAAAATAAAGGTATTCGGGCGAGGCTATCGCAGTCACGGACGCTGATGCAGAAATGTAAAGGTATCCGGGCGAGGCTGTCGCAGTCACGGATACTGATACAGAAATGTAAAGGTATCCGGGCAAGACTTTCGCAGTCACGGACGCTGATGCAGAAATGTAAAAGTATCCGGGCGAGGCTGTCGCAGTCACTGATACTGATACAGAAAAGTAAAGGAATCCGGGTGAGGCTAGCGCAATCACGGATCCTGATGAAGAAAATAAAGGTATTCGGGCGAGGCTATCGCAGTCACGGACGCTGATGCAGAAATGTAAAGGTATCCGGGCGAGGCTATCGTAGTCACAGATGCTGATGTAGAAATGTAAAGGTATTCAGGCGAGGCTATCGCAGTCACGTACGCTGATGCAGAAATGTAAAGGAATCCGGGCGAGGCTATCGTAGTCACGGATACTGATACAGAAAAGTAAAGGAATCCGGGCGAGGCTATCGTAGGCACGGATGCTGATGTAGAAATGTAAAGGTATTCAGGCGAGGCTATCGCAGTCACGGACGCTGATGCAGAAATGTAAAGGTATCCGGGCGAGGTTGTCGCAGTCACGGATACTGATACAGAAAAGTAAAGGAATCCGGGCGAGGCTATCGCAGTCACGGACGCTGATGCAGAAATGTAAAGGAATCCGAGCGAGGCTATCGTAGTCACGGATACTGATACAGAAAAGTAAAGGAATCCGGGCGAGGCTATCGCAGTCACGGACAATGATGCAGAAATGTAAAGATATCCGGGCGAGGCTATCGTAGTCACGGATGCTGATGTAGAAATGTAAAGGTATTCAGGCGAGGCTATCGCAGTCACGGACGCTGATGCAGAAATGTAAAGGTATCCGGGCGAGGCTGTCGTAGTCACGGATACTGATACAGAAATGTAAAGGTATCCGGGCAAGACTTTCGCAGTCACGGACGCTGATGCAGAAATGTAAAAGTATCCGGGCGAGGCTGTCGCAGTCACTGATACTGATACAGAAAAGTAAAGGAATCCGGGTGAGGCTAGCGCAATCACGGATCCTGATGAAGAAAATAAAGGTATTCGGGCGAGGCTATCGCAGTCACGGACGCTGATGCAGAAATGTAAAGGTATCCGGGCGAGGCTATCGTAGTCACAGATGCTGATGTAGAAATGTAAAGGTATTCAGGCGAGGCTATCGCAGTCACGTACGCTGATGCAGAAATGTAAAGGAATCCGGGCGAGGCTATCGTAGTCACGGATACTGATACAGAAAAGTAAAGGAATCCGGGCGAGGCTATCGTAGGCACGGATGCTGATGTAGAAATGTAAAGGTATTCAGGCGAGGCTATCGCAGTCACGGACGCTGATGCAGAAATGTAAAGGTATCCGGGCGAGGTTGTCGCAGTCACGGATACTGATACAGAAAAGTAAAGGAATCCGGGCGAGGCTATCGCAGTCACGGACGCTGATGCAGAAATGTAAAGGAATCCGAGCGAGGCTATCGTAGTCACGGATACTGATACAGAAAAGTAAAGGAATCCGGGCGAGGCTATCGCAGTCACGGACAATGATGCAGAAATGTAAAGATATCCGGGCGAGGCTATCGTAGTCACGGATGCTGATGTAGAAATGTAAAGGTATTCAGGCGAGGCTATCGCAGTCACGGACGCTGATGCAGAAATGTAAAGGTATCCGGGCGAGGCTGTCGTAGTCACGGATACTGATACAGAAATGTAAAGGTATCCGGGCAAGACTTTCGCAGTCACGGACGCTGATGCAGAAATGTAAAAGTATCCGGGCGAGGCTGTCGCAGTCACTGATACTGATACAGAAAAGTAAAGGAATCCGGGTGAGGCTAGCGCAATCACGGATCCTGATGAAGAAAATAAAGGTATTCGGGCGAGGCTATCGCAGTCACGGACGCTGATGCAGAAATGTAAAGGTATCCGGGCGAGGCTATCGTAGTCACAGATGCTGATGTAGAAATGTAAAGGTATTCAGGCGAGGCTATCGCAGTCACGTACGCTGATGCAGAAATGTAAAGGAATCCGGGCGAGGCTATCGTAGTCACGGATACTGATACAGAAAAGTAAAGGAATCCGGGCGAGGCTATCGTAGGCACGGATGCTGATGTAGAAATGTAAAGGTATTCAGGCGAGGCTATCGCAGTCACGGACGCTGATGCAGAAATGTAAAGGTATCCGGGCGAGGTTGTCGCAGTCACGGATACTGATACAGAAAAGTAAAGGAATCCGGGCGAGGCTATCGCAGTCACGGACGCTGATGCAGAAATGTAAAGGAATCCGAGCGAGGCTATCGTAGTCACGGATACTGATACAGAAAAGTAAAGGAATCCGGGCGAGGCTATCGTAGGCACGGATGCTGATGTAGAAATGTAAAGGTATTCAGGCGAGGCTATCGCAGTCACGGACGCTGATGCAGAAATGTAAAGATATCCGGGCGAGGCTGTCGCAGTCACTGATAGTGATACAGAAAAGTAAAGGAACCCGGGTGAGGCTATCGCCGTCACGGACGCTGATGTAGAAATGTAAAGGTACTCAGGCGCGGCTATCGCAGTCACGGACGCTGATGCAGAAATGTAAAGGTATCCGGGCGAGGCTAGCGCAATCACGGATCCTGATGAAGAAAATAAAGGTATTCGGGCGAGGCTATCGCAGTCACGGACGCTGATGCAGAAATGTAAAGGTATCCGGGCGAGGCTATCGTAGTCACGGATGCTGATGTAGAAATGTAAAGGTATTCAGGACAGGCTATCGCAGTCACGTACGCTGATGTAGAAATGTAAAGGTATCGGGGCGAGGCTGTCGCAGCCACGGATACTGATACAGAAATGTAAAGGTATCCGGGCGAGGCTTTCGCAGTCACGGACGCTGATGCAGAAATGTAAAGGTATCCGGGCGAGGCTAGCGCAATCATGGATCTTGATGAAGAAAATAAAGGTATCCGGGCGAGGCTATCGCAGTCACGGACAATGATGCAGAAATGTAAAGATATCCGGGCGAGGCTATCGTAGTCACGGATGCTGATATAGAAATGTAAAGGTATCCGGGCGAGGCTGTCGCAGTCACGGATACTGATACAGAAATGTAAAGGTATCCGGGCAAGACTTTCGCAGTCACGGACGCTGATGCAGAAATGTAAAAGTATCCGGGCGAGGCTGTCGCAGTCACTGATACTGATACAGAAAAGTAAAGGAATCCGGGTGAGGCTATCGCCGTCACGGACGCTGATGCAGAAATGTAAAGGTACTCAGGCGCGGCTATCGCAGTCACGGACGCTGATGCAGAAATGTAAAGGTATCCGGGCGAGGCTAGCGCAATCACGGATCCTGATGAAGAAAATAAAGGTATTCGGGCGAGGCTATCGCAGTCACGGACGCTGATGCAGAAATGTAAAGGTATCCGGGCGAGGCTATCGTAGTCACGGATGCTGATGTAGAAATGTAAAGGTATCCGGGCGAGGCTATCGTAGTCACGGATGCTGATGTAGAAATGTAAAGGTATTCAGGCGAGGCTATCGCAGTCACGTACGCTGATGCAGAAATGTAAAGGAATCCGGGCGAGGCTATCGTAGTCACGGATACTGATACAGAAAAGTAAAGGAATCCGGGTGAGGCTATCGTAGGCACGGATGCTGATGTAGAAATGTAAAGGTATTCAGGCGAGGCTATCGCAGTCACGGACGCTGATGCAGAAATGTAAAGGTATCCGGGCTAGGTTGTCGCAGTCACGGATACTGATACAGAAAAGTCAAGGAATCCGGGCGAGGCTATCGCAGTCACGGACGCTGATGCAGAAATGTAAAGGAATCCGAGCGAGGCTATCGTAGTCACGGATACTGATACAGAAAAGTAAAGGAATCCGGGCGAGGCTGTCGTAGTCACGGATACTGATACACAAAAGTAAAGGAATCCGGGCGAGGCTATCGTAGTCACGGATGCTGATGTAGAAATGTAAAGGTATTCAGTCGAGGCTATCGCAGTCACGGACGCTGATGCAGAAATGTAAAGGTATCCGGGCGAGGCTGTTGCAGTCACGGATACTGATACAGAAAAGTAAAGGAATCCGGGCGAGGCTATCGCAGTCACGGACTCTGATGCAGAAATGTAAAGGTATCCGGGCGAGGCTGTCGTAGTCACGGATACTGATACAGAAAAGTAAAGGTATCCAGGCGAGGCTGTCTCAGTCACGGATACTGATACAGAAAAGTAAAGGAATCCGGGCGAGGCTATCGCAGTCACGGACGCTGATGCTGAAAAGTAAAGGTATCCGGGCGAGCCTATCGCAGTCATGGACTCTGATGCAGAAATGTAAAGGAATCCGAGCGAGGCTATCGTAGTCACGGATACTGATACAGAAAAGTTAAGGAATCCAGGCGAGGCTATCGTAGTCACGGATGCTGATGTAGAAATGTAAAGGTATTCAGGCGAGGCTAACGCAGTCACGGACGCTGATGCAGAAACGTAAAGGTATCCGGGCGAGGCTGTCGCAGTCACTGATACTGATACAGAAAAGTAAAGGAAACCGGGTGAGGCTATCGCCGTCACGGACGTTGATGCAGAAATGTAAAGGTACTCAGGCGCGGCTATCGCAGTCACGGACGCTGATGCAGAAATGTAAAGGTATCCGGGCGAGGCTAGCGCAATCACGGATCCTGATGAAGAAATTAAAGGTATTCGGGCGAGGCTATCGCAGTCACGTACGCTGATGCAGAAATGTAAAGGTATCCGGGCGAGGCTATCGTAGTCACGGATGCTGATGTAGAAATGTAAGGGTATTCAGGACAGGCTATCGCAGTCACGTACGCTGATGCAGAAATGTAAAGGTATCTGGGCGAGGCTGTCGCAGTCACGGATACTGATACAGAAATGTAAAGGTATCCGGGCGAGGCTTTCGCAGTCACGGACGCTGATGCAGAAATGTAAAGGTATCCGGGCGAGGCTAGCACAATCATGGATCTTGATGAAGAAAATAAAGGTATCCGGGCGAGGCTATCGCAGTCACGGACAATGATGCAGAAATGTAAAGATATCCGGGCGAGGCTATCGTAGTCACGGATGCTGATGTAGAAATGTAAAGGTATTCAGGCGAGGCTATCGCAGTCACGGACGCTGATGCAGAAATGTAAAGGTATCCGGGCGAGGTTGTCGCAGTCACGGATACTGATACAGAAAAGTCAAGGAATCCGGGCGAGGCTATCGCAGTCACGGACGCTGATGCAGAAATGTAAAGGAATCCGAGCGAGGCTATCGTAGTCACGGATACTGATACAGAAAAGTAAAGGAATCCGGGCGAGGCTATCCTAGTCACGGATACTGATACACAAAAGTAAAGGAATCCGGGCGAGGCTATCGTAGTCACGGATGCTGATGTAGAAATGTAAAGGTATTCAGTCGAGGCTATCGCAGTCACGGACGCTGATGCAGAAATGTAAAGGTATCCGGGCGAGGCTGTTGCAGTCACGGATACTGATACAGAAAAGTAAAGGAATCCGGGCGAGGCTATCGCAGTCACGGACGCTGATGCAGAAATGTAAAGGTATCCGGGCGAGGCTGTCGTAGTCACGGATACTGATACAGAAGAGTAAAGGTATCCAGGCGAGGCTGTCTCAGTCACGGATACTGATACAGAAAAGTAAAGGAATCCGGGCGAGGCTATCGCAGTCACGGACGCTGATGCAGAAAAGTAAAGGTAACCGGGCGAGCCTATCGCAGTCATGGACTCTGATGCAGAAATGTAAAGGAATCCGAGCGAGGCTATCGTAGTCACGGATACTGATACAGAAAAGTTAAGGAATCCGGGCGAGGCTATCGTAGTCACGGATGGTGATGTAGAAATGTAAAGGTATTCAGGCGAGGCTATCGCAGTCACGGACGCTGATGCAGAAACGTAAAGGTATCCAGGCGAGGCTGTCGCAGTCACTGATACTGATACAGAAAAGTAAAGGAATCCGGGTGAGGCTATCGCCGTCACGGACGCTGATGCAGAAATGTAAAGGTACTCAGGCGCGGCTATCGCAGTCACGGACGCTGATGCAGAAATGTAAAGGTATCCGGGCGAGGCTAGCGCAATCACGGATCCTGATGAAGAAATTAAAGGTATTCGGGCGAGGCTATCGCAGTCACGTACGCTGATGCAGAAATGTAAAGGTATCTGGGCGAGGCTGTCGCAGTCACGGATACTGATACAGAAATGTAAAGGTATCCGGGCGAGGCTTTCGCAGTCACGGACGCTGATGCAGAAATGTAAAGGTATCCGGGCGAGGCTAGCGCAATCATGGATCTTGATGAAGAAAATAAAGGTATCCGGGCGAGGCTATCGCAGTCACGGACAATGATGCAGAAATGTAAAGATATCCGGGCGAGGCTATCGTAGTCACGGATGCTGATGTAGAAATGTAAAGGTATTTAGGCGAGGCTATCGCAGTCACGGACGCTGATGCAGAAATGTAAAGGTATCCGGGCGAGGCTGTCGCAGTCACGGATACTGATACAGAAATGTAAAGGTATCCGGGCAAGACTTTCGCAGTCACGGACGCTGATGCAGAAATGTAAAAGTATCCGGGCGAGGCTGTCGCAGTCACTGATTCTGATACAGAAAAGTAAAGGAATCCGGGTGAGGCTATCGCCGTCACGGACGCTGATGCAGAAATGTAAAGGTACTCAGGCGCGGCTATCGCAGTCACGGACGCTGATGCAGAAATGTAAAGGTATCCGTGCGAGGCTAGCGCAATCACGGATCCTGATGAAGAAAATAAAGGTATTCGGGCGAGGCTATCGCAGTCACGGACGCTGATGCAGAAATGTAAAGGTATCCGGGCGAGGCTATCGTAGTCACGGATGCTGATGTAGAAATGTAAAGGTATTCAGGCGAGGCTATCGCAGTCACGTACGCTGATGCAGAAATGTAAAGGAATCCGGGCGAGGCTATCGTAGTCACGGATACTGATACAGAAAAGTAAAGGAATCCGGGCGAGGCTATCGTAGGCACGGATGCTGATGTAGAAATGTAAAGGTATTCAGGCGAGGCTATCCCCGTCACGGACGCTGATGCAGAAATGTAAAGGTATCCGTGCGAGGCTAGCGCAATCACGGATCCTGATACAGAAAATAAAGGTATTCGGGCGAGGCTATCGCAGTCACGGACGCTGATGCAGAAATGTAAAGGTATCCGGGCGAGGCTATCGGAGTCACGGATGCTGATGTAGAAATGTAAAGGTATTCAGGCGAGGCTATCGTAGTCACGGATACTGATACACAAAAGTAAAGGAATCCGGGCGAGGCTATCGTAGTCACGGATGCTGATGTAGAAATGTAAAGGTATTCAGGCGAGGCTATCGCAGTCACGGACGCTGATGCAGAAATGTAAAGGTATCCGGGCGAGGCTGTCGCAGTCACGGATACTGATACAGAAAAGTAAAGGTATCCAGGCGAGGCTGTCTCAGTCACGGATACTGATACAGAAAAGTAAAGGAATCCGGGCGAGGCTATCGCAGTCACGGACGCTGATGCAGAAAAGTAAAGGTATCCGGGCTAGCCTATCGCAGTCATGGACTCTGATGCAGAAATGTAAAGTAATCCGAGCGAGGCTATCGTAGTCACGGATACTGATACAGAAAAGTAAAGGAATCCGGGCGAGGCTATCGTAGTCACGGATGCTGATGTAGAAATGTAAAGGTATTCAGGCGAGGCTATCGCAGTCACGGACGCTGATGCAGAAATGTAAAGGTATCGGGGCGAGGCTGTCGCAGTCACGGATACTGATACAGAAATGTAAAGGTATCCGGGCGAGGCTTTCGCAGTCACGGACGCTGATGCAGAAATGTAAAGGTATCCGGGCGAGGCTAGCGCAATCATGGATCTTGATGAAGAAAATAAAGGTATCCGGGCGAGGCTATCGCAGTCACGGATACTGATACAGAAATGTAAAGGTACTCAGGCGCGGCTTTCGCAGTCACGTACGCTGATGCAGAAATGTAAAGGAATCCGGGCGAGGCTATCGTAGTCACGGATACTGATACAGAAAAGTAAAGGAATCCGGGCGAGGCTATCGTAGGCACGGATGCTGATGTAGAAATGTAAAGGTATTCAGGCGAGGCTATCGCAGTCATGGACACTGATGCAGAAATGTAAAGGTATCCGGGCGAGGTTGTCGCAGTCACGGATACTGATACAGAAAAGTAAAGGAATCCGGGCGAGGCTATCGCAGTCACGGACGCTGATGCAGAAATGTAAAGGAATCCGAGCGAGGCTATCGTAGTCACGGATACTGATACAGAAAAGTAAAGGAATCCGGGCGAGGCTATCGTAGGCACGGATGCTGATGTAGAAATGTAAAGGTATTCGGGCGAGGCTATCGCAGTCACGGACGCTGATGCAGAAATGTAAAGGAATCCGAGCGAGGCTATCGTAGTCACGGATAGTGATACAGAAAAGTAAAGGAACCCGGGTGAGGCTATCGCCGTCACGGACGCTGATGCAGAAATGTAAAGTTACTCATGCGCGGCTATCGCAGTCACGGACGCTGATGCAGAAATGTAAAGGTATCCGGGCGAGGCTAGCGCAATCACGGATCCTGATGAAGAAAATAAAGGTATTCGGGCGAGGCTATCGCAGTCACGGACGCTGATGCAGAAATGTAAAGGTATCCGGGCGAGGCTGTCGCAGTCACTGATAGTGATACAGAAAAGTAAAGGAACCCGGGTGAGGCTATCGCCGTCACGGACGCTGATGCAGAAATGTAAAGGTACTCAGGCGCGGCTATCGCAGTCACGGACGCAGATGCAGAAATGTAAAGGTATCCGGGCGAGGCTAGCGCAATCACGGATCCTGATGAAGAAAATAAAGGTATTCGGGCGAGGCTATCGCAGTCACGGACGCTGATGCAGAAATGTAAAGGTATCCGGGCGAGGCTATCGTAGTCACGGATGCTGATGTAGAAATGTAAAGGTATTCAGGACAGGCTATCGCAGTCACGTACGCTGATGCAGAAATGTAATGTATCTGGGCGAGGCTGTCGCAGTCACGGATACTGATACAGAAATGTAAAGGTATCCGGGCGAGGCTTTGGCAGTCACGGACGCTGATGCAGAAATGTAAAGGTATCCGGGCGAGGCTAGCGCAATCATGGATCTTGATGAAGAAAATAAAGGTATCCGGGCGAGGCTATCGCAGTCACGGACAATGATGCAGAAATGTAAAGATATCCGGGCGAGGCTATCGTAGTCACGGATGCTGATGTAGAAATGTAAAGGTATTCAGGCGAGGCTATCGCAGTCACGGACGCTGATGCAGAAATGTAAAGGTATCCGGGCGAGGCTGTCGCAGTCACGGATACTGATACAGAAATGTAAAGGTATCCGGGCAAGACTTTCGCAGTCACGGACGCTAATGCAGAAATGTAAAAGTATCCGGGCGAGGCTGTCGCAGTCACTGATACTGATACAGAAAAGTAAAGGAATCCGGGTGAGGCTATCGCCGTCACGGACGCTGATGCAGAAATGTAAAGGTACTCAGGCGCGGCTATCGCAGTCACGGACGCTGATGCAGAAATGTAAAGGTATCCGGGCGAGGCTAGCGCAATCACGGATCCTGATGAAGAAAATAAAGGTATTCGGGCGAGGCTATCGCAGTCACGGACGCTGATGCAGAAATGTAAAGGTATCCGGGCGAGGCTATCGTAGTCACGGATGCTGATGTAGAATTGTAAAGGTATTCAGGCGAGGCTATCGCAGTCACGTACGCTGATGCAGAAATGTAAAGGAATCCGGGCGAGGCTATCGTAGTCACGGATACTGATACAGAAAAGTAAAGGAATCCGGGCGAGGCTATCGTAGGCACGGATGCTGATGTAGAAATGTAAAGGTATTCAGGCGAGGCTATCGCAGTCACGGACGCTGATGCAGAAATGTAAAGGTATCCGGGCGAGGTTGTCGCAGTCACGGATACTGATACAGAAAAGTAAAGGAATCCGGGAGAGGCTATCGCAGTCACGGACGCTGATGCAGAAATGTAAAGGAATCCGAGCGAGGCTATCGTAGTCACGGATACTGATACAGAAAAGTAAAGATATCCGGGCGAGGCTATCGTAGTCACGGATGCTGATGTAGAAATGTAAAGGTATTCAGGCGAGGCTATCGCAGTCACGGACGCTGATGCAGAAATGTAAAGGTATCTGGGCGAGGTTGTCGCAGTCACGGATACTGATACAGAAAAGTCAAGGAATCCGGGCGAGGCTATCGCAGTCACGGACGCTGATGCAGAAATGTAAAGGAATCCGAGCGAGGCTATCGTAGTCACGGATACTGATACAGAAAAGTAAAGGAATCCGGGCGAGGCTATCCTAGTCACGGATACTGATACACAAAAGTAAAGGAATCCGGGCGAGGCTATCGTAGTCACGGATGCTGATGTAGAAATGTAAAGGTATTCAGTCGAGGCTATCGTAGTCACGGATGCTGATGTAGAAATGTAAAGGTATTCAGGACAGGCTATCGCAGTCACGTACGCTGATGCAGAAATGTAAAGGTATCTGGGCGAGGCTGTCGCAGTCACGGATACTGATACAGAAATGTAAAGGTATCCGGGCGAGGCTTTGGCAGTCACGGACGCTGATGCAGAAATGTAAAGGTATCCGGGCGAGGCTAGCGCAATCATGGATCTTGATACAGAAATGTAAAGGTATCCGGGCGAGGCTATCGCAGTCACGGACGCTGATATAGAAAAGTAAAGGTATCCGGGCGAGCCTATCGTAGTCACGGATGCTGATGTAGAAATGTAAAGGTATTCAGGACAGGCTATCGCAGTCACGTACGCTGATGCAGAAATGTAAAGGTATCTGGGCGAGGCTGTCGCAGTCACGGATACTGATACAGAAATGTAAAGGTATCCGGGCGAGGCTATCGCAGTCACGGACGCTGATGCAGAAATGTAAAGGTATCCGGGCGAGGCTATCGTAGTCACGGATGCTGATGTAGAATTGTAAAGGTATTCAGGCGAGGCTATCGCAGTCACGTACGCTGATGCAGAAATGTAAAGGAATCCGGGCGAGGCTATCGTAGTCACGGATACTGATACAGAAAAGTAAAGGAATCCGGGCGAGGCTATCGTAGGCACGGATGCTGATGTAGAAATGTAAAGGTATTCAGGCGAGGCTATCGCAGTCACGGACGCTGATGCAGAAATGTAAAGGTATCCGGGCGAGGTTGTCGCAGTCACGGATACTGATACAGAAAAGTAAAGGAATCCGGGAGAGGCTATCGCAGTCACGGACGCTGATGCAGAAATGTAAAGGAATCCGAGCGAGGCTATCGTAGTCACGGATACTGATACAGAAAAGTAAAGATATCCGGGCGAGGCTATCGTAGTCACGGATGCTGATGTAGAAATGTAAAGGTATTCAGGCGAGGCTATCGCAGTCACGGACGCTGATGCAGAAATGTAAAGGTATCCGGGCGAGGTTGTCGCAGTCACGGATACTGATACAGAAAAGTCAAGGAATCCGGGCGAGGCTATCGCAGTCACGGACGCTGATGCAGAAATGTAAAGGAATCCGAGCGAGGCTATCGTAGTCACGGATACTGATACAGAAAAGTAAAGGAATCCGGGCGAGGCTATCCTAGTCACGGATACTGATACACAAAAGTAAAGGAATCCGGGCGAGGCTATCGTAGTCACGGATGCTGATGTAGAAATGTAAAGGTATTCAGTCGAGGCTATCGCAGTCACGGACGCTGATGCAGAAATGTAAAGGTATCCGGGCGAGGCTGTTGCAGTCACGGATACTGATACAGAAAAGTAAAGGAATCCGTGCGAGGCTATCGCAGTCACGGACGCTGATGCAGAAATGTAAAGGTATCCGGGCGAGGCTGTCGTAGTCACGGATACTGATACAGAAGAGTAAAGGTATCCAGGCGAGGCTGTCTCAGTCACGGATACTGATACAGAAAAGTAAAGGAATCCGGGCGAGGCTATCGCAGTCACGGACGCTGATGCAGAAAAGTAAAGGTATCCGGGCGAGCCTATCGCAGTCATGGACTCTGATGCAGAAATGTAAAGGAATCCGAGCGAGGCTATCGTAGTCACGGATACTGATACAGAAAAGTTAAGGAATCCGGGCGAGGCTATCGTAGTCACGGATGGTGATGTAGAAATGTAAAGGTATTCAGGCGAGGCTATCGCAGTCACGGACGCTGATGCAGAAACGTAAAGGTATCCGGGCGAGGCTGTCGCAGTCACTGATACTGATACAGAAAAGTAAAGGAATCCGGGTGAGGCTATCGCCGTCACGGACGCTGATGCAGAAATGTAAAGGTACTCAGGCGCGGCTATCGCAGTCACGGACGCTGATGCAGAAATGTAAAGGTATCCGGGCGAGGCTAGCGCAATCACGGATCCTGATGAAGAAATTAAAGGTATTCGGGCGAGGCTATCGCAGTCACGTACGCTGATGCAGAAATGTAAAGGTATCTGGGCGAGGCTGTCGCAGTCACGGATACTGATACAGAAATGTAAAGGTATCCGGGCGAGGCTTTCGCAGTCACGGACGCTGATGCAGAAATGTAAAGGTATCCGGGCGAGGCTAGCGCAATCATGGATCTTGATGAAGAAAATAAAGGTATCCGGGCGAGGCTATCGCAGTCACGGACAATGATGCAGAAATGTAAAGATATCCGGGCGAGGCTATCGTAGTCACGGATGCTGATGTAGAAATGTAAAGGTATTCAGGCGAGGCTATCGCAGTCACGGACGCTGATGCTGAAATGTAAAGGTATCCGGGCGAGGCTGTCGCAGTCACGGATACTGATACAGAAATGTAAAGGTATCCGGGCAAGACTTTCGCAGTCACGGACGCTAATGCAGAAATGTAAAAGTATCCAGGCGAGGCTGTCGCAGTCACTGATACTGATACAGAAAAGTAAAGGAATCCGGGTGAGGCTATCGCCGTCACGGACGCTGATGCAGAAATGTAAAGGTACTCAGGCGCGGCTATCGCAGTCACGGACGCTGATGCAGAAATGTAAAGGTATCCGGGCGAGGCTAGCGCAATCACGGATCCTGATGAAGAAAATAAAGGTATTCGGGCGAGGCTATCGCAGTCACGGACGCTGATGCAGAAATGTAAAGGTATCCGGGCGAGGCTATCGTAGTCACGGATGCTGATGTAGAATTGTAAAGGTATTCAGGCGAGGCTATCGCAGTCACGTACGCTGATGCAGAAATGTAAAGGAATCCGGGCGAGGCTATCGTAGTCACGGATACTGATACAGAAAAGTAAAGGAATCCGGGCGAGGCTATCGTAGGCATGGATGCTGATGTAGAAATGTAAAGGTATTCAGGCGAGGCTATCGCAGTCACGGACGCTGATGCAGAAATGTAAAGGTATCCGGGCGAGGTTGTCGCAGTCACGGATACTGATACAGAAAAGTAAAGGAATCCGGGAGAGGCTATCGCAGTCACGGACGCTGATGCAGAAATGTAAAGGAATCCGAGCGAGGCTATCGTAGTCACGGATACTGATACAGAAAAGTAAAGATATCCGGGCGAGGCTATCGTAGTCACGGATGCTGATGTAGAAATGTAAAGGTATTCAGGCGAGGCTATCGCAGTCACGGACGCTGATGCAGAAATGTAAAGGTATCCGGGCGAGGTTGTCGCAGTCACGGATACTGATACAGAAAAGTCAAGGAATCCGGGCGAGGCTATCGCAGTCACGGACGCTGATGCAGAAATGTAAAGGAATCCGAGCGAGGCTATCGTAGTCACGGATACTGATACAGAAAAGTAAAGGAATCCGGGCGAGGCTATCCTAGTCACGGATACTGATACACAAAAGTAAAGGAATCCGGGCGAGGCTATCGTAGTCACGGATGCTGATGTAGAAATGTAAAGGTATTCAGTCGAGGCTATCGTAGTCACGGATGCTGATGTAGAAATGTAAAGGTATTCAGGACAGGCTATCGCAGTCACGTACGCTGATGCAGAAATGTAAAGGTATCTGGGCGAGGCTGTCGCAGTCACGGATACTGATACAGAAATGTAAAGGTATCCGGGCGAGGCTTTGGCAGTCACGGACGCTGATGCAGAAATGTAAAGGTATCCGGGCGAGGCTAGCGCAATCATGGATCTTGATACAGAAATGTAAAGGTATCCGGGCGAGGCTATCGCAGTCACGGACGCTGATGCAGAAAAGTAAAGGTATCCGGGCGAGACTATCGTAGTCACGGATGCTGATGTAGAAATGTAAAGGTATTCAGGACAGGCTATCGCAGTCACGTACGCTGATGCAGAAATGTAAAGGTATCTGGGCGAGGCTGTCGCAGTCACGGATACTGATACAGAAATGTAAAGGTATCCGGGCGAGGCTATCGCAGTCACGGACGCTGATGCAGAAATGTAAAGGTATCCGGGCGAGGCTATCGTAGTCACGGATGCTGATGTAGAATTGTAAAGGTATTCAGGCGAGGCTATCGCAGTAACGTACGCTGATGCAGAAATGTAAAGGAATCCGGGCGAGGCTATCGTAGTCACGGATACTGATACAGAAAAGTAAAGTAATCCGGGCGAGGCTATCGTAGGCACGGATGCTGATGTAGAAATGTAAAGGTATTCAGGCGAGGCTATCGCAGTCACGGACGCTGATGCAGAAATGTAAAGGTATCCGGGCGAGGTTGTCGCAGTCACGGATACTGATACAGAAAAGTAAAGGAATCCGGGAGAGGCTATCGCAGTCACGGACGCTGATGCAGAAATGTAAAGGAATCCGAGCGAGGCTATCGTAGTCACGGATACTGATACAGAAAAGTAAAGATATCCGGGCGAGGCTATCGTAGTCACGGATGCTGATGTAGAAATGTAAAGGTATTCAGGCGAGGCTATCGCAGTCACGGACGCTGATGCAGAAATGTAAAGGTATCCGGGCGAGGTTGTCGCAGTCACGGATACTGATACAGAAAAGTCAAGGAATCCGGGCGAGGCTATCGCAGTCACGGACGCTGATGCAGAAATGTAAAGGAATCCGAGCGAGGCTATCGTAGTCACGGATACTGATACAGAAAAGTAAAGGAATCCGGGCGAGGCTATCCTAGTCACGGATACTGATACACAAAAGTAAAGGAATCCGGGCGAGGCTATCGTAGTCACGGATGCTGATGTAGAAATGTAAAGGTATTCAGTCGAGGCTATCGCAGTCACGGACGCTGATGCAGAAATGTAAAGGTATCCGGGCGAGGCTGTTGCAGTCACGGATACTGATACAGAAAAGTAAAGGAATCCGGGCGAGGCTATCGCAGTCACGGACGCTGATGCAGAAATGTAAAGGTATCCGGGCGAGGCTGTCGTAGTCACGGATACTGATACAGAAGAGTAAAGGTATCCAGGCGAGGCTGTCTCAGTCACGGATACTGATACAGAAAAGTAAAGGAATCCGGGCGAGGCTATCGCAGTCACGGACGCTGATGCAGAAAAGTAAAGGTATCCGGGCGAGCCTATCGCAGTCATGGACTCTGATGCAGAAATGTAAAGGAATCCGAGCGAGGCTATCGTAGTCACGGATACTGATACAGAAAAGTTAAGGAATCCGGGCGAGGCTATCGTAGTCACGGATGGTGATGTAGAAATGTAAAGGTATTCAGGCGAGGCTATCGCAGTCACGGACGCTGATGCAGAAACGTAAAGGTATCCGGGCGAGGCTGTCGCAGTCACTGATACTGATACAGAAAAGTAAAGGAATCCGGGTGAGGCTATCGCCGTCACGGACGCTGATGCAGAAATGTAAAGGTACTCAGGCGCGGCTATCGCAGTCACGGACGCTGATGCAGAAATGTAAAGGTATCCGGGCGAGGCTAGCGCAATCACGGATCCTGATGAAGAAATTAAAGGTATTCGGGCGAGGCTATCGCAGTCACGTACGCTGATGCAGAAATGTAAAGGTATCTGGGCGAGGCTGTCGCAGTCACGGATACTGATACAGAAATGTAAAGGTATCCGGGCGAGGCTTTCGCAGTCACGGACGCTGATGCAGAAATGTAAAGGTATCCGGGCGAGGCTAGCGCAATCATGGATCTTGATGAAGAAAATAAAGGTATCCGGGCGAGGCTATCGCAGTCACGGACAATGATGCAGAAATGTAAAGATATCCGGGCGAGGCTATCGTAGTCACGGATGCTGATGTAGAAATGTAAAGGTATTCAGGCGAGGCTATCGCAGTCACGGACGCTGATGCAGAAATGTAAAGGTATCCGGGCGAGGCTGTCGCAGTCACGGATACTGATACAGAAATGTAAAGGTATCCGGGCAAGACTTTCGCAGTCACGGACGCTGATGCAGAAATGTAAAAGTATCCGGGCGAGGCTGTCGCAGTCACTGATACTGATACAGAAAAGTAAAGGAATCCGGGTGAGGCTATCGCCGTCACGGACGCTGATGCAGAAATGTAAAGGTACTCAGGCGCGGCTATCGCAGTCACGGACGCTGATGCAGAAATGTAAAGGTATCCGTGCGAGGCTAGCGCAATCACGGATCCTGATGAAGAAAATAAAGGTATTCGGGCGAGGCTATCGCAGTCACGGACGCTGATGCAGAAATGTAAAGGTATCCGGGCGAGGCTATCGTAGTCACGGATGCTGATGTAGAAATGTAAAGGTATTCAGGCGAGGCTATCGCAGTCACGTACGCTGATGCAGAAATGTAAAGGAATCCGGGCGAGGCTATCGTAGTCACGGATACTGATACAGAAAAGTAAAGGAATCCGGGCGAGGCTATCGTAGGCACGGATGCTGATGTAGAAATGTAAAGGTATTCAGGCGAGGCTATCGCAGTCACGGACGCTGATGCAGAAATGTAAAGGTATCCGGGCGAGGTTGTCGCAGTCACGGATACTGATACAGAAAAGTAAAGGAATCCGGGAGAGGCTATCGCAGTCACGGACGCTGATGCAGAAATGTAAAGGAATCCGAGCGAGGCTATCGTAGTCACGGATACTGATACAGAAAAGTAAAGATATCCGGGCGAGGCTATCGTAGTCACGGATGCTGATGTAGAAATGTAAAGGTATTCAGGCGAGGCTATCGCAGTCACGGACGCTGATGCAGAAATGTAAAGGTATCCGGGCGAGGTTGTCGCAGTCACGGATACTGATACAGAAAAGTCAAGGAATCCGGGCGAGGCTATCGCAGTCACGGACGCTGATGCAGAAATGTAAAGGAATCCGAGCGAGGCTATCGTAGTCACGGATACTGATACAGAAAAGTAAAGGAATCCGGGCGAGGCTATCCTAGTCACGGATACTGATACACAAAAGTAAAGGAATCCGGGCGAGGCTATCGTAGTCACGGATGCTGATGTAGAAATGTAAAGGTATTCAGTCGAGGCTATCGTAGTCACGGATGCTGATGTAGAAATGTAAAGGTATTCAGGACAGGCTATCGCAGTCACGTACGCTGATGCAGAAATGTAAAGGTATCTGGGCGAGGCTGTCGCAGTCACGGATACTGATACAGAAATGTAAAGGTATCCGGGCGAGGCTTTGGCAGTCACGGACGCTGATGCAGAAATGTAAAGGTATCCGGGCGAGGCTAGCGCAATCATGGATCTTGATACAGAAATGTAAAGGTATCCGGGCGAGGCTATCGCAGTCACGGACGCTGATGCAGAAAAGTAAAGGTATCCGGGCGAGACTATCGTAGTCACGGATGCTGATGTAGAAATGTAAAGGTATTCAGGACAGGCTATCGCAGTCACGTACGCTGATGCAGAAATGTAAAGGTATCTGGGCGAGGCTGTCGCAGTCACGGATACTGATACAGAAATGTAAAGGTATCCGGGCGAGGCTATCGCAGTCACGGACGCTGATGCAGAAATGTAAAGGTATCCGGGCGAGGCTATCGTAGTCACGGATGCTGATGTAGAATTGTAAAGGTATTCAGGCGAGGCTATCGCAGTAACGTACGCTGATGCAGAAATGTAAAGGAATCCGGGCGAGGCTATCGTAGTCACGGATACTGATACAGAAAAGTAAAGTAATCCGGGCGAGGCTATCGTAGGCACGGATGCTGATGTAGAAATGTAAAGGTATTCAGGCGAGGCTATCGCAGTCACGGACGCTGATGCAGAAATGTAAAGGTATCCGGGCGAGGTTGTCGCAGTCACGGATACTGATACAGAAAAGTAAAGGAATCCGGGAGAGGCTATCGCAGTCACGGACGCTGATGCAGAAATGTAAAGGAATCCGAGCGAGGCTATCGTAGTCACGGATACTGATACAGAAAAGTAAAGATATCCGGGCGAGGCTATCGTAGTCACGGATGCTGATGTAGAAATGTAAAGGTATTCAGGCGAGGCTATCGCAGTCACGGACGCTGATGCAGAAATGTAAAGGTATCCGGGCGAGGTTGTCGCAGTCACGGATACTGATACAGAAAAGTCAAGGAATCCGGGCGAGGCTATCGCAGTCACGGACGCTGATGCAGAAATGTAAAGGAATCCGAGCGAGGCTATCGTAGTCACGGATACTGATACAGAAAAGTAAAGGAATCCGGGCGAGGCTATCCTAGTCACGGATACTGATACACAAAAGTAAAGGAATCCGGGCGAGGCTATCGTAGTCACGGATGCTGATGTAGAAATGTAAAGGTATTCAGTCGAGGCTATCGCAGTCACGGACGCTGATGCAGAAATGTAAAGGTATCCGGGCGAGGCTGTTGCAGTCACGGATACTGATACAGAAAAGTAAAGGAATCCGGGCGAGGCTATCGCAGTCACGGACGCTGATGCAGAAATGTAAAGGTATCCGGGCGAGGCTGTCGTAGTCACGGATACTGATACAGAAGAGTAAAGGTATCCAGGCGAGGCTGTCTCAGTCACGGATACTGATACAGAAAAGTAAAGGAATCCGGGCGAGGCTATCGCAGTCACGGACGCTGATGCAGAAAAGTAAAGGTATCCGGGCGAGCCTATCGCAGTCATGGACTCTGATGCAGAAATGTAAAGGAATCCGAGCGAGGCTATCGTAGTCACGGATACTGATACAGAAAAGTTAAGGAATCCGGGCGAGGCTATCGTAGTCACGGATGGTGATGTAGAAATGTAAAGGTATTCAGGCGAGGCTATCGCAGTCACGGACGCTGATGCAGAAACGTAAAGGTATCCGGGCGAGGCTGTCGCAGTCACTGATACTGATACAGAAAAGTAAAGGAATCCGGGTGAGGCTATCGCCGTCACGGACGCTGATGCAGAAATGTAAAGGTACTCAGGCGCGGCTATCGCAGTCACGGACGCTGATGCAGAAATGTAAAGGTATCCGGGCGAGGCTAGCGCAATCACGGATCCTGATGAAGAAATTAAAGGTATTCGGGCGAGGCTATCGCAGTCACGTACGCTGATGCAGAAATGTAAAGGTATCTGGGCGAGGCTGTCGCAGTCACGGATACTGATACAGAAATGTAAAGGTATCCGGGCGAGGCTTTCGCAGTCACGGACGCTGATGCAGAAATGTAAAGGTATCCGGGCGAGGCTAGCGCAATCATGGATCTTGATGAAGAAAATAAAGGTATCCGGGCGAGGCTATCGCAGTCACGGACAATGATGCAGAAATGTAAAGATATCCGGGCGAGGCTATCGTAGTCACGGATGCTGATGTAGAAATGTAAAGGTATTCAGGCGAGGCTATCGCAGTCACGGACGCTGATGCAGAAATGTAAAGGTATCCGGGCGAGGCTGTCGCAGTCACGGATACTGATACAGAAATGTAAAGGTATCCGGGCAAGACTTTCGCAGTCACGGACGCTGATGCAGAAATGTAAAAGTATCCGGGCGAGGCTGTCGCAGTCACTGATACTGATACAGAAAAGTAAAGGAATCCGGGTGAGGCTATCGCCGTCACGGACGCTGATGCAGAAATGTAAAGGTACTCAGGCGCGGCTATCGCAGTCACGGACGCTGATGCAGAAATGTAAAGGTATCCGTGCGAGGCTAGCGCAATCACGGATCCTGATGAAGAAAATAAAGGTATTCGGGCGAGGCTATCGCAGTCACGGACGCTGATGCAGAAATGTAAAGGTATCCGGGCGAGGCTATCGTAGTCACGGATGCTGATGTAGAAATGTAAAGGTATTCAGGCGAGGCTATCGCAGTCACGTACGCTGATGCAGAAATGTAAAGGAATCCGGGCGAGGCTATCGTAGTCACGGATACTGATACAGAAAAGTAAAGGAATCCGGGCGAGGCTATCGTAGGCACGGATGCTGATGTAGAAATGTAAAGGTATTCAGGCGAGGCTATCGCAGTCACGGACGCTGATGCAGAAATGTAAAGGTATCCGGGCGAGGTTGTCGCAGTCACGGATACTGATACAGAAAAGTAAAGGAATCCGGGCGAGGCTATCGCAGTCACGGACGCTGATGCAGAAATGTAAAGGTATCCGGGCGAGGTTGTCGTAGTCACGGATACTGATACAGAAAAGTAAAGGTATCCAGGCGAGGCTGTCTCAGTCACGGATACTGATACAGAAAAGTAAAGGAATCCGGGCGAGGCTATCGCAGTCACGGACGCTGATGCAGAAAAGTAAAGGTATCCGGGCGAGCCTATCGCAGTCATGGACTCTGATGCAGAAATGTAAAGGAATCCGAGCGAGGCTATCGTAGTCACGGATACTGATACAGAAAAGTTAAGGAATCCGGGCGAGGCTATCGTAGTCACGGATGCTGATGTAGAAATGTAAAGGTATTCAGGCGAGGCTATCGCAGTCACGGACGCTGATGCAGAAACGTAAAGGTATCCGGGCGAGGCTGTCGCAGTCACTGATACTGATACAGAAAAGTAAAGGAATCCGGGTGAGGCTATCGCCGTCACGGACGCTGATGCAGAAATGTAAAGGTACTCAGGCGCGGCTATCGCAGTCACGGACGCTGATGCAGAAATGTAAAGGTATCCGGGCGAGGCTAGCGCAATCACGGATCCTGATGAAGAAATTAAAGGTATGCGGGCGAGGCTATCGCAGTCACGTACGCTGATGCAGAAATGTAAAGGTATCTGGGCGAGGCTGTCGCAGTCACGGATACTGATACAGAAATGTAAAGGTATCCGGGCAAGACTTTCGCAGTCACGGACGCTGATGCAGAAATATAAAAGTATCCGGGCGAGGCTGTCGCAGTCACTGATACTGATACAGAAAGGTAAAGGAATCCGGGTGAGGCTATCGCCGTCACGGACGCTGATGCAGAAATGTAAAGGTACTCAGGCGCGGCTATCGCAGTCACGGACGCTGATGCAGAAATGTAAAGGTATCCGGGCGAGGCTAGCGCAATCACGGATCCTGATGAAGAAAATAAAGGTATTCGGGCGAGGCTATCGCAGTCACGGACGCTGATGCAGAAATGTAAAGGTATCCGGGCGAGGCTATCGTAGTCACGGATGCTGATGTAGAAATGTAAAGGTATTCAGGCGAGGCTATCGCAGTCACGTACGCTGATGCAGAAATGTAAAGGAATCCGGGCGAGGCTATCGTAGTCACGGATACTGATACAGAAAAGTAAAGGAATCCGGGCGAGGCTATCGTAGGCACGGATGCTGATGTAGAAATGTAAAGGTATTCAGGCGAGGCTATCGCAGTCATGGACACTGATGCAGAAATGTAAAGGTATCCGGGCGAGGTTGTCGCAGTCACGGATACTGATACAGAAAAGTAAAGGAATCCGGGCGAGGCTATCCTAGTCACGGATACTGATACACAAAAGTAAAGGTATCCGGGCGAGCCTATCGTAGTCACGGATGCTGATGTAGAAATGTAAAGGTATTCAGGACAGGCTATCGCAGTCACGTACGCTGATGCAGAAATGTAAAGGTATCTGGGCGAGGCTGTCGCAGTCACGGATACTGATACAGAAATGTAAAGGTATCCGGGCGAGGCTATCGCAGTCACGGACGCTGATGCAGAAATGTAAAGGTATCCGGGCGAGGCTATCGTAGTCACGGATGCTGATGTAGAATTGTAAAGGTATTCAGGCGAGGCTATCGCAGTCACGTACGCTGATGCAGAAATGTAAAGGAATCCGGGCGAGGCTATCGTAGTCACGGATACTGATACAGAAAAGTAAAGGAATCCGGGCGAGGCTATCGTAGGCACGGATGCTGATGTAGAAATGTAAAGGTATTCAGGCGAGGCTATCGCAGTCACGGACGCTGATGCAGAAATGTAAAGGTATCCGGGCGAGGTTGTCGCAGTCACGGATACTGATACAGAAAAGTAAAGGAATCCGGGAGAGGCTATCGCAGTCACGGACGCTGATGCAGAAATGTAAAGGAATCCGAGCGAGGCTATCGTAGTCACGGATACTGATACAGAAAAGTAAAGATATCCGGGCGAGGCTATCGTAGTCACGGATGCTGATGTAGAAATGTAAAGGTATTCAGGCGAGGCTATCGCAGTCACGGACGCTGATGCAGAAATGTAAAGGTATCCGGGCGAGGTTGTCGCAGTCACGGATACTGATACAGAAAAGTCAAGGAATCCGGGCGAGGCTATCGCAGTCACGGACGCTGATGCAGAAATGTAAAGGAATCCGAGCGAGGCTATCGTAGTCACGGATACTGATACAGAAAAGTAAAGGAATCCGGGCGAGGCTATCCTAGTCACGGATACTGATACACAAAAGTAAAGGAATCCGGGCGAGGCTATCGTAGTCACGGATGCTGATGTAGAAATGTAAAGGTATTCAGTCGAGGCTATCGCAGTCACGGACGCTGATGCAGAAATGTAAAGGTATCCGGGCGAGGCTGTTGCAGTCACGGATACTGATACAGAAAAGTAAAGGAATCCGGGCGAGGCTATCGCAGTCACGGACGCTGATGCAGAAATGTAAAGGTATCCGGGCGAGGCTGTCGTAGTCACGGATACTGATACAGAAGAGTAAAGGTATCCAGGCGAGGCTGTCTCAGTCACGGATACTGATACAGAAAAGTAAAGGAATCCGGGCGAGGCTATCGCAGTCACGGACGCTGATGCAGAAAAGTAAAGGTATCCGGGCGAGCCTATCGCAGTCATGGACTCTGATGCAGAAATGTAAAGGAATCCGAGCGAGGCTATCGTAGTCACGGATACTGATACAGAAAAGTTAAGGAATCCGGGCGAGGCTATCGTAGTCACGGATGGTGATGTAGAAATGTAAAGGTATTCAGGCGAGGCTATCGCAGTCACGGACGCTGATGCAGAAACGTAAAGGTATCCGGGCGAGGCTGTCGCAGTCACTGATACTGATACAGAAAAGTAAAGGAATCCGGGTGAGGCTATCGCCGTCACGGACGCTGATGCAGAAATGTAAAGGTACTCAGGCGAGGCTATCGCAGTCACGGACGCTGATGCAGAAACGTAAAGGTATCCGGGCGAGGCTGTCGCAGTCACTGATACTGATACAGAAAAGTAAAGGAATCCGGGTGAGGCTATCGCAGTCACGGACGCTGATGCAGAAATGTAAAGGTATCCGGGCGAGGCTAGCGCAATCACGGATCCTGATGAAGAAATTAAAGGTATTCGGGCGAGGCTATCGCAGTCACGTACGCTGATGCAGAAATGTAAAGGTATCTGGGCGAGGCTGTCGCAGTCACGGATACTGATACAGAAATGTAAAGGTATCCGGGCGAGGCCTTCGCAGTCACGGACGCTGATGCAGAAATGTAAAGGTATCCGGGCGAGGCTAGCGCAATCATGGATCTTGATGAAGAAAGTAAAGGAATCCGGGCGAGGCTATCCTAGTCACGGATACTGATACACAAAAGTAAAGGAATCCGGGCGAGGCTATCGTAGTCACGGATGCTGATGTAGAAATGTAAAGGTATTCAGGCGAGGCTATCGCAGTCACGGACGCTGATGCAGAAATGTAAAGGTATCCGGGCGAGGCTGTCGCAGTCACGGATACTGATACAGAAATGTAAAGGTATCCGGGCAAGACTTTCGCAGTCACGGACGCTAATGCAGAAATGTAAAAGTATCCGGGCGAGGCTGTCGCAGTCACTGATACTGATACAGAAAAGTAAAGGAATCCGGGTGAGGCTATCGCCGTCACGGACGCTGATGCAGAAATGTAAAGGTACTCAGGCGCGGCTATCGCAGTCACGGACGCTGATGCAGAAATGTAAAGGTATCCGGGCGAGGCTAGCGCAATCACGGATCCTGATGAAGAAAATAAAGGTATTCGGGCGAGGCTATCGCAGTCACGGACGCTGATGCAGAAATGTAAAGGTATCCGGGCGAGGCTATCGTAGTCACGGATGCTGATGTAGAATTGTAAAGGTATTCAGGCGAGGCTATCGCAGTCACGTACGCTGATGCAGAAATGTAAAGGAATCCGGGCGAGGCTATCGTAGTCACGGATACTGATACAGAAAAGTAAAGGAATCCGGGCGAGGCTATCGTAGGCACGGATGCTGATGTAGAAATGTAAAGGTATTCAGGCGAGGCTATCGCAGTCACGGACGCTGATGCAGAAATGTAAAGGTATCCGGGCGAGGTTGTCGCAGTCACGGATACTGATACAGAAAAGTAAAGGAATCCGGGAGAGGCTATCGCAGTCACGGACGCTGATGCAGAAATGTAAAGGAATCCGAGCGAGGCTATCGTAGTCACGGATACTGATACAGAAAAGTAAAGATATCCGGGCGAGGCTATCGTAGTCACGGATGCTGATGTAGAAATGTAAAGGTATTCAGGCGAGGCTATCGCAGTCACGGACGCTGATGCAGAAATGTAAAGGTATCCGGGCGAGGTTGTCGCAGTCACGGATACTGATATAGAAAAGTCAAGGAATCCGGGCGAGGCTATCGCAGTCACGGACGCTGATGCAGAAATGTAAAGGAATCCGAGCGAGGCTATCGTAGTCACGGATACTGATACAGAAAAGTAAAGGAATCCGAGCGAGGCTATCCTAGTCACGGATACTGATACACAAAAGTAAAGGAATCCGGGCGAGGCTATCGTAGTCACGGATGCTGATGTAGAAATGTAAAGGTATTCAGTCGAGGCTATCGTAGTCACGGATGCTGATGTAGAAATGTAAAGGTATTCAGGACAGGCTATCGCAGTCACGTACGCTGATGCAGAAATGTAAAGGTATCTGGGCGAGGCTGTCGCAGTCACGGATACTGATACAGAAATGTAAAGGTATCCGGGCGAGGCTTTGGCAGTCACGGACGCTGATGCAGAAATGTAAAGGTATCCGGGCGAGGCTAGCGCAATCATGGATCTTGATACAGAAATGTAAAGGTATCCGGGCGAGGCTATCGCAGTCACGGACGCTGATGCAGAAAAGTAAAGGTATCCGGGCGAGACTATCGTAGTCACGGATGCTGATGTAGAAATGTAAAGGTATTCAGGACAGGCTATCGCAGTCACGTACGCTGATGCAGAAATGTAAAGGTATCTGGGCGAGGCTGTCGCAGTCACGGATACTGATACAGAAATGTAAAGGTATCCGGGCGAGGCTATCGCAGTCACGGACGCTGATGCAGAAATGTAAAGGTATCCGGGCGAGGCTATCGTAGTCACGGATGCTGATGTAGAATTGTAAAGGTATTCAGGCGAGGCTATCGCAGTAACGTACGCTGATGCAGAAATGTAAAGGAATCCGGGCGAGGCTATCGTAGTCACGGATACTGATACAGAAAAGTAAAGTAATCCGGGCGAGGCTATCGTAGGCACGGATGCTGATGTAGAAATGTAAAGGTATTCAGGCGAGGCTATCGCAGTCACGGACGCTGATGCAGAAATGTAAAGGTATCCGGGCGAGGTTGTCGCAGTCACGGATACTGATACAGAAAAGTAAAGGAATCCGGGAGAGGCTATCGCAGTCACGGACGCTGATGCAGAAATGTAAAGGAATCCGAGCGAGGCTATCGTAGTCACGGATACTGATACAGAAAAGTAAAGATATCCGGGCGAGGCTATCGTAGTCACGGATGCTGATGTAGAAATGTAAAGGTATTCAGGCGAGGCTATCGCAGTCACGGACGCTGATGCAGAAATGTAAAGGTATCCGGGCGAGGTTGTCGCAGTCACGGATACTGATACAGAAAAGTCAAGGAATCCGGGCGAGGCTATCGCAGTCACGGACGCTGATGCAGAAATGTAAAGGAATCCGAGCGAGGCTATCGTAGTCACGGATACTGATACAGAAAAGTAAAGGAATCCGGGCGAGGCTATCCTAGTCACGGATACTGATACACAAAAGTAAAGGAATCCGGGCGAGGCTATCGTAGTAACGGATGCTGATGTAGAAATGTAAAGGTATTCAGTCGAGGCTATCGCAGTCACGGACGCTGATGCAGAAATGTAAAGGTATCCGGGCGAGGCTGTTGCAGTCACGGATACTGATACAGAAAAGTAAAGGAATCCGGGCGAGGCTATCGCAGTCACGGACGCTGATGCAGAAATGTAAAGGTATCCGGGCGAGGCTGTCGTAGTCACGGATACTGATACAGAAGAGTAAAGGTATCCAGGCGAGGCTGTCTCAGTCACGGATACTGATACAGAAAAGTAAAGGAATCCGGGCGAGGCTATCGCAGTCACGGACGCTGATGCAGAAAAGTAAAGGTATCCGGGCGAGCCTATCGCAGTCATGGACTCTGATGCAGAAATGTAAAGGAATCCGAGCGAGGCTATCGTAGTCACGGATACTGATACAGAAAAGTTAAGGAATCCGGGCGAGGCTATCGTAGTCACGGATGGTGATGTAGAAATGTAAAGGTATTCAGGCGAGGCTATCGCAGTCACGGACGCTGATGCAGAAACGTAAAGGTATCCGGGCGAGGCTGTCGCAGTCACTGATACTGATACAGAAAAGTAAAGGAATCCGGGTGAGGCTATCGCCGTCACGGACGCTGATGCAGAAATGTAAAGGTACTCAGGCGCGGCTATCGCAGTCACGGACGCTGATGCAGAAATGTAAAGGTATCCGGGCGAGGCTAGCGCAATCACGAATCCTGATGAAGAAATTAAAGGTATTCGGGCGAGGCTATCGCAGTCACGTACGCTGATGCAGAAATGTAAAGGTATCTGGGCGAGGCTGTCGCAGTCACGGATACTGATACAGAAATGTAAAGGTATCCGGGCGAGGCTTTCGCAGTCACGGACGCTGATGCAGAAATGTAAAGGTATCCGGGCGAGGCTAGCGCAATCATGGATCTTGATGAAGAAAATAAAGGTATCCGGGCGAGGCTATCGCAGTCACGGACAATGATGCAGAAATGTAAAGATATCCGGGCGAGGCTATCGTAGTCACGGATGCTGATGTAGAAATGTAAAGGTATTCAGTCGAGGCTATCGTAGTCACGGATGCTGATGTAGAAATGTAAAGGTATTCAGGACAGGCTATCGCAGTCACGTACGCTGATGCAGAAATGTAAAGGTATCTGGGCGAGGCTGTCGCAGTCACGGATACTGATACAGAAATGTAAAGGTATCCGGGCGAGGCTTTGGCAGTCACGGACGCTGATGCAGAAATGTAAAGGTATCCGGGCGAGGCTAGCGCAATCATGGATCTTGATACAGAAATGTAAAGGTATCCGGGCGAGGCTATCGCAGTCACGGACGCTGATGCAGAAAAGTAAAGGTATCCGGGCGAGACTATCGTAGTCACGGATGCTGATGTAGAAATGTAAAGGTATTCAGGACAGGCTATCGCAGTCACGTACGCTGATGCAGAAATGTAAAGGTATCTGGGCGAGGCTGTCGCAGTCACGGATACTGATACAGAAATGTAAAGGTATCCGGGCGAGGCTATCGCAGTCACGGACGCTGATGCAGAAATGTAAAGGTATCCGGGCGAGGCTATCGTAGTCACGGATGCTGATGTAGAATTGTAAAGGTATTCAGGCGAGGCTATCGCAGTAACGTACGCTGATGCAGAAATGTAAAGGAATCCGGGCGAGGCTATCGTAGTCACGGATACTGATACAGAAAAGTAAAGTAATCCGGGCGAGGCTATCGTAGGCACGGATGCTGATGTAGAAATGTAAAGGTATTCAGGCGAGGCTATCGCAGTCACGGACGCTGATGCAGAAATGTAAAGGTATCCGGGCGAGGTTGTCGCAGTCACGGATACTGATACAGAAAAGTAAAGGAATCCGGGAGAGGCTATCGCAGTCACGGACGCTGATGCAGAAATGTAAAGGAATCCGAGCGAGGCTATCGTAGTCACGGATACTGATACAGAAAAGTAAAGATATCCGGGCGAGGCTATCGTAGTCACGGATGCTGATGTAGAAATGTAAAGGTATTCAGGCGAGGCTATCGCAGTCACGGACGCTGATGCAGAAATGTAAAGGTATCCGGGCGAGGTTGTCGCAGTCACGGATACTGATACAGAAAAGTCAAGGAATCCGGGCGAGGCTATCGCAGTCACGGACGCTGATGCAGAAATGTAAAGGAATCCGAGCGAGGCTATCGTAGTCACGGATACTGATACAGAAAAGTAAAGGAATCCGGGCGAGGCTATCCTAGTCACGGATACTGATACACAAAAGTAAAGGAATCCGGGCGAGGCTATCGTAGTAACGGATGCTGATGTAGAAATGTAAAGGTATTCAGTCGAGGCTATCGCAGTCACGGACGCTGATGCAGAAATGTAAAGGTATCCGGGCGAGGCTGTTGCAGTCACGGATACTGATACAGAAAAGTAAAGGAATCCGGGCGAGGCTATCGCAGTCACGGACGCTGATGCAGAAATGTAAAGGTATCCGGGCGAGGCTGTCGTAGTCACGGATACTGATACAGAAGAGTAAAGGTATCCAGGCGAGGCTGTCTCAGTCACGGATACTGATACAGAAAAGTAAAGGAATCCGGGCGAGGCTATCGCAGTCACGGACGCTGATGCAGAAAAGTAAAGGTATCCGGGCGAGCCTATCGCAGTCATGGACTCTGATGCAGAAATGTAAAGGAATCCGAGCGAGGCTATCGTAGTCACGGATACTGATACAGAAAAGTTAAGGAATCCGGGCGAGGCTATCGTAGTCACGGATGGTGATGTAGAAATGTAAAGGTATTCAGGCGAGGCTATCGCAGTCACGGACGCTGATGCAGAAACGTAAAGGTATCCGGGCGAGGCTGTCGCAGTCACTGATACTGATACAGAAAAGTAAAGGAATCCGGGTGAGGCTATCGCCGTCACGGACGCTGATGCAGAAATGTAAAGGTACTCAGGCGCGGCTATCGCAGTCACGGACGCTGATGCAGAAATGTAAAGGTATCCGGGCGAGGCTAGCGCAATCACGAATCCTGATGAAGAAATTAAAGGTATTCGGGCGAGGCTATCGCAGTCACGTACGCTGATGCAGAAATGTAAAGGTATCTGGGCGAGGCTGTCGCAGTCACGGATACTGATACAGAAATGTAAAGGTATCCGGGCGAGGCTTTCGCAGTCACGGACGCTGATGCAGAAATGTAAAGGTATCCGGGCGAGGCTAGCGCAATCATGGATCTTGATGAAGAAAATAAAGGTATCCGGGCGAGGCTATCGCAGTCACGGACAATGATGCAGAAATGTAAAGATATCCGGGCGAGGCTATCGTAGTCACGGATGCTGATGTAGAAATGTAAAGGTATTCAGGCGAGGCTATCGCAGTCACGGACGCTGATGCAGAAATGTAAAGGTATCCGGGCGAGGCTGTCGCAGTCACGGATACTGATACAGAAATGTAAAGGTATCCGGGCAAGACTTTCGCAGTCACGGACGCTGATGCAGAAATGTAAAAGTATCCGGGCGAGGCTGTCGCAGTCACTGATACTGATACAGAAAAGTAAAGGAATCCGGGTGAGGCTATCGCCGTCACGGACGCTGATGCAGAAATGTAAAGGTACTCAGGCGCGGCTATCGCAGTCACGGACGCTGATGCAGAAATGTAAAGGTATCCGTGCGAGGCTAGCGCAATCACGGATCCTGATGAAGAAAATAAAGGTATTCGGGCGAGGCTATCGCAGTCACGGACGCTGATGCAGAAATGTAAAGGTATCCGGGCGAGGCTATCGTAGTCACGGATGCTGATGTAGAAATGTAAAGGTATTCAGGCGAGGCTATCGCAGTCACGTACGCTGATGCAGAAATGTAAAGGAATCCGGGCGAGGCTATCGTAGTCACGGATACTGATACAGAAAAGTAAAGGAATCCGGGCGAGGCTATCGTAGGCACGGATGCTGATGTAGAAATGTAAAGGTATTTAGGCGAGGCTATCGCAGTCACGGACGCTGATGCAGAAATGTAAAGGTATCCGGGCGAGGTTGTCGCAGTCACGGATACTGATACAGAAAAGTAAAGGAATCCGGGCGAGGCTATCGCAGTCACGGACGCTGATGCAGAAATGTAAAGGTATCCGGGCGAGGTTGTCGTAGTCACGGATACTGATACAGAAAAGTAAAGGTATCCAGGCGAGGCTGTCTCAGTCACGGATACTGATACAGAAAAGTAAAGGAATCCGGGCGAGGCTATCGCAGTCACGGACGCTGATGCAGAAAAGTAAAGGTATCCGGGCGAGCCTATCGCAGTCATGGACTCTGATGCAGAAATGTAAAGGAATCCGAGCGAGGCTATCGTAGTCACGGATACTGATACAGAAAAGTTAAGGAATCCGGGCGAGGCTATCGTAGTCACGGATGCTGATGTAGAAATGTAAAGGTATTCAGGCGAGGCTATCGCAGTCACGGACGCTGATGCAGAAACGTAAAGGTATCCGGGCGAGGCTGTCACAGTCACTGATACTGATACAGAAAAGTAAAGGAATCCGGGTGAGGCTATCGCCGTCACGGACGCTGATGCAGAAATGTAAAGGTACTCAGGCGCGGCTATCGCAGTCACGGACGCTGATGCAGAAATGTAAAGGTATCCGGGCGAGGCTAGCGCAATCACGGATCCTGATGAAGAAATTAAAGGTATGCGGGCGAGGCTATCGCAGTCACGTACGCTGATGCAGAAATGTAAAGGTATCTGGGCGAGGCTGTCGCAGTCACGGATACTGATACAGAAATGTAAAGGTATCCGGGCAAGACTTTCGCAGTCACGGACGCTGATGCAGAAATATAATAGTATCCGGGCGAGGCTGTCGCAGTCACTGATACTGATACAGAAAGGTAAAGGAATCCGGGTGAGGCTATCGCCGTCACGGACGCTGATGCAGAAATGTAAAGGTACTCAGGCGCGGCTATCGCAGTCACGGACGCTGATGCAGAAATGTAAAGGTATCCGGGCGAGGCTAGCGCAATCACGGATCCTGATGAAGAAAATAAAGGTATTCGGGCGAGGCTATCGCAGTCACGGACGCTGATGCAGAAATGTAAAGGTATCCGGGCGAGGCTATCGTAGTCACGGATGCTGATGTAGAAATGTAAAGGTATTCAGGCGAGGCTATCGCAGTCACGTACGCTGATGCAGAAATGTAAAGGAATCCGGGCGAGGCTATCGTAGTCACGGATACTGATACAGAAAAGTAAAGGAATCCGGGCGAGGCTATCGTAGGCACGGATGCTGATGTAGAAATGTAAAGGTATTCAGGCGAGGCTATCGCAGTCATGGACACTGATGCAGAAATGTAAAGGTATCCGGGCGAGGTTGTCGCAGTCACGGATACTGATACAGAAAAGTAAAGGAATCCGGGCGAGGCTATCGCAGTCACGGACGCTGATGCAGAAATGTAAAGGAATCCGAGCGAGGCTATCGTAGTCACGGATACTGATACAGAAAAGTAAAGGAATCCGGGCGAGGCTATCGTAGGCACGGATGCTGATGTAGAAATGTAAAGGTATTCAGGGCGAGGCTGTCGCAGTCACTGATAGTGATACAGAAAAGTAAAGGAACCCGGGTGAGGCTATCGCCGTCACGGACGCTGATGCAGAAATGTAAAGGTACTCAGGCGCGGCTATCGCAGTCACGGACGCTGATGCAGAAATGTAAAGGTATCCGGGCGAGGCTAGCGCAATCACGGATCCTGATGAAGAAAATAAAGGTATTCGGGCGAGGCTATCGCAGTCACGGACGCTGATGCAGAAATGTAAAGGTATCCGGGCGAGGCTATCGTAGTCACGGATGCTGATGTAGAAATGTAAAGGTATTCAGGACAGGCTATCGCAGTCACGTACGCTGATGCAGAAATGTAAAGGTATCTGGGCGAGGCTGTCGCAGTCACGGATACTGATACAGAAATGTAAAGGTATCCGGGCGAGGCTTTGGCAGTCACGGACGCTGATGCAGAAATGTAAAGGTATCCGGGCGAGGCTAGCGCAATCATGGATCTTGATGAAGAAAATAAAGGTATCCGGGCGAGGCTATCGCAGTCACGGACAATGATGCAGAAATGTAAAGATATCCGGGCGAGGCTATCGTAGTCACGGATGCTGATGTAGAAATGTAAAGGTATTCAGGCGAGGCTATCGCAGTCACGGACGCTGATGCAGAAATGTAAAGGTATCCGGGCGAGGCTGTCGCAGTCACGGATACTGATACAGAAATGTAAAGGTATCCGGGCAAGACTTTCGCAGTCACGGACGCTGATGCAGAAATGTAAAAGTATCCGGGCGAGGCTGTCGCAGTCACTGATACTGATACAGAAAAGTAAAGGAATCCGGGTGAGGCTATCGCCGTCACGGACGCTGATGCAGAAATGTAAAGGTACTCAGGCGCGACTATCGCAGTCACGGACGCTGATGCAGAAATGTAAAGGTATCCGGGCGAGGCTAGCGCAATCACGGATCCTGATGAAGAAAATAAAGGTATTCGGGCGAGGCTATCGCAGTCACGGACGCTGATGCAGAAATGTAAAGGTATCCGGGCGAGGCTATCGTAGTCACGGATGCTGATGTAGAATTGTAAAGGTATTCAGGCGAGGCTATCGCAGTCACGTACGCTGATGCAGAAATGTAAAGGAATCCGGGCGAGGCTATCGTAGTCACGGATACTGATACAGAAAAGTAAAGGAATCCGGGCGAGGCTATCGTAGGCACGGATGCTGATGTAGAAATGTAAAGGTATTCAGGCGAGGCTATCGCAGTCACGGACGCTGATGCAGAAATGTAAAGGTATCCGGGCGAGGTTGTCGCAGTCACGGATACTGATACAGAAAAGTAAAGGAATCCGGAAAAGGCTATCGCAGTCACGGACGCTGATGCAGAAATGTAAAGGAATCCGAGCGAGGCTATCGTAGTCACGGATACTGATACAGAAAAGTAAAGGAATCCGGGCGAGGCTATCGTAGTCACGGATACTGATACACAAAAGTAAAGGAATCCGAGCGAGGCTATCGTAGTCACGGATGCAGATGTAGAAATGTAAAGGTATTCAGTCGAGGCTATCGCAGTCACGGACGCTGATGCAGAAATGTAAAGGTATCCGGGCGAGGCTACCGCAATCACGGATCCTGATGAAGAAAATAAAGGTATTCGGGCGAGGCTATCGCAGTCACGTACACTGATGCAGAAATGTAAAGGTATCCGGGCGAGGCTGTCGCAGTCACGGATACTGATACAGAAATGTAAAGGTATCCGGGCAAGACTTTCGCAGTCACGGACGCTGATGCAGAAATGTAAAAGTATCCGGGCGAGGTTGTCGCAGTCACTGATACTGATACAGAAAAGTAAAGGAATCCGGGTGAGGCTATCGCCGTCACGGACGCTGATGTAGAAATGTAAAGGTACTCAGGCGCGGCTATCGCAGTCACGGACGCTGATGCAGAAATGTAAAGGTATCCGGGCGAGGCTAGCGCAATCACGGATCCTGATGAAGAAAATAAAGGTATTCGGGCGAGGCTATCGCAGTCACGGACGCTGATGCAGAAATGTAAAGGTATCCGGGCGAGGCTATCGTCGTCACGGATACTGATGTAGAAATGTAAAGGTATTCAGGCGAGGCTATCGCAGTCACGTACGCTGATGCAGAAATGTAAAGGAATCCGGGCGAGGCTATCGTAGTCACGGATACTGATACAGAAAAGTAAAGGAATCCGGGCGAGGCTATCGTAGGCACGGATGCTGATGTAGAAATGTAAAGGAATTCAGGCGAGGCTATCGCAGTCACGGACGCTGATGCAGAAATGTAAAGGTATCCGGGCGAGGTTGTCGCAGTCACGGATACTGATACAGAAAAGTAAAGGAATCCGGGCGAGGCTATCGCAGTCACGGACGCTGATGCAGAAATGTAAAGGAATCCGAGCGAGGCTATCGTAGTCACGGATACTGATACAGAAAAGTAAAGGAATCCGGGCGAGGCTATCGTAGGCACGGATGCTGATGTAGAAATGTAAAGGTATTCAGGCGAGGCTATCGCAGTCACGGACGCTGATGCAGAAATGTAAAGATATCCGGGCGAGGCTGTCGCAGTCACTGATAGTGATACAGAAAAGTAAAGGAACCCGGGTGAGGCTATCGCCGTCACGGACGCTGATGTAGAAATGTAAAGGTACTCAGGCGCGGCTATCGCAGTCACGGACGCTGATGCAGAAATGTAAAGGTATCCGGGCGAGGCTAGCGCAATCACGGATCCTGATGAAGAAAATAAAGGTATTCGGGCGAGGCTATCGCAGTCACGGACGCTGATGCAGAAATGTAAAGGTATCCGGGCGAGGCTATCGTAGTCACGGATGCTGATGTAGAAATGTAAAGGTATTCAGGACAGGCTATCGCAGTCACGTACGCTGATGCAGAAATGTAAAGGTATCTGGGCGAGGCTGTCGCAGCCACGGATACTGATACAGAAATGTAAAGGTATCCGGGCGAGGCTTTCGCAGTCACGGACGCTGATGCAGAAATGTAAAGGTATCCGGGCGAGGCTAGCGCAATCATGGATCTTGATGAAGAAAATAAAGGTATCCGGGCGAGGCTATCGCAGTCACGGACAATGATGCAGAAATGTAAAGATATCCGGGCGAGGCTATCGTAGTCACGGATGCTGATGTAGAAATGTAAAGGTATTCAGGCGAGGCTATCGCAGTCACGGACGCTGATGCAGAAATGTAAAGGTATCCGGGCGAGGCTGTCGCAGTCACGGATACTGATACAGAAATGTAAAGGTATCCGGGCAAGACTTTCGCAGTCACGGACGCTGATGCAGAAATGTAAAAGTATCCGGGCGAGGCTGTCGCAGTCACTGATACTGATACAGAAAAGTAAAGGAATCCGAGTGAGGCTATCGCCGTCACGGATGCTGATGCAGAAATGTAAAGGTACTCAGGCGCGGCTATCGCAGTCACGGACGCTGATGCAGAAATGTAAAGGTATCCGGGCGAGGCTAGCGCAATCACGGATCCTGATGAAGAAAATAAAGGTATTCGGGCGAGGCTATCGCAGTCACGGACGCTGATGCAGAAATGTAAAGGTATCCGGGCGAGGCTATCGTAGTCACGGATGCTGATGTAGAAATGTAAAGGTATCTGGGCGAGGCTATCGTAGTCACGGATGCTGATGTAGAAATGTAAAGGTATTCAGGCGAGGCTATGGCAGTCACGTACGCTGATGCAGAAATGTAAAGGAATCCGGGCGAGGCTATCGTAGTCACGGATACTGATACAGAAAAGTAAAGGAATCCGGGTGAGGCTATCGTAGGCACGGATGCTGATGTAGAAATGTAAAGGTATTCAGGCGAGGCTATCGCAGTCACGGACGCTGATGCAGAAATGTAAAGGTATCCGGGCGAGGTTGTCGCAGTCACGGATACTGATACAGAAAAGTAAAGGAATCCGGGCAAGACTTTCGCAGTCACGGACGCTGATGCAGAAAAGTAAAAGTATCCGGGCGAGCCTATCGCAGTCATGGACTCTGATGCAGAAATGTAAAGGAATCCGAGCGAGGCTATCGTAGTCACGGATACTGATACAGAAAAGTTAAGGAATCCGGGCGAGGCTATCGTAGTCACGGATGCTGATGTAGAAATGTAAAGGTATTCAGGCGAGGCTATCGCAGTCACGGACGCTGATGCAGAAACGTAAAGGTATCTGGGCGACGCTGTCGCAGTCACTGATACTGATACAGAAAAGTAAAGGAATCCGGGTGAGGCTATCGCCGTCACGGACGCTGATGCAGAAATGTAAAGGTACTCAGGCGCGGCTATCGCAGTCACGGACGCTGATGCAGAAATGTAAAGGTATCCGGGCGAGGCTAGCGCAATCACGGATCCTGATGAAGAAATTAAAGGTATGCGGGCGAGGCTATCGCAGTCACGTACGCTGATGCAGAAATGTAAAGGTATCTGGGCGAGGCTGTCGCAGTCACGGATACTGATACAGAAATGTAAAGGTATCCGGGCAAGACTTTCGCAGTCACGGACGCTGATGCAGAAATATAAAAGTATCCGGGCGAGGCTGTCGCAGTCACTGATACTGATACAGAAAGGTAAAGGAATCCGGGTGAGGCTATCGCCGTCACGGACGCTGATGCAGAAATGTAAAGGTACTCAGGCGCGGTTATCGCAGTCACGGACGCTGATGCAGAAATGTAAAGGTATCCGGGCGAGGCTAGCGCAATCACGGATCCTGATGAAGAAAATAAAGGTATTCGGGCGAGGCTATTGCAGTCACGGACGCTGATGCAGAAATGTAAAGGTATCCGGGCGAGGCTATCGTAGTCACGGATGCTGATGTAGAAATGTAAAGGTATTCAGGCGAGGCTATCGCAGTCACGTACGCTGATGCAGAAATGTAAAGGAATCCGGGCGAGGCTATCGTAGTCACGGATACTGATACAGAAAAGTAAAGGAATCCGGGCGAGGCTATCGTAGGCACGGATGCTGATGTAGAAATGTAAAGGTATTCAGGCGAGGCTATCGCAGTCATGGACACTGATGCAGAAATGTAAAGGTATCCGGGCGAGGTTGTCGCAGTCACAGATACTGATACAGAAAAGTAAAGGAATCCGGGCGAGGCTATCGCAGTCACGGACGCTGATGCAGAAATGTAAAGGAATCCGAGCGAGGCTATCGTAGTCACGGATACTGATACAGAAAAGTAAAGGAATCCGGGCGAGGCTATCGTAGGCACGGATGCTGATGTAGAAATGTAAAGGTATTCAGGGCGAGGCTGTCGCAGTCACTGATAGTGATACAGAAAAGTAAAGGAACCCGGGTGAGGCTATCGCCGTCACGGACGCTGATGCAGAAATGTAAAGGTACTCAGGCGCGGCTATCGCAGTCACGGACGCTGATGCAGAAATGTAAAGGTATCCGGGCGAGGCTAGCGCACTCACGGATCTCGCCCAGCGCAATCACGGATCCTGATGAAGAAAATAAAGGTATTCGGGCGAGGCTATCGCAGTCACGGACGCTGATGCAGAAATGTAAAGGTATCCGGGCGAGGCTATCGTAGTCACGGATGCTGATGTAGAAATGTAAAGGTATTCAGGACAGGCTATCGCAGTCACGTACGCTGATGCAGAAATGTAAAGGTATCTGGGTGAGGCTGTCGCAGTCACGGATACTGATACAGAAATGTAAAGGTATCCGGGCGAGGCTTTGGCAGTCACGGACGCTGATGCAGAAATGTAAAGGTATCCGGGCGAGGCTAGCGCAATCATGGATCTTGATGAAGAAAATAAAGGTATTCAGGACAGGCTATCGCAGTCACGTACGCTGATGCAGAAATGTAAAGGTATCTGGGCGAGGCTGTCGCAGTCACGGATACTGATACAGAAATGTAAAGGTATCCGGGCAAGACTTTCGCAGTCACGGACGCTGATGCAGAAATGTAAAAGTATCCGGGCGAGGCTGTCGCAGTCACTGATACTGATACAGAAAAGTAAAGGAATCCGGGTGAGGCTATCGCCGTCACGGACGCTGATGCAGAAATGTAAAGGTACTCAGGCGCGGCTATCGCAGTCACGGACGCTGATGCAGAAATGTAAAGGTATCCGGGCGAGGCTAGCGCAATCACGGATCCTGATGAAGAAAATAAAGGTATTCGGGCGAGGCTATCGCAGTCACGGACGCTGATGCAGAAATGTAAAGGTATCCGGGCGAGGCTATCGTAGTCACAGATGCTGATGTAGAATTGTAAAGGTATTCAGGCGAGGCTATCGCAGTCACGTACGCTGATGCAGAAATGTAAAGGAATCCGGGCGAGGCTATCGTAGTCACGGATACTGATACAGAAATGTAAAGGTATCCGGGCGAGGCTACCGCAATCACGGATCCTGATGAAGAAAATAAAGGTATTCGGGCGAGGCTATCGCAGTCACGTACGCTGATGCAGAAATGTAAAGGTATCTAGGCGAGGCTGTCGCAGTCACGGATATTGATACAGAAATGTAAAGGTATCCAGGCGAGGCTTTCGCAGTCACGGACGCTGATGCAGAAATGTAAAGGTATCCGGGCGAGGCTAGCGCAATCATGGATCTTGATGAAGAAAATAAAGGTATCCGGGCGAGGCTATCGCAGTCACGGACAATGATGTAGAAATGTAAAGATATCCGGGCGAGGCTATCGTAGTCACGGATGCTGATGTAGAAATGTAAAGGTATTCAGGCGAGGCTATCGCAGTCACGGACGCTGATGCAGAAATGTAAAGGTATCCGGGCGAGGCTAGCGCAATCACGGATCCTGATGAAGAAAATAAAGGTATTCGGGCGAGGCTATCGCAGTCACGGACGCTGATGCAGAAATGTAAAGGTATCCGGGCGAGGCTATCGTAGTCACGGATGCTGATGTAGAATTGTAAAGGTATTCAGGCGAGGCTATCGCAGTCACGTACGCTGATGCAGAAATGTAAAGGAATCCGGGCGAGGCTATCGTAGTCACGGATACTGATACAGAAAAGTAAAGGAATCCGGGCGAGGCTATCGTAGGCACGGATGCTGATGTAGAAATGTAAAGGTATTCAGGCGAGGCTATCGCAGTCACGGACGCTGATGCAGAAATGTAAAGGTATCCGGGCGAGGTTGTCGCAGTCACGGATACTGATACAGAAAAGTAAAGGAATCCGGAAGAGGCTATCGCAGTCACGGACGCTGATGCAGAAATGTAAAGGAATCCGAGCGAGGCTATCGTAGTCACGGATACTGATACAGAAAAGTAAAGGAATCCGGGCGAGGCTATCGTAGTCACGGATACTGATACACAAAAGTAAAGGAATCCGAGCGAGGCTATCGTAGTCACGGATGCAGATGTAGAAATGTAAAGGTATTCATTCGAGGCTATCGCAGTCACGGACGCTGATGCAGAAATGTAAAGGTATCCGGGCGAGGCTACCGTAATCACGGATCCTGATGAAGAAAATAAAGGTATTCGGGCGAGGCTATCGCAGTCACGTACACTGATGCAGAAATGTAAAGGTATCCGGGCGAGGCTATCGTAGTCACGGATGCTGATGTAGAATTGTAAAGGTATTCAGGCGAGGCTATCGCAGTCACGTACGCTGATGCAGAAATGTAAAGGAATCCGGGCGAGGCTATCGTAGTCACGGATACTGATACAGAAAAGTAAAGGAATCCGGGCGAGGCTATCGTAGGCACGGATGCTGATGTAGAAATGTAAAGGTATTCAGGCGAGGCTATCGCAGTCACGGACGCTGATGCAGAAATGTAAAGGTATCCGGGCGAGGTTGTCGCAGTCACGGATACTGATACAGAAAAGTAAAGGAATCCGGGCAAGACTTTCGCAGTCACGGACGCTGATGCAGAAAAGTAAAAGTATCCGGGCGAGCCTATCGCAGTCATGGACTCTGATGCAGAAATGTAAAGGAATCCGAGCGAGGCTATCGTAGTCACGGATACTGATACAGAAAAGTTAAGGAATCCGGGCGAGGCTATCGTAGTCACGGATGCTGATGTAGAAATGTAAAGGTATTCAGGCGAGGCTATCGCAGTCACGGACGCTGATGAAGAAACGTAAAGGTATCCGGGCGACGCTGTCGCAGTCACTGATACTGATACAGAAAAGTAAAGGAATCCGGGTGAGGCTATCGCCGTCACGGACGCTGATGCAGAAATGTAAAGGTACTCAGGCGCGGCTATCGCAGTCACGGACGCTGATGCAGAAATGTAAAGGTATCCGGGCGAGGCTAGCGCAATCACGGATCCTGATGAAGAAATTAAAGGTATGCGGGCGAGGCTATCGCAGTCACGTACGCTGATGCAGAAATGTAAAGGTATCTGGGCGAGGCTGTCGCAGTCACGGATACTGATACAGAAATGTAAAGGTATCCGGGCAAGACTTTCGCAGTCACGGACGCTGATGCAGAAATATAAAAGTATCCGGGCGAGGCTGTCGCAGTCACTGATACTGATACAGAAAGGTAAAGGAATCCGGGTGAGGCTATCGCCGTCACGGACGCTGATGCAGAAATGTAAAGGTACTCAGGCGCGGCTATCGCAGTCACGGACGCTGATGCAGAAATGTAAAGGTATCCGGGCGAGGCTAGCGCAATCACGGATCCTGATGAAGAAAATAAAGGTATTCGGGCGAGGCTATTGCAGTCACGGACGCTGATGCAGAAATGTAAAGGTATCCGGGCGAGGCTATCGTAGTCACGGATGCTGATGTAGAAATGTAAAGGTATTCAGGCGAGGCTATCGCAGTCACGTACGCTGATGCAGAAATGTAAAGGAATCCGGGCGAGGCTATCGTAGTCACGGATACTGATACAGAAAAGTAAAGGAATCCGGGCGAGGCTATCGTAGGCACGGATGCTGATGTAGAAATGTAAAGGTATTCAGGCGAGGCTATCGCAGTCATGGACACTGATGCAGAAATGTAAAGGTATCCGGGCGAGGTTGTCGCAGTCACGGATACTGATACAGAAAAGTAAAGGAATCCGGGCGAGGCTATCGCAGTCACGGACGCTGATGCAGAAATGTAAAGGAATCCGAGCGAGGCTATCGTAGTCACGGATACTGATACAGAAAAGTAAAGGAATCCGGGCGAGGCTATCGTAGGCACGGATGCTGATGTAGAAATGTAAAGGTATTCAGGGCGAGGCTGTCGCAGTCACTGATAGTGATACAGAAAAGTAAAGGAACCCGGGTGAGGCTATCGCCGTCACGGACGCTGATGCAGAAATGTAAAGGTACTCAGGCGCGGCTATCGCAGTCACGGACGCTGATGCAGAAATGTAAAGGTATCCGGGCGAGGCTAGCGCACTCACGGATCTCGCCCAGCGCAATCACGGATCCTGATGAAGAAAATAAAGGTATTCGGGCGAGGCTATCGCAGTCACGGACGCTGATGCAGAAATGTAAAGGTATCCGGGCGAGGCTATCGTAGTCACGGATGCTGATGTAGAAATGTAAAGGTATTCAGGACAGGCTATCGCAGTCACGTACGCTGATGCAGAAATGTAAAGGTATCTGGGTGAGGCTGTCGCAGTCATGGATACTGATACAGAAATGTAAAGGTATCCGGGCGAGGCTTTGGCAGTCACGGACGCTGATGCAGAAATGTAAAGGTATCCGGGCGAGGCTAGCGCAATCATGGATCTTGATGAAGAAAATAAAGGTATTCAGGACAGGCTATCGCAGTCACGTACGCTGATGCAGAAATGTAAAGGTATCTGGGCGAGGCTGTCGCAGTCACGGATACTGATACAGAAATGTAAAGGTATCCGGGCAAGACTTTCGCAGTCACGGACGCTGATGCAGAAATGTAAAAGTATCCGGGCGAGGCTGTCGCAGTCACTGATACTGATACAGAAAAGTAAAGGAATCCGGGTGAGGCTATCGCCGTCACGGACGCTGATGCAGAAATGTAAAGGTACTCAGGCGCGGCTATCGCAGTCACGGACGCTGATGCAGAAATGTAAAGGTATCCGGGCGAGGCTAGCGCAATCACGGATCCTGATGAAGAAAATAAAGGTATTCGGGCGAGGCTATCGCAGTCACGGACGCTGATGCAGAAATGTAAAGGTATCCGGGCGAGGCTATCGTAGTCACAGATGCTGATGTAGAATTGTAAAGGTATTCAGGCGAGGCTATCGCAGTCACGTACGCTGATGCAGAAATGTAAAGGAATCCGGGCGAGGCTATCGTAGTCACGGATACTGATACAGAAAAGTAAAGGAATCCGGGCGAGGCTATCGTAGGCACGGATGCTGATGTAGAAATGTAAAGGTATTCAGGCGAGGCTATCGCAGTCACGGACGCTGATGCAGAAATGTAAAGGTATCCGGGCGAGGTTGTCGCAGTCACGCATACTGATACAGAAAAGTAAAGGAATCCGGAAGAGGCTATCGCAGTCACGGACGCTGATGCAGAAATGTAAAGGAATCCGAGCGAGGCTATCGTAGTCACGGATACTGATACAGAAAAGTAAAGGAATCCGGGCGAGGCTATCGTAGTCACGGATACTGATACACAAAAGTAAAGGAATCCGAGCGAGGCTATCGTAGTCACGGATGCAGATGTAGAAATGTAAAGGTATTCAGTTGAGGCTATCGCAGTCACGGACGCTGATGCAGAAATGTAAAGGTATCCGGGCGAGGCTACCGCAATCACGGATCCTGATGAAGAAAATAAAGGTATTCGGGCGAGGCTATCGCAGTCACGTACGCTGATGCAGAAATGTAAAGGTATCTAGGCGAGGCTGTCGCAGTCACGGATATTGATACAGAAATGTAAAGGTATCCAGGCGAGGCTTTCGCAGTCACGGACGCTGATGCAGAAATGTAAAGGTATCCGGGCGAGGCTAGCGCAATCATGGATCTTGATGAAGAAAATAAAGGTATCCGGGCGAGGCTATCGCAGTCACGGACAATGATGTAGAAATGTAAAGATATCCGGGCGAGGCTATCGTAGTCACGGATGCTGATGTAGAAATGTAAAGGTATTCAGGCGAGGCTATCGCAGTCACGGACGCTGATGCAGAAATGTAAAGGTATCCGGGCGAGGCTAGCGCAATCACGGATCCTGATGAAGAAAATAAAGGTATTCGGGCGAGGCTATCGCAGTCACGGACGCTGATGCAGAAATGTAAAGGTATCCGGGCGAGGCTATCGTAGTCACGGATGCTGATGTAGAATTGTAAAGGTATTCAGGCGAGGCTATCGCAGTCACGTACGCTGATGCAGAAATGTAAAGGAATCCGGGCGAGGCTATCGTAGTCACGGATACTGATACAGAAAAGTAAAGGAATCCGGGCGAGGCTATCGTAGGCACGGATGCTGATGTAGAAATGTAAAGGTATTCAGGCGAGGCTATCGCAGTCACGGACGCTGATGCAGAAATGTAAAGGTATCCGGGCGAGGTTGTCGCAGTCACGGATACTGATACAGAAAAGTAAAGGAATCCGGAAGAGGCTATCGCAGTCACGGACGCTGATGCAGAAATGTAAAGGAATCCGAGCGAGGCTATCGTAGTCACGGATACTGATACAGAAAAGTAAAGGAATCCGGGCGAGGCTATCGTAGTCACGGATACTGATACACAAAAGTAAAGGAATCCGAGCGAGGCTATCGTAGTCACGGATGCAGATGTAGAAATGTAAAGGTATTCAGTCGAGGCTATCGCAGTCACGGACGCTGATGCAGAAATGTAAAGGTATCCGGGCGAGGCTACCGTAATCACGGATCCTGATGAAGAAAATAAAGGTATTCGGGCGAGGCTATCGCAGTCACGTACACTGATGCAGAAATGTAAAGGTATCCGGGCGAGGCTGTCGCAGTCACGGATACTGATACAGAAATGTAAAGGTATCCGGGCAAGACTTTCGCAGTCACGGACGCTGATGCAGAAATGTAAAAGTATCCGGGCGAGGTTGTCGCAGTCACTGATACTGATACAGAAAAGTAAAGGAATCCGGGTGAGGCTATCGCCGTCACGGACGCTGATGCAGAAATGTAAAGGTACTCAGGCGCGGCTATCGCAGTCACGGACGCTGATGCAGAAATGTAAAGGTATCCGGGCGAGGCTAGCGCAATCACGGATCCTGATGAAGAAAATAAAGGTATTCGGGCGAGGCTATCGCAGTCACGGACGCTGATGCAGAAATGTAAAGGTATCCGGGCGAGGCTATCGTCGTCACGGATACTGATGTAGAAATGTAAAGGTATTCAGGCGAGGCTATCGCAGTCACGTACGCTGATGCAGAAATGTAAAGGAATCCGGGCGAGGCTATCGTAGTCACGGATACTGATACAGAAAAGTAAAGGAATCCGGGCGAGGCTATCGTAGGCACGGATGCTGATGTAGAAATGTAAAGGAATTCAGGCGAGGCTATCGCAGTCACGGACGCTGATGCAGAAATGTAAAGGTATCCGGGCGAGGTTGTCGCAGTCACGGATACTGATACAGAAAAGTAAAGGAATCCGGGCGAGGCTATCGCAGTCACGGACGCTGATGCAGAAATGTAAAGGAATCCGAGCGAGGCTATCGTAGTCACGGATACTGATACAGAAAAGTAAAGGAATCCGGGCGAGGCTATCGTAGGCACGGATGCTGATGTAGAAATGTAAAGGTATTCAGGCGAGGCTATCGCAGTCACGGACGCTGATGCAGAAATGTAGAGATATCCGGGCGAGGCTGTCGCAGTCACTGATAGTGATACAGAAAAGTAAAGGAACCCGGGTGAGGCTATCGCCGTCACGGACGCTGATGTAGAAATGTAAAGGTACTCAGGCGCGGCTATCGCAGTCACGGACGCTGATGCAGAAATGTAAAGGTATCCGGGCGAGGCTAGCGCAATCACGGATCCTGATGAAGAAAATAAAGGTATTCGGGCGAGGCTATCGCAGTCACGGACGCTGATGCAGAAATGTAAAGGTATCCGGGCGAGGCTATCGTAGTCACGGATGCTGATGTAGAAATGTAAAGGTATTCAGGACAGGCTATCGCAGTCACGTACGCTGATGCAGAAATGTAAAGGTATCTGGGCGAGGCTGTCGCAGCCACGGATACTGATACAGAAATGTAAAGGTATCCGGGCGAGGCTTTCGCAGTCACGGACGCTGATGCAGAAATGTAAAGGTATCCGGGCGAGGCTAGCGCAATCATGGATCTTGATGAAGAAAATAAAGGTATCCGGGCGAGGCTATCGCAGTCACGGACAATGATGCAGAAATGTAAAGATATCCGGGCGAGGCTATCGTAGTCACGGATGCTGATGTAGAAATGTAAAGGTATTCAGGCGAGGCTATCGCAGTCACGGACGCTGATGCAGAAATGTAAAGGTATCCGGGCGAGGCTGTCGCAGTCACGGATACTGATACAGAAATGTAAAGGTATCCGGGCAAGACTTTCGCAGTCACGGACGCTGATGCAGAAATGTAAAAGTATCCGGGCGAGGCTGTCGCAGTCACTGATACTGATACAGAAAAGTAAAGGAATCCGAGTGAGGCTATCGCCGTCACGGATGCTGATGCAGAAATGTAAAGGTACTCAGGCGCGGCTATCGCAGTCACGGACGCTGATGCAGAAATGTAAAGGTATCCGGGCGAGGCTAGCGCAATCACGGATCCTGATGAAGAAAATAAAGGTATTCGGGCGAGGCTATCGCAGTCACGGACGCTGATGCAGAAATGTAAAGGTATCCGGGCGAGGCTATCGTAGTCACGGATGCTGATGTAGAAATGTAAAGGTATCTGGGCGAGGCTATCGTAGTCACGGATGCTGATGTAGAAATGTAAAGGTATTCAGGCGAGGCTATGGCAGTCACGTACGCTGATGCAGAAATGTAAAGGAATCCGGGCGAGGCTATCGTAGTCACGGATACTGATACAGAAAAGTAAAGGAATCCGGGTGAGGCTATCGTAGGCACGGATGCTGATGTAGAAATGTAAAGGTATTCAGGCGAGGCTATCGCAGTCACGGACGCTGATGCAGAAATGTAAAGGTATCCGGGCGAGGTTGTCGCAGTCACGGATACTGATACAGAAAAGTAAAGGAATCCGGGCAAGACTTTCGCAGTCACGGACGCTGATGCAGAAAAGTAAAAGTATCCGGGCGAGCCTATCGCAGTCATGGACTCTGATGCAGAAATGTAAAGGAATCCGAGCGAGGCTATCGTAGTCACGGATACTGATACAGAAAAGTTAAGGAATCCGGGCGAGGCTATCGTAGTCACGGATGCTGATGTAGAAATGTAAAGGTATTCAGGCGAGGCTATCGCAGTCACGGACGCTGATGCAGAAACGTAAAGGTATCCGGGCGACGCTGTCGCAGTCACTGATACTGATACAGAAAAGTAAAGGAATCCGGGTGAGGCTATCGCCGTCACGGACGCTGATGCAGAAATGTAAAGGTACTCAGGCGCGGCTATCGCAGTCACGGACGCTGATGCAGAAATGTAAAGGTATCCGGGCGAGGCTAGCGCAATCACGGATCCTGATGAAGAAATTAAAGGTATGCGGGCGAGGCTATCGCAGTCACGTACGCTGATGCAGAAATGTAAAGGTATCTGGGCGAGGCTGTCGCAGTCACGGATACTGATACAGAAATGTAAAGGTATCCGGGCAAGACTTTCGCAGTCACGGACGCTGATGCAGAAATATAAAAGTATCCGGGCGAGGCTGTCGCAGTCACTGATACTGATACAGAAAGGTAAAGGAATCCGGGTGAGGCTATCGCCGTCACGGACGCTGATGCAGAAATGTAAAGGTACTCAGGCGCGGCTATCGCAGTCACGGACGCTGATGCAGAAATGTAAAGGTATCCGGGCGAGGCTAGCGCAATCACGGATCCTGATGAAGAAAATAAAGGTATTCGGGCGAGGCTATTGCAGTCACGGACGCTGATGCAGAAATGTAAAGGTATCCGGGCGAGGCTATCGTAGTCACGGATGCTGATGTAGAAATGTAAAGGTATTCAGGCGAGGCTATCGCAGTCACGTACGCTGATGCAGAAATGTAAAGGAATCCGGGCGAGGCTATCGTAGTCACGGATACTGATACAGAAAAGTAAAGGAATCCGGGCGAGGCTATCGTAGGCACGGATGCTGATGTAGAAATGTAAAGGTATTCAGGCGAGGCTATCGCAGTCATGGACACTGATGCAGAAATGTAAAGGTATCCGGGCGAGGTTGTCGCAGTCACGGATACTGATACAGAAAAGTAAAGGAATCCGGGCGAGGCTATCGCAGTCACGGACGCTGATGCAGAAATGTAAAGGAATCCGAGCGAGGCTATCGTAGTCACGGATACTGATACAGAAAAGTAAAGGAATCCGGGCGAGGCTATCGTAGGCACGGATGCTGATGTAGAAATGTAAAGGTATTCAGGGCGAGGCTGTCGCAGTCACTGATAGTGATACAGAAAAGTAAAGGAACCCGGGTGAGGCTATCGCCGTCACGGACGCTGATGCAGAAATGTAAAGGTACTCAGGCGCGGCTATCGCAGTCACGGACGCTGATGCAGAAATGTAAAGGAATCCGGGCGAGGCTAGCGCAATCACGGATCTCGCCCAGCGCAATCACGGATCCTGATGAAGAAAATAAAGGTATTCGGGCGAGGCTATCGCAGTCACGGACGCTGATGCAGAAATGTAAAGGTATCCGGGCGAGGCTATCGTAGTCACGGATGCTGATGTAGAAATGTAAAGGTATTCAGGACAGGCTATCGCAGTCACGTACGCTGATGCAGAAATGTAAAGGTATCTGGGCGAGGCTGTCGCAGTCACGGATACTGATACAGAAATGTAAAGGTATCCGGGCGAGGCTTTGGCAGTCACGGACGCTGATGCAGAAATGTAAAGGTATCCGGGCGAGGCTAGCGCAATCATGGATCTTGATGAAGAAAATAAAGGTATTCAGGACAGGCTATCGCAGTCACGTACGCTGATGCAGAAATGTAAAGGTATCTGGGCGAGGCTGTCGCAGTCACGGATACTGATACAGAAATGTAAAGGTATCCGGGCAAGACTTTCGCAGTCACGGACGCTGATGCAGAAATGTAAAAGTATCCGGGCGAGGCTGTCGCAGTCACTGATACTGATACAGAAAAGTAAAGGAATCCGGGTGAGGCTATCGCCGTCACGGACGCTGATGCAGAAATGTAAAGGTACTCAGGCGCGGCTATCGCAGTCACGGACGCTGATGCAGAAATGTAAAGGTATCCGGGCGAGGCTAGCGCAATCACGGATCCTGATGAAGAAAATAAAGGTATTCGGGCGAGGCTATCGCAGTCACGGACGCTGATGCAGAAATGTAAAGGTATCCGGGCGAGGCTATCGTAGTCACAGATGCTGATGTAGAATTGTAAAGGTATTCAGGCGAGGCTATCGCAGTCACGTACGCTGATGCAGAAATGTAAAGGAATCCGGGCGAGGCTATCGTAGTCACGGATACTGATACAGAAAAGTAAAGGAATCCGGGCGAGGCTATCGTAGGCACGGATGCTGATGTAGAAATGTAAAGGTATTCAGGCGAGGCTATCGCAGTCACGGACGCTGATGCAGAAATGTAAAGGTATCCGGGCGAGGTTGTCGCAGTCACGCATACTGATACAGAAAAGTAAAGGAATCCGGAAGAGGCTATCGCAGTCACGGACGCTGATGCAGAAATGTAAAGGAATCCGAGCGAGGCTATCGTAGTCACGGATACTGATACAGAAAAGTAAAGGAATCCGGGCGAGGCTATCGTAGTCACGGATACTGATATACAAAAGTAAAGGAATCCGAGCGAGGCTATCGTAGTCACGGATGCAGATGTAGAAATGTAAAGGTATTCAGTTGAGGCTATCGCAGTCACGGACGCTGATGCAGAAATGTAAAGGTATCCGGGCGAGGCTACCGCAATCACGGATCCTGATGAAGAAAATAAAGGTATTCGGGCGAGGCTATCGCAGTCACGTACGCTGATGCAGAAATGTAAAGGTATCTAGGCGAGGCTGTCGCAGTCACGGATATTGATACAGAAATGTAAAGGTATCCAGGCGAGGCTTTCGCAGTCACGGACGCTGATGCAGAAATGTAAAGGTATCCGGGCGAGGCTAGCGCAATCATGGATCTTGATGAAGAAAATAAAGGTATCCGGGCGAGGCTATCGCAGTCACGGACAATGATGTAGAAATGTAAAGATATCCGGGCGAGGCTATCGTAGTCACGGATGCTGATGTAGAAATGTAAAGGTATTCAGGCGAGGCTATCGCAGTCACGGACGCTGATGCAGAAATGTAAAGGTATCCGGGCGAGGCTGTCGCAGTCACGGATACTGATACAGAAATGTAAAGGTATCCGGGCAAGACTTTCGCAGTCACGGACGCTGATGCAGAAATGTAAAAGTATCCGGGCGAGGCTATCGCAGTCACTGATACTGATACAGAAAAGTAAAGGAATCCGGGTGAGGCTTTCGCCGTCACGGACGCTGATGCAGAAATGTAAAGGTACTCAGGCGCGGCTATCGCAGTCACGGACGCTGATGCAGAAATGTAAAGGTATCCGGGCGAGGCTAGCGCAATCACGGATCCTGATGAAGAAAATAAAGGTATTCGGGCGAGGCTATCGCAGTCACGGACGCTGATGCAGAAATGTAAAGGTATCCGGGCGAGGCTATCGTAGTCACGGATGCTGATGTAGAAATGTAAAGGTATCCGGGCGAGGCTATCGTAGTCACGGATGCTGATGTAGAAATGTAAAGGTATTCAGGCGAGGCTATCGCAGTCACGTACGCTGATGCAGAAATGTAAAGGAATCCGGGCGAGGCTATCGTAGTCACGGATACTGATACAGAAAAGTAAAGGAATCCGGGTGAGGCTATCGTAGGCACGGATGCTGATGTAGAAATGTAAAGGTATTCAGGCGAGGCTATCGCAGTCACGGACGCTGATGCAGAAATGTAAAGGTATCCGGGCGAGGTTGTCGCAGTCACGGATACTGATACAGAAAAGTCAAGGAATCCGGGCGAGGCTATCGCAGTCACGGACGCTGATGCAGAAATGTAAAGGAATCCGAGCGAGGCTATCGTAGTCACGGATACTGATACAGAAAAGTAAAGGAATCCGGGCGAGGCTATCGTAGTCACGGATACTGATACACAAAAGTAAAGGAATCCGGGCGAGGCTATCGTAGTCACGGATGCTGATGTAGAAATGTAAAGGTATGCAGTCGAGGCTATCGCAGTCACGGACGCTGATGCAGAAATGTAAAGGTATCCGGGCGAGGCTGTTGCAGTCACGGATACTGATACAGAAAAGTAAAGGAATCCGGGCGAGGCTATCGCAGTCACGGACGCTGATGCAGAAATGTAAAGGTATCCGGGCGAGGCTATCGTAGTCACGGATACTGATACAGAAAAGTAAAGGTATCCAGGCGAGGCTGTCTCAGTCACGGATACTGATACAGAAAAGTAAAGGAATCCGGGCGAGGCTATCGCAGTCACGGACGCTGATGCAGAAAAGTAAAGGTATCCGGGCGAGCCTATCGCAGTCATGGACTCTGATGCAGAAATGTAAAGGAATCCGAGCGAGGCTATCGTAGTCACGGATACTGATACAGAAAAGTTAAGGAATCCGGGCGAGGCTATCGTAGTCACGGATGCTGATGTAGAAATGTAAAGGTATTCAGGCGAGGCTATCGCAGTCACGGACGCTGATGCAGAAACGTAAAGGTATCCGGGCGAGGCTGTCGCAGTCACTGATACTGATACAGAAAAGTAAAGGAATCCGGGTGAGGCTATCGCCGTCACGGACGCTGATATAGAAATGTAAAGGTACTCAGGCGCGGCTATCGCAGTCACGGACGCTGATGCAGAAATGTAAAGGTATCCGGGCGAGGCTAGCGCAATCACGGATCCTGATGAAGAAATTAAAGGTATTCGGGCGAGGCTATCGCAGTCACGTACGCTGATGCAGAAATGTAAAGGTATCCGGGCGAGGCTATCGTAGTCACGGATACTGATACAGAAAAGTAAAGGAATCCGGGCGAGGCTATCGTAGGCACGGATGCTGATGTAGAAATGTAAAGGTATTCAGGCGAGGCTATCGCAGTCATGGACACTGATGCAGAAATGTAAAGGTATCCGGGCGAGGTTGTCGGAGTCACGGATACTGATACAGAAAAGTAAAGGAATCCGGGCGAGGCTATCGCAGTCACGGACGCTGATGCAGAAATGTAAAGGAATCCGAGCGAGGCTATCGTAGTCACGGATACTGATACAGAAAAGTAAAGGAATCCGGGCGAGGCTATCGTAGGCACGGATGCTGATGTAGAAATGTAAAGGTATTCAGGGCGAGGCTGTCGCAGTCACTGATAGTGATACAGAAAAGTAAAGGAACCCGGGTGAGGCTATCGCCGTCACGGACGCTGATGCAGAAATGTAAAGGTACTCAGGCGCGGCTATCGCAGTCACGGACGCTGATGCAGAAATGTAAAGGTATCCGGGCGAGGCTAGCGCAATCACGGATCTCGCCCAGCGCAATCACGGATCCTGATGAAGAAAATAAAGGTATTCGGGCGAGGCTATCGCAGTCACGGACACTGATGCAGAAATGTAAAGGTATCCGGGCGAGGCTATCGTAGTCACGGATGCTGATGTAGAAATGTAAAGGTATTCAGGACAGGCTATCGCAGTCACGTACGCTGATGCAGAAATGTAAAGGTATCTGGGCGAGGCTGTCGCAGTCACGGATACTGATACAGAAATGTAAAGGTATCCGGGCGAGGCTTTGGCAGTCACGGACGCTGATGCAGAAATGTAAAGGTATCCGGGCGAGGCTAGCGCAATCATGGATCTTGATGAAGAAAATAAAGGTATTCAGGACAGGCTATCGCAGTCACGTACGCTGATGCAGAAATGTAAAGGTATCTGGGCGAGGCTGTCGCAGTCACGGATACTGATACAGAAATGTAAAGGTATCCGGGCAAGACTTTCGCAGTCACGGACGCTGATGCAGAAATGTAAAAGTATCCGGGCGAGGCTGTCGCAGTCACTGATACTGATACAGAAAAGTAAAGGAATCCGGGTGAGGCTATCGCCGTCACGGACGCTGATGCAGAAATGTAAAGGTACTCAGGCGCGGCTATCGCAGTCACGGACGCTGATGCAGAAATGTAAAGGTATCCGGGCGAGGCTAGCGCAATCACGGATCCTGATGAAGAAAATAAAGGTATTCGGGCGAGGCTATCGCAGTCACGGACGCTGATGCAGAAATGTAAAGGTATCCGGGCGAGGCTATCGTAGTCACAGATGCTGATGTAGAATTGTAAAGGTATTCAGGCGAGGCTATCGCAGTCACGTACGCTGATGCAGAAATGTAAAGGAATCCGGGCGAGGCTATCGTAGTCACGGATACTGATACAGAAAAGTAAAGGAATCCGGGCGAGGCTATCGTAGGCACGGATGCTGATGTAGAAATGTAAAGGTATTCAGGCGAGGCTATCGCAGTCACGGACGCTGATGCAGAAATGTAAAGGTATCCGGGCGAGGTTGTCGCAGTCACGCATACTGATACAGAAAAGTAAAGGAATCCGGAAGAGGCTATCGCAGTCACGGACGCTGATGCAGAAATGTAAAGGAATCCGAGCGAGGCTATCGTAGTCACGGATACTGATACAGAAAAGTAAAGGAATCCGGGCGAGGCTATCGTAGTCACGGATACTGATACACAAAAGTAAAGGAATCCGAGCGAGGCTATCGTAGTCACGGATGCAGATGTAGAAATGTAAAGGTATTCAGTCGAGGCTATCGCAGTCACGGACGCTGATGCAGAAATGTAAAGGTATCCGGGCGAGCCTACCGCAATCACGGATCCTGATGAAGAAAATAAAGGTATTCGGGCGAGGCTATCGCAGTCACGTACGCTGATGCAGAAATGTAAAGGTATCTAGGCGAGGCTGTCGCAGTCACGGATATTGATACAGAAATGTAAAGGTATCCAGGCGAGGCTTTGGCAGTCACGGACGCTGATGCAGAAATGTAAAGGTATCCGGGCGAGGCTAGCGCAATCATGGATCTTGATGAAGAAAATAAAGGTATCCGGGCGAGGCTATCGCAGTCACGGACAATGATGTAGAAATGTAAAGATATCCGGGCGAGGCTATCGTAGTCACGGATGCTGATGTAGAAATGTAAAGGTATTCAGGCGAGGCTATCGCAGTCACGGACGCTGATGCAGAAATGTAAAGGTATCCGGGCGAGGCTGTCGCAGTCACGGATACTGATACAGAAATGTAAAGGTATCCGGGCAAGACTTTCGCAGTCACGGACGCTGATGCAGAAATGTAAAAGTATCCGGGCGAGGTTGTCGCAGTCACAGATACTGATACAGAAAAGTAAAGGAATCCGGGTGAGGCTATCGCCGTCACGGACGCTGATGCAGAAATGTAAAGGTACTCAGGCGCGGCTATCGCAGTCACGGACGCTGATGCAGAAATGTAAAGGTATCCGGGCGAGGCTAGCGCAATCACGGATCCTGATGAAGAAAATAAAGGTATTCGGGCGAGGCTATCGCAGTCACGGACGCTGATGCAGAAATGTAAAGGTATCCGGGCGAGGCTATCGTAGTCACGGATGCTGATGTAGAAATGTAAAGGTATTCAGGCGAGGCTATCGCAGTCACGTACGCTGATGCAGAAATGTAAAGGAATCCGGGCGAGGCTATCGTAGTCACGGATACTGATACAGAAAAGTAAAGGAATCCGGGCGAGGCTATCGTAGGCACGGATGCTGATGTAGAAATGTAAAGGAATTCAGGCGAGGCTATCGCAGTCACGGACGCTGATGCAGAAATGTAAAGGTATCCGGGCGAGGTTGTCGCAGTCACGGATACTGATACAGAAAAGTAAAGGAATCCGGGCGAGGCTATCGCAGTCACGGACGCTGATGCAGAAATGTAAAGGAATCCGAGCGAGGCTATCGTAGTCACGGATACTGATACAGAAAAGTAAAGGAATCCGGGCGAGGCTATCGTAGGCACGGATGCTGATGTAGAAATGTAAAGGTATTCAGGCGAGGCTATCGCAGTCACGGACGCTGATGCAGAAATGTAAAGATATCCGGGCGAGGCTGTCGCAGTCACTGATAGTGATACAGAAAAGTAAAGGAACCCGGGTGAGGCTATCGCCGTCACGGACGCTGATGTAGAAATGTAAAGGTACTCAGGCGCGGCTATCGCAGTCACGGATACTGATACAGAAAAGTAAAGGAATCCGGGCGAGGCTATCGCAGTCACGGACGCTGATGCAGAAAAGTAAAGGTATCCGGGCGAGCCTATCGCAGTCATGGACTCTGATGCAGAAATGTAAAGGAATCCGAGCGAGGCTATCGTAGTCACGGATACTGATACAGAAAAGTTAAGGAATCCGGGCGAGGCTATCGTAGTCACGGATGCTGATGTAGAAATGTAAAGGTATTCAGGCGAGGCTATCGCAGTCACGGACGCTGATGCAGAAACGTAAAGGTATCCGGGCGAGGCTGTCGCAGTCACTGATACTGATACAGAAAAGTAAAGGAATCCGGGTGAGGCTATCGCCGTCACGGACGCTGATACAGAAATGTAAAGGTACTCAGGCGCGGCTATCGCAGTCACGGACGCTGATGCAGAAATGTAAAGGTATCCGGGCGAGGCTAGCGCAATCACGGATCCTGATGAAGAAATTAAAGGTATTCGGGCGAGGCTATCGCAGTCACGTACGCTGATGCAGAAATGTAAAGGTATCAGGGCGAGGCTATCGTAGTCACGGATACTGATACAGAAAAGTAAAGGAATCCGGGCGAGGCTATCGTAGGCACGGATGCTGATGTAGAAATGTAAAGGTATTCAGGCGAGGCTATCGCAGTCATGGACACTGATGCAGAAATGTAAAGGTATCCGGGCGAGGTTGTCGCAGTCACGGATACTGATACAGAAAAGTAAAGGAATCCGGGCGAGGCTATCGCAGTCACGGACGCTGATGCAGAAATGTAAAGGAATCCGAGCGAGGCTATCGTAGTCACGGATACTGATACAGAAAAGTAAAGGAATCCGGGCGAGGCTATCGTAGGCACGGATGCTGATGTAGAAATGTAAAGGTATTCAGGGCGAGGCTGTCGCAGTCACTGATAGTGATACAGAAAAGTAAAGGAACCCGGGTGAGGCTATCGCCGTCACGGACGCTGATGCAGAAATGTAAAGGTACTCAGGCGCGGCTATCGCAGTCACGGACGCTGATGCAGAAATGTAAAGGTATCCGGGCGAGGCTAGCGCAATCACGGATCTCGCCCAGCGCAATCACGGATCCTGATGAAGAAAATAAAGGTATTCGGGCGAGGCTATCGCAGTCACGGACACTGATGCAGAAATGTAAAGGTATCCGGGCGAGGCTATCGTAGTCACGGATGCTGATGTAGAAATGTAAAGGTATTCAGGACAGGCTATCACAGTCAAGTACGCTGATGCAGAAATGTAAAGGTATCTGGGCGAGGCTGTCGCAGTCACGGATACTGATACAGAAATGTAAAGGTATCCGGGCGAGGCTTTGGCAGTCACGGACGCTGATGCAGAAATGTAAAGGTATCCGGGCGAGGCTAGCGCAATCATGGATCTTGATGAAGAAAATAAAGGTATTCAGGACAGGCTATCACAGTCACGTACGCTGATGCAGAAATGTAAAGGTATCTGGGCGAGGCTGTCGCAGTCACGGATACTGATACAGAAATGTAAAGGTATCCGGGCAAGATTTTCGCAGTCACGGACGCTGATGCAGAAATGTAAAAGTATCCGGGCGAGGCTGTCGCAGTCACTGATACTGATACAGAAAAGTAAAGGAATCCGGGTGAGGCTATCGCCGTCACGGACGCTGATGCAGAAATGTAAAGGTACTCAGGCGCGGCTATCGCAGTCACGGACGCTGATGCAGAAATGTAAAGGTATCTAGGCGAGGCTGTCGCAGTCACGGATATTGATACAGAAATGTAAAGGTATCCAGGCGAGGCTTTGGCAGTCACGGACGCTGATGCAGAAATGTAAAGGTATCCGGGCGAGGCTAGCGCAATCATGGATCTTGATGAAGAAAATAAAGGTATCCGGGCGAGGCTATCGCAGTCACGGACAATGATGTAGAAATGTAAAGATATCCGGGCGAGGCTATCGTAGTCACGGATGCTGATGTAGAAATGTAAAGGTATTCAGGCGAGGCTATCGCAGTCACGGACGCTGATGCAGAAATGTAAAGGTATCCGGGCGAGTCTGTCGCAGTCACGGATACTGATACAGAAATGTAAAGGTATCCGGGCAAGACTTTCGCAGTCACGGACGCTGATGCAGAAATGTAAAGGTATCCGGGCGAGGTTGTCGCAGTCACGGATACTGATACAGAAAAGTAAAGGAATCCGGGCGAGGCTATCGCAGTCACGGACGCTGATGCAGAAATGTAAAGGAATCCGAGCGAGGCTATCGTAGTCACGGATACTGATACAGAAAAGTAAAGGAATCCGGGCGAGGCTATCGTAGGCACGGATGCTGATGTAGAAATGTAAAGGTATTCAGGCGAGGCTATCGCAGTCACGGACGCTGATGCAGAAATGTAAAGATATCCGGGCGAGGCTGTCGCAGTCACTGATAGTGATACAGAAAAGTAAAGGAACCCGGGTGAGGCTATCGCCGTCACGGACGCTGATGTAGAAATGTAAAGGTACTCAGGCGCGGCTATCGCAGTCACGGATACTGATACAGAAAAGTAAAGGAATCCGGGCGAGGCTATCGCAGTCACGGACGCTGATGCAGAAAAGTAAAGGTATCCGGGCGAGCCTATCGCAGTCATGGACTCTGATGCAGAAATGTAAAGGAATCCGAGCGAGGCTATCGTAGTCACGGATACTGATACAGAAAAGTTAAGGAATCCGGGCGAGGCTATCGTAGTCACGGATGCTGATGTAGAAATGTAAAGGTATTCAGGCGAGGCTATCGCAGTCACGGACGCTGATGCAGAAACGTAAAGGTATCCGGGCGAGGCTGTCGCAGTCACTGATACTGATACAGAAAAGTAAAGGAATCCGGGTGAGGCTATCGCCGTCACGGACGCTGATACAGAAATGTAAAGGTACTCAGGCGCGGCTATCGCAGTCACGGACGCTGATGCAGAAATGTAAAGGTATCCGGGCGAGGCTAGCGCAATCACGGATCCTGATGAAGAAATTAAAGGTATTCGGGCGAGGCTATCGCAGTCACGTACGCTGATGCAGAAATGTAAAGGTATCAGGGCGAGGCTATCGTAGTCACGGATACTGATACAGAAAAGTAAAGGAATCCGGGCGAGGCTATCGTAGGCACGGATGCTGATGTAGAAATGTAAAGGTATTCAGGCGAGGCTATCGCAGTCATGGACACTGATGCAGAAATGTAAAGGTATCCGGGCGAGGTTGTCGCAGTCACGGATACTGATACAGAAAAGTAAAGGAATCCGGGCGAGGCTATCGCAGTCACGGACGCTGATGCAGAAATGTAAAGGAATCCGAGCGAGGCTATCGTAGTCACGGATACTGATACAGAAAAGTAAAGGAATCCGGGCGAGGCTATCGTAGGCACGGATGCTGATGTAGAAATGTAAAGGTATTCAGGGCGAGGCTGTCGCAGTCACTGATAGTGATACAGAAAAGTAAAGGAACCCGGGTGAGGCTATCGCCGTCACGGACGCTGATGCAGAAATGTAAAGGTACTCAGGCGCGGCTATCGCAGTCACGGACGCTGATGCAGAAATGTAAAGGTATCCGGGCGAGGCTAGCGCAATCACGGATCTCGCCCAGCGCAATCACGGATCCTGATGAAGAAAATAAAGGTATTCGGGCGAGGCTATCGCAGTCACGGACACTGATGCAGAAATGTAAAGGTATCCGGGCGAGGCTATCGTAGTCACGGATGCTGATGTAGAAATGTAAAGGTATTCAGGACAGGCTATCACAGTCAAGTACGCTGATGCAGAAATGTAAAGGTATCTGGGCGAGGCTGTCGCAGTCACGGATACTGATACAGAAATGTAAAGGTATCCGGGCGAGGCTTTGGCAGTCACGGACGCTGATGCAGAAATGTAAAGGTATCCGGGCGAGGCTAGCGCAATCATGGATCTTGATGAAGAAAATAAAGGTATTCAGGACAGGCTATCACAGTCACGTACGCTGATGCAGAAATGTAAAGGTATCTGGGCGAGGCTGTCGCAGTCACGGATACTGATACAGAAATGTAAAGGTATCCGGGCAAGATTTTCGCAGTCACGGACGCTGATGCAGAAATGTAAAAGTATCCGGGCGAGGCTGTCGCAGTCACTGATACTGATACAGAAAAGTAAAGGAATCCGGGTGAGGCTATCGCCGTCACGGACGCTGATGCAGAAATGTAAAGGTACTCAGGCGCGGCTATCGCAGTCACGGACGCTGATGCAGAAATGTAAAGGTATCTAGGCGAGGCTGTCGCAGTCACGGATATTGATACAGAAATGTAAAGGTATCCAGGCGAGGCTTTGGCAGTCACGGACGCTGATGCAGAAATGTAAAGGTATCCGGGCGAGGCTAGCGCAATCATGGATCTTGATGAAGAAAATAAAGGTATCCGGGCGAGGCTATCGCAGTCACGGACAATGATGTAGAAATGTAAAGATATCCGGGCGAGGCTATCGTAGTCACGGATGCTGATGTAGAAATGTAAAGGTATTCAGGCGAGGCTATCGCAGTCACGGATGCTGATGCAGAAATGTAAAGGTATCCGGGCGAGTCTGTCGCAGTCACGGATACTGATACAGAAATGTAAAGGTATCCGGGCAAGACTTTCGCAGTCACGGACGCTGATGCAGAAATGTAAAAGTATCCGGGCGAGGTTGTCGCAGTCACAGATACTGATACAGAAAAGTAAAGGAATCCGGGCGAGGCTATCGTAGTCACGGATACTGATACAGAAAAGTAAAGGAATCCGGGCGAGGCTATCGTAGGCACGGATGCTGATGTAGAAATGTAAAGGTATTCAGGCGAGGCTATCGCAGTCACGGACGCTGATGCAGAAATGTAAAGGTATCCGGGCGAGGTTATCGCAGTCACGGATACTGATACAGAAAAGTAAAGGAATCCGGAAGAGGCTATCGCAGTCACGGACGCTGATGCAGAAATGTAAAGGAATCCGAGCGAGGCTATCGTAGTCACGGATACTGATACAGAAAAGTAAAGGAATCCGGGCGAGGCTATCGTAGTCACGGATACTGATACACAAAAGTAAAGGAATCCGAGCGAGGCTATCGTAGTCACGGATGCAGATGTAGAAATGTAAAGGTATTCAGTCGAGGCTATCGCAGTCACGGACGCTGATGCAGAAATGTAAAGGTATCCGGGCGAGGCTACCGTAATCACGGATCCTGATGAAGAAAATAAAGGTATTCGGGCGAGGCTATCGCAGTCACGTACACTGATGCAGAAATGTAAAGGTATCCGGGCGAGGCTGTCGCAGTCACGGATACTGATACAGAAATGTAAAGGTATCCGGGCAAGACTTTCGCAGTCACGGACGCTGATGCAGAAATGTAAAAGTATCCGGGCGAGGTTGTCGCAGTCACTGATACTGATACAGAAAAGTAAAGGAATCCGGGTGAGGCTATCGCCGTCACGGACGCTGATGCAGAAATGTAAAGGTACTCAGGCGCGGCTATCGCAGTCACGGACGCTGATGCAGAAATGTAAAGGTATCCGGGCGAGGCTAGCGCAATCACGGATCCTGATGAAGAAAATAAAGGTATTCGGGCGAGGCTATCGCAGTCACGGACGCTGATGCAGAAATGTAAAGGTATCCGGGCGAGGCTATCGTCGTCACGGATACTGATGTAGAAATGTAAAGGTATTCAGGCGAGGCTATCGCAGTCACGTACGCTGATGCAGAAATGTAAAGGAATCCGGGCGAGGCTATCGTAGTCACGGATACTGATACAGAAAAGTAAAGGAATCCGGGCGAGGCTATCGTAGGCACGGATGCTGATGTAGAAATGTAAAGGAATTCAGGCGAGGCTATCGCAGTCACGGACGCTGATGCAGAAATGTAAAGGTATCCGGGCGAGGTTGTCGCAGTCACGGATACTGATACAGAAAAGTAAAGGAATCCGGGCGAGGCTATCGCAGTCACGGACGCTGATGCAGAAATGTAAAGGAATCCGAGCGAGGCTATCGTAGTCACGGATACTGATACAGAAAAGTAAAGGAATCCGGGCGAGGCTATCGTAGGCACGGATGCTGATGTAGAAATGTAAAGGTATTCAGGCGAGGCTATCGCAGTCACGGACGCTGATGCAGAAATGTAGAGATATCCGGGCGAGGCTGTCGCAGTCACTGATAGTGATACAGAAAAGTAAAGGAACCCGGGTGAGGCTATCGCCGTCACGGACGCTGATGTAGAAATGTAAAGGTACTCAGGCGCGGCTATCGCAGTCACGGACGCTGATGCAGAAATGTAAAGGTATCCGGGCGAGGCTAGCGCAATCACGGATCCTGATGAAGAAAATAAAGGTATTCGGGCGAGGCTATCGCAGTCACGGACGCTGATGCAGAAATGTAAAGGTATCCGGGCGAGGCTATCGTAGTCACGGATGCTGATGTAGAAATGTAAAGGTATTCAGGACAGGCTATCGCAGTCACGTACGCTGATGCAGAAATGTAAAGGTATCTGGGCGAGGCTGTCGCAGCCACGGATACTGATACAGAAATGTAAAGGTATCCGGGCGAGGCTTTCGCAGTCACGGACGCTGATGCAGAAATGTAAAGGTATCCGGGCGAGGCTAGCGCAATCATGGATCTTGATGAAGAAAATAAAGGTATCCGGGCGAGGCTATCGCAGTCACGGACAATGATGCAGAAATGTAAAGATATCCGGGCGAGGCTATCGTAGTCACGGATGCTGATGTAGAAATGTAAAGGTATTCAGGCGAGGCTATCGCAGTCACGGACGCTGATGCAGAAATGTAAAGGTATCCGGGCGAGGCTGTCGCAGTCACGGATACTGATACAGAAATGTAAAGGTATCCGGGCAAGACTTTCGCAGTCACGGACGCTGATGCAGAAATGTAAAAGTATCCGGGCGAGGCTGTCGCAGTCACTGATACTGATACAGAAAAGTAAAGGAATCCGAGTGAGGCTATCGCCGTCACGGATGCTGATGCAGAAATGTAAAGGTACTCAGGCGCGGCTATCGCAGTCACGGACGCTGATGCAGAAATGTAAAGGTATCCGGGCGAGGCTAGCGCAATCACGGATCCTGATGAAGAAAATAAAGGTATTCGGGCGAGGCTATCGCAGTCACGGACGCTGATGCAGAAATGTAAAGGTATCCGGGCGAGGCTATCGTAGTCACGGATGCTGATGTAGAAATGTAAAGGTATCTGGGCGAGGCTATCGTAGTCACGGATGCTGATGTAGAAATGTAAAGGTATTCAGGCGAGGCTATGGCAGTCACGTACGCTGATGCAGAAATGTAAAGGAATCCGGGCGAGGCTATCGTAGTCACGGATACTGATACAGAAAAGTAAAGGAATCCGGGTGAGGCTATCGTAGGCACGGATGCTGATGTAGAAATGTAAAGGTATTCAGGCGAGGCTATCGCAGTCACGGACGCTGATGCAGAAATGTAAAGGTATCCGGGCGAGGTTGTCGCAGTCACGGATACTGATACAGAAAAGTAAAGGAATCCGGGCAAGACTTTCGCAGTCACGGACGCTGATGCAGAAAAGTAAAAGTATCCGGGCGAGCCTATCGCAGTCATGGACTCTGATGCAGAAATGTAAAGGAATCCGAGCGAGGCTATCGTAGTCACGGATACTGATACAGAAAAGTTAAGGAATCCGGGCGAGGCTATCGTAGTCACGGATGCTGATGTAGAAATGTAAAGGTATTCAGGCGAGGCTATCGCAGTCACGGACGCTGATGCAGAAACGTAAAGGTATCCGGGCGACGCTGTCGCAGTCACTGATACTGATACAGAAAAGTAAAGGAATCCGGGTGAGGCTATCGCCGTCACGGACGCTGATGCAGAAATGTAAAGGTACTCAGGCGCGGCTATCGCAGTCACGGACGCTGATGCAGAAATGTAAAGGTATCCGGGCGAGGCTAGCGCAATCACGGATCCTGATGAAGAAATTAAAGGTATGCGGGCGAGGCTATCGCAGTCACGTACGCTGATGCAGAAATGTAAAGGTATCTGGGCGAGGCTGTCGCAGTCACGGATACTGATACAGAAATGTAAAGGTATCCGGGCAAGACTTTCGCAGTCACGGACGCTGATGCAGAAATATAAAAGTATCCGGGCGAGGCTGTCGCAGTCACTGATACTGATACAGAAAGGTAAAGGAATCCGGGTGAGGCTATCGCCGTCACGGACGCTGATGCAGAAATGTAAAGGTACTCAGGCGCGGCTATCGCAGTCACGGACGCTGATGCAGAAATGTAAAGGTATCCGGGCGAGGCTAGCGCAATCACGGATCCTGATGAAGAAAATAAAGGTATTCGGGCGAGGCTATTGCAGTCACGGACGCTGATGCAGAAATGTAAAGGTATCCGGGCGAGGCTATCGTAGTCACGGATGCTGATGTAGAAATGTAAAGGTATTCAGGCGAGGCTATCGCAGTCACGTACGCTGATGCAGAAATGTAAAGGAATCCGGGCGAGGCTATCGTAGTCACGGATACTGATACAGAAAAGTAAAGGAATCCGGGCGAGGCTATCGTAGGCACGGATGCTGATGTAGAAATGTAAAGGTATTCAGGCGAGGCTATCGCAGTCATGGACACTGATGCAGAAATGTAAAGGTATCCGGGCGAGGTTGTCGCAGTCACGGATACTGATACAGAAAAGTAAAGGAATCCGGGCGAGGCTATCGCAGTCACGGACGCTGATGCAGAAATGTAAAGGAATCCGAGCGAGGCTATCGTAGTCACGGATACTGATACAGAAAAGTAAAGGAATCCGGGCGAGGCTATCGTAGGCACGGATGCTGATGTAGAAATGTAAAGGTATTCAGGGCGAGGCTGTCGCAGTCACTGATAGTGATACAGAAAAGTAAAGGAACCCGGGTGAGGCTATCGCCGTCACGGACGCTGATGCAGAAATGTAAAGGTACTCAGGCGCGGCTATCGCAGTCACGGACGCTGATGCAGAAATGTAAAGGAATCCGGGCGAGGCTAGCGCAATCACGGATCTCGCCCAGCGCAATCACGGATCCTGATGAAGAAAATAAAGGTATTCGGGCGAGGCTATCGCAGTCACGGACGCTGATGCAGAAATGTAAAGGTATCCGGGCGAGGCTATCGTAGTCACGGATGCTGATGTAGAAATGTAAAGGTATTCAGGACAGGCTATCGCAGTCACGTACGCTGATGCAGAAATGTAAAGGTATCTGGGCGAGGCTGTCGCAGTCACGGATACTGATACAGAAATGTAAAGGTATCCGGGCGAGGCTTTGGCAGTCACGGACGCTGATGCAGAAATGTAAAGGTATCCGGGCGAGGCTAGCGCAATCATGGATCTTGATGAAGAAAATAAAGGTATTCAGGACAGGCTATCGCAGTCACGTACGCTGATGCAGAAATGTAAAGGTATCTGGGCGAGGCTGTCGCAGTCACGGATACTGATACAGAAATGTAAAGGTATCCGGGCAAGACTTTCGCAGTCACGGACGCTGATGCAGAAATGTAAAAGTATCCGGGCGAGGCTGTCGCAGTCACTGATACTGATACAGAAAAGTAAAGGAATCCGGGTGAGGCTATCGCCGTCACGGACGCTGATGCAGAAATGTAAAGGTACTCAGGCGCGGCTATCGCAGTCACGGACGCTGATGCAGAAATGTAAAGGTATCCGGGCGAGGCTAGCGCAATCACGGATCCTGATGAAGAAAATAAAGGTATTCGGGCGAGGCTATCGCAGTCACGGACGCTGATGCAGAAATGTAAAGGTATCCGGGCGAGGCTATCGTAGTCACAGATGCTGATGTAGAATTGTAAAGGTATTCAGGCGAGGCTATCGCAGTCACGTACGCTGATGCAGAAATGTAAAGGAATCCGGGCGAGGCTATCGTAGTCACGGATACTGATACAGAAAAGTAAAGGAATCCGGGCGAGGCTATCGTAGGCACGGATGCTGATGTAGAAATGTAAAGGTATTCAGGCGAGGCTATCGCAGTCACGGACGCTGATGCAGAAATGTAAAGGTATCCGGGCGAGGTTGTCGCAGTCACGCATACTGATACAGAAAAGTAAAGGAATCCGGAAGAGGCTATCGCAGTCACGGACGCTGATGCAGAAATGTAAAGGAATCCGAGCGAGGCTATCGTAGTCACGGATACTGATACAGAAAAGTAAAGGAATCCGGGCGAGGCTATCGTAGTCACGGATACTGATATACAAAAGTAAAGGAATCCGAGCGAGGCTACCGTAGTCACGGATGCAGATGTAGAAATGTAAAGGTATTCAGTTGAGGCTATCGCAGTCACGGACGCTGATGCAGAAATGTAAAGGTATCCGGGCGAGGCTACCGCAATCACGGATCCTGATGAAGAAAATAAAGGTATTCGGGCGAGGCTATCGCAGTCACGTACGCTGATGCAGAAATGTAAAGGTATCTAGGCGAGGCTGTCGCAGTCACGGATATTGATACAGAAATGTAAAGGTATCCAGGCGAGGCTTTCGCAGTCACGGACGCTGATGCAGAAATGTAAAGGTATCCGGGCGAGGCTAGCGCAATCATGGATCTTGATGAAGAAAATAAAGGTATCCGGGCGAGGCTATCGCAGTCACGGACAATGATGTAGAAATGTAAAGATATCCGGGCGAGGCTATCGTAGTCACGGATGCTGATGTAGAAATGTAAAGGTATTCAGGCGAGGCTATCGCAGTCACGGACGCTGATGCAGAAATGTAAAGGTATCCGGGCGAGGCTGTCGCAGTCACGGATACTGATACAGAAATGTAAAGGTATCCGGGCAAGACTTTCGCAGTCACGGACGCTGATGCAGAAATGTAAAAGTATCCGGGCGAGGCTATCGCAGTCACTGATACTGATACAGAAAAGTAAAGGAATCCGGGTGAGGCTTTCGCCGTCACGGACGCTGATGCAGAAATGTAAAGGTACTCAGGCGCGGCTATCGCAGTCACGGACGCTGATGCAGAAATGTAAAGGTATCCGGGCGAGGCTAGCGCAATCACGGATCCTGATGAAGAAAATAAAGGTATTCGGGCGAGGCTATCGCAGTCACGGACGCTGATGCAGAAATGTAAAGGTATCCGGGCGAGGCTATCGTAGTCACGGATGCTGATGTAGAAATGTAAAGGTATCCGGGCGAGGCTATCGTAGTCACGGATGCTGATGTAGAAATGTAAAGGTATTCAGGCGAGGCTATCGCAGTCACGTACGCTGATGCAGAAATGTAAAGGAATCCGGGCGAGGCTATCGTAGTCACGGATACTGATACAGAAAAGTAAAGGAATCCGGGTGAGGCTATCGTAGGCACGGATGCTGATGTAGAAATGTAAAGGTATTCAGGCGAGGCTATCGCAGTCACGGACGCTGATGCAGAAATGTAAAGGTATCCGGGCGAGGTTGTCGCAGTCACGGATACTGATACAGAAAAGTCAAGGAATCCGGGCGAGGCTATCGCAGTCACGGACGCTGATGCAGAAATGTAAAGGAATCCGAGCGAGGCTATCGTAGTCACGGATACTGATACAGAAAAGTAAAGGAATCCGGGCGAGGCTATCGTAGTCACGGATACTGATACACAAAAGTAAAGGAATCCGGGCGAGGCTATCGTAGTCACGGATGCTGATGTAGAAATGTAAAGGTATGCAGTCGAGGCTATCGCAGTCACGGACGCTGATGCAGAAATGTAAAGGTATCCGGGCGAGGCTGTTGCAGTCACGGATACTGATACAGAAAAGTAAAGGAATCCGGGCGAGGCTATCGCAGTCACGGACGCTGATGCAGAAATGTAAAGGTATCCGGGCGAGGCTATCGTAGTCACGGATACTGATACAGAAAAGTAAAGGTATCCAGGCGAGGCTGTCTCAGTCACGGATACTGATACAGAAAAGTAAAGGAATCCGGGCGAGGCTATCGCAGTCACGGACGCTGATGCAGAAAAGTAAAGGTATCCGGGCGAGCCTATCGCAGTCATGGACTCTGATGCAGAAATGTAAAGGAATCCGAGCGAGGCTATCGTAGTCACGGATACTGATACAGAAAAGTTAAGGAATCCGGGCGAGGCTATCGTAGTCACGGATGCTGATGTAGAAATGTAAAGGTATTCAGGCGAGGCTATCGCAGTCACGGACGCTGATGCAGAAACGTAAAGGTATCCGGGCGAGGCTGTCGCAGTCACTGATACTGATACAGAAAAGTAAAGGAATCCGGGTGAGGCTATCGCCGTCACGGACGCTGATATAGAAATGTAAAGGTACTCAGGCGCGGCTATCGCAGTCACGGACGCTGATGCAGAAATGTAAAGGTATCCGGGCGAGGCTAGCGCAATCACGGATCCTGATGAAGAAATTAAAGGTATTCGGGCGAGGCTATCGCAGTCACGTACGCTGATGCAGAAATGTAAAGGTATCCGGGCGAGGCTATCGTAGTCACGGATACTGATACAGAAAAGTAAAGGAATCCGGGCGAGGCTATCGTAGGCACGGATGCTGATGTAGAAATGTAAAGGTATTCAGGCGAGGCTATCGCAGTCATGGACACTGATGCAGAAATGTAAAGGTATCCGGGCGAGGTTGTCGGAGTCACGGATACTGATACAGAAAAGTAAAGGAATCCGGGCGAGGCTATCGCAGTCACGGACGCTGATGCAGAAATGTAAAGGAATCCGAGCGAGGCTATCGTAGTCACGGATACTGATACAGAAAAGTAAAGGAATCCGGGCGAGGCTATCGTAGGCACGGATGCTGATGTAGAAATGTAAAGGTATTCAGGGCGAGGCTGTCGCAGTCACTGATAGTGATACAGAAAAGTAAAGGAACCCGGGTGAGGCTATCGCCGTCACGGACGCTGATGCAGAAATGTAAAGGTACTCAGGCGCGGCTATCGCAGTCACGGACGCTGATGCAGAAATGTAAAGGTATCCGGGCGAGGCTAGCGCAATCACGGATCTCGCCCAGCGCAATCACGGATCCTGATGAAGAAAATAAAGGTATTCGGGCGAGGCTATCGCAGTCACGGACACTGATGCAGAAATGTAAAGGTATCCGGGCGAGGCTATCGTAGTCACGGATGCTGATGTAGAAATGTAAAGGTATTCAGGACAGGCTATCGCAGTCACGTACGCTGATGCAGAAATGTAAAGGTATCTGGGCGAGGCTGTCGCAGTCACGGATACTGATACAGAAATGTAAAGGTATCCGGGCGAGGCTTTGGCAGTCACGGACGCTGATGCAGAAATGTAAAGGTATCCGGGCGAGGCTAGCGCAATCATGGATCTTGATGAAGAAAATAAAGGTATTCAGGACAGGCTATCGCAGTCACGTACGCTGATGCAGAAATGTAAAGGTATCTGGGCGAGGCTGTCGCAGTCACGGATACTGATACAGAAATGTAAAGGTATCCGGGCAAGACTTTCGCAGTCACGGACGCTGATGCAGAAATGTAAAAGTATCCGGGCGAGGCTGTCGCAGTCACTGATACTGATACAGAAAAGTAAAGGAATCCGGGTGAGGCTATCGCCGTCACGGACGCTGATGCAGAAATGTAAAGGTACTCAGGCGCGGCTATCGCAGTCACGGACGCTGATGCAGAAATGTAAAGGTATCCGGGCGAGGCTAGCGCAATCACGGATCCTGATGAAGAAAATAAAGGTATTCGGGCGAGGCTATCGCAGTCACGGACGCTGATGCAGAAATGTAAAGGTATCCGGGCGAGGCTATCGTAGTCACAGATGCTGATGTAGAATTGTAAAGGTATTCAGGCGAGGCTATCGCAGTCACGTACGCTGATGCAGAAATGTAAAGGAATCCGGGCGAGGCTATCGTAGTCACGGATACTGATACAGAAAAGTAAAGGAATCCGGGCGAGGCTATCGTAGGCACGGATGCTGATGTAGAAATGTAAAGGTATTCAGGCGAGGCTATCGCAGTCACGGACGCTGATGCAGAAATGTAAAGGTATCCGGGCGAGGTTGTCGCAGTCACGCATACTGATACAGAAAAGTAAAGGAATCCGGAAGAGGCTATCGCAGTCACGGACGCTGATGCAGAAATGTAAAGGAATCCGAGCGAGGCTATCGTAGTCACGGATACTGATACAGAAAAGTAAAGGAATCCGGGCGAGGCTATCGTAGTCACGGATACTGATACACAAAAGTAAAGGAATCCGAGCGAGGCTATCGTAGTCACGGATGCAGATGTAGAAATGTAAAGGTATTCAGTCGAGGCTATCGCAGTCACGGACGCTGATGCAGAAATGTAAAGGTATCCGGGCGAGCCTACCGCAATCACGGATCCTGATGAAGAAAATAAAGGTATTCGGGCGAGGCTATCGCAGTCACGTACGCTGATGCAGAAATGTAAAGGTATCTAGGCGAGGCTGTCGCAGTCACGGATATTGATACAGAAATGTAAAGGTATCCAGGCGAGGCTTTGGCAGTCACGGACGCTGATGCAGAAATGTAAAGGTATCCGGGCGAGGCTAGCGCAATCATGGATCTTGATGAAGAAAATAAAGGTATCCGGGCGAGGCTATCGCAGTCACGGACAATGATGTAGAAATGTAAAGATATCCGGGCGAGGCTATCGTAGTCACGGATGCTGATGTAGAAATGTAAAGGTATTCAGGCGAGGCTATCGCAGTCACGGACGCTGATGCAGAAATGTAAAGGTATCCGGGCGAGGCTGTCGCAGTCACGGATACTGATACAGAAATGTAAAGGTATCCGGGCAAGACTTTCGCAGTCACGGACGCTGATGCAGAAATGTAAAAGTATCCGGGCGAGGTTGTCGCAGTCACAGATACTGATACAGAAAAGTAAAGGAATCCGGGTGAGGCTATCGCCGTCACGGACGCTGATGCAGAAATGTAAAGGTACTCAGGCGCGGCTATCGCAGTCACGGACGCTGATGCAGAAATGTAAAGGTATCCGGGCGAGGCTAGCGCAATCACGGATCCTGATGAAGAAAATAAAGGTATTCGGGCGAGGCTATCGCAGTCACGGACGCTGATGCAGAAATGTAAAGGTATCCGGGCGAGGCTATCGTAGTCACGGATGCTGATGTAGAAATGTAAAGGTATTCAGGCGAGGCTATCGCAGTCACGTACGCTGATGCAGAAATGTAAAGGAATCCGGGCGAGGCTATCGTAGTCACGGATACTGATACAGAAAAGTAAAGGAATCCGGGCGAGGCTATCGTAGGCACGGATGCTGATGTAGAAATGTAAAGGAATTCAGGCGAGGCTATCGCAGTCACGGACGCTGATGCAGAAATGTAAAGGTATCCGGGCGAGGTTGTCGCAGTCACGGATACTGATACAGAAAAGTAAAGGAATCCGGGCGAGGCTATCGCAGTCACGGACGCTGATGCAGAAATGTAAAGGAATCCGAGCGAGGCTATCGTAGTCACGGATACTGATACAGAAAAGTAAAGGAATCCGGGCGAGGCTATCGTAGGCACGGATGCTGATGTAGAAATGTAAAGGTATTCAGGCGAGGCTATCGCAGTCACGGACGCTGATGCAGAAATGTAAAGATATCCGGGCGAGGCTGTCGCAGTCACTGATAGTGATACAGAAAAGTAAAGGAACCCGGGTGAGGCTATCGCCGTCACGGACGCTGATGTAGAAATGTAAAGGTACTCAGGCGCGGCTATCGCAGTCACGGATACTGATACAGAAAAGTAAAGGAATCCGGGCGAGGCTATCGCAGTCACGGACGCTGATGCAGAAAAGTAAAGGTATCCGGGCGAGCCTATCGCAGTCATGGACTCTGATGCAGAAATGTAAAGGAATCCGAGCGAGGCTATCGTAGTCACGGATACTGATACAGAAAAGTTAAGGAATCCGGGCGAGGCTATCGTAGTCACGGATGCTGATGTAGAAATGTAAAGGTATTCAGGCGAGGCTATCGCAGTCACGGACGCTGATGCAGAAACGTAAAGGTATCCGGGCGAGGCTGTCGCAGTCACTGATACTGATACAGAAAAGTAAAGGAATCCGGGTGAGGCTATCGCCGTCACGGACGCTGATACAGAAATGTAAAGGTACTCAGGCGCGGCTATCGCAGTCACGGACGCTGATGCAGAAATGTAAAGGTATCCGGGCGAGGCTAGCGCAATCACGGATCCTGATGAAGAAATTAAAGGTATTCGGGCGAGGCTATCGCAGTCACGTACGCTGATGCAGAAATGTAAAGGTATCAGGGCGAGGCTATCGTAGTCACGGATACTGATACAGAAAAGTAAAGGAATCCGGGCGAGGCTATCGTAGGCACGGATGCTGATGTAGAAATGTAAAGGTATTCAGGCGAGGCTATCGCAGTCATGGACACTGATGCAGAAATGTAAAGGTATCCGGGCGAGGTTGTCGCAGTCACGGATACTGATACAGAAAAGTAAAGGAATCCGGGCGAGGCTATCGCAGTCACGGACGCTGATGCAGAAATGTAAAGGAATCCGAGCGAGGCTATCGTAGTCACGGATACTGATACAGAAAAGTAAAGGAATCCGGGCGAGGCTATCGTAGGCACGGATGCTGATGTAGAAATGTAAAGGTATTCAGGGCGAGGCTGTCGCAGTCACTGATAGTGATACAGAAAAGTAAAGGAACCCGGGTGAGGCTATCGCCGTCACGGACGCTGATGCAGAAATGTAAAGGTACTCAGGCGCGGCTATCGCAGTCACGGACGCTGATGCAGAAATGTAAAGGTATCCGGGCGAGGCTAGCGCAATCACGGATCTCGCCCAGCGCAATCACGGATCCTGATGAAGAAAATAAAGGTATTCGGGCGAGGCTATCGCAGTCACGGACACTGATGCAGAAATGTAAAGGTATCCGGGCGAGGCTATCGTAGTCACGGATGCTGATGTAGAAATGTAAAGGTATTCAGGACAGGCTATCACAGTCAAGTACGCTGATGCAGAAATGTAAAGGTATCTGGGCGAGGCTGTCGCAGTCACGGATACTGATACAGAAATGTAAAGGTATCCGGGCGAGGCTTTGGCAGTCACGGACGCTGATGCAGAAATGTAAAGGTATCCGGGCGAGGCTAGCGCAATCATGGATCTTGATGAAGAAAATAAAGGTATTCAGGACAGGCTATCACAGTCACGTACGCTGATGCAGAAATGTAAAGGTATCTGGGCGAGGCTGTCGCAGTCACGGATACTGATACAGAAATGTAAAGGTATCCGGGCAAGATTTTCGCAGTCACGGACGCTGATGCAGAAATGTAAAAGTATCCGGGCGAGGCTGTCGCAGTCACTGATACTGATACAGAAAAGTAAAGGAATCCGGGTGAGGCTATCGCCGTCACGGACGCTGATGCAGAAATGTAAAGGTACTCAGGCGCGGCTATCGCAGTCACGGACGCTGATGCAGAAATGTAAAGGTATCTAGGCGAGGCTGTCGCAGTCACGGATATTGATACAGAAATGTAAAGGTATCCAGGCGAGGCTTTGGCAGTCACGGACGCTGATGCAGAAATGTAAAGGTATCCGGGCGAGGCTAGCGCAATCATGGATCTTGATGAAGAAAATAAAGGTATCCGGGCGAGGCTATCGCAGTCACGGACAATGATGTAGAAATGTAAAGATATCCGGGCGAGGCTATCGTAGTCACGGATGCTGATGTAGAAATGTAAAGGTATTCAGGCGAGGCTATCGCAGTCACGGACGCTGATGCAGAAATGTAAAGGTATCCGGGCGAGTCTGTCGCAGTCACGGATACTGATACAGAAATGTAAAGGTATCCGGGCAAGACTTTCGCAGTCACGGACGCTGATGCAGAAATGTAAAAGTATCCGGGCGAGGTTGTCGCAGTCACAGATACTGATACAGAAAAGTAAAGGAATCCGGGTGAGGCTATCGCCGTCACGGACGCTGATGCAGAAATGTAAAGGTACTCAGGCGCGGCTATCGCAGTCACGGACGCTGATGCAGAAATGTAAAGGTATCCGGGCGAGGCTAGCGCAATCACGGATCCTGATGAAGAAAATAAAGGTATTCGGGCGAGGCTATCGCAGTCACGGACGCTGATGCAGAAATGTAAAGGTATCCGGGCGAGGCTATCGTAGTCACGGATGCTGATGTAGAAATGTAAAGGTATTCAGGCGAGGCTATCGCAGTCACGTACGCTGATGCAGAAATGTAAAGGAATCCGGGCGAGGCTATCGTAGTCACGGATACTGATACAGAAAAGTAAAGGAATCCGGGCGAGGCTATCGTAGGCACGGATGCTGATGTAGAAATGTAAAGGAATTCAGGCGAGGCTATCGCAGTCACGGACGCTGATGCAGAAATGTAAAGGTATCCGGGCGAGGTTGTCGCAGTCACGGATACTGATACAGAAAAGTAAAGGAATCCGGGCGAGGCTATCGCAGTCACGGACGCTGATGCAGAAATGTAAAGGAATCCGAGCGAGGCTATCGTAGTCACGGATACTGATACAGAAAAGTAAAGGAATCCGGGCGAGGCTATCGTAGGCACGGATGCTGATGTAGAAATGTAAAGGTATTCAGGCGAGGCTATCGCAGTCACGGACGCTGATGCAGAAATGTAAAGATATCCGGGCGAGGCTGTCGCAGTCACTGATAGTGATACAGAAAAGTAAAGGAACCCGGGTGAGGCTATCGCCGTCACGGACGCTGATGTAGAAATGTAAAGGTACTCAGGCGCGGCTATCGCAGTCACGGATACTGATACAGAAAAGTAAAGGAATCCGGGCGAGGCTATCGCAGTCACGGACGCTGATGCAGAAAAGTAAAGGTATCCGGGCGAGCCTATCGCAGTCATGGACTCTGATGCAGAAATGTAAAGGAATCCGAGCGAGGCTATCGTAGTCACGGATACTGATACAGAAAAGTTAAGGAATCCGGGCGAGGCTATCGTAGTCACGGATGCTGATGTAGAAATGTAAAGGTATTCAGGCGAGGCTATCGCAGTCACGGACGCTGATGCAGAAACGTAAAGGTATCCGGGCGAGGCTGTCGCAGTCACTGATACTGATACAGAAAAGTAAAGGAATCCGGGTGAGGCTATCGCCGTCACGGACGCTGATACAGAAATGTAAAGGTACTCAGGCGCGGCTATCGCAGTCACGGACGCTGATGCAGAAATGTAAAGGTATCCGGGCGAGGCTAGCGCAATCACGGATCCTGATGAAGAAATTAAAGGTATTCGGGCGAGGCTATCGCAGTCACGTACGCTGATGCAGAAATGTAAAGGTATCAGGGCGAGGCTATCGTAGTCACGGATACTGATACAGAAAAGTAAAGGAATCCGGGCGAGGCTATCGTAGGCACGGATGCTGATGTAGAAATGTAAAGGTATTCAGGCGAGGCTATCGCAGTCATGGACACTGATGCAGAAATGTAAAGGTATCCGGGCGAGGTTGTCGCAGTCACGGATACTGATACAGAAAAGTAAAGGAATCCGGGCGAGGCTATCGCAGTCACGGACGCTGATGCAGAAATGTAAAGGAATCCGAGCGAGGCTATCGTAGTCACGGATACTGATACAGAAAAGTAAAGGAATCCGGGCGAGGCTATCGTAGGCACGGATGCTGATGTAGAAATGTAAAGGTATTCAGGGCGAGGCTGTCGCAGTCACTGATAGTGATACAGAAAAGTAAAGGAACCCGGGTGAGGCTATCGCCGTCACGGACGCTGATGCAGAAATGTAAAGGTACTCAGGCGCGGCTATCGCAGTCACGGACGCTGATGCAGAAATGTAAAGGTATCCGGGCGAGGCTAGCGCAATCACGGATCTCGCCCAGCGCAATCACGGATCCTGATGAAGAAAATAAAGGTATTCGGGCGAGGCTATCGCAGTCACGGACACTGATGCAGAAATGTAAAGGTATCCGGGCGAGGCTATCGTAGTCACGGATGCTGATGTAGAAATGTAAAGGTATTCAGGACAGGCTATCACAGTCAAGTACGCTGATGCAGAAATGTAAAGGTATCTGGGCGAGGCTGTCGCAGTCACGGATACTGATACAGAAATGTAAAGGTATCCGGGCGAGGCTTTGGCAGTCACGGACGCTGATGCAGAAATGTAAAGGTATCCGGGCGAGGCTAGCGCAATCATGGATCTTGATGAAGAAAATAAAGGTATTCAGGACAGGCTATCACAGTCACGTACGCTGATGCAGAAATGTAAAGGTATCTGGGCGAGGCTGTCGCAGTCACGGATACTGATACAGAAATGTAAAGGTATCCGGGCAAGATTTTCGCAGTCACGGACGCTGATGCAGAAATGTAAAAGTATCCGGGCGAGGCTGTCGCAGTCACTGATACTGATACAGAAAAGTAAAGGAATCCGGGTGAGGCTATCGCCGTCACGGACGCTGATGCAGAAATGTAAAGGTACTCAGGCGCGGCTATCGCAGTCACGGACGCTGATGCAGAAATGTAAAGGTATCCGGGCGAGGCTAGCGCAATCACGGATCCTGATGAAGAAAATAAAGGTATTCGGGCGAGGCTATCGCAGTCACGGACGCTGATGCAGAAATGTAAAGGTATCCGGGCGAGGCTATCGTAGTCACAGATGCTGATGTAGAATTGTAAAGGTATTCAGGCGAGGCTATCGCAGTCACGTACGCTGATGCAGAAATGTAAAGGAATCCGGGCGAGGCTATCGTAGTCACGGATACTGATACAGAAAAGTAAAGGAATCCGGGCGAGGCTATCGTAGGCACGGATGCTGATGTAGCAATGTAAAGGTATTCAGGCGAGGCTATCGCAGTCACGGACGCTGATGCAGAAATGTAAAGGTATCCGGGCGAGGTTGTCGCAGTCACGCATACTGATACAGAAAAGTAAAGGAATCCGGAAGAGGCTATCGCAGTCACGGACGCTGATGCAGAAATGTAAAGGAATCCGAGCGAGGCTATCGTAGTCACGGATACTGATACAGAAAAGTAAAGGAATCCGGGCGAGGCTATCGTAGGCACGGATGCTGATGTAGAAATGTAAAGGTATTCAGGCGAGGCTATCGCAGTCACGGACGCTGATGCAGAAATGTAAAGATATCCGGGCGAGGCTGTCGCAGTCACTGATAGTGATACAGAAAAGTAAAGGAACCCGGGTGAGGCTATCGCCGTCACGGACGCTGATGTAGAAATGTAAAGGTACTCAGGCGCGGCTATCGCAGTCACGGATACTGATACAGAAAAGTAAAGGAATCCGGGCGAGGCTATCGCAGTCACGGACGCTGATGCAGAAAAGTAAAGGAATCCGGGCGAGCCTATCGCAGTCATGGACTCTGATGCAGAAATGTAAAGGAATCCGAGCGAGGCTATCGTAGTCACGGATACTGATACAGAAAAGTTAAGGAATCCGGGCGAGGCTATCGTAGTCACGGATGCTGATGTAGAAATGTAAAGGTATTCAGGCGAGGCTATCGCAGTCACGGACGCTGATGCAGAAACGTAAAGGTATCCGGGCGAGGCTGTCGCAGTCACTGATACTGATACAGAAAAGTAAAGGAATCCGGGTGAGGCTATCGCCGTCACGGACGCTGATACAGAAATGTAAAGGTACTCAGGCGCGGCTATCGCAGTCACGGACGCTGATGCAGAAATGTAAAGGTATCCGGGCGAGGCTAGCGCAATCACGGATCCTGATGAAGAAATTAAAGGTATTCGGGCGAGGCTATCGCAGTCACGTACGCTGATGCAGAAATGTAAAGGTATCAGGGCGAGGCTATCGTAGTCACGGATACTGATACAGAAAAGTAAAGGAATCCGGGCGAGGCTATCGTAGGCACGGATGCTGATGTAGAAATGTAAAGGTATTCAGGCGAGGCTATCGCAGTCATGGACACTGATGCAGAAATGTAAAGGTATCCGGGCGAGGTTGTCGCAGTCACGGATACTGATACAGAAAAGTAAAGGAATCCGGGCGAGGCTATCGCAGTCACGGACGCTGATGCAGAAATGTAAAGGAATCCGAGCGAGGCTATCGTAGTCACGGATACTGATACAGAAAAGTAAAGGAATCCGGGCGAGGCTATCGTAGGCACGGATGCTGATGTAGAAATGTAAAGGTATTCAGGGCGAGGCTGTCGCAGTCACTGATAGTGATACAGAAAAGTAAAGGAACCCGGGTGAGGCTATCGCCGTCACGGACGCTGATGCAGAAATGTAAAGGTACTCAGGCGCGGTTATCGCAGTCACGGACGCTGATGCAGAAATGTAAAGGTATCCGGGCGAGGCTAGCGCAATCACGGATCTCGCCCAGCGCAATCACGGATCCTGATGAAGAAAATAAAGGTATTCGGGCGAGGCTATCGCAGTCACGGACACTGATGCAGAAATGTAAAGGTATCCGGGCGAGGCTATCGTAGTCACGGATGCTGATGTAGAAATGTAAAGGTATTCAGGACAGGCTATCACAGTCAAGTACGCTGATGCAGAAATGTAAAGGTATCTGGGCGAGGCTGTCGCAGTCACGGATACTGATACAGAAATGTAAAGGTATCCGGGCGAGGCTTTGGCAGTCACGGACGCTGATGCAGAAATGTAAAGGTATCCGGGCGAGGCTAGCGCAATCATGGATCTTGATGAAGAAAATAAAGGTATTCAGGACAGGCTATCACAGTCACGTACGCTGATGCAGAAATGTAAAGGTATCTGGGCGAGGCTGTCGCAGTCACGGATACTGATACAGAAATGTAAAGGTATCCGGGCAAGATTTTCGCAGTCACGGACGCTGATGCAGAAATGTAAAAGTATCCGGGCGAGGCTGTCGCAGTCACTGATACTGATACAGAAAAGTAAAGGAATCCGGGTGAGGCTATCGCCGTCACGGACGCTGATGCAGAAATGTAAAGGTACTCAGGCGCGGCTATCGCAGTCACGGACGCTGATGCAGAAATGTAAAGGTATCCGGGCGAGGCTAGCGCAATCACGGATCCTGATGAAGAAAATAAAGGTATTCGGGCGAGCCTATCGCAGTCACGGACGCTGATGCAGAAATGTAAAGGTATCCGGGCGAGGCTATCGTAGTCACAGATGCTGATGTAGAATTGTAAAGGTATTCAGGCGAGGCTATCGCAGTCACGTACGCTGATGCAGAAATGTAAAGGAATCCGGGCGAGGCTATCGTAGTCACGGATACTGATACAGAAAAGTAAAGGAATCCGGGCGAGGCTATCGTAGGCACGGATGCTGATGTAGCAATGTAAAGGTATTCAGGCGAGGCTATCGCAGTCACGGACGCTGATGCAGAAATGTAAAGGTATCCGGGCGAGGTTGTCGCAGTCACGCATACTGATACAGAAAAGTAAAGGAATCCGGAAGAGGCTATCGCAGTCACGGACGCTGATGCAGAAATGTAAAGGAATCCGAGCGAGGCTATCGTAGTCACGGATACTGATACAGAAAAGTAAAGGAATCCGGGCGAGGCTATCGTAGTCACGGATACTGATACACAAAAGTAAAGGAATCCGAGCGAGGCTATCGTAGTCACGGATGCAGATGTAGAAATGTAAAGGTATTCAGTCGAGGCTATCGCAGTCACGGACGCTGATGCAGAAATGTAAAGGTATCCGGGCGAGGATACCGCAATCACGGATCCTGATGAAGAAAATAAAGGTATTCGGGCGAGGCTATCGCAGTCACGTACGCTGATGCAGAAATGTAAAGGTATCTAGGCGAGGCTGTCGCAGTCACGGATATTGATACAGAAATGTAAAGGTATCCAGGCGAGGCTTTCGCAGTCATGGACGCTGATGCAGAAATGTAAAGGTATCCGGGCGAGGCTAGCGCAATCATGGATCTTGATGAAGAAAATAAAGGTATCCGGGCGAGGCTATCGCAGTCACGGACAATGATGTAGAAATGTAAAGATATCCGGGCGAGGCTATCGTAGTCACGGATGTTGATGTAGAAATGTAAAGGTATTCAGGCGAGGCTATCGCAGTCACGGACGCTGATGCAGAAATGTAAAGGTATCCGGGCGAGGCTGTCGCAGTCACGGATACTGATACAGAAATGTAAAGGTATCCGGGCAAGACTTTCGCAGTCACGGACGCTGATGCAGAAATGTAAAAGTATCCGGGCGAGGTTGTCGCAGTCACAGATACTGATACAGAAAAGTAAAGGAATCCGGGTGAGGCTATCGCCGTCACGGACGCTGATGCAGAAATGTAAAGGTACTCAGGCGCGGCTATCGCAGTCACGGACGCTGATGCAGAAATGTAAAGGTATCCGGGCGAGGCTAGCGCAATCACGGATCCTGATGAAGAAAATAAAGGTATTCGGGCGAGGCTATCGCAGTCACGGACGCTGATGCAGAAATGTAAAGGTATCCGGGCGAGGCTATCGTAGTCACGGATGCTGATGTAGAAATGTAAAGGTATTCAGGCGAGGCTATCGCAGTCACGTACGCTGATGCAGAAATGTAAAGGAATCCGGGCGAGGCTATCGTAGTCACGGATACTGATACAGAAAAGTAAAGGAATCCGGGCGAGGCTATCGTAGGCACGGATGCTGATGTAGAAATGTAAAGGTATTCAGGCGAGGCTATCGCAGTCACGGACGCTGATGCAGAAATGTAAAGGTATCCGGGCGAGGTTGTCGCAGTCACGCATACTGATACAGAAAAGTAAAGGAATCCGGAAGAGGCTATCGCAGTCACGGACGCTGATGCAGAAATGTAAAGGAATCCGAGCGAGGCTATCGTAGTCACGGATACTGATACAGAAAAGTAAAGGAATCCGGGCGAGGCTATCGTAGTCACGGATACTGATACACAAAAGTAAAGGAATCCGAGCGAGGCTATCGTAGTCACGGATGCAGATGTAGAAATGTAAAGGTATTCAGTCGAGGCTATCGCAGTCACGGACGCTGATGCAGAAATGTAAAGGTATCCGGGCGAGGCTACCGCAATCACGGATCCTGATGAAGAAAATAAAGGTATTCGGGCGAGGCTATCGCAGTCACGTACGCTGATGCAGAAATGTAAAGGTATCTAGGCGAGGCTGTCGCAGTCACGGATATTGATACAGAAATGTAAAGGTATCCAGGCGAGGCTTTCGCAGTCACGGACGCTGATGCAGAAATGTAAAGGTATCCGGGCGAGGCTAGCGCAATCATGGATCTTGATGAAGAAAATAAAGGTATCCGGGCGAGGCTATCGCAGTCACGGACAATGATGTAGAAATGTAAAGATATCCGGGCGAGGCTATCGTAGTCACGGATGCTGATGTAGAAATGTAAAGGTATTCAGGCGAGGCTATCGCAGTCACGGACGCTGATGCAGAAATGTAAAGGTATCCGGGCGAGGCTGTCGCAGTCACGGATACTGATACAGAAATGTAAAGGTATCCGGGCAAGACTTTCGCAGTCACGGACGCTGATGCAGAAATGTAAAAGTATCCGGGCGAGGTTGTCGCAGTCACAGATACTGATACAGAAAAGTAAAGGAATCCGGGTGAGGCTATCGCCGTCACGGACGCTGATGCAGAAATGTAAAGGTACTCAGGCGCGGCTATCGCAGTCACGGACGCTGATGCAGAAATGTAAAGGTATCCGGGCGAGGCTAGCGCAATCACGGATCCTGATGAAGAAAATAAAGGTATTCGGGCGAGGCTATCGCAGTCACGGACGCTGATGCAGAAATGTAAAGGTATCCGGGCGAGGCTATCGTAGTCACGGATGCTGATGTAGAAATGTAAAGGTATTCAGGCGAGGCTATCGCAGTCACGTACGCTGATGCAGAAATGTAAAGGAATCCGGGCGAGGCTATCGTAGTCACGGATACTGATACAGAAAAGTAAAGGAATCCGGGCGAGGCTATCGTAGGCACGGATGCTGATGTAGAAATGTAAAGGAATTCAGGCGAGGCTATCGCAGTCACGGACGCTGATGCAGAAATGTAAAGGTATCCGGGCGAGGTTGTCGCAGTCACGGATACTGATACAGAAAAGTAAAGGAATCCGGGCGAGGCTATCGCAGTCACGGACGCTGATGCAGAAATGTAAAGGAATCCGAGCGAGGCTATCGTAGTCACGGATACTGATACAGAAAAGTAAAGGAATCCGGGCGAGGCTATCGTAGGCACGGATGCTGATGTAGAAATGTAAAGGTATTCAGGCGAGGCTATCGCAGTCACGGACGCTGATGCAGAAATGTAAAGATATCCGGGCGAGGCTGTCGCAGTCACTGATAGTGATACAGAAAAGTAAAGGAACCCGGGTGAGGCTATCGCCGTCACGGACGCTGATGTAGAAATGTAAAGGTACTCAGGCGCGGCTATCGCAGTCACGGACGCTGATGCAGAAATGTAAAGGTATCCGGGCGAGGCTAGCGCAATCACGGATCCTGATGAAGAAAATAAAGGTATTCGGGCGAGGCTATCGCAGTCACGGACGCTGATGCAGAAATGTAAAGGTATCCGGGCGAGGCTATCGTAGTCACGGATGCTGATGTAGAAATGTAAAGGTATTCAGGACAGGCTATCGCAGTCACGTACGCTGATGCAGAAATGTAAAGGTATCTAGGCGAGGCTGTCGCAGCCACGGATACTGATACAGAAATGTAAAGGTATCCGGGCGAGGCTTTCGCAGTCACGGACGCTGATGCAGAAATGTAAAGGTATCCGGGCGAGGCTAGCGCAATCATGGATCTTGATGAAGAAAATAAAGGTATCCGGGCGAGGCTATCGCAGTCACGGACAATGATGCAGAAATGTAAAGATATCCGGGCGAGGCTATCGTAGTCACTGATGCTGATGTAGAAATGTAAAGGTATTCAGGCGAGGCTATCGCAGTCACGGACGCTGATGCAGAAATGTAAAGGTATCCGGGCGAGGCTGTCGCAGTCACGGATACTGATACAGAAATGTAAAGGTATCCGGGCAAGACTTTCGCAGTCACGGACGCTGGTGCAGAAATGTAAAAGTATCCAAGCGAGGCTGTCGCAGTCACTGATACTGATACAGAAAAGTAAAGGAATCCGGGTGAGGCTATCGCCGTCACGGACGCTGATGCAGAAATGTAAAGGAATCCGGGTGAGGCTATCGCCGTCACGGACGCTGATGCAGAAATGTAAAGGTACTCAGGCGCGGCTATCGCAGTCACGGACGCTGATGCAGAAATGTAAAGGTATCCGGGCGAGGCTAGCGCAATCACGGATCCTGATGAAGAAAATAAAGGTATTCGGGCGAGGCTATCGCAGTCACGTACGCTGATGCAGAAATGTAAAGGTATCTAGGCGAGGCTGTCGCAGTCACGGATATTGATACAGAAATGTAAAGGTATCCAGGCGAGGCTTTCGCAGTCATGGACGCTGATGCAGAAATGTAAAGGTATCCGGGCGAGGCTAGCGCAATCATGGATCTTGATGAAGAAAATAAAGGTATCCGGGCGAGGCTATCGCAGTCACGGACAATGATGTAGAAATGTAAAGATATCCGGGCGAGGCTATCGTAGTCACGGATGTTGATGTAGAAATGTAAAGGTATTCAGGCGAGGCTATCGCAGTCACGGACGCTGATGCAGAAATGTAAAGGTATCCGGGCGAGGCTGTCGCAGTCACGGATACTGATACAGAAATGTAAAGGTATCCGGGCAAGACTTTCGCAGTCACGGACGCTGATGCAGAAATGTAAAAGTATCCGGGCGAGGTTGTCGCAGTCACAGATACTGATACAGAAAAGTAAAGGAATCCGGGTGAGGCTATCGCCGTCACGGACGCTGATGCAGAAATGTAAAGGTACTCAGGCGCGGCTATCGCAGTCACGGACGCTGATGCAGAAATGTAAAGGTATCCGGGCGAGGCTAGCGCAATCACGGATCCTGATGAAGAAAATAAAGGTATTCGGGCGAGGCTATCGCAGTCACGGACGCTGATGCAGAAATGTAAAGGTATCCGGGCGAGGCTATCGTAGTCACGGATGCTGATGTAGAAATGTAAAGGTATTCAGGCGAGGCTATCGCAGTCACGTACGCTGATGCAGAAATGTAAAGGAATCCGGGCGAGGCTATCGTAGTCACGGATACTGATACAGAAAAGTAAAGGAATCCGGGCGAGGCTATCGTAGGCACGGATGCTGATGTAGAAATGTAAAGGTATTCAGGCGAGGCTATCGCAGTCACGGACGCTGATGCAGAAATGTAAAGGTATCCGGGCGAGGTTGTCGCAGTCACGCATACTGATACAGAAAAGTAAAGGAATCCGGAAGAGGCTATCGCAGTCACGGACGCTGATGCAGAAATGTAAAGGAATCCGAGCGAGGCTATCGTAGTCACGGATACTGATACAGAAAAGTAAAGGAATCCGGGCGAGGCTATCGTAGTCACGGATACTGATACACAAAAGTAAAGGAATCCGAGCGAGGCTATCGTAGTCACGGATGCAGATGTAGAAATGTAAAGGTATTCAGTCGAGGCTATCGCAGTCACGGACGCTGATGCAGAAATGTAAAGGTATCCGGGCGAGGCTACCGCAATCACGGATCCTGATGAAGAAAATAAAGGTATTCGGGCGAGGCTATCGCAGTCACGTACGCTGATGCAGAAATGTAAAGGTATCTAGGCGAGGCTGTCGCAGTCACGGATATTGATACAGAAATGTAAAGGTATCCAGGCGAGGCTTTCGCAGTCACGGACGCTGATGCAGAAATGTAAAGGTATCCGGGCGAGGCTAGCGCAATCATGGATCTTGATGAAGAAAATAAAGGTATCCGGGCGAGGCTATCGCAGTCACGGACAATGATGTAGAAATGTAAAGATATCCGGGCGAGGCTATCGTAGTCACGGATGCTGATGTAGAAATGTAAAGGTATTCAGGCGAGGCTATCGCAGTCACGGACGCTGATGCAGAAATGTAAAGGTATCCGGGCGAGGCTGTCGCAGTCACGGATACTGATACAGAAATGTAAAGGTATCCGGGCAAGACTTTCGCAGTCACGGACGCTGATGCAGAAATGTAAAAGTATCCGGGCGAGGTTGTCGCAGTCACAGATACTGATACAGAAAAGTAAAGGAATCCGGGTGAGGCTATCGCCGTCACGGACGCTGATGCAGAAATGTAAAGGTACTCAGGCGCGGCTATCGCAGTCACGGACGCTAATGCAGAAATGTAAAGGTATCCGGGCGAGGCTAGCGCAATCACGGATCCTGATGAAGAAAATAAAGGTATTCGGGCGAGGCTATCGCAGTCACGGACGCTGATGCAGAAATGTAAAGGTATCCGGGCGAGGCTATCGTAGTCACGGATGCTGATGTAGAAATGTAAAGGTATTCAGGCGAGGCTATCGCAGTCACGTACGCTGATGCAGAAATGTAAAGGAATCCGGGCGAGGCTATCGTAGTCACGGATACTGATACAGAAAAGTAAAGGAATCCGGGCGAGGCTATCGTAGGCACGGATGCTGATGTAGAAATGTAAAGGAATTCAGGCGAGGCTATCGCAGTCACGGACGCTGATGCAGAAATGTAAAGGTATCCGGGCGAGGTTGTCGCAGTCACGGATACTGATACAGAAAAGTAAAGGAATCCGGGCGAGGCTATCGCAGTCACGGACGCTGATGCAGAAATGTAAAGGAATCCGAGCGAGGCTATCGTAGTCACGGATACTGATACAGAAAAGTAAAGGAATCCGGGCGAGGCTATCGTAGGCACGGATGCTGATGTAGAAATGTAAAGGTATTCAGGCGAGGCTATCGCAGTCACGGACGCTGATGCAGAAATGTAAAGATATCCGGGCGAGGCTGTCGCAGTCACTGATAGTGATACAGAAAAGTAAAGGAACCCGGGTGAGGCTATCGCCGTCACGGACGCTGATGTAGAAATGTAAAGGTACTCAGGCGCGGCTATCGCAGTCACGGACGCTGATGCAGAAATGTAAAGGTATCCGGGCGAGGCTAGCGCAATCACGGATCCTGATGAAGAAAATAAAGGTATTCGGGCGAGGCTATCGCAGTCACGGACGCTGATGCAGAAATGTAAAGGTATCCGGGCGAGGCTATCGTAGTCACGGATGCTGATGTAGAAATGTAAAGGTATTCAGGACAGGCTATCGCAGTCACGTACGCTGATGCAGAAATGTAAAGGTATCTGGGCGAGGCTGTCGCAGCCACGGATACTGATACAGAAATGTAAAGGTATCCGGGCGAGGCTTTCGCAGTCACGGACGCTGATGCAGAAATGTAAAGGTATCCGGGCGAGGCTAGCGCAATCATGGATCTTGATGAAGAAAATAAAGGTATCCGGGCGAGGCTATCGCAGTCACGGACAATGATGCAGAAATGTAAAGATATCCGGGCGAGGCTATCGTAGTCACTGATGCTGATGTAGAAATGTAAAGGTATTCAGGCGAGGCTATCGCAGTCACGGACGCTGATGCAGAAATGTAAAGGTATCCGGGCGAGGCTGTCGCAGTCACGGATACTGATACAGAAATGTAAAGGTATCCGGGCAAGACTTTCGCAGTCACGGACGCTGGTGCAGAAATGTAAAAGTATCCGAGCGAGGCTGTCGCAGTCACTGATACTGATACAGAAAAGTAAAGGAATCCGGGTGAGGCTATCGCCGTCACGGACGCTGATGCAGAAATGTAAAGGAATCCGGGTGAGGCTATCGCCGTCACGGACGCTGATGCAGAAATGTAAAGGTACTCAGGCGCGGCTATCGCAGTCACGGACGCTGATGCAGAAATGTAAAGGTATCCGGGCGAGGCTAGCGCAATCACGGATCCTGATGAAGAAAATAAAGGTATTCGGGCGAGGCTATCGCAGTCACGGACGCTGATGCAGAAATGTAAAGGTATCCGGGCGAGGCTATCGTAGTCACGGATGCTGATGTAGAAATGTAAAGGTATCCGGGCGAGGCTATCGTAGTCACGGATGCTGATGTATAAATGTAAAGGTATTCAGGCGAGGCTATCGCAGTCACGTACGCTGATGCAGAAATGTAAAGGAATCCGGGCGAGGCTATCGTAGTCACGGATACTGATACAGAAAAGTAAAGGAATCCGGGTGAGGCTATCGTAGGCACGGATGCTGATGTAGAAATGTAAAGGTATTCAGGCGAGGCTATCGCAGTCACGGACGCTGATGCAGAAATGTAAAGGTATCCGGGCGAGGTTGTCGCAGTCACGGATACTGATACAGAAAAGTCAAGGAATCCGGGCGAGGCTATCGCAGTCACGGACGCTGATGCAGAAATGTAAAGGAATCCGAGCGAGGCTATCGTAGTCACGGATACTGATACAGAAAAGTAAAGGAATCCGGGCGAGGCTATCGTAGTCACGGATACTGATACACAAAAGTAAAGGAATCCGGGCGAGGCTATCGTAGTCACGGATGCTGATGTAGAAATGTAAAGGTATGCAGTCGAGGCTATCGCAGTCACGGACGCTGATGCAGAAATGTAAAGGTATCCGGGCGAGGCTGTTGCAGTCACGGATACTGATACAGAAAAGTAAAGGAATCCGGGCGAGGCTATCGCAGTCACGGACGCTGATGCAGAAATGTAAAGGTATCCGGGCGAGGCTGTCGTAGTCACGGATACTGATACAGAAAAGTAAAGGTATCCAGGCGAGGCTGTCTCAGTCACGGATACTGATACAGAAAAGTAAAGGAATCCGGGCGAGGCTATCGCAGTCACGGACGCTGATGCAGAAAAGTAAAGGTATCCGGGCGAGCCTATCGCAGTCATGGACTCTGATGCAGAAATGTAAAGGAATCCGAGCGAGGCTATCGTAGTCACGGATACTGATACAGAAAAGTTAAGGAATCCGGGCGAGGCTATCGTAGTCACGGATGCTGATGTAGAAATGTAAAGGTATTCAGGCGAGGCTATCGCAGTCACGGACGCTGATGCAGAAACGTAAAGGTATCCGGGCGAGGCTGTCGCAGTCACTGATACTGATACAGAAAAGTAAAGGAATCCGGGTGAGGCTATCGCCGTCACGGACGCTGATACAGAAATGTAAAGGTACTCAGGCGCGGCTATCGCAGTCACGGACGCTGATGCAGAAATGTAAAGGTATCCGGGCGAGGCTAGCGCAATCACGGATCCTGATGAAGAAATTAAAGGTATTCGGGCGAGGCTATCGCAGTCACGTACGCTGATGCAGAAATGTAAAGGTATCCGGGCGAGGCTATCGTAGTCACGGATGCTGATGTAGAAATGTAAGGGTATTCAGGACAGGCTATCGCAGTCACGTACGCTGATGCAGAAATGTAAAGGTATCTGGGCGAGGCTGTCGCAGTCACGGATACTGATACAGAAATGTAAAGGTATCCGGGCGAGGCTTTGGCAGTCACGGACGCTGATGCAGAAATGTAAAGGTATCCGGGCGAGGCTAGCGCAATCATGGATCTTGATGAAGAAAATAAAGGTATTCAGGACAGGCTATCACAGTCACGTACGCTGATGCAGAAATGTAAAGGTATCTGGGCGAGGCTGTCGCAGTCACGGATACTGATACAGAAATGTAAAGGTATCCGGGCAAGATTTTCGCAGTCACGGACGCTGATGCAGAAATGTAAAAGTATCCGGGCGAGGCTGTCGCAGTCACTGATACTGATACAGAAAAGTAAAGGAATCCGGGTGAGGCTATCGCCGTCACGGACGCTGATGCAGAAATGTAAAGGTACTCAGGCGCGGCTATCGCAGTCACGGACGCTGATGCAGAAATGTAAAGGTATCCGGGCGAGGCTAGCGCAATCACGGATCCTGATGAAGAAAATAAAGGTATTCGGGCGAGCCTATCGCAGTCACGGACGCTGATGCAGAAATGTAAAGGTATCCGGGCGAGGCTATCGTAGTCACAGATGCTGATGTAGAATTGTAAAGGTATTCAGGCGAGGCTATCGCAGTCACGTACGCTGATGCAGAAATGTAAAGGAATCCGGGCGAGGCTATCGTAGTCACGGATACTGATACAGAAAAGTAAAGGAATCCGGGCGAGGCTATCGTAGGCACGGATGCTGATGTAGCAATGTAAAGGTATTCAGGCGAGGCTATCGCAGTCACGGACGCTGATGCAGAAATGTAAAGGTATCCGGGCGAGGTTGTCGCAGTCACGCATACTGATACAGAAAAGTAAAGGAATCCGGAAGAGGCTATCGCAGTCACGGACGCTGATGCAGAAATGTAAAGGAATCCGAGCGAGGCTATCGTAGTCACGGATACTGATACAGAAAAGTAAAGGAATCCGGGCGAGGCTATCGTAGTCACGGATACTGATACACAAAAGTAAAGGAATCCGAGCGAGGCTATCGTAGTCACGGATGCAGATGTAGAAATGTAAAGGTATTCAGTCGAGGCTATCGCAGTCACGGACGCTGATGCAGAAATGTAAAGGTATCCGGGCGAGGATACCGCAATCACGGATCCTGATGAAGAAAATAAAGGTATTCGGGCGAGGCTATCGCAGTCACGTACGCTGATGCAGAAATGTAAAGGTATCTAGGCGAGGCTGTCGCAGTCACGGATATTGATACAGAAATGTAAAGGTATCCAGGCGAGGCTTTCGCAGTCATGGACGCTGATGCAGAAATGTAAAGGTATCCGGGCGAGGCTAGCGCAATCATGGATCTTGATGAAGAAAATAAAGGTATCCGGGCGAGGCTATCGCAGTCACGGACAATGATGTAGAAATGTAAAGATATCCGGGCGAGGCTATCGTAGTCACGGATGCTGATGTAGAAATGTAAAGGTATTCAGGCGAGGCTATCGCAGTCACGGACGCTGATGCAGAAATGTAAAGGTATCCGGGCGAGTCTGTCGCAGTCACGGATACTGATACAGAAATGTAAAGGTATCCGGGCAAGACTTTCGCAGTCACGGACGCTGATGCAGAAATGTAAAAGTATCCGGGCGAGGTTGTCGCAGTCACAGATACTGATACAGAAAAGTAAAGGAATCCGGGTGAGGCTATCGCCGTCACGGACGCTGATGCAGAAATGTAAAGGTACTCAGGCGCGGCTATCGCAGTCACGGACGCTGATGCAGAAATGTAAAGGTATCCGGGCGAGGCTAGCGCAATCACGGATCCTGATGAAGAAAATAAAGGTATTCGGGCGAGGCTATCGCAGTCACGGACGCTGATGCAGAAATGTAAAGGTATCCGGGCGAGGCTATCGTAGTCACGGATGCTGATGTAGAAATGTAAAGGTATTCAGGCGAGGCTATCGCAGTCACGTACGCTGATGCAGAAATGTAAAGGAATCCGGGCGAGGCTATCGTAGTCACGGATACTGATACAGAAAAGTAAAGGAATCCGGGCGAGGCTATCGTAGGCACGGATGCTGATGTAGAAATGTAAAGGTATTCAGGCGAGGCTATCGCAGTCACGGACGCTGATGCAGAAATGTAAAGGTATCCGGGCGAGGTTGTCGCAGTCACGCATACTGATACAGAAAAGTAAAGGAATCCGGAAGAGGCTATCGCAGTCACGGACGCTGATGCAGAAATGTAAAGGAATCCGAGCGAGGCTATCGTAGTCACGGATACTGATACAGAAAAGTAAAGGAATCCGGGCGAGGCTATCGTAGTCACGGATACTGATACACAAAAGTAAAGGAATCCGAGCGAGGCTATCGTAGTCACGGATGCAGATGTAGAAATGTAAAGGTATTCAGTCGAGGCTATCGCAGTCACGGACGCTGATGCAGAAATGTAAAGGTATCCGGGCGAGGCTACCGCAATCACGGATCCTGATGAAGAAAATAAAGGTATTCGGGCGAGGCTATCGCAGTCACGTACGCTGATGCAGAAATGTAAAGGTATCTAGGCGAGGCTGTCGCAGTCACGGATATTGATACAGAAATGTAAAGGTATCCAGGCGAGGCTTTCGCAGTCACGGACGCTGATGCAGAAATGTAAAGGTATCCGGGCGAGGCTAGCGCAATCATGGATCTTGATGAAGAAAATAAAGGTATCCGGGCGAGGCTATCGCAGTCACGGACAATGATGTAGAAATGTAAAGATATCCGGGCGAGGCTATCGTAGTCACGGATGCTGATGTAGAAATGTAAAGGTATTCAGGCGAGGCTATCGCAGTCACGGACGCTGATGCAGAAATGTAAAGGTATCCGGGCGAGGCTGTCGCAGTCACGGATACTGATACAGAAATGTAAAGGTATCCGGGCAAGACTTTCGCAGTCACGGACGCTGATGCAGAAATGTAAAAGTATCCGGGCGAGGTTGTCGCAGTCACAGATACTGATACAGAAAAGTAAAGGAATCCGGGTGAGGCTATCGCCGTCACGGACGCTGATGCAGAAATGTAAAGGTACTCAGGCGCGGCTATCGCAGTCACGGACGCTGATGCAGAAATGTAAAGGTATCCGGGCGAGGCTAGCGCAATCACGGATCCTGATGAAGAAAATAAAGGTATTCGGGCGAGGCTATCGCAGTCACGGACGCTGATGCAGAAATGTAAAGGTATCCGGGCGAGGCTATCGTAGTCACGGATGCTGATGTAGAAATGTAAAGGTATTCAGGCGAGGCTATCGCAGTCACGTACGCTGATGCAGAAATGTAAAGGAATCCGGGCGAGGCTATCGTAGTCACGGATACTGATACAGAAAAGTAAAGGAATCCGGGCGAGGCTATCGTAGGCACGGATGCTGATGTAGAAATGTAAAGGAATTCAGGCGAGGCTATCGCAGTCACGGACGCTGATGCAGAAATGTAAAGGTATCCGGGCGAGGTTGTCGCAGTCACGGATACTGATACAGAAAAGTAAAGGAATCCGGGCGAGGCTATCGCAGTCACGGACGCTGATGCAGAAATGTAAAGGAATCCGAGCGAGGCTATCGTAGTCACGGATACTGATACAGAAAAGTAAAGGAATCCGGGCGAGGCTATCGTAGGCACGGATGCTGATGTAGAAATGTAAAGGTATTCAGGCGAGGCTATCGCAGTCACGGACGCTGATGCAGAAATGTAAAGATATCCGGGCGAGGCTGTCGCAGTCACTGATAGTGATACAGAAAAGTAAAGGAACCCGGGTGAGGCTATCGCCGTCACGGACGCTGATGTAGAAATGTAAAGGTACTCAGGCGCGGCTATCGCAGTCACGGACGCTGATGCAGAAATGTAAAGGTATCCGGGCGAGGCTAGCGCAATCACGGATCCTGATGAAGAAAATAAAGGTATTCGGGCGAGGCTATCGCAGTCACGGACGCTGATGCAGAAATGTAAAGGTATCCGGGCGAGGCTATCGTAGTCACGGATGCTGATGTAGAAATGTAAAGGTATTCAGGACAGGCTATCGCAGTCACGTACGCTGATGCAGAAATGTAAAGGTATCTAGGCGAGGCTGTCGCAGCCACGGATACTGATACAGAAATGTAAAGGTATCCGGGCGAGGCTTTCGCAGTCACGGACGCTGATGCAGAAATGTAAAGGTATCCGGGCGAGGCTAGCGCAATCATGGATCTTGATGAAGAAAATAAAGGTATCCGGGCGAGGCTATCGCAGTCACGGACAATGATGCAGAAATGTAAAGATATCCGGGCGAGGCTATCGTAGTCACTGATGCTGATGTAGAAATGTAAAGGTATTCAGGCGAGGCTATCGCAGTCACGGACGCTGATGCAGAAATGTAAAGGTATCCGGGCGAGGCTGTCGCAGTCACGGATACTGATACAGAAATGTAAAGGTATCCGGGCAAGACTTTCGCAGTCACGGACGCTGGTGCAGAAATGTAAAAGTATCCAAGCGAGGCTGTCGCAGTCACTGATACTGATACAGAAAAGTAAAGGAATCCGGGTGAGGCTATCGCCGTCACGGACGCTGATGCAGAAATGTAAAGGAATCCGGGTGAGGCTATCGCCGTCACGGACGCTGATGCAGAAATGTAAAGGTACTCAGGCGCGGCTATCGCAGTCACGGACGCTGATGCAGAAATGTAAAGGTATCCGGGCGAGGCTAGCGCAATCACGGATCCTGATGAAGAAAATAAAGGTATTCGGGCGAGGCTATCGCAGTCACGTACGCTGATGCAGAAATGTAAAGGTATCTAGGCGAGGCTGTCGCAGTCACGGATATTGATACAGAAATGTAAAGGTATCCAGGCGAGGCTTTCGCAGTCATGGACGCTGATGCAGAAATGTAAAGGTATCCGGGCGAGGCTAGCGCAATCATGGATCTTGATGAAGAAAATAAAGGTATCCGGGCGAGGCTATCGCAGTCACGGACAATGATGTAGAAATGTAAAGATATCCGGGCGAGGCTATCGTAGTCACGGATGTTGATGTAGAAATGTAAAGGTATTCAGGCGAGGCTATCGCAGTCACGGACGCTGATGCAGAAATGTAAAGGTATCCGGGCGAGGCTGTCGCAGTCACGGATACTGATACAGAAATGTAAAGGTATCCGGGCAAGACTTTCGCAGTCACGGACGCTGATGCAGAAATGTAAAAGTATCCGGGCGAGGTTGTCGCAGTCACAGATACTGATACAGAAAAGTAAAGGAATCCGGGTGAGGCTATCGCCGTCACGGACGCTGATGCAGAAATGTAAAGGTACTCAGGCGCGGCTATCGCAGTCACGGACGCTGATGCAGAAATGTAAAGGTATCCGGGCGAGGCTAGCGCAATCACGGATCCTGATGAAGAAAATAAAGGTATTCGGGCGAGGCTATCGCAGTCACGGACGCTGATGCAGAAATGTAAAGGTATCCGGGCGAGGCTATCGTAGTCACGGATGCTGATGTAGAAATGTAAAGGTATTCAGGCGAGGCTATCGCAGTCACGTACGCTGATGCAGAAATGTAAAGGAATCCGGGCGAGGCTATCGTAGTCACGGATACTGATACAGAAAAGTAAAGGAATCCGGGCGAGGCTATCGTAGGCACGGATGCTGATGTAGAAATGTAAAGGTATTCAGGCGAGGCTATCGCAGTCACGGACGCTGATGCAGAAATGTAAAGGTATCCGGGCGAGGTTGTCGCAGTCACGCATACTGATACAGAAAAGTAAAGGAATCCGGAAGAGGCTATCGCAGTCACGGACGCTGATGCAGAAATGTAAAGGAATCCGAGCGAGGCTATCGTAGTCACGGATACTGATACAGAAAAGTAAAGGAATCCGGGCGAGGCTATCGTACTCACGGATACTGATACACAAAAGTAAAGGAATCCGAGCGAGGCTATCGTAGTCACGGATGCAGATGTAGAAATGTAAAGGTATTCAGTCGAGGCTATCGCAGTCACGGACGCTGATGCAGAAATGTAAAGGTATCCGGGCGAGGCTACCGCAATCACGGATCCTGATGAAGAAAATAAAGGTATTCGGGCGAGGCTATCGCAGTCACGTACGCTGATGCAGAAATGTAAAGGTATCTAGGCGAGGCTGTCGCAGTCACGGATATTGATACAGAAATGTAAAGGTATCCAGGCGAGGCTTTCGCAGTCACGGACGCTGATGCAGAAATGTAAAGGTATCCGGGCGAGGCTAGCGCAATCATGGATCTTGATGAAGAAAATAAAGGTATCCGGGCGAGGCTATCGCAGTCACGGACAATGATGTAGAAATGTAAAGATATCCGGGCGAGGCTATCGTAGTCACGGATGCTGATGTAGAAATGTAAAGGTATTCAGGCGAGGCTATCGCAGTCACGGACGCTGATGCAGAAATGTAAAGGTATCCGGGCGAGGCTGTCGCAGTCACGGATACTGATACAGAAATGTAAAGGTATCCGGGCAAGACTTTCGCAGTCACGGACGCTGATGCAGAAATGTAAAAGTATCCGGGCGAGGTTGTCGCAGTCACAGATACTGATACAGAAAAGTAAAGGAATCCGGGTGAGGCTATCGCCGTCACGGACGCTGATGCAGAAATGTAAAGGTACTCAGGCGCGGCTATCGCAGTCACGGACGCTAATGCAGAAATGTAAAGGTATCCGGGCGAGGCTAGCGCAATCACGGATCCTGATGAAGAAAATAAAGGTATTCGGGCGAGGCTATCGCAGTCACGGACGCTGATGCAGAAATGTAAAGGTATCCGGGCGAGGCTATCGTAGTCACGGATGCTGATGTAGAAATGTAAAGGTATTCAGGCGAGGCTATCGCAGTCACGTACGCTGATGCAGAAATGTAAAGGAATCCGGGCGAGGCTATCGTAGTCACGGATACTGATACAGAAAAGTAAAGGAATCCGGGCGAGGCTATCGTAGGCACGGATGCTGATGTAGAAATGTAAAGGAATTCAGGCGAGGCTATCGCAGTCACGGACGCTGATGCAGAAATGTAAAGGTATCCGGGCGAGGTTGTCGCAGTCACGGATACTGATACAGAAAAGTAAAGGAATCCGGGCGAGGCTATCGCAGTCACGGACGCTGATGCAGAAATGTAAAGGAATCCGAGCGAGGCTATCGTAGTCACGGATACTGATACAGAAAAGTAAAGGAATCCGGGCGAGGCTATCGTAGGCACGGATGCTGATGTAGAAATGTAAAGGTATTCAGGCGAGGCTATCGCAGTCACGGACGCTGATGCAGAAATGTAAAGATATCCGGGCGAGGCTGTCGCAGTCACTGATAGTGATACAGAAAAGTAAAGGAACCCGGGTGAGGCTATCGCCGTCACGGACGCTGATGTAGAAATGTAAAGGTACTCAGGCGCGGCTATCGCAGTCACGGACGCTGATGCAGAAATGTAAAGGTATCCGGGCGAGGCTAGCGCAATCACGGATCCTGATGAAGAAAATAAAGGTATTCGGGCGAGGCTATCGCAGTCACGGACGCTGATGCAGAAATGTAAAGGTATCCGGGCGAGGCTATCGTAGTCACGGATGCTGATGTAGAAATGTAAAGGTATTCAGGACAGGCTATCGCAGTCACGTACGCTGATGCAGAAATGTAAAGGTATCTGGGCGAGGCTGTCGCAGCCACGGATACTGATACAGAAATGTAAAGGTATCCGGGCGAGGCTTTCGCAGTCACGGACGCTGATGCAGAAATGTAAAGGTATCCGGGCGAGGCTAGCGCAATCATGGATCTTGATGAAGAAAATAAAGGTATCCGGGCGAGGCTATCGCAGTCACGGACAATGATGCAGAAATGTAAAGATATCCGGGCGAGGCTATCGTAGTCACTGATGCTGATGTAGAAATGTAAAGGTATTCAGGCGAGGCTATCGCAGTCACGGACGCTGATGCAGAAATGTAAAGGTATCCGGGCGAGGCTGTCGCAGTCACGGATACTGATACAGAAATGTAAAGGTATCCGGGCAAGACTTTCGCAGTCACGGACGCTGGTGCAGAAATGTAAAAGTATCCGAGCGAGGCTGTCGCAGTCACTGATACTGATACAGAAAAGTAAAGGAATCCGGGTGAGGCTATCGCCGTCACGGACGCTGATGCAGAAATGTAAAGGAATCCGGGTGAGGCTATCGCCGTCACGGACGCTGATGCAGAAATGTAAAGGTACTCAGGCGCGGCTATCGCAGTCACGGACGCTGATGCAGAAATGTAAAGGTATCCGGGCGAGGCTAGCGCAATCACGGATCCTGATGAAGAAAATAAAGGTATTCGGGCGAGGCTATCGCAGTCACGGACGCTGATGCAGAAATGTAAAGGTATCCGGGCGAGGCTATCGTAGTCACGGATGCTGATGTAGAAATGTAAAGGTATCCGGGCGAGGCTATCGTAGTCACGGATGCTGATGTATAAATGTAAAGGTATTCAGGCGAGGCTATCGCAGTCACGTACGCTGATGCAGAAATGTAAAGGAATCCGGGCGAGGCTATCGTAGTCACGGATACTGATACAGAAAAGTAAAGGAATCCGGGTGAGGCTATCGTAGGCACGGATGCTGATGTAGAAATGTAAAGGTATTCAGGCGAGGCTATCGCAGTCACGGACGCTGATGCAGAAATGTAAAGGTATCCGGGCGAGGTTGTCGCAGTCACGGATACTGATACAGAAAAGTCAAGGAATCCGGGCGAGGCTATCGCAGTCACGGACGCTGATGCAGAAATGTAAAGGAATCCGAGCGAGGCTATCGTAGTCACGGATACTGATACAGAAAAGTAAAGGAATCCGGGCGAGGCTATCGTAGTCACGGATACTGATACACAAAAGTAAAGGAATCCGGGCGAGGCTATCGTAGTCACGGATGCTGATGTAGAAATGTAAAGGTATGCAGTCGAGGCTATCGCAGTCACGGACGCTGATGCAGAAATGTAAAGGTATCCGGGCGAGGCTGTTGCAGTCACGGATACTGATACAGAAAAGTAAAGGAATCCGGGCGAGGCTATCGCAGTCACGGACGCTGATGCAGAAATGTAAAGGTATCCGGGCGAGGCTGTCGTAGTCACGGATACTGATACAGAAAAGTAAAGGTATCCAGGCGAGGCTGTCTCAGTCACGGATACTGATACAGAAAAGTAAAGGAATCCGGGCGAGGCTATCGCAGTCACGGACGCTGATGCAGAAAAGTAAAGGTATCCGGGCGAGCCTATCGCAGTCATGGACTCTGATGCAGAAATGTAAAGGAATCCGAGCGAGGCTATCGTAGTCACGGATACTGATACAGAAAAGTTAAGGAATCCGGGCGAGGCTATCGTAGTCACGGATGCTGATGTAGAAATGTAAAGGTATTCAGGCGAGGCTATCGCAGTCACGGACGCTGATGCAGAAATGTAAAGGTATCCGGGCGAGGTTGTCGCAGTCACGGATACTGATACAGAAAAGTCAAGGAATCCGGGCGAGGCTATCGCAGTCACGGACGCTGATGCAGAAATGTAAAGGAATCCGAGCGAGGCTATCGTAGTCACGGATACTGATACAGAAAAGTAAAGGAATCCGGGCGAGGCTATCGTAGTCACGGATACTGATACACAAAAGTAAAGGAATCCGGGCGAGGCTATCGTAGTCACGGATGCTGATGTAGAAATGTAAAGGTATGCAGTCGAGGCTATCGCAGTCACGGACGCTGATGCAGAAATGTAAAGGTATCCGGGCGAGGCTGTTGCAGTCACGGATACTGATACAGAAAAGTAAAGGAATCCGGGCGAGGCTATCGCAGTCACGGACGCTGATGCAGAAATGTAAAGGTATCCGGGCGAGGCTGTCGTAGTCACGGATACTGATACAGAAAAGTAAAGGTATCCAGGCGAGGCTGTCTCAGTCACGGATACTGATACAGAAAAGTAAAGGAATCCGGGCGAGGCTATCGCAGTCACGGACGCTGATGCAGAAAAGTAAAGGTATCCGGGCGAGCCTATCGCAGTCATGGACTCTGATGCAGAAATGTAAAGGAATCCGAGCGAGGCTATCGTAGTCACGGATACTGATACAGAAAAGTTAAGGAATCCGGGCGAGGCTATCGTAGTCACGGATGCTGATGTAGAAATGTAAAGGTATTCAGGCGAGGCTATCGCAGTCACGGACGCTGATGCAGAAACGTAAAGGTATCCGGGCGAGGCTGTCGCAGTCACTGATACTGATACAGAAAAGTAAAGGAATCCGGGTGAGGCTATCGCCGTCACGGACGCTGATACAGAAATGTAAAGGTACTCAGGCGCGGCTATCGCAGTCACGGACGCTGATGCAGAAATGTAAAGGTATCCGGGCGAGGCTAGCGCAATCACGGATCCTGATGAAGAAATTAAAGGTATTCGGGCGAGGCTATCGCAGTCACGTACGCTGATGCAGAAATGTAAAGGTATCCGGGCGAGGCTATCGTAGTCACGGATGCTGATGTAGAAATGTAAGGGTATTCAGGACAGGCTATCGCAGTCACGTACGCTGATGCAGAAATGTAAAGGTATCTGGGCGAGGCTGTCGCAGTCACGGATACTGATACAGAAATGTAAAGGTATCCGGGCGAGGCTTTCGCAGTCACGGACGCTGATGCAGAAATGTAAAGGTATCCGGGCGAGGCTAGCGCAATCATGGATCTTGATGAAGAAAATAAAGGTATCCGGGCGAGGCTATCGCAGTCACGGACAATGATGCAGAAATGTAAAGATATCCAGGCGAGGCTATCGTAGTCACGGATGCTGATGTAGAAATGTAAAGGTATTCAGGTGAGGCTATCGCAGTCACGGACGCTGATGCAGAAATGTAAAGGTATCCGGGCGAGGCTGTCGCAGTCACGGATACTGATACAGAAATATAAAGGTATCCGGGCAAGACTTTCGCAGTCACGGATGCTGATGCAGAAATGTAAAAGTATCCGGGCGAGGCTGTCGCAGTCACTGATACTGATACAGAAAAGTAAAGGAATCCGGGTGAGGCTATCGCCGTCACGGACGCTGATGCAGAAATGTAAAGGTACTCAGGCGCGGCTATCGCAGTCACGGACGCTGATGCAGAAATGTAAAGGTATCCGGGCGAGGCTAGCGCAATCACGGATCCTGATGAAGAAAATAAAGGTATTCGGGCGAGGCTATCGCAGTCACGGACGCTGATGCAGAAATGTAAAGGTATCCGGGCGAGGCTATCGTAGTCACGGATGCTGATGTAGAAATGTAAAGGTATTCAGGCGAGGCTATCGCAGTCATGTACGCTGATGCAGAAATGTAAAGGAATCCGGGCGAGGCTATCGTAGTCACGGATACTGATACAGAAAAGTAAAGGAATCCGGGTGAGGCTATCGTAGGCACGGATGCTGATGTAGAAATGTAAAGGTATTCAGGCGAGGCTATCGCAGTCACGGACGCTGATGCAGAAATTTAAAGGTATCCGGGCGAGGTTGTCGCAGTCACGGATACTGATACAGAAAAGTCAAGGAATCCGGGCGAGGCTATCGCAGTCACGGACGCTGATGCAGAAATGTAAAGGAATCCGAGCGAGGCTATCGTAGTCACGGATACTGATACAGAAAAGTAAAGGAATCCGGGCGAGGCTATCCTAGTCACGGATACTGATACACAAAAGTAAAGGAATCCGGGCGAGGCTATCGTAGTCACGGATGCTGATGTAGAAATGTAAAGGTATTCAGTCGAGGCTATCGCAGTCACGGACGCTGATGCAGAAATGTAAAGGTATCCGGGCGAGGCTGTTGCAGTCACGGATACTGATACAGAAAAGTAAAGGAATCCGGGCGAGGCTATCGCAGTCACGGACGCTGATGCAGAAATGTAAAGGTATCCGGGCGAGGCTAGCGCAATCACGGATCCTGATGAAGAAATTAAAGGTATTCGGGCGAGGCTATCGCAGTCACGTACGCTGATGCAGAAATGTAAAGGTATCTGGGCGAGGCTGTCGCAGTCACGGATACTGATACAGAAATGTAAAGGTATCCGGGCGAGGCTTTCGCAGTCACGGACGCTGATGCAGAAATGTAAAGGTATCCGGGCGAGGCTAGCGCAATCATGGATCTTGATGAAGAAAATAAAGGTATCCGGGCGAGGCTATCGCAGTCACGGACAATGATGCAGAAATGTAAAGATATCCGGGCGAGGCTATCGTAGTCACGGATGCTGATGTAGAAATGTAAAGGTATTCAGGCGAGGCTATCGCAGTCACGGACGCTGATGTAGAAATGTAAAGGTATCCGGGCGAGGCTGTCGCAGTCACGGATACTGATACAGAAATGTAAAGGTATCCGGGCAAGAATTTCGCAGTCACGGACGCTGATGCAGAAATGTAAAAGTATCCGGGCGAGGCTGTCGCAGTCACTGATACTGATACAGAAAAGTAAAGGAATCCGGGTGAGGCTATCGCCGTCACGGACGCTGATGCAGAAATGTAAAGGTACTCAGGCGCGGCTATCGCAGTCACGGACGCTGATGCAGAAATGTAAAGGTATCCGGGCGAGGCTAGCGCAATCACGGATCCTGATGAAGAAAATAAAGGTATTCGGGCGAGGCTATCGCAGTCACGGACGCTGATGCAGAAATGTAAAGGTATCCGGGCGAGGCTATCGTAGTCACGGAGGCTGATGTAGAAATGTAAAGGTATTCAGGCGAGGCTATCGCAGTCACGTACGCTGATGCAGAAATGTAAAGGAATCCGGGCGAGGCTATCGTAGTCACGGATACTGATACAGAAAAGTAAAGGAATCCGGGCGAGGCTATCGTAGGCACGGATGCTGATGTAGAAATGTAAAGGTATTCAGGCGAGGCTATCGCAGTCACGGACGCTGATGCAGAAATGTAAAGGTATCCGGGCGAGGTTGTCGCAGTCACGGACGCTGATGCAGAAAAGTAAAGGAATCCGGGCGAGGCTATCGCAGTCACGGACGCTGATGTAGAAATGTAAAGGTATCCGGGCGAGGCTGTCGTAGTCACGGATACTGATACAGAAAAGTAAAGGTATCCAGGCGAGGCTGTCTCAGTCACGGATACTGATACAGAAAAGTAAAGGAATCCGGGCGAGGCTATCGCAGTCACGGACGCTGATGCAGAAAAGTAAAGGTATCCGGGCGAGGCTGTCGCAGTCACGGATACTGATACAGAAAAGTAAAGGAATCCGGGCGAGGCTATCGCAGTCACGGACGCTGATGTAGAAATGTAAAGGTATCCGGGCGAGGCTGTCGTAGTCACGGATACTGATACAGAAAAGTAAAGGTATCCAGGCGAGGCTGTCTCAGTCACGGATACTGATACAGAAAAGTAAAGGAATCCGGGCGAGGCTATCGCAGTCACGGACGCTGATGCAGAAAAGTAAAGGTATCCGGGCGAGCCTATCGCAGTCATGGACTCTGATGCAGAAATGTAAAGTAATCCGAGCGAGGCTATCGTAGTCACGGATACTGATACAGAAAAGTAAAGGAATCCGGGCGAGGCTATCGTAGTCACGGATGCTGATGTAGAAATGTAAAGGTATTCAGGCGAGGCTATCGCAGTCACGGACGCTGATGCAGAAATGTAAAGGTATCCGGGCGAGGCTGTCTCAGTCACGGATACTGATACAGAAATGTAAAGGTATCCGGGCAAGACTTTCGCAGTCACGGACGCTGATGCAGAAATGTAAAAGTATCCGGGCGAGGCTGCCGCAGTCACTGATACTGATACAGAAAAGTCAAGGAATCCGGGTGAGGCTATCGCCGTCACGGACGCTGATGCAGAAATGTAAAGGTACTCAGGCGCGGCTATCGCAGTCACGGACGCTGATGCAGAAATGTAAAGGTATCCGGGCGAGGCTAGCGCAATCACGGATCCTGATGAAGAAAATAAAGGTATTCGGGCGAGGCTATCGCAGTCACGGACGCTGATGCAGAAATGTAAAGGTATCCGGGCGAGGCTATCGTAGTCACGGATGCTGATGTAGAATTGTAAAGGTATTCAGGCGAGGCTATCGCAGTCACGTACGCTGATGCAGAAATGTAAAGGAATCCGGGCGAGGCTATCGTAGTCATGGATACTGATACAGAAAAGTAAAGGAATCCGGGCGAGGCTATCGTAGGCACGGATGCTGATGTAGAAATGTAAAGGTATTCAGGCGAGGCTATCGCAGTCACGGACGCTGATGCAGAAATGTAAAGGTATCCGGGCGAGGTTGTCGCAGTCACGGATACTGATACAGAAAAGTAAAGGAATCCGGGAGAGGCTATCGCAGTCACGGACGCTGATGCAGAAATGTAAAGGAATCCGAGCGAGGCTATCGTAGTCACGGATACTGATACAGAAATGTAAAGGAATCCGGGCGAGGCTATCGTAGTCACGGATATTGATACACAAAAGTAAAGGAATCCGGGCGAGGCTATCGTAGTCACGGATGCAGATGTAGAAATGTAAAGGTATTCAGTCGAGGCTATCGCAGTCACGGACGCTGATGCAGAAATGTAAAGGTATCCGGGCGAGGCTACCGCAATCACGGATCCTGATGAAGAAAATAAAGGTATTCGGGCGAGGCTATCGCAGTCACGTACGCTGATGCAGAAATGTAAAGGTATCTGGGCGAGGCTGTCGCAGTCACGGATACTGATACAGAAATGTAAAGGTATCCAGGCGAGGCTTTCGCAGTCATGGACGCTGATGCAGAAATGTAAAGGTATCCGGGCGAGGCTAGCGCAATCATGGATCTTGATGAAGAAAATAAAGGAATCCGGGCGAGGCTATCGCAGTCACGGACAATGATGTAGAAATGTAAAGATATCCGGGCGAGGCTATCGTAGTCACGGATGCTGATGTAGAAATGTAAAGGTATTCAGGCGAGGCTATCGCAGTCACGGACGCTGATGCAGAAATGTAAAGGTATCCGAGCGAGGTTGTCGCAGTCACGGATACTGATACAGAAAAGTAAAGGAATCCGGGCAAGACTTTCGCAGTCACGGACGCTGATGCAGAAATGTAAAAGTATCCGGGCGAGGCTGTCGCAGTCACTGATACTGATACAGAAAAGTAAAGGAATCCGGGTGAGGCTATCGCCGTCACGGACGCTGATGCAGAAATGTAAAGGTACTCAGGCGCGGCTATCGCACTCACGGACGCTGATGCAGAAATATAAAGGTATCCGGGCGAGGCTATCGTAGTCACGGATGCTGATGTAGAAATGTAAAGGTATTCAGGCGAGGCTATCGCAGTCACGTACGCTGATGCAGAAATATAAAGGAATCCGGGCGAGGCTATCGTAGTCACGGATACTGATATAGAAAAGTAAAGGAATCCGGGCGAGGCTATCGTAGGCACGGATGCTGATGTAGAAATGTAAAGGTATTCAGGCGAGGCTATCGCAGTCACGGACGCTGATGCAGAAATGTAAAGGTATCCGGGCGAGGTTGTCGCAGTCACGGATACTGATACAGAAAAGTAAAGGAATCCGGGCGAGGCTATCGCAGTCACGGACGCTGATGCAGAAATGTAAAGGAATCCGAGCGAGGCTATCGTAGTCACGGATACTGATACAGAAAAGTAAAGGAATCCGGGCGAGGCTATCGTAGGCACGGATGCTGATGTAGAAATGTAAAGGTATTCAGGCGAGGCTATCGCAGTCACGGACGCTGATGCAGAAATGTAAAGATATCCGGGCGAGGCTGTCGCAGTCACTGATAGTGATACAGAAAAGTAAAGGAACCCGGGTGAGGCTATCGCCGTCACGGACGCTGATGTAGAAATGTAAAGGTACTCAGGCAAGGCTATCGCAGTCACGGACGCTGATGCAGAAATGTAAAGGTATCCGGGCGAGGCTAGCGCAATCACGGATCCTGATGAAGAAAATAAAGGTATTCGGGCGAGGCTATCGCAGTCACGGACGCTGATGCAGAAATGTAAAGGTATCCGGGCGAGGCTATCGTAGTCACGGATGCTGATGTAGAAATGTAAAGGTATTCAGGACAGGCTATCGCAGTCACGTACGCTGATGCAGAAATGTAAAGGTATCTGGGCGAGGCTGTCGCAGCCACGGATACTGATACAGAAATGTAAAGGTATCCGGGCGAGGCTTTCGCAGTCACGGACGCTGATGCAGAAATGTAAAGGTATCCGGGCGAGGCTAGCGCAATCATGGATCTTGATGAAGAAAATAAAGGTATCCGGGCGAGGCTATCGCAGTCACGGACAATGATGCAGAAATGTAAAGATATCCGGGCGAGGCTATCGTAGTCACGGATGCTGATGTAGAAATGTAAAGGTATTCAGGCGAGGCTATCGCAGTCACGGACGCTGATGCAGAAATGTAAAGGTATCCGGGCGAGGCTGTCGCAGTCACGGATACTGATACAGAAATGTAAAGGTATCCGGGCAAGACTTTCGCAGTCACGGACGCTGATGCAGAAATGTAAAAGTATCCGGGCGAGGCTGTCGCAGTCACTGATACTGATACAGAAAAGTAAAGGAATCCGGGTGAGGCTATCGCCGTCACGGACGCTGATGCAGAAATGTAAAGGTACTCAGGCGCGGCTATCGCAGTCACGGACGCTGATGCAGAAATGTAAAGGTATCCGGGCGAGGCTAGCGCAATCACGGATCCTGATGAAGAAAATAAAGGTATTCGGGCGAGGCTATCGCAGTCACGGACGCTGATGCAGAAATGTAAAGGTATCCGGGCGAGGCTATCGTAGTCACGGATGCTGATGTAGAAATGTAAAGGTATCCGGGCGAGGCTATCGTAGTCACGGATGCTGATGTAGAAATGTAAAGGTATTCAGGCGAGGCTATCGCAGTCACGTACGCTGATGCAGAAATGTAAAGGAATCCGGGCGAGGCTATCGTAGTCACGGATACTGATACAGAAAAGTAAAGGAATCCGGGTGAGGCTATCGTAGGCACGGATGCTGATGTAGAAATGTAAAGGTATTCAGGCGAGGCTATCGCAGTCACGGACCCTGATGCAGAAATGTAAAGGTATCCGGGCGAGGTTGTCGCAGTCACGGATACTGATACAGAAAAGTCAAGGAATCCGGGCGAGGCTATCGCAGTCACGGACGCTGATGCAGAAATGTAAAGGAATCCGAGCGAGGCTATCGTAGTCACGGATACTGATACAGAAAAGTAAAGGAATCCGGGCGAGGCTATCGTAGTCACGGATACTGATACACAAAAGTAAAGGAATCCGGGCGAGGCTATCGTAGTCACGGATGCTGATGTAGAAATGTAAAGGTATGCAGTCGAGGCTATCGCAGTCACGGACGCTGATGCAGAAATGTAAAGGTATCCGGGCGAGGCTGTTGCAGTCACGGATACTGATACAGAAAAGTAAAGGAATCCGGGCGAGGCTATCGCAGTCACGGACGCTGATGCAGAAATGTAAAGGTATCCGGGCGAGGCTGTCGTAGTCACGGATACTGATACAGATAAGTAAAGGTATCCAGGCGAGGCTGTCTCAGTCACGGATACTGATACAGAAAAGTAAAGGAATCCGGGCGAGGCTATCGCAGTCACGGACGCTGATGCTGAAAAGTAAAGGTATCCGGGCGAGCCTATCGCAGTCATGGACTCTGATGCAGAAATGTAAAGGAATCCGAGCGAGGCTATCGTAGTCACGGATACTGATACAGAAAAGTTAAGGAATCCGGGCGAGGCTATCGTAGTCACGGATGCTGATGTAGAAATGTAAAGGTATTCAGGCGAGGCTATCGCAGTCACGGACGCTGATGCAGAAACGTAAAGGTATCCGGGCGAGGCTGTCGCAGTCACTGATACTGATACAGAAAAGTAAAGGAATCCGGGTGAGGCTATCGCCGTCACGGACGCTGATACAGAAATGTAAAGGTTCTCAGGCGCGGCTATCGCAGTCACGGACGCTGATGCAGAAATGTAAAGGTATCCGGGCGAGGCTAGCGCAATCACGGATCCTGATGAAGAAATTAAAGGTATTCGGGCGAGGCTATCGCAGTCACGTACGCTGATGCAGAAATGTAAAGGTATCCGGGCGAGGCTATCGTAGTCACGGATGCTGATGTAGAAATGTAAGGGTATTCAGGACAGGCTATCGCAGTCACGTACGCTGATGCAGAAATGTAAAGGTATCTGGGCGAGGCTGTCGCAGTCACGGATACTGATACAGAAATGTAAAGGTATCCGGGCGAGGCTTTCGCAGTCACGGACGCTGATGCAGAAATGTAAAGGTATCCGGGCGAGGCTAGCGCAATCATGGCTCTTGATGAAGAAAATAAAGGTATCCGGGCGAGGCTATCGCAGTCACGGACAATGATGCAGAAATGTAAAGATATCCGGGCGAGGCTATCGTAGTCACGGATGCTGATGTAGAAATGTAAAGGTATTCAGGCGAGGCTATCGCAGTCACGGACGCTGATGCAGAAATGTAAAGGTATCCGGGCGAGGCTGTCGCAGTCACGGATACTGATACAGAAATATAAAGGTATCCGGGCAAGACTTTCGCAGTCACGGACGCTGATGCAGAAATGTAAAAGTATCCGGGCGAGGCTGTCGCAGTCACTGATACTGATACAGAAAAGTAAAGGAATCCGGGTGAGGCTATCGCCGTCACGGACGTTGATGCAGAAATGTAAAGGTACTCAGGCGCGGCTATCGCAGTCACGGACGCTGATGCAGAAATGTAAAGGTATCCGGGCGAGGCTAGCGCAATCACGGATCCTGATGAAGAAAATAAAGGTATTCGGGCGAGGCTATCGCAGTCACGGACGCTGATGCAGAAATGTAAAGGTATCCGGGCGAGGCTATCGTAGTCACGAATGCTGATGTAGAAATGTAAAGGTATTCAGGCGAGGCTATCGCAGTCACGTACGCTGATGCAGAAATGTAAAGGAATCCGGGCGAGGCTATCGTAGTCACGGATACTGATACAGAAAAGTAAAGGAATCCGGGTGAGGCTATCGTAGGCAAGGATGCTGATGTAGAAATGTAAAGGTATTCAGGCGAGGCTATCGCAGTCACGGACGCTGATGCAGAAATGTAAAGGTATCCGGGCGAGGTTGTCGTAGTCACGGATACTGATACAGAAAAGTCAAGGAATCCGGGCGAGGCTATCGCAGTCACGGACGCTGATGCAGAAATGTAAAGGAATCCGAGCGAGGCTATCGTAGTCACGGATACTGATACAGAAAAGTAAAGGAATCCGGGCGAGGCTATCCTAGTCACGGATACTGATACACAAAAGTAAAGGAATCCGGGCGAGGCTATCGTAGTCACGGATGCTGATGTAGAAATGTAAAGGTATTCAGTCGAGGCTATCGCAGTCACGGACGCTGATGCAGAAATGTAAAGGTATCCGGGCGAGGCTGTTGCAGTCACGGATACTGATACAGAAAAGTAAAGGAATCCGGGCGAGGCTATCGCAGTCACGGACGCTGATGCAGAAATGTAAAGGTATCCGGGCGAGGCTATCGCAGTCACGGACGCTGATGCAGAAAAGTAAAGGTATCCGGGCGAGCCTATCGCAGTCATGGACTCTGATGCAGAAATGTAAAGGAATCCGAGCGAGGCTATCGTAGTCACGGATACTGATACAGAAAAGTTAAGGAATCCGGGCGAGGCTATCGTAGTCACGGATGCTGATGTAGAAATGTAAAGGTATTCAGGCGAGGCTATCGCAGTCACGGACGCTGATGCAGAAACGTAAAGGTATCCGGGCGAGGCTGTCGCAGTCACTGATACTAATACAGAAAAGTAAAGGAATCCGGGTGAGGCTATCGCCGTCACGGACGCTGATGCAGAAATGTAAAGGTATCCGGGCGAGGCTAGCGCAATCACGGATCCTGATGAAGAAATTAAAGGTATTCGGGCGAGGCTATCGCAGTCACGTACGCTGATGCAGAAATGTAAAGGTATCTGGGCGAGGCTGTCGCAGTCACGGATACTGATACAGAAATGTAAAGGTATCCGGGCGAGGCTTTCGCAGTCACGGACGCTGATGCAGAAATGTAAAGGTATCCGGGCGAGGCTAGCGCAATCATGGATCTTGATGAAGAAAATAGAGGTATCCGGGCGAGGCTATCGCAGTCACGGACAATGATGCAGAAATGTAAAGATATCCGGGCGAGGCTATCGTAGTCGCGGATGCTGATGTAGAAATGTAAAGGTATTCAGGCGAGGCTATCGCAGTCACGGACGCTGATGCAGAAATGTAAAGGTATCCGGGCGAGGCTGTCGCAGTCACGGATACTGATACAGAAATGTAAAGGTATCCGGGCAAGACTTTCGCAGTCACGGACGCTGATGCAGAAATGTAAAAGTATCCGGGCGAGGCTGTCGCAGTCACTGATACTGATACAGAAAAGTAAAGGAATCCGGGTGAGGCTATCGCCGTCACGGACGCTGATGCAGAAATGTAAAGGTACTCAGGCGCGGCTATCGCAGTCACGGACGCTGATGCAGAAATGTAAAGGTATCCGGGCGAGGCTAGCGCAATCACGGATCCTGATGAAGAAAATAAAGGTATTCGGGCGAGGCTATCGCAGTCACGGACGCTGATGCAGAAATGTAAAGGTATCCGGGCGAGGCTATCGTAGTCACGGATGCTGATGTAGAAATGTAAAGGTATTCAGGCGAGGCTATCGCAGTCACGTACGCTGATGCAGAAATGTAAAGGAATCCGGGCGAGGCTATCGTAGTCACGGATACTGATACAGAAAAGTAAAGGAATCCGGGCGAGGCTATCGTAGGCACGGATGCTGATGTAGAAATGTAAAGGTATTCAGGCGAGGCTATCGCAGTCACGGACGCTGATGCAGAAATGTAAAGGTATCCGGGCGAGGTTGTCGCAGTCACGGATACTGATACAGAAAAGTAAAGGAATCCGGGCGAGGCTATCGCAGTCACGGACGCTGATGCAGAAATGTAAAGGAATCCGAGCGAGGCTATCGTAGTCACGGATATTGATACAGAAAAGTAAAGGAATCCGGGCGAGGCTATCGTAGTCACGGATACTGATACACAAAAGTAAAGGAATCCGGGCGAGGCTATCGTAGTCACGGATGCTGATGTAGAAATGTAAAGGTATTCAGGCGAGGCTATCGCAGTCACGGACGCTGATGCAGAAATGTAAAGGTATCCGGGCGAGGCTGTCGCAGTCACGGATACTGATACAGAAAAGTAAAGGAATCCGGGCGAGGCTATCGCAGTCACGGACGCTGATGTAGAAATGTAAAGGTATCCGGGCGAGGCTGTCGTAGTCACGGATACTGATACAGAAAAGTAAAGGTATCCAGGCGAGGCTGTCTCAGTCACGGATACTGATACAGAAAAGTAAAGGAATCCGGGCGAGGCTATCGCAGTCACGGACGCTGATGCAAAAAAGTAAAGGTATCCGGGCGAGCCTATCGCAGTCATGGACTCTGATGCAGAAATGTAAAGTAATCCGAGCGAGGCTATCGTAGTCACGGATACTGATACAGAAAAGTAAAGGAATCCGGGCGAGGCTATCGTAGTCACGGATGCTGATGTAGAAATGTAAAGGTATTCAGGCGAGGCTATCGCAGTCACGGTCGCTGATGCAGAAATGTAAAGGTATCCGGGCGAGGCTGTCGCAGTCACTGATACTGATACAGAAAAGTAAAGGAATCCGGGTGAGGCTATTGCCGTCACGGACGCTGATGCAAAAATGTAAAGGTACTCAGGCGCGACTATCGCAGACACGGACGCTGATGCAGAAATGTAAAGGTATCCGGGCGAGGCTAGCGCAATCACGGATCCTGATGAAGAAAATAAAGGTATTCGGGCTAGGCTATCGCAGTCACGGACGCTGATGCAGAAATGTAAAGGTATCCGTGCGAGGCTATCGTAGTCACGGATGCTGATGTAGAAATGTAAAGGTATTCAGGCGAGGCTATCGCAGTCACGTACGCTGATGCAGAAATGTAAAGGTATCTGGGCGAGGCTGTCGCAGTCACGGATACTGATACAGAAATGTAAAGGTATCCGGGCGAGGCTTTCGCAGTCACGGACGCTGATGCAGAAATGTAAAGGTATCCGGGCGAGGCTATCGCAATCATGGATCTTGATGAAGAAAATAAAGGTATCCGGGCGAGGCTATCGCAGTCACGGATACTGATACAGAAATGTAAAGGTACTCAGGCGCGGCTTTCGCAGTCACGTACGCTGATGCAGAAATGTAAAGGTATCTGGGCGAGGCTGTCGCAGTCACGGATACTGATACAGAAATGTAAAGGTATCCGGGCGAGGCTTTCGCAGTCACGGACGCTGATGCAGAAATGTAAAGGTATCCGGGCGAGGCTAGCGCAATCATGGATCTTGATGAAGAAAACAAAGGTATCCGGGCGAGGCTATCGCAGTCACGGACGCTGATGCAGAAATGTAAAGGTATCCGGGCGAGGCTATCGCAGTCACGGACGCTGATGCAGAAATGTAAAGCTTTCCGGGCGAGGCTATCGTAGGCACGGATGCTGATGTAGAAATGTAAAGGTATTCAGGCGAGGCTATCGCAGTCACGGACGCTGATGCAGAAATGTAAAGGTATCCGGGCGAGGTTGTCGCAGTCGCGGATACTGATACAGAAAAGTAAAGGAATCCGGGCGAGGCTATCGCAGTCACGGACGCTGATGCAGAAATGTAAAGGAATCCGAGCGAGGCTATCGTAGTCACGGATACTGATACAGAAAAGTAAAGGAATCCGGGCGAGGCTATCGTAGGCACGGATGCTGATGTAGAAATGTAAAGGTATTCAGGCGAGGCTATCGCAGTCACGGACGCTGATGCAGAAATGTAAAGAAATCCGGGCGAGGCTGTCGCAGTCACTGATAGTGATACAGAAAAGTAAAGGAACCCGGGTGAGGCTATCGGCGTCACGGACGCTGATGCAGAAATGTAAAGGTACTCAGGCGCGGCTATCGCAGTCACGGACGCTGATGCAGAAATGTAAAGGTATCCGGGCGAGGCTAGCGCAATCACGGATCCTGATGAAGAAAATAAAGGTATTCGGGCGAGGCTATCGCAGTCACGGATGCTGATGCAGAAATGTAAAGGTATCCGGGTGAGGCTATCGTAGTCACGGATGCTGATGTAGAAATGTAAAGGTATTCAGGACAGGCTATCGCAGTCACGTACGCTGATGCAGAAATGTATAGGTATCTGGGCGAGGCTGTCGCAGTCACGGATACTGATACAGAAATGTAAAGGTATCCGGGCGAGGCTTTCGCAGTCACGGACGCTGATGCAGAAATGTAAAGGTATCCGGGCGAGGCTAGCGCAATCATGGATCTTGATGAAGAAAATAAAGGTATCCGGGCGAGGCTATCGCAGTCACGGACAATGATGCAGAAATGTAAAGATATCCGGGCGAGGCTATCGTAGTCACGGATGCTGATGTAGAAATGTAAAGGTATTCAGGCGAGGCTATCGCAGTCACGGACGCTGATGCAGAAATGTAAAGGTATCCGGGCGAGGCTGTCGCAGTCACGGATACTGATACAGAAATGTAAAGGTATCCGGGCGAGGCTTTCGCAGTCACGGACGCTGATGCAGAAATGTAAAAGTATCCGGGCGAGGCTGTCGCAGTCACTGATACTGATACAGAAAAGTAAAGGAATCCGGGTGAGGCTATCGCCGTCACGGACGCTGATGCAGAAATGTAAAGGTACTCAGGCGCGGCTATCGCAGTCACGGACGCTGATGCAGAAATGTAAAGGTATCCGGGCGAGGCTGGCGCAATCACGGATCCTGATGAAGAAAATAAAGGTATTCGGGCGAGGCTATCGCAGTCACGGACGCTGATGCAGAAATGTAAAGGTATCCGGGCGAGGCTATCGTAGTCATGGATGCTGATGTAGAAATGTAAAGGTATTCAGGCGAGGCTATCGTAGGCACGGATGCTGATACAAAAAAGTAAAGGAATCCGGGCGAGGCTATCGTAGGCACGGATGCTGATGCAGAAATGTAAAGGTATCCGGGCGAGGTTGTCGCAGTCACGGATACTGATACAGAAAAGTAAAGGAATCCGGGCGAGGCTATCGCAGTCACGGACGCTGATGCAGAAATGTAAAGGAATCCGAGCGAGGCTATCGTAGTCACGGATACTGATACAGAAAAGTAAAGGAATCCGGGCGAGGCTATCGTAGTCACGGATACTGATACACAAAAGTAAAGGAATCCGGGCGAGGCTATCGTAGTCACGGATGCTGATGTAGAAATGTAAAGGTATTCAGGCGAGGCTATCGCAGTCACGGACGCTGATGCAGAAATGTAAAGGTATCCGGGCGAGGCTATCGTAGTCACGGATGCTGATGTAGAAATGTAAAGGTATTCAGGCGAGGCTATCGCAGTCACGTACGCTGATGCAGAAATGTAAAGGAATCCGGGCGAGGCTATCGTAGTCACGGATACTGATACAGAAAAGTAAAGGAATCCGGGCGAGGCTATCGTAGGCACGGATGCTGATGTAGAAATGTAAAGGTATTCAGGCGAGGCTATCGCAGTCACGGACGCTGATGCAGAAATGTAAAGGTATCCGGGCGAGGTTGAAGCAGTCACGGATACTGATACAGAAAAGTAAAGGAATCCGGGCGAGGCTATCGTAGTCACGGATACTGATACACAAAAGTAAAGGAATCCGGGCGAGGCTATCGTAGTCACGGATGCTGATGTAGAAATGTAAAGGTATTCAGGCGAGGCTATCGCAGTCACGGACGCTGATGCAGAAATGTAAAGGAATCCGAGCGAGGCTATCGTAGTCACGGATACTGATACAGAAAAGTAAAGGTATCCGGGCGAGCCTATCGCAGTCATGGACTCTGATGCAGAAATGTAAAGTAATCCGAGCGAGGCTATCGTAGTCACGGATACTGATACAGAAAAGTAAAGGAATCCGGGCGAGGCTATCGTTGTCACGGATACTGATACAGAAAAGTAAAGGAATCCGGGCGAGGCTATCGTAGTCACGGATGCTGATGTAGAAATGTAAAGGTATTCAGGCGAGGCTATCGCAGTCACGGACGCTGATGCAGAAATGTAAAGGTATCCGGGCGAGGCTATCGCAGTCACGGACGCTGATGCAGAAATGTAAAGCTTTCCGGGCGAGGCTATCGTAGGCACGGATGCTGATGTAGAAATGTAAAGGTATTCAGGCGAGGCTATCGCAGTCACGGACGCTGATGCAGAAATGTAAAGGTATCCGGGCGAGGTTGTCGCAGTCACGGATACTGATACAGAAAAGTAAAGGAATCCGGGCAAGACTTTCGCAGTCACGGACGCTGATGCAGAAATGTAAAAGTATCCGGGCGAGGCTGTCGCAGTCACTGATACTGATACAGAAAAGTAAAGGAATCCGGGTGAGGCTATCGCCGTCACGGACGCTGATGCAGAAATGTAAAGGTACTCAGGCGCGGCTATCGCAGTCACGGACGCTGATGCAGAAATATAAAGGTATCCGGGCGAGGCTATCGTAGTCACGGATGCTGATGTAGAAATGTAAAGGTATTCAGGCGAGGCTATCGCAGTCACGTACGCTGATGCAGAAATATAAAGGAATCCGGGCGAGGCTATCGTAGTCACGGATACTGATACAGAAAAGTAAAGGAATCCGGGCGAGGCTATCGTAGGCACGGATGCTGATGTAGAAATGTAAAGGTATTCAGGCGAGGCTATCGCAGTCACGGACGCTGATGCAGAAATGTAAAGGTATCCGGGCGAGGTTGTCGCAGTCACGGATACTGATACAGAAAAGTAAAGGAATCCGGGCGAGGCTATCGCAGTCACGGACGCTGATGCAGAAATGTAAAGGAATCCGAGCGAGGCTATCGTAGTCACGGATACTGATACAGAAAAGTAAAGGAATCCGGGCGAGGCTATCGTAGGCACGGATGCTGATGTAGAAATGTAAAGGTATTCAGGCGAGGCTATCGCAGTCACGGACGCTGATGCAGAAATGTAAAGATATCCGGGCGAGGCTGTCGCAGTCACTGATAGTGATACAGAAAAATAAAGGAACCCGGGTGAGGCTATCGCTGTCACGGACGCTGATGTAGAAATGTAAAGGTACTCAGGCGCGGCTATCGCAGTCACGGACGCTGATGCAGAAATGTAAAGGTATCCGGGCGAGGCTAGCGCAATCACGGATCCTGATGAAGAAAATAAAGGTATTCGGGCGAGGCTATCGCAGTCACGGACGCTGATGCAGAAATGTAAAGGTATCCGGGCGAGGCTATCGTAGTCACGGATGCTGATGTAGAAATGTAAAGGTATTCAGGACAGGCTATCGCAGTCACGTACGCTGATGCAGAAATGTAAAGGTATCTGGGCGAGGCTGTCGCAGCCACGGATACTGATACAGAAATGTAAAGGTATCCGGGCGAGGCTTTCGCAGTCACGGACGCTGATGCAGAAATGTAAAGGTATCCGGGCGAGGCTAGCGCAATCATGGATCTTGATGAAGAAAATAAAGGTATCCGGGCGAGGCTATCGCAGTCACGGACAATGATGTAGAAATGTAAAGATATCCGGGCGAGGCTATCGTAGTCACGGATGCTGATGTAGAAATGTAAAGGTATTCAGGCGAGGCTATCGCAGTCACGGACGCTGATGCAGAAATGTAAAGGTATCCGGGCGAGGCTGTCGCAGTCACGGATACTGATACAGAAATGTAAAGGTATCCGGGCAAGACTTTCGCAGTCACGGACGCTGATGCAGAAATGTAAAAGTATCCGGGCGAGGCTGTCGCAGTCACTGATACTGATACAGAAAAGTAAAGGAATCCGGGTGAGGCTATCGCCGTCACGGACGCTGATGCAGAAATGTAAAGGTACTCAGGCGCGGCTATCGCAGTCACGGACGCTGATGCAGAAATGTAAAGGTATCCGGGCGAGGCTAGCGCAATCACGGATCCTGATGAAGAAAATAAAGGTATTCGGGCGAGGCTATCGCAGTCACGGACGCTGATGCAGAAATGTAAAGGTATCCGGGCGAGGCTATCGTAGTCACGGATGCTGATGTAGAAATGTAAAGGTATCCGGGCGAGGGTATCGTAGTCACGGATGCTGATGTAGAAATGTAAAGGTATTCAGGCGAGGCTATCGCAGTCACGTACGCTGATGCAGAAATGTAAAGGAATCCGGGCGAGGCTATCGTAGTCACGGATACTGATACAGAAAAGTAAAGGAATCCGGGTGAGGCTATCGTAGGCACGGATGCTGATGTAGAAATGTAAAGGTATTCAGGCGAGGCTATCGCAGTCACGGACGCTGATGCAGAAATGTAAAGGTATCCGGGCGAGGCTAGCGCAATCACGGATCCTGATGAAGAAAATAAAGGTATTCGGGCGAGGCTATCGCAGTCACGGACGCTGATGCAGAAATGTAAAGGTATCCGGGCGAGGCTATCGTAGTCACGGAGGCTGATGTAGAAATGTAAAGGTATTCAGGCGAGGCTATCGCAGTCACGTACGCTGATGCAGAAATGTAAAGGAATCCGGGCGAGGCTATCGTAGTCACGGATACTGATACAGAAAAGTAAAGGAATCCGGGCGAGGCTATCGTAGGCACGGATGCTGATGTAGAAATGTAAAGGTATTCAGGCGAGGCTATCGCAGTCACGGACGCTGATGCAGAAATGTAAAGGTATCCGGGCGAGGTTGTCGCAGTCACGGACGCTGATGCAGAAAAGTAAAGGAATCCGGGCGAGGCTGTCGCAGTCACGGACGCTGATGTAGAAATGTAAAGGTATCCGGGCGAGGCTGTCGTAGTCACGGATACTGATACAGAAAAGTAAAGGTATCCAGGCGAGGCTGTCTCAGTCACGGATACTGATACAGAAAAGTAAAGGAATCCGGGCGAGGCTATCGCAGTCACGGACGCTGATGCAGAAAAGTAAAGGTATCCGGGCGAGGCTGTCGCAGTCACGGATACTGATACAGAAAAGTAAAGGAATCCGGGCGAGGCTATCGCAGTCACGGACGCTGATGTAGAAATGTAAAGGTATCCGGGCAAGGCTGTCATAGTCACGGATACTGATACAGAAAAGTAAAGGTATCCAGGCGAGGCTGTCTCAGTCACGGATACTGATACAGAAAAGTAAAGGAATCCGGGCGAGGCTATCGCAGTCACGGACGCTGATGCAGAAAAGTAAAGGTATCCGGGCGAGCCTATCGCAGTCATGGACTCTGATGCAGAAATGTAAAGTAATCCGAGCGAGGCTATCGTAGTCACGGATACTGATACAGAAAAGTAAAGGAATCCGGGCGAGGCTATCGTAGTCACGGATGCTGATGTAGAAATGTAAAGGTATTCAGGCGAGGCTATCGCAGTCACGGACGCTGATGCAGAAATGTAAAGGTATCCGGGCGAGGCTGTCGCAGTCACGGATACTGATACAGAAATGTAAAGGTATCCGGGCAAGACTTTCGCAGTCACGGACGCTGATGCAGAAATGTAAAAGTATCCGGGCGAGGCTGCCGCAGTCACTGATACTGATACAGAAAAGTCAAGGAATCCGGGTGAGGCTATCGCCGTCACGGACGCTGATGCAGAAATGTAAAGGTACTCAGGCGCGGCTATCGCAGTCACGGACGCTGATGCAGAAATGTAAAGGTATCCGGGCGAGGCTAGCGCAATCACGGATCCTGATGAAGAAAATAAAGGTATTCGGGCGAGGCTATCGCAGTCACGGACGCTGATGCAGAAATGTAAAGGTATCCGGGCGAGGCTATCATAGTCACGGATGCTGATGTAGAATTGTAAAGGTATTCAGGCGAGGCTATCGCAGTCACGTACGCTGATGCAGAAATGTAAAGGAATCCGGGCGAGGCTATCGTAGTCATGGATACTGATACAGAAAAGTAAAGGAATCCGGGCGAGGCTATCGTAGGCACGGATGCTGATGTAGAAATGTAAAGGTATTCAGGCGAGGCTATCGCAGTCACGGACGCTGATGCAGAAATGTAAAGGTATCCGGGCGAGGTTGTCGCAGTCACGGATACTGATACAGAAAAGTAAAGGAATCCGGGAGAGGCTATCGCAGTCACGGACGCTGATGCAGAAATGTAAAGGAATCCGAGCGAGGCTATCGTAGTCACGGATACTGATACAGAAAAGTAAAGGAATCCGGGCGAGGCTATCGTAGTCACGGATATTGATACACAAAAGTAAAGGAATCCGGGCGAGGCTATCGTAGTCACGGATGCAGATGTAGAAATGTAAAGGTATTCAGTCGAGGCTATCGCAGTCACGGACGCTGATGCAGAAATGTAAAGGTATCCGGGCGAGGCTACCGCAATCACGGATCCTGATGAAGCAAATAAAGGTATTCGGGCGAGGCTATCGCAGTCACGTACGTTGATGCAGAAATGTAAAGGTATCTGGGCGAGGCTGTCGCAGTCACGGATACTGATACAGAAATGTAAAGGTATCCAGGCGAGGCTTTCGCAGTCATGGACGCTGATGCAGAAATGTAAAGGTATCCGGGCGAGGCTAGCGCAATCATGGATCTTGATGAAGAAAATAAAGGTATCCGGGCGAGGCTATCGCAGTCACGGACAATGATGTAGAAATGTAAAGATATCCGGGCGAGGCTATCGTAGTCACGGATGCTGATGTAGAAATGTAAAGGTATTCAGGCGAGGCTATCGCAGTCACGGACGCTGATGCAGAAATGTAAAGGTATCCGGGCGAGGTTGTCGCAGTCACGGATACTGATACAGAAAAGTAAAGGAATCCGGGCAAGACTTTCGCAGTCACGGACGCTGATGCAGAAATGTAAAAGTATCCGGGCGAGGCTGTCGCAGTCACTGATACTGATACAGAAAAGTAAAGGAATCCGGGTGAGGCTATCGCCGTCACGGACGCTGATGCAGAAATGTAGAGGTACTCAGGCGCGGCTATCGCACTCACGGACGCTGATGCAGAAATATAAAGGTATCCGGGCGAGGCTATCGTAGTCACGGATGCTGATGTAGAAATGTAAAGGTATTCAGGCGAGGCTATCGCAGTCACGTACGCTGATGCAGAAATATAAAGGAATCCGGGCGAGGCTATCGTAGTCACGGATACTGATACAGAAAAGTAAAGGAATCCGGGCGAGGCTATCGTAGGCACGGATGCTGATGTAGAAATGTAAAGGTATTCAGGCGAGGCTATCGCAGTCACGGACGCTGATGCAGAAATGTAAAGGTATCCGGGCGAGGTTGTCGCAGTCACGGATACTGATACAGAAAAGTAAAGGAATCCGGGCGAGGCTATCGCAGTCACGGACGCTGATGCAGAAATGTAAAGGAATCCGAGCGAGGCTATCGTAGTCACGGATACTGATACAGAAAAGTAAAGGAATCCGGGCGAGGCTATCGTAGGCACGGATGCTGATGTAGAAATGTAAAGGTATTCAGGCGAGGCTATCGCAGTCACGGACGCTGATGCAGAAATGTAAAGATATCCGGGCGAGGCTGTCGCAGTCACTGATAGTGATACAGAAAAGTAAAGGAACCCGGGTGAGGCTATCGCCGTCACGGACGCTGATGTAGAAATGTAAAGGTACTCAGGCAAGGCTATCGCAGTCACGGACGCTGATGCAGAAATGTAAAGGTATCCGGGCGAGGCTAGCGCAATCACGGATCCTGATGAAGAAAATAAAGGTATTCGGGCGAGGCTATCGCAGTCACGGATGCTGATGCAGAAATGTAAAGGTATCCGGGCGAGGCTATCGTAGTCACGGATGCTGATGTAGAAATGTAAAGGTATTCAGGACAGGCTATCGCAGTCACGTACGCTGATGCAGAAATGTAAAGGTATCTGGGCGAGGCTGTCGCAGCCACGGATACTGATACAGAAATGTAAAGGTATCCGGGCGAGGCTTTCGCAGTCACGGACGCTGATGCAGAAATGTAAAGGTATCCGGGCGAGGCTAGCGCAATCATGGATCTTGATGAAGAAAATAAAGGTATCCGGGCGAGGCTATCGCAGTCACGGACAATGATGCAGAAATGTAAAGATATCCGGGCGAGGCTATCGTAGTCACGGATGCTGATGTAGAAATGTAAAGGTATTCAGGCGAGGCTATCGCAGTCACGGACGCTGATACAGAAATGTAAAGGTATCCGGGCGAGGCTGTCGCAGTCACGGATACTGATACAGAAATGTAAAGGTATCCGGGCAAGACTTTCGCAGTCACGGACGCTGATGCAGAAATGTAAAAGTATCCGGGCGAGGCTGTCGCAGTCACTGATACTAATACAGAAAAGTAAAGGAATCCGGGTGAGGCTATCGTCGTCACGGACGCTGATGCAGAAATGTAAAGGTACTCAGGCGCGGCTATCGCAGTCACGGACGCTGATGCAGAAATGTAAAGGTATCCGGGCGAGGCTAGCGCAATCACGGATCCTGATGAAGAAAATAAAGGTATTCGGGCGAGGCTATCGCAGTCACGGACGCTGATGCAGAAATGTAAAGGTATCCGGGCGAGGCTATCGTAGTCACGGATGCTGATGTAGAAATGTAAAGGTATCCGGGCGAGGCTATCGTAGTCACGGATGCTGATGTAGAAATGTAAAGGTATTCAGGCGAGGCTATCGCAGTCACGTACGCTGATGCAGAAATGTAAAGGAATCCGGGCGAGGCTATCGTAGTCACGGATACTGATATAGAAAAGTAAAGGAATCCGGGTGAGGCTATCGTAGGCACGGATGCTGATGTAGAAATGTAAAGGTATTCAGGCGAGGCTATCGCAGTCACGGACCCTGATGCAGAAATGTAAAGGTATCCGGGCGAGGCTGTTGCAGTCACGGATACTGATACAGAAAAGTAAAGGAATCCGGGCGAGGCTATCGCAGTCACGGACGCTGATGCAGAAATGTAAAGGTATCCGGGCGAGGCTGTCGTAGTCACGGATACTGATACAGATAAGTAAAGGTATCCAGGCGAGGCTGTCTCAGTCACGGATACTGATACAGAAAAGTAAAGGAATCCGGGCGAGGCTATCGCAGTCACGGACGCTGATGCAGAAAAGTAAAGGTATCCGGGCGAGCCTATCGCAGTCATGGACTCTGATGCAGAAATGTAAAGGTATCCGGGCGAGGTTGTCGCAGTCACGGATACTGATACAGAAAAGTCAAGGAATCCGGGCGAGGCTATCGCAGTCACAGACGCTGATGCAGAAATGTAAAGGAATCCGAGCGAGGCTATCGTAGTCACGGATACTGATACAGAAAAGTAAAGGAATCCGGGCGAGGCTATCGTAGTCACGGATACTGATACACAAAAGTAAAGGAATCCGGGCGAGGCTATCGTAGTCACGGATGCTGATGTAGAAATGTAAAGGTATGCAGTCGAGGCTATCGCAGTCACGGACGCTGATGCAGAAATGTAAAGGTATCCGGGCGAGGCTGTTGCAGTCACGGATACTGATACAGAAAAGTAAAGGAATCCGGGCGAGGCTATCGCAGTCACGGACGCTGATGCAGAAATGTAAAGGTATCCGGGCGAGGCTGTCGTAGTCACGGATACTGATACAGATAAGTAAAGGTATCCAGGCGAGGCTGTCTCAGTCACGGATACTGATACAGAAAAGTAAAGGAATCCGGGCGAGGCTATCGCAGTCACGGACGCTGATGCAGAAAAGTAAAGGTATCCGGGCGAGCCTATCGCAGTCATGGACTCTGATGCAGAAATGTAAAGGAATCCGAGCGAGGCTATCGTAGTCACGGATACTGATACAGAAAAGTTAAGGAATCCGGGCGAGGCTATCGTAGTCACGGATGCTGATGTAGAAATGTAAAGGTATTCAGGCGAGGCTATCGCAGTCACGGACGCTGATGCAGAAACGTAAAGGTATCCGGGCGAGGCTGTCGCAGTCACTGATACTGATACTGAAAAGTAAAGGAATCCGGGTGAGGCTATCGCCGTCACGGACGCTGATACAGAAATGTAAAGGTTCTCAGGCGCGGCTATCGCAGTCACGGACGCTGATGCAGAAATGTAAAGGTATCCGGGCGAGGCTAGCGCAATCACGGATCCTGATGAAGAAATTAAAGGTATTCGGGCGAGGCTATCGCAGTCACGTACGCTGATGCAGAAATGTAAAGGTATCCGGGCGAGGCTATCGTAGTCACGGATGCTGATGTAGAAATGTAAGGGTATTCAGGACAGGCTATCGCAGTCACGTACGCTGATGCAGAAATGTAAAGGTATCTGGGCGAGGCTGTCGCAGTCACGGATACTGATACAGAAATGTAAAGGTATCCGGGCGAGGCTTTCGCAGTCACGGACGCTGATGCAGAAATGTAAAGGTATCCGGGCGAGGCTAGCGCAATCATGGCTCTTGATGAAGAAAATAAAGGTATCCGGGCGAGGCTATCGCAGTCACGGACAATGATGCAGAAATGTAAAGATATCCGGGCGAGGCTATCGTAGTCACGGATGCTGATGTAGAAATGTAAAGGTATTCAGGCGAGGCTATCGCAGTCACGGACGCTGATGCAGAAATGTAAAGGTATCCGGGCGAGGCTGTCGCAGTCACGGATACTGATACAGAAATATAAAGGTATCCGGGCAAGACTTTCGCAGTCACGGACGCTGATGCAGAAATGTAAAAGTATCCGGGCGAGGCTGTCGCAGTCACTGATACTGATACAGAAAAGTAAAGGAATCCGGGTGAGGCTATCGCCGTCACGGACGTTGATGCAGAAATGTAAAGGTACTCAGGCGCGGCTATCGCAGTCACGGACGCTGATGCAGAAATGTAAAGGTATCCGGGCGAGGCTAGCGCAATCACGGATCCTGATGAAGAAAATAAAGGTATTCGGGCGAGGCTATCGCAGTCACGGACGCTGATGCAGAAATGTAAAGGTATCCGGGCGAGGCTATCGTAGTCACGGATGCTGATGTAGAAATGTAAAGGTATTCAGGCGAGGCTATCGCAGTCACGTACGCTGATGCAGAAATGTAAAGGAATCCGGGCGAGGCTATCGTAGTCACGGATACTGATACAGAAAAGTAAAGGAATCCGGGTGAGGCTATCGTAGGCACGGATGCTGATGTAGAAATGTAAAGGTATTCAGGCGAGGCTATCGCAGTCACGGACGCTGATGCAGAAATGTAAAGGTATCCGGGCGAGGTTGTCGTAGTCACGGATACTGATACAGAAAAGTCAAGGAATCCGGGCGAGGCTATCGCAGTCACGGACGCTGATGCAGAAATGTAAAGGAATCCGAGCGAGGCTATCGTAGTCACGGATACTGATACAGAAAAGTAAAGGAATCCGGGCGAGGCTATCCTAGTCACGGATACTGATACACAAAAGTAAAGGAATCCGGGCGAGGCTATCGTAGTCACGGATGCTGATGTAGAAATGTAAAGGTATTCAGTCGAGGCTATCGCAGTCACGGACGCTGATGCAGAAATGTAAAGGTATCCGGGCGAGGCTGTTGCAGTCACGGATACTGATACAGAAAAGTCAAGGAATCCGGGCGAGGCTATCGCAGTCACGGACGCTGATGCAGAAATGTAAAGGAATCCGAGCGAGGCTATCGTAGTCACGGATACTGATACAGAAAAGTAAAGGAATCCGGGCGAGGCTATCCTAGTCACGGATACTGATACACAAAAGTAAAGGAATCCGGGCGAGGCTATCGTAGTCACGGATGCTGATGTAGAAATGTAAAGGTATTCAGTCGAGGCTATCGCAGTCACGGATGCTGATGTAGAAATGTAAAGGTATCCGGGCGAGGCTATCGTAGTCACGGATGCTGATGTAGAAATGTAAAGGTATTCAGGCGAGGCTATCGCAGTCACGTACGCTGATGCAGAAATGTAAAGGAATCCGGGCGAGGCTATCGTAGTCACGGATACTGATATAGAAAAGTAAAGGAATCCGGGTGAGGCTATCGTAGGCACGGATGCTGATGTAGAAATGTAAAGGTATTCAGGCGAGGCTATCGCAGTCACGGACCCTGATGCAGAAATGTAAAGGTATCCGGGCGAGGCTGTTGCAGTCACGGATACTGATACAGAAAAGTAAAGGAATCCGGGCGAGGCTATCGCAGTCACGGACGCTGATGCAGAAATGTAAAGGTATCCGGGCGAGGCTGTCGTAGTCACGGATACTGATACAGATAAGTAAAGGTATCCAGGCGAGGCTGTCTCAGTCACGGATACTGATACAGAAAAGTAAAGGAATCCGGGCGAGGCTATCGCAGTCACGGACGCTGATGCAGAAAAGTAAAGGTATCCGGGCGAGCCTATCGCAGTCATGGACTCTGATGCAGAAATGTAAAGGTATCCGGGCGAGGTTGTCGCAGTCACGGATACTGATACAGAAAAGTCAAGGAATCCGGGCGAGGCTATCGCAGTCACGGACGCTGATGCAGAAATGTAAAGGAATCCGAGCGAGGCTATCGTAGTCACGGATACTGATACAGAAAAGTAAAGGAATCCGGGCGAGGCTATCGTAGTCACGGATACTGATACACAAAAGTAAAGGAATCCGGGCGAGGCTATCGTAGTCACGGATGCTGATGTAGAAATGTAAAGGTATGCAGTCGAGGCTATCGCAGTCACGGACGCTGATGCAGAAATGTAAAGGTATCCGGGCGAGGCTGTTGCAGTCACGGATACTGATACAGAAAAGTAAAGGAATCCGGGCGAGGCTATCGCAGTCACGGACGCTGATGCAGAAATGTAAAGGTATCCGGGCGAGGCTGTCGTAGTCACGGATACTGATACAGATAAGTAAAGGTATCCAGGCGAGGCTGTCTCAGTCACGGATACTGATACAGAAAAGTAAAGGAATCCGGGCGAGGCTATCGCAGTCACGGACGCTGATGCAGAAAAGTAAAGGTATCCGGGCGAGCCTATCGCAGTCATGGACTCTGATGCAGAAATGTAAAGGAATCCGAGCGAGGCTATCGTAGTCACGGATACTGATACAGAAAAGTTAAGGAATCCGGGCGAGGCTATCGTAGTCACGGATGCTGATGTAGAAATGTAAAGGTATTCAGGCGAGGCTATCGCAGTCACGGACGCTGATGCAGAAACGTAAAGGTATCCGGGCGAGGCTGTCGCAGTCACTGATACTGATACTGAAAAGTAAAGGAATCCGGGTGAGGCTATCGCCGTCACGGACGCTGATACAGAAATGTAAAGGTTCTCAGGCGCGGCTATCGCAGTCACGGACGCTGATGCAGAAATGTAAAGGTATCCGGGCGAGGCTAGCGCAATCACGGATCCTGATGAAGAAATTAAAGGTATTCGGGCGAGGCTATCGCAGTCACGTACGCTGATGCAGAAATGTAAAGGTATCCGGGCGAGGCTATCGTAGTCACGGATGCTGATGTAGAAATGTAAGGGTATTCAGGACAGGCTATCGCAGTCACGTACGCTGATGCAGAAATGTAAAGGTATCTGGGCGAGGCTGTCGCAGTCACGGATACTGATACAGAAATGTAAAGGTATCCGGGCGAGGCTTTCGCAGTCACGGACGCTGATGCAGAAATGTAAAGGTATCCGGGCGAGGCTAGCGCAATCATGGCTCTTGATGAAGAAAATAAAGGTATCCGGGCGAGGCTATCGCAGTCACGGACAATGATGCAGAAATGTAAAGATATCCGGGCGAGGCTATCGTAGTCACGGATGCTGATGTAGAAATGTAAAGGTATTCAGGCGAGGCTATCGCAGTCACGGACGCTGATGCAGAAATGTAAAGGTATCCGGGCGAGGCTGTCGCAGTCACGGATACTGATACAGAAATATAAAGGTATCCGGGCAAGACTTTCGCAGTCACGGACGCTGATGCAGAAATGTAAAAGTATCCGGGCGAGGCTGTCGCAGTCACTGATACTGATACAGAAAAGTAAAGGAATCCGGGTGAGGCTATCGCCGTCACGGACGTTGATGCAGAAATGTAAAGGTACTCAGGCGCGGCTATCGCAGTCACGGACGCTGATGCAGAAATGTAAAGGTATCCGGGCGAGGCTAGCGCAATCACGGATCCTGATGAAGAAAATAAAGGTATTCGGGCGAGGCTATCGCAGTCACGGACGCTGATGCAGAAATGTAAAGGTATCCGGGCGAGGCTATCGTAGTCACGGATGCTGATGTAGAAATGTAAAGGTATTCAGGCGAGGCTATCGCAGTCACGTACGCTGATGCAGAAATGTAAAGGAATCCGGGCGAGGCTATCGTAGTCACGGATACTGATACAGAAAAGTAAAGGAATCCGGGTGAGGCTATCGTAGGCACGGATGCTGATGTAGAAATGTAAAGGTATTCAGGCGAGGCTATCGCAGTCACGGACGCTGATGCAGAAATGTAAAGGTATCCGGGCGAGGTTGTCGTAGTCACGGATACTGATACAGAAAAGTCAAGGATTCCGGGCGAGGCTATCGCAGTCACGGACGCTGATGCAGAAATGTAAAGGAATCCGAGCGAGGCTATCGTAGTCACGGATACTGATACAGAAAAGTAAAGGAATCCGGGCGAGGCTATCCTAGTCACGGATACTGATACACAAAAGTAAAGGAATCCGGGCGAGGCTATCGTAGTCACGGATGCTGATGTAGAAATGTAAAGGTATTCAGTCGAGGCTATCGCAGTCACGGACGCTGATGCAGAAATGTAAAGGTATCCGGGCGAGGCTGTTGCAGTCACGGATACTGATACAGAAAAGTAAAGGAATCCGGGCGAGGCTATCGCAGTCACGGACGCTGATGCAGAAATGTAAAGGTATCCGGGCGAGGCTATCGCAGTCACGGACGCTGATGCAGAAAAGTAAAGGTATCCGGGCGAGCCTATCGCAGTCATGGACTCTGATGCAGAAATGTAAAGGAATCCGAGCGAGGCTATCGTAGTCACGGATACTGATACAGAAAAGTTAAGGAATCCGGGCGAGGCTATCGTAGTCACGGATGCTGATGTAGAAATGTAAAGGTATTCAGGCGAGGCTATCGCAGTCACGGACGCTGATGCAGAAACGTAAAGGTATCCGGGCGAGGCTGTCGCAGTCACTGATACTAATACAGAAAAGTAAAGGAATCCGGGTGAGGCTATCGCCGTCACGGACGCTGATGCAGAAATGTAAAGGTATCCGGGCGAGGCTAGCGCAATCACGGATCCTGATGAAGAAATTAAAGGTATTCGGGCGAGGCTATCGCAGTCACGTACGCTGATGCAGAAATGTAAAGGTATCTGGGCGAGGCTGTCGCAGTCACGGATACTGATACAGAAATGTAAAGGTATCCGGGCGAGGCTTTCGCAGTCACGGACGCTGATGCAGAAATGTAAAGGTATCCGGGCGAGGCTAGCGCAATCATGGATCTTGATGAAGAAAATAGAGGTATCCGGGCGAGGCTATCGCAGTCACGGACAATGATGCAGAAATGTAAAGATATCCGGGCGAGGCTATCGTAGTCACGGATGCTGATGTAGAAATGTAAAGGTATTCAGGCGAGGCTATCGCAGTCACGGACGCTGATGCAGAAATGTAAAGGTATCCGGGCGAGGCTGTCGCAGTCACGGATACTGATACAGAAATGTAAAGGTATCCGGGCAAGACTTTCGCAGTCACGGACGCTGATGCAGAAATGTAAAAGTATCCGGGCGAGGCTGTCGCAGTCACTGATACTGATACAGAAAAGTAAAGGAATCCGGGTGAGGCTATCGCCGTCACGGACGCTGATGCAGAAATGTAAAGGTACTCAGGCGCGGCTATCGCAGTCACGGACGCTGATGCAGAAATGTAAAGGTATCCGGGCGAGGCTAGCGCAATCACGGATCCTGATGAAGAAAATAAAGGTATTCGGGCGAGGCTATCGCAGTCACGGACGCTGATGCAGAAATGTAAAGGTATCCGGGCGAGGCTATCGTAGTCACGGATGCTGATGTAGAAATGTAAAGGTATTCAGGCGAGGCTATCGCAGTCACGGACGCTGATGCAGAAACGTAAAGGTATCCGGGCGAGGCTGTCGCAGTCACTGATACTAATACAGAAAAGTAAAGGAATCCGGGCGAGGCTATCGCAGTCACGGACGCTGATGCAGAAATGTAAAGGTATCCGGGCGAGGCTATCGCAGTCACGGACGCTGATGCAGAAAAGTAAAGGTATCCGGGCGAGCCTATCGCAGTCATGGACTCTGATGCAGAAATGTAAAGGAATCCGAGCGAGGCTATCGTAGTCACGGATACTGATACAGAAAAGTAAAGGTATCCAGGCGAGGCTGTCTCAGTCACGGATACTGATACAGAAAAGTAAAGGAATCCGGGCGAGGCTATCGCAGTCACGGACGCTGATGCAGAAAAGTAAAGGTATCCGGGCGAGCCTATCGCAGTCATGGACTCTGATGCAGAAATGTAAAGGTATCCGGGCGAGGCTGTCGTAGTCACGGATACTGATACAGATAAGTAAAGGTATCCAGGCGAGGCTGTCTCAGTCACGGATACTGATACAGAAAAGTAAAGGAATCCGGGCGAGGCTATCGCAGTCACGGACGCTGATGCAGAAAAGTAAAGGTATCCGGGCGAGCCTATCGCAGTCATGGACTCTGATGCAGAAATGTAAAGGAATCCGAGCGAGGCTATCGTAGTCACGGATACTGATACAGAAAAGTTAAGGAATCCGGGCGAGGCTATCGTAGTCACGGATGCTGATGTAGAAATGTAAAGGTATTCAGGCGAGGCTATCGCAGTCACGGACGCTGATGCAGAAACGTAAAGGTATCCGGGCGAGGCTGTCGCAGTCACTGATACTGATACTGAAAAGTAAAGGAATCCGGGTGAGGCTATCGCCGTCACGGACGCTGATACAGAAATGTAAAGGTTCTCAGGCGCGGCTATCGCAGTCACGGACGCTGATGCAGAAATGTAAAGGTATCCGGGCGAGGCTAGCGCAATCACGGATCCTGATGAAGAAATTAAAGGTATTCGGGCGAGGCTATCGCAGTCACGTACGCTGATGCAGAAATGTAAAGGTATCCGGGCGAGGCTATCGTAGTCACGGATGCTGATGTAGAAATGTAAGGGTATTCAGGACAGGCTATCGCAGTCACGTACGCTGATGCAGAAATGTAAAGGTATCTGGGCGAGGCTGTCGCAGTCACGGATACTGATACAGAAATGTAAAGGTATCCGGGCGAGGCTTTCGCAGTCACGGACGCTGATGCAGAAATGTAAAGGTATCCGGGCGAGGCTAGCGCAATCATGGCTCTTGATGAAGAAAATAAAGGTATCCGGGCGAGGCTATCGCAGTCACGGACAATGATGCAGAAATGTAAAGATATCCGGGCGAGGCTATCGTAGTCACGGATGCTGATGTAGAAATGTAAAGGTATTCAGGCGAGGCTATCGCAGTCACGGACGCTGATGCAGAAATGTAAAGGTATCCGGGCGAGGCTGTCGCAGTCACGGATACTGATACAGAAATATAAAGGTATCCGGGCAAGACTTTCGCAGTCACGGACGCTGATGCAGAAATGTAAAAGTATCCGGGCGAGGCTGTCGCAGTCACTGATACTGATACAGAAAAGTAAAGGAATCCGGGTGAGGCTATCGCCGTCACGGACGTTGATGCAGAAATGTAAAGGTACTCAGGCGCGGCTATCGCAGTCACGGACGCTGATGCAGAAATGTAAAGGTATCCGGGCGAGGCTAGCGCAATCACGGATCCTGATGAAGAAAATAAAGGTATTCGGGCGAGGCTATCGCAGTCACGGACGCTGATGCAGAAATGTAAAGGTATCCGGGCGAGGCTATCGTAGTCACGGATGCTGATGTAGAAATGTAAAGGTATTCAGGCGAGGCTATCGCAGTCACGTACGCTGATGCAGAAATGTAAAGGAATCCGGGCGAGGCTATCGTAGTCACGGATACTGATACAGAAAAGTAAAGGAATCCGGGTGAGGCTATCGTAGGCACGGATGCTGATGTAGAAATGTAAAGGTATTCAGGCGAGGCTATCGCAGTCACGGACGCTGATGCAGAAATGTAAAGGTATCCGGGCGAGGTTGTCGTAGTCACGGATACTGATACAGAAAAGTCAAGGAATCCGGGCGAGGCTATCGCAGTCACGGACGCTGATGCAGAAATGTAAAGGAATCCGAGCGAGGCTATCGTAGTCACGGATACTGATACAGAAAAGTAAAGGAATCCGGGCGAGGCTATCCTAGTCACGGATACTGATACACAAAAGTAAAGGAATCCGGGCGAGGCTATCGTAGTCACGGATGCTGATGTAGAAATGTAAAGGTATTCAGTCGAGGCTATCGCAGTCACGGACGCTGATGCAGAAATGTAAAGGTATCCGGGCGAGGCTGTTGCAGTCACGGATACTGATACAGAAAAGTAAAGGAATCCGGGCGAGGCTATCGCAGTCACGGACGCTGATGCAGAAATGTAAAGGTATCCGGGCGAGGCTATCGCAGTCACGGACGCTGATGCAGAAAAGTAAAGGTATCCGGGCGAGCCTATCGCAGTCATGGACTCTGATGCAGAAATGTAAAGGAATCCGAGCGAGGCTATCGTAGTCACGGATACTGATACAGAAAAGTTAAGGAATCCGGGCGAGGCTATCGTAGTCACGGATGCTGATGTAGAAATGTAAAGGTATTCAGGCGAGGCTATCGCAGTCACGGACGCTGATGCAGAAACGTAAAGGTATCCGGGCGAGGCTGTCGCAGTCACTGATACTAATACAGAAAAGTAAAGGAATCCGGGTGAGGCTATCGCCGTCACGGACGCTGATGCAGAAATGTAAAGGTATCCGGGCGAGGCTAGCGCAATCACGGATCCTGATGAAGAAATTAAAGGTATTCGGGCGAGGCTATCGCAGTCACGTACGCTGATGCAGAAATGTAAAGGTATCTGGGCGAGGCTGTCGCAGTCACGGATACTGATACAGAAATGTAAAGGTATCCGGGCGAGGCTTTCGCAGTCACGGACGCTGATGCAGAAATGTAAAGGTATCCGGGCGAGGCTAGCGCAATCATGGATCTTGATGAAGAAAATAGAGGTATCCGGGCGAGGCTATCGCAGTCACGGACAATGATGCAGAAATGTAAAGATATCCGGGCGAGGCTATCGTAGTCACGGATGCTGATGTAGAAATGTAAAGGTATTCAGGCGAGGCTATCGCAGTCACGGACGCTGATGCAGAAATGTAAAGGTATCCGGGCGAGGCTGTCGCAGTCACGGATACTGATACAGAAATGTAAAGGTATCCGGGCAAGACTTTCGCAGTCACGGACGCTGATGCAGAAATGTAAAAGTATCCGGGCGAGGCTGTCGCAGTCACTGATACTGATACAGAAAAGTAAAGGAATCCGGGTGAGGCTATCGCCGTCACGGACGCTGATGCAGAAATGTAAAGGTACTCAGGCGCGGCTATCGCAGTCACGGACGCTGATGCAGAAATGTAAAGGTATCCGGGCGAGGCTAGCGCAATCACGGATCCTGATGAAGAAAATAAAGGTATTCGGGCGAGGCTATCGCAGTCACGGACGCTGATGCAGAAATGTAAAGGTATCCGGGCGAGGCTATCGTAGTCACGGATGCTGATGTAGAAATGTAAAGGTATTCAGGCGAGGCTATCGCAGTCACGTACGCTGATGCAGAAATGTAAAGGAATCCGGGCGAGGCTATCGTAGTCACGGATACTGATACAGAAAAGTAAAGGAATCCGGGCGAGGCTATCGTAGGCACGGATGCTGATGCAGAAATGTAAAGGTATTCAGGCGAGGCTATCGCAGTTACGGACGCTGATGCAGAAATGTAAAGGTATCCGGGCGAGGTTGTCGCAGTCACGGATACTGATACAGAAAAGTAAAGGAATCCGGGCGAGGCTATCGCAGTCACGGACGCTGATGCAGAAATGTAAAGGAATCCGAGCGAGGCTATCGTAGTCACGGCTATTGATACAGAAAAGTAAAGGAATCCGGGCGAGGCTATCGTAGTCACGGATACTGATACACAAAAGTAAAGGAATCCGGGCGAGGCTATCGTAGTCACGGATGCTGATGTAGAAATGTAAAGGTATTCAGGCGAGGCTATCGCAGTCACGGACGCTGATGCAGAAATGTAAAGGTATCCGGGCGAGGCTGTCGCAGTCACGGATACTGATACAGAAAAGTAAAGGAATCCGGGCGAGGCTATCGCAGTCACGGACGCTGATGTAGAAATGTAAAGGTATCCGGGCGAGGCTGTCGTAGTCACGGATACTGATACAGAAAAGTAAAGGTATCCAGGCGAGGCTGTCTCAGTCACGGATACTGATACAGAAAAGTAAAGGAATCCGGGCGAGGCTATCGCAGTCACGGACGCTGATGCAAAAAAGTAAAGGTATCCGGGCGAGCCTATCGCAGTCATGGACTCTGATGCAGAAATGTAAAGTAATCCGAGCGAGGCTATCGTAGTCACGGATACTGATACAGAAAAGTAAAGGAATCCGGGCGAGGCTATCGTAGTCACGGATGCTGATGTAGAAATGTAAAGGTATTCAGGCGAGGCTATCGCAGTCACGGTCGCTGATGCAGAAATGTAAAGGTATCCGGGCGAGGCTGTCGCAGTCACTGATACTGATACAGAAAAGTAAAGGAATCCGGGTGAGGCTATTGCCGTCACGGACGCTGATGCAGAAATGTAAAGGTACTCAGGCGCGACTATCGCAGACACGGACGCTGATGCAGAAATGTAAAGGTATCCGGGCGAGGCTAGCGCAATCACGGATCCTGATGAAGAAAATAAAGGTATTCGGGCTAGGCTATCGCAGTCACGGACGCTGATGCAGAAATGTAAAGGTATCCGTGCGAGGCTATCGTAGTCACGGATGCTGATGTAGAAATGTAAAGGTATTCAGGCGAGGCTATCGCAGTCACGTACGCTGATGCAGAAATGTAAAGGTATCTGGGCGAGGCTGTCGCAGTCACGGATACTGATACAGAAATGTAAAGGTATCCGGGCGAGGCTTTCGCAGTCACGGACGCTGATGCAGAAATGTAAAGGTATCCGGGCGAGGCTAGCGCAATCATGGATCTTGATGAAGAAAATAAAGGTATCCGGGCGAGGCTATCGCAGTCACGGATACTGATACAGAAATGTAAAGGTACTCAGGCGCGGCTTTCGCAGTCACGTACGCTGATGCAGAAATGTAAAGGTATCTGGGCGAGGCTGTCGCAGTCACGGATACTGATACAGAAATGTAAAGGTATCCGGGCGAGGCTTTCGCAGTCACGGACGCTGATGCAGAAATGTAAAGGTATCCGGGCGAGGCTAGCGCAATCATGGATCTTGATGAAGAAAACAAAGGTATCCGGGCGAGGCTATCGCAGTCACGGACGCTGATGCAGAAATGTAAAGGTATCCGGGCGAGGCTATCGCAGTCACGGACGCTGATGCAGAAATGTAAAGCTTTCCGGGCGAGGCTATCGTAGGCACGGATGCTGATGTAGAAATGTAAAGGTATTCAGGCGAGGCTATCGCAGTCACGGACGCTGATGCAGAAATGTAAAGGTATCCGGGCGAGGTTGTCGCAGTCGCGGATACTGATACAGAAAAGTAAAGGAATCCGGGCGAGGCTATCGCAGTCACGGACGCTGATGCAGAAATGTAAAGGAATCCGAGCGAGGCTATCGTAGTCACGGATACTGATACAGAAAAGTAAAGGAATCCGGGCGAGGCTATCGTAGGCACGGATGCTGATGTAGAAATGTAAAGGTATTCAGGCGAGGCTATCGCAGTCACGGACGCTGATGCAGAAATGTAAAGAAATCCGGGCGAGGCTGTCGCAGTCACTGATAGTGATACAGAAAAGTAAAGGAACCCGGGTGAGGCTATCGGCGTCACGGACGCTGATGCAGAAATGTAAAGGTACTCAGGCGCGGCTATCGCAGTCACGGACGCTGATGCAGAAATGTAAAGGTATCCGGGCGAGGCTTGCGCAATCACGGATCCTGATGAAGAAAATAAAGGTATTCGGGCGAGGCTATCGCAGTCACGGATGCTGATGCAGAAATGTAAAGGTATCCGGGTGAGGCTATCGTAGTCACGGATGCTGATGTAGAAATGTAAAGGTATTCAGGACAGGCTATCGCAGTCACGTACGCTGATGCAGAAATGTATAGGTATCTGGGCGAGGCTGTCGCAGTCACGGATACTGATACAGAAATGTAAAGGTATCCGGGCGAGGCTTTCGCAGTCACGGACGCTGATGCAGAAATGTAAAGGTATCCGGGTGAGGCTAGCGCAATCATGGATCTTGATGAAGAAAATAAAGGTATCCGGGCGAGGCTATCGCAGTCACGGACAATGATGCAGAAATGTAAAGATATCCGGGCGAGGCTATCGTAGTCACGGATGCTGATGTAGAAATGTAAAGGTATTCAGGCGAGGCTATCGCAGTCACGGACGCTGATGCAGAAATGTAAAGGTATCCGGGCGAGGCTGTCGCAGTCACGGATACTGATACAGAAATGTAAAGGTATCCGGGCGAGGCTTTCGCAGTCACGGACGCTGATGCAGAAATGTAAAAGTATCCGGGCGAGGCTGTCGCAGTCACTGATACTGATACAGAAAAGTAAAGGAATCCGGGTGAGGCTATCGCCGTCACGGACGCTGATGCAGAAATGTAAAGGTACTCAGGCGCGGCTATCGCAGTCACGGACGCTGATGCAGAAATGTAAAGGTATCCGGGCGAGGCTAGCGCAATCACGGATCCTGATGAAGAAAATAAAGGTATTCGGGCGAGGCTATCGCAGTCACGGACGCTGATGCAGAAATGTAAAGGTATCCGGGCGAGGCTATCGTAGTCATGGATGCTGATGTAGAAATGTAAAGGTATTCAGGCGAGGCTATCGCAGTCACGTACGCTGATGCAGAAATGTAAAGGAATCCGGGCGAGGCTATCGTAGGCACGGATGCTGATACAGAAAAGTAAAGGAATCCGGGCGAGGCTATCGTAGGCACGGATGCTGATACAAAAAAGTAAAGGAATCCGGGCGAGGCTATCGTAGGCACGGATGCTGATGCAGAAATGTAAAGGTATCCGGGCGAGGTTGTCGCAGTCACGGATACTGATACAGAAAAGTAAAGGAATCCGGGCGAGGCTATCGCAGTCACGGACGCTGATGCAGAAATGTAAAGGAATCCGAGCGAGGCTATCGTAGTCACGGATACTGATACAGAAAAGTAAAGGAATCCGGGCGAGGCTATCGTAGTCACGGATACTGATACACAAAAGTAAAGGAATCCGGGCGAGGCTATCGTAGTCACGGATGCTGATGTAGAAATGTAAAGGTATTCAGGCGAGGCTATCGCAGTCACGGACGCTGATGCAGAAATGTAAAGGTATCCGGGCGAGGCTATCGTAGTCACGGATGCTGATGTAGAAATGTAAAGGTATTCAGGCGAGGCTATCGCAGTCACGTACGCTGATGCAGAAATGTAAAGGAATCCGGGCGAGGCTATCGTAGTCACGGATACTGATACAGAAAAGTAAAGGAATCCGGGCGAGGCTATCGTAGGCACGGATGCTGATGTAGAAATGTAAAGGTATTCAGGCGAGGCTATCGCAGTCACGGACGCTGATGCAGAAATGTAAAGGTATCCGGGCGAGGTTGAAGCAGTCACGGATACTGATACAGAAAAGTAAAGGAATCCGGGCGAGGCTATCGTAGTCACGGATACTGATACACAAAAGTAAAGGAATCCGGGCGAGGCTATCGTAGTCACGGATGCTGATGTAGAAATGTAAAGGTATTCAGGCGAGGCTATCGCAGTCACGGACGCTGATGCAGAAATGTAAAGGAATCCGAGCGAGGCTATCGTAGTCACGGATACTGATACAGAAAAGTAAAGGTATCCGGGCGAGCCTATCGCAGTCATGGACTCTGATGCAGAAATGTAAAGTAATCCGAGCGAGGCTATCGTAGTCACGGATACTGATACAGAAAAGTAAAGGAATCCGGGCGAGGCTATCGTTGTCACGGATACTGATACAGAAAAGTAAAGGAATCCGGGCGAGGCTATCGTAGTCACGGATGCTGATGTAGAAATGTAAAGGTATTCAGGCGAGGCTATCGCAGTCACGGACGCTGATGCAGAAATGTAAAGGTATCCGGGCGAGGCTGTCGCAGTCACTGATACTGATACAGAAAAGTAAAGGAATCCGGGTGAGGCTATCGCCGTCACGGACGCTGATGCAGAAATGTAAAGGTACTCAGGCGCGGCTATCGCAGTCACGGACGCTGAGGCAGAAACGTAAAGGTATCCGGGCGAGGCTAGCGCAATCACGGATCCTGATGAAGAAAATAAAGGTATTCGGGCGAGGCTATCGCAGTCACGGACGCTGATGCAGAAATGTAAAGGTATCCGGGCGAGGCTATCGTAGTCACGGAGGCTGATGTAGAAATGTAAAGGTATTCAGGCGAGGCTATCGCAGTCACGTACGCTGATGCAGAAATGTAAAGGTATCTGGGCGAGGCTGTCGCAGTCACGGATACTGATACAGAAATGTAAAGGTATCCGGGCGAGGCTTTCGCAGTCACGGACGCTGATGCAGAAATGTAAAGGTATCCGGGCGAGGCTAGCGCAATCATGGATCTTGATGAAGAAAATAAAGGTATCCGGGCGAGGCTATCGCAGTCACGGATACTGATACAGAAATGTAAAGGTACTCAGGCGCGGCTTTCGCAGTCACGTACGCTGATGCAGAAATGTAAAGGTATCCGGGCGAGGCTGTCGCAGTCACGGATACTGATACAGAAATGTAAAGGTATCCGGGCGAGGCTTTCGCAGTCACGGACGCTGATGCAGAAATGTAAAGGTATCCGGGCGAGGCTACCGCAATCATGGATCTTGATGAAGAAAATAAAGGTATCCGGGCGAGGCTATCGCAGTCACGGACGCTGATGCAGAAATGTAAAGGTATCCGGGCGAGGCTATCGCAGTCACGGACGCTGATGCAGAAATGTAAAGATATCCGGGCGAGGCTATCGTAGGCACGGATGCTGATGTAGAAATGTAAAGGTATTCAGGCGAGGCTATCGCAGTCACGGACGCTGATGCAGAAATGTAAAGGTATCCGGGCGAGGCTATCACAGTCACGGATACTGATACAGAAATGTAAAGGTACTCAGGCGCGGCTTTCGCAGTCACGTACGCTGATGCAGAAATGTAAAGGTATCTGGGCGAGGCTGTCGCAGTCACGGATACTGATACAGAAATGTAAAGGTATCCGGGCGAGGCTTTCGCTGTCACGGACGCTGATGCAGAAATGTAAAGGTATCCGGGCGAGGCTAGCGCAATCATGGATCTTGATGAAGAAAATAAAGGTATCCGGGCGAGGCTATCGCAGTCACGGACGCTGATGCAGAAATGTAAAGATATCCGGGCGAGCTATCGTAGGCACGGATGCTGATGTAGAAATGTAAAGGTATTCAGGCGAGGCTATCGCAGTCACGGACGCTGATGCAGAAATGTAAAGGTATCCGGGCGAGGTTGTCGCAGTCACGGATACTGATACAGAAAAGTAAAGGAATCCGGGCGAGGCTATCGCAGTCACGGACGCTGATGCAGAAATGTAAAGGAATCCGAGCGAGGCTATCGTAGTCACGGATACTGATACAGAAAAGTAAAGGAATCCGGGCGAGGCTATCGTAGGCACGGATGCTGATGTAGAAATGTAAAGGTATTCAGGCGAGGCTATCGCAGTCACGTACGCTGATGCAGAAATGTAAAGGAATCCGGGCGAGGCTATCGTAGTCACGGATACTGATATAGAAAAGTAAAGGAATCCGGGTGAGGCTATCGTAGGCACGGATGCTGATGTAGAAATGTAAAGGTATTCAGGCGAGGCTATCGCAGTCACGGACCCTGATGCAGAAATGTAAAGGTATCCGGGCGAGGCTGTTGCAGTCACGGATACTGATCCAGAAAAGTAAAGGAATCCGGGCGAGGCTATCGCAGTCACGGACGCTGATGCAGAAATGTAAAGGTATCCGGGCGAGGCTGTCGTAGTCACGGATACTGATACAGATAAGTAAAGGTATCCAGGCGAGGCTGTCTCAGTCACGGATACTGATACAGAAAAGTAAAGGAATCCGGGCGAGGCTATCGCAGTCACGGACGCTGATGCAGAAAAGTAAAGGTATCCGGGCGAGCCTATCGCAGTCATGGACTCTGATGCAGAAATGTAAAGGTATCCGGGCGAGGTTGTCGCAGTCACGGATACTGATACAGAAAAGTCAAGGAATCCGGGCGAGGCTATCGCAGTCACGGACGCTGATGCAGAAATGTAAAGGAATCCGAGCGAGGCTATCGTAGTCACGGATACTGATACAGAAAAGTAAAGGAATCCGGGCGAGGCTATCGTAGTCACGGATACTGATACACAAAAGTAAAGGAATCCGGGCGAGGCTATCGTAGTCACGGATGCTGATGTAGAAATGTAAAGGTATGCAGTCGAGGCTATCGCAGTCACGGACGCTGATGCAGAAATGTAAAGGTATCCGGGCGAGGCTGTTGCAGTCACGGATACTGATACAGAAAAGTAAAGGAATCCGGGCGAGGCTATCGCAGTCACGGACGCTGATGCAGAAATGTAAAGGTATCCGGGCGAGGCTGTCGTAGTCACGGATACTGATACAGATAAGTAAAGGTATCCAGGCGAGGCTGTCTCAGTCACGGATACTGATACAGAAAAGTAAAGGAATCCGGGCGAGGCTATCGCAGTCACGGACGCTGATGCAGAAAAGTAAAGGTATCCGGGCGAGCCTATCGCAGTCATGGACTCTGATGCAGAAATGTAAAGGAATCCGAGCGAGGCTATCGTAGTCACGGATACTGATACAGAAAAGTTAAGGAATCCGGGCGAGGCTATCGTAGTCACGGATGCTGATGTAGAAATGTAAAGGTATTCAGGCGAGGCTATCGCAGTCACGGACGCTGATGCAGAAACGTAAAGGTATCCGGGCGAGGCTGTCGCAGTCACTGATACTGATACAGAAAAGTAAAGGAATCCGGGTGAGGCTATCGCCGTCACGGACGCTGATACAGAAATGTAAAGGTTCTCAGGCGCGGCTATCGCAGTCACGGACGCTGATGCAGAAATGTAAAGGTATCCGGGCGAGGCTAGCGCAATCACGGATCCTGATGAAGAAATTAAAGGTATTCGGGCGAGGCTATCGCAGTCACGTACGCTGATGCAGAAATGTAAAGGTATCCGGGCGAGGCTATCGTAGTCACGGATGCTGATGTAGAAATGTAAGGGTATTCAGGACAGGCTATCGCAGTCACGTACGCTGATGCAGAAATGTAAAGGTATCTGGGCGAGGCTGTCGCAGTCACGGATACTGATACAGAAATGTAAAGGTATCCGGGCGAGGCTTTCGCAGTCACGGACGCTGATGCAGAAATGTAAAGGTATCCGGGCGAGGCTAGCGCAATCATGGCTCTTGATGAAGAAAATAAAGGTATCCGGGCGAGGCTATCGCAGTCACGGACAATGATGCAGAAATGTAAAGATATCCGGGCGAGGCTATCGTAGTCACGGATGCTGATGTAGAAATGTAAAGGTATTCAGGCGAGGCTATCGCAGTCACGGACGCTGATGCAGAAATGTAAAGGTATCCGGGCGAGGCTGTCGCAGTCACGGATACTGATACAGAAATATAAAGGTATCCGGGCAAGACTTTCGCAGTCACGGACGCTGATGCAGAAATGTAAAAGTATCCGGGCGAGGCTGTCGCAGTCACTGATACTGATACAGAAAAGTAAAGGAATCCGGGTGAGGCTATCGCCGTCACGGACGTTGATGCAGAAATGTAAAGGTACTCAGGCGCGGCTATCGCAGTCACGGACGCTGATGCAGAAATGTAAAGGTATCCGGGCGAGGCTAGCGCAATCACGGATCCTGATGAAGAAAATAAAGGTATTCGGGCGAGGCTATCGCAGTCACGGACGCTGATGCAGAAATGTAAAGGTATCCGGGCGAGGCTATCGTAGTCACGGATGCTGATGTAGAAATGTAAAGGTATTCAGGCGAGGCTATCGCAGTCACGTACGCTGATGCAGAAATGTAAAGGAATCCGGGCGAGGCTATCGTAGTCACGGATACTGATACAGAAAAGTAAAGGAATCCGGGTGAGGCTATCGTAGGCACGGATGCTGATGTAGAAATGTAAAGGTATTCAGGCGAGGCTATCGCAGTCACGGACGCTGATGCAGAAATGTAAAGGTATCCGGGCGAGGTTGTCGTAGTCACGGATACTGATACAGAAAAGTCAAGGAATCCGGGCGAGGCTATCGCAGTCACGGACGCTGATGCAGAAATGTAAAGGAATCCGAGCGAGGCTATCGTAGTCACGGATACTGATACAGAAAAGTAAAGGAATCCGGGCGAGGCTATCCTAGTCACGGATACTGATACACAAAAGTAAAGGAATCCGGGCGAGGCTATCGTAGTCACGGATGCTGATGTAGAAATGTAAAGGTATTCAGTCGAGGCTATCGCAGTCACGGACGCTGATGCAGAAATGTAAAGGTATCCGGGCGAGGCTGTTGCAGTCACGGATACTGATACAGAAAAGTAAAGGAATCCGGGCGAGGCTATCGCAGTCACGGACGCTGATGCAGAAATGTAAAGGTATCCGGGCGAGGCTATCGCAGTCACGGACGCTGATGCAGAAAAGTAAAGGTATCCGGGCGAGCCTATCGCAGTCATGGACTCTGATGCAGAAATGTAAAGGAATCCGAGCGAGGCTATCGTAGTCACGGATACTGATACAGAAAAGTTAAGGAATCCGGGCGAGGCTATCGTAGTCACGGATGCTGATGTAGAAATGTAAAGGTATTCAGGCGAGGCTATCGCAGTCACGGACGCTGATGCAGAAACGTAAAGGTATCCGGGCGAGGCTGTCGCAGTCACTGATACTAATACAGAAAAGTAAAGGAATCCGGGTGAGGCTATCGCCGTCACGGACGCTGATGCAGAAATGTAAAGGTATCCGGGCGAGGCTAGCGCAATCACGGATCCTGATGAAGAAATTAAAGGTATTCGGGCGAGGCTATCGCAGTCACGTACGCTGATGCAGAAATGTAAAGGTATCTGGGCGAGGCTGTCGCAGTCACGGATACTGATACAGAAATGTAAAGGTATCCGGGCGAGGCTTTCGCAGTCACGGACGCTGATGCAGAAATGTAAAGGTATCCGGGCGAGGCTAGCGCAATCATGGATCTTGATGAAGAAAATAGAGGTATCCGGGCGAGGCTATCGCAGTCACGGACAATGATGCAGAAATGTAAAGATATCCGGGCGAGGCTATCGTAGTCACGGATGCTGATGTAGAAATGTAAAGGTATTCAGGCGAGGCTATCGCAGTCACGGACGCTGATGCAGAAATGTAAAGGTATCCGGGCGAGGCTGTCGCAGTCACGGATACTGATACAGAAATGTAAAGGTATCCGGGCAAGACTTTCGCAGTCACGGACGCTGATGCAGAAATGTAAAAGTATCCGGGCGAGGCTGTCGCAGTCACTGATACTGATACAGAAAAGTAAAGGAATCCGGGTGAGGCTATCGCCGTCACGGACGCTGATGCAGAAATGTAAAGGTACTCAGGCGCGGCTATCGCAGTCACGGACGCTGATGCAGAAATGTAAAGGTATCCGGGCGAGGCTAGCGCAATCACGGATCCTGATGAAGAAAATAAAGGTATTCGGGCGAGGCTATCGCAGTCACGGACGCTGATGCAGAAATGTAAAGGTATCCGGGCGAGGCTATCGTAGTCACGGATGCTGATGTAGAAATGTAAAGGTATTCAGGCGAGGCTATCGCAGTCACGTACGCTGATGCAGAAATGTAAAGGAATCCGGGCGAGGCTATCGTAGTCACGGATACTGATACAGAAAAGTAAAGGAATCCGGGCGAGGCTATCGTAGGCACGGATGCTGATGTAGAAATGTAAAGGTATTCAGGCGAGGCTATCGCAGTCACGGACGCTGATGCAGAAATGTAAAGGTATCCGGGCGAGGTTGTCGCAGTCACGGATACTGATACAGAAAAGTAAAGGAATCCGGGCGAGGCTATCGCAGTCACGGACGCTGATGCAGAAATGTAAAGGAATCCGAGCGAGGCTATCGTAGTCACGGCTATTGATACAGAAAAGTAAAGGAATCCGGGCGAGGCTATCGTAGTCACGGATACTGATACACAAAAGTAAAGGAATCCGGGCGAGGCTATCGTAGTCACGGATGCTGATGTAGAAATGTAAAGGTATTCAGGCGAGGCTATCGCAGTCACGGACGCTGATGCAGAAATGTAAAGGTATCCGGGCGAGGCTGTCGCAGTCACGGATACTGATACAGAAAAGTAAAGGAATCCGGGCGAGGCTATCGCAGTCACGGACGCTGATGTAGAAATGTAAAGGTATTCAGGCGAGGCTATCGCAGTCACGTACGCTGATGCAGAAATGTAAAGGAATCCGGGCGAGGCTATCGTAGTCACGGATACTGATACAGAAAAGTAAAGGAATCCGGGTGAGGCTATCGTAGGCACGGATGCTGATGTAGAAATGTAAAGGTATTCAGGCGAGGCTATCGCAGTCACGGACGCTGATGCAGAAATGTAAAGGTATCCGGGCGAGGTTGTCGTAGTCACGGATACTGATACAGAAAAGTCAAGGAATCCGGGCGAGGCTATCGCAGTCACGGACGCTGATGCAGAAATGTAAAGGAATCCGAGCGAGGCTATCGTAGTCACGGATACTGATACAGAAAAGTAAAGGAATCCGGGCGAGGCTATCCTAGTCACGGATACTGATACACAAAAGTAAAGGAATCCGGGCGAGGCTATCGTAGTCACGGATGCTGATGTAGAAATGTAAAGGTATTCAGTCGAGGCTATCGCAGTCACGGACGCTGATGCAGAAATGTAAAGGTATCCGGGCGAGGCTGTTGCAGTCACGGATACTGATACAGAAAAGTAAAGGAATCCGGGCGAGGCTATCGCAGTCACGGACGCTGATGCAGAAATGTAAAGGTATCCGGGCGAGGCTATCGCAGTCACGGACGCTGATGCAGAAAAGTAAAGGTATCCGGGCGAGCCTATCGCAGTCATGGACTCTGATGCAGAAATGTAAAGGAATCCGAGCGAGGCTATCGTAGTCACGGATACTGATACAGAAAAGTTAAGGAATCCGGGCGAGGCTATCGTAGTCACGGATGCTGATGTAGAAATGTAAAGGTATTCAGGCGAGGCTATCGCAGTCACGGACGCTGATGCAGAAACGTAAAGGTATCCGGGCGAGGCTGTCGCAGTCACTGATACTAATACAGAAAAGTAAAGGAATCCGGGTGAGGCTATCGCCGTCACGGACGCTGATGCAGAAATGTAAAGGTATCCGGGCGAGGCTAGCGCAATCACGGATCCTGATGAAGAAATTAAAGGTATTCGGGCGAGGCTATCGCAGTCACGTACGCTGATGCAGAAATGTAAAGGTATCTGGGCGAGGCTGTCGCAGTCACGGATACTGATACAGAAATGTAAAGGTATCCGGGCGAGGCTTTCGCAGTCACGGACGCTGATGCAGAAATGTAAAGGTATCCGGGCGAGGCTAGCGCAATCATGGATCTTGATGAAGAAAATAGAGGTATCCGGGCGAGGCTATCGCAGTCACGGACAATGATGCAGAAATGTAAAGATATCCGGGCGAGGCTATCGTAGTCACGGATGCTGATGTAGAAATGTAAAGGTATTCAGGCGAGGCTATCGCAGTCACGGACGCTGATGCAGAAATGTAAAGGTATCCGGGCGAGGCTGTCGCAGTCACGGATACTGATACAGAAATGTAAAGGTATCCGGGCAAGACTTTCGCAGTCACGGACGCTGATGCAGAAATGTAAAAGTATCCGGGCGAGGCTGTCGCAGTCACTGATACTGATACAGAAAAGTAAAGGAATCCGGGTGAGGCTATCGCCGTCACGGACGCTGATGCAGAAATGTAAAGGTACTCAGGCGCGGCTATCGCAGTCACGGACGCTGATGCAGAAATGTAAAGGTATCCGGGCGAGGCTAGCGCAATCACGGATCCTGATGAAGAAAATAAAGGTATTCGGGCGAGGCTATCGCAGTCACGGACGCTGATGCAGAAATGTAAAGGTATCCGGGCGAGGCTATCGTAGTCACGGATGCTGATGTAGAAATGTAAAGGTATTCAGGCGAGGCTATCGCAGTCACGTACGCTGATGCAGAAATGTAAAGGAATCCGGGCGAGGCTATCGTAGTCACGGATACTGATACAGAAAAGTAAAGGAATCCGGGCGAGGCTATCGTAGGCACGGATGCTGATGTAGAAATGTAAAGGTATTCAGGCGAGGCTATCGCAGTCACGGACGCTGATGCAGAAATGTAAAGGTATCCGGGCGAGGTTGTCGCAGTCACGGATACTGATACAGAAAAGTAAAGGAATCCGGGCGAGGCTATCGCAGTCACGGACGCTGATGCAGAAATGTAAAGGAATCCGAGCGAGGCTATCGTAGTCACGGCTATTGATACAGAAAAGTAAAGGAATCCGGGCGAGGCTATCGTAGTCACGGATACTGATACACAAAAGTAAAGGAATCCGGGCGAGGCTATCGTAGTCACGGATGCTGATGTAGAAATGTAAAGGTATTCAGGCGAGGCTATCGCAGTCACGGACGCTGATGCAGAAATGTAAAGGTATCCGGGCGAGGCTGTCGCAGTCACGGATACTGATACAGAAAAGTAAAGGAATCCGGGCGAGGCTATCGCAGTCACGGACGCTGATGTAGAAATGTAAAGGTATCCGGGCGAGGCTGTCGTAGTCACGGATACTGATACAGAAAAGTAAAGGTATCCAGGCGAGGCTGTCTCAGTCACGGATACTGATACAGAAAAGTAAAGGAATCCGGGCGAGGCTATCGCAGTCACGGACGCTGATGCAAAAAAGTAAAGGTATCCGGGCGAGCCTATCGCAGTCATGGACTCTGATGCAGAAATGTAAAGTAATCCGAGCGAGGCTATCGTAGTCACGGATACTGATACAGAAAAGTAAAGGAATCCGGGCGAGGCTATCGTAGTCACGGATGCTGATGTAGAAATGTAAAGGTATTCAGGCGAGGCTATCGCAGTCACGGTCGCTGATGCAGAAATGTAAAGGTATCCGGGCGAGGCTGTCGCAGTCACTGATACTGATACAGAAAAGTAAAGGAATCCGGGTGAGGCTATTGCCGTCACGGACGCTGATGCAGAAATGTAAAGGTACTCAGGCGCGACTATCGCAGACACGGACGCTGATGCAGAAATGTAAAGGTATCCGGGCGAGGCTAGCGCAATCACGGATCCTGATGAAGAAAATAAAGGTATTCGGGCTAGGCTATCGCAGTCACGGACGCTGATGCAGAAATGTAAAGGTATCCGTGCGAGGCTATCGTAGTCACGGATGCTGATGTAGAAATGTAAAGGTATTCAGGCGAGGCTATCGCAGTCACGTACGCTGATGCAGAAATGTAAAGGTATCTGGGCGAGGCTGTCGCAGTCACGGATACTGATACAGAAATGTAAAGGTATCCGGGCGAGGCTTTCGCAGTCACGGACGCTGATGCAGAAATGTAAAGGTATCCGGGCGAGGCTAGCGCAATCATGGATCTTGATGAAGAAAATAAAGGTATCCGGGCGAGGCTATCGCAGTCACGGATACTGATACAGAAATGTAAAGGTACTCAGGCGCGGCTTTCGCAGTCACGTACGCTGATGCAGAAATGTAAAGGTATCTGGGCGAGGCTGTCGCAGTCACGGATACTGATACAGAAATGTAAAGGTATCCGGGCGAGGCTTTCGCAGTCACGGACGCTGATGCAGAAATGTAAAGGTATCCGGGCGAGGCTAGCGCAATCATGGATCTTGATGAAGAAAACAAAGGTATCCGGGCGAGGTTATCGCAGTCACGGACGCTGATGCAGAAATGTAAAGGTATCCGGGCGAGGCTATCGCAGTCACGGACACTGATGCAGAAATGTAAAGCTTTCCGGGCGAGGCTATCGTAGGCACGGATGCTGATGTAGAAATGTAAAGGTATTCAGGCGAGGCTATCGCAGTCACGGACGCTGATGCAGAAATGTAAAGGTATCCGGGCGAGGTTGTCGCAGTCGCGGATACTGATACAGAAAAGTAAAGGAATCCGGGCGAGGCTATCGCAGTCACGGACGCTGATGCAGAAATGTAAAGGAATCCGAGCGAGGCTATCGTAGTCACGGATACTGATACAGAAAAGTAAAGGAATCCGGGCGAGGCTATCGTAGGCACGGATGCTGATGTAGAAATGTAAAGGTATTCAGGCGAGGCTATCGCAGTCACGGACGCTGATGCAGAAATGTAAAGAAATCCGGGCGAGGCTGTCGCAGTCACTGATAGTGATACAGAAAAGTAAAGGAACCCGGGTGAGGCTATCGGCGTCACGGACGCTGATGCAGAAATGTAAAGGTACTCAGGCGCGGCTATCGCAGTCACGGACGCTGATGCAGAAATGTAAAGGTATCCGGGCGAGGCTAGCGCAATCACGGATCCTGATGAAGAAAATAAAGGTATTCGGGCGAGGCTATCGCAGTCACGGATGCTGATGCAGAAATGTAAAGGTATCCGGGTGAGGCTATCGTAGTCACGGATGCTGATGTAGAAATGTAAAGGTATTCAGGACAGGCTATCGCAGTCACGTACGCTGATGCAGAAATGTATAGGTATCTGGGCGAGGCTGTCGCAGTCACGGATACTGATACAGAAATGTAAAGGTATCCGGGCGAGGCTTTCGCAGTCACGGACGCTGATGCAGAAATGTAAAGGTATCCGGGCGAGGCTAGCGCAATCATGGATCTTGATGAAGAAAATAAAGGTATCCGGGCGAGGCTATCGCAGTCACGGACAATGATGCAGAAATGTAAAGATATCCGGGCGAGGCTATCGTAGTCACGGATGCTGATGTAGAAATGTAAAGGTATTCAGGCGAGGCTATCGCAGTCACGGACGCTGATGCAGAAATGTAAAGGTATCCGGGCGAGGCTGTCGCAGTCACGGATACTGATACAGAAATGTAAAGGTATCCGGGCGAGGCTTTCGCAGTCACGGACGCTGATGCAGAAATGTAAAAGTATCCGGGCGAGGCTGTCGCAGTCACTGATACTGATACAGAAAAGTAAAGGAATCCGGGTGAGGCTATCGCCGTCACGGACGCTGATGCAGAAATGTAAAGGTACTCAGGCGCGGCTATCGCAGTCACGGACGCTGATGCAGAAATGTAAAGGTATCCGGGCGAGGCTAGCGCAATCACGGATCCTGATGAAGAAAATAAAGGTATTCGGGCGAGGCTATCGCAGTCACGGACGCTGATGCAGAAATGTAAAGGTATCCGGGCGAGGCTATCGTAGTCATGGATGCTGATGTAGAAATGTAAAGGTATTCAGGCGAGGCTATCGCAGTCACGTACGCTGATGCAGAAATGTAAAGGAATCCGGGCGAGGCTATCGTAGGCACGGATGCTGATACAGAAAAGTAAAGGAATCCGGGCGAGGCTATCGTAGGCACGGATGCTGATACAAAAAAGTAAAGGAATCCGGGCGAGGCTATCGTAGGCACGGATGCTGATGCAGAAATGTAAAGGTATCCGGGCGAGGTTGTCGCAGTCACGGATACTGATACAGAAAAGTAAAGGAATCCGGGCGAGGCTATCGCAGTCACGGACGCTGATGCAGAAATGTAAAGGAATCCGAGCGAGGCTATCGTAGTCACGGATACTGATACAGAAAAGTAAAGGAATCCGGGCGAGGCTATCGTAGTCACGGATACTGATACACAAAAGTAAAGGAATCCGGGCGAGGCTATCGTAGTCACGGATGCTGATGTAGAAATGTAAAGGTATTCAGGCGAGGCTATCGCAGTCACGGACGCTGATGCAGAAATGTAAAGGTATCCGGGCGAGGCTATCGTAGTCACGGATGCTGATGTAGAAATGTAAAGGTATTCAGGCGAGGCTATCGCAGTCACGTACGCTGATGCAGAAATGTAAAGGAATCCGGGCGAGGCTATCGTAGTCACGGATACTGATACAGAAAAGTAAAGGAATCCGGGCGAGGCTATCGTAGGCACGGATGCTGATGTAGAAATGTAAAGGTATTCAGGCGAGGCTATCGCAGTCACGGACGCTGATGCAGAAATGTAAAGGTATCCGGGCGAGGTTGAAGCAGTCACGGATACTGATACAGAAAAGTAAAGGAATCCGGGCGAGGCTATCGTAGTCACGGATACTGATACACAAAAGTAAAGGAATCCGGGCGAGGCTATCGTAGTCACGGATGCTGATGTAGAAATGTAAAGGTATTCAGGCGAGGCTATCGCAGTCACGGACGCTGATGCAGAAATGTAAAGGAATCCGAGCGAGGCTATCGTAGTCACGGATACTGATACAGAAAAGTAAAGGTATCCGGGCGAGCCTATCGCAGTCATGGACTCTGATGCAGAAATGTAAAGTAATCCGAGCGAGGCTATCGTAGTCACGGATACTGATACAGAAAAGTAAAGGAATCCGGGCGAGGCTATCGTTGTCACGGATACTGATACAGAAAAGTAAAGGAATCCGGGCGAGGCTATCGTAGTCACGGATGCTGATGTAGAAATGTAAAGGTATTCAGGCGAGGCTATCGCAGTCACGGACGCTGATGCAGAAATGTAAAGGTATCCGGGCGAGGCTGTCGCAGTCACTGATACTGATACAGAAAAGTAAAGGAATCCGGGTGAGGCTATCGCCGTCACGGACGCTGATGCAGAAATGTAAAGGTACTCAGGCGCGGCTATCGCAGTCACGGACGCTGATGCAGAAATGTAAAGGTATCCGGGCGAGGCTAGCGCAATCACGGATCCTGATGAAGAAAATATAGGTATTCGGGCGAGGCTATCGCAGTCACGGATGCTGATGCAGAAATGTAAAGGTATCCGGGTGAGGCTAGCGCAATCACGGATCCTGATGAAGAAAATAAAGGTATTCGGGCGAGGCTATCGCAGTCACGGACGCTGATGCAGAAATGTAAAGGTATCCGGGCGAGGCTATCGTAGTCACGGAGGCTGATGTAGAAATGTAAAGGTATTCAGGCGAGGCTATCGCAGTCACGTACGCTGATGCAGAAATGTAAAGGTATCTGGGCGAGGCTGTCGCAGTCACGGATACTGATACAGAAATGTAAAGGTATCCGGGTGAGGCTTTCGCAGTCACGGACGCTGATGCAGAAATGTAAAGGTATCCGGGCGAGGCTAGCGCAATCATGGATCTTGATGAAGAAAATAAAGGTATCCGGGCGAGGCTATCGCAGTCACGGATACTGATACAGAAATGTAAAGGTACTCAGGCGCGGCTTTCGCAGTCACGTACGCTGATGCAGAAATGTAAAGGTATCCTGGCGAGGCTGTCGCAGTCACGGATACTGATACAGAAATGTAAAGGTATCCGGGCGAGGCTTTCGTAGTCACGGACGCTGATGCAGAAATGTAAAGGTATCCGGGCGAGGCTACCGCAATCATGGATCTTGATGAAGAAAATAAAGGTATCCGGGCGAGGCTATCGCAGTCACGGACGCTGATGCAGAAATGTAAAGGTATCCGGGCGAGGCTATCGCAGTCACGGACGCTGATGCAGAAATGTAAAGATATCCGGGCGAGGCTATCGTAGGCACGGATGCTGATGTAGAAATGTAAAGGTATTCAGGCGAGGCTATCGCAGTCACGGACGCTGATGCAGAAATGTAAAGGTATCCGGGCGAGGCTATCACAGTCACGGATACTGATACAGAAATGTAAAGGTACTCAGGCGCGGCTTTCGCAGTCACGTACGCTGATGCAGAAATGTAAAGGTATCTGGGCGAGGCTGTCGCAGTCACGGATACTGATACAGAAATGTAAAGGTATCCGGGCGAGGCTTTCGCTGTCACGGACGCTGATGCAGAAATGTAAAGGTATCCGGGCGAGGCTAGCGCAATCATGGATCTTGATGAAGAAAATAAAGGTATCCGGGCGAGGCTATCGCAGTCACGGACGCTGATGCAGAAATGTAAAGATATCCGGGCGAGCTATCGTAGGCACGGATGCTGATGTAGAAATGTAAAGGTATTCAGGCGAGGCTATCGCAGTCACGGACGCTGATGCAGAAATGTAAAGGTATCCGGGCGAGGTTGTCGCAGTCACGGATACTGATACAGAAAAGTAAAGGAATCCGGGCGAGGCTATCGCAGTCACGGACGCTGATGCAGAAATGTAAAGGAATCCGAGCGAGGCTATCGTAGTCACGGATACTGATACAGAAAAGTAAAGGAATCCGGGCGAGGCTATCGTAGGCACGGATGCTGATGTAGAAATGTAAAGGTATTCAGGCGAGGCTATCGCAGTCACGGACGCTGATGCAGAAATGTAAAGATATCCGGGCGCGGCTGTCGCAGTCACTGATAGTGATACAGAAAAGTAAAGGAACCCGGGTGAGGCTATCGCCGTCACGGACGCTGATGCAGAAATGTAAAGGTACTCAGGCGCGGCTATCGCAGTCACGGACACTGATGCAGAAATGTAAAGGTATCCGGGCGAGGCTAGCGCAATCACGGATCCTGATGAAGAAAATAAAGGTATTCGGGCGAGGCTATCGCAGTCACGGACGCTGATGCAGAAATGTAAAGGTATCCGGGCGAGGCTATCGTAGTCACGGATGCTGATGTAGAAATGTAAAGGTATTCAGGACAGGCTATCGCAGTCACGTACGCTGATGCAGAAATGTAAAGGTATCTGGGCGAGGCTGTCGCAGTCACGGATACTGATACAGAAATGTAAAGGTATTCGGGCGAGGCTATCGCAGTCACGGATGCTGATGCAGAAATGTAAAGGTATCCGGGCGAGGCTATCGTAGTCACGGATGCTGATGTAGAAATGTAAAGGTATTCAGGACAGGCTATCGCAGTCACGTACGCTGATGCAGAAATGTAAAGGTATCTGGGCGAGGCTGTCGCAGTCACGGATACTGATACAGAAATGTAAAGGTATCCGGGCGAGGCTTTCGCAGTCACGGACGCTGATGCAGAAATGTAAAGGTATCCGGGCGAGGCTAGCGCAATCATGGATCTTGATGAAGAAAATAAAGGTATCCGGGCGAGGCTATCGCAGTCACGGACAATGATGCAGAAATGTAAAGATATCCGGGCGAGGCTATCGTAGTCACGGATGCTGATGTAGAAATTTAAAGGTATTCAGGCGAGGCTATCGCAGTCACGGACGCTGATGCAGAAATGTAAAGGTATCCGGGCGAGGCTGTCGCAGTCACGGATACTGATACAGAAATGTAAAGGTATCCGGGCAAGACTTTCGCAGTCACGGACGCTGATGCAGAAATGTAAAAGTATCCGGGCGAGGCTGTCGCAGTCACTGATACTGATACAGAAAAGTAAAGGAATCCGGGTGAGGCTATCGCCGTCACGGATACTGATGTAGAAATGTAAAGGTATTCAGGCGAGGCTATCGTAGTCACGGATACTGATACACAAAAGTAAAGGAATCCGGGCGAGGCTATCGTAGTCACGGATGCTGATGTAGAAATGTAAAGGTATTCAGGCGAGGCTATCGCAGTCACGGACGCTGATGCAGAAATGTAAAGGTATCCGGGCGAGGCTATCGTAGTCACGGATGCTGATGTAGAAATGTAAAGGTATTCAGGCGAGGCTATCGCAGTCACGTACGCTGATGCAGAAATGTAAAGGAATCCGGGCGAGGCTATCGTAGTCACGGATACTGATACAGAAAAGTAAAGGAATCCGGGCGAGGCTATCGTAGGCACGGATGCTGATGTAGAAATGTAAAGGTATTCAGGCGAGGCTATCGCAGTCACGGACGCTGATGCAGAAATGTAAAGGTATCCGGGCGAGGTTGAAGCAGTCACGGATACTGATACAGAAAAGTAAAGGAATCCGGGCGAGGCTATCGTAGTCACGGATACTGATACACAAAAGTAAAGGAATCCGGGCGAGGCTATCGTAGTCACGGATGCTGATGTAGAAATGTAAAGGTATTCAGGCGAGGCTATCGCAGTCACGGACGCTGATGCAGAAATGTAAAGGAATCCGAGCGAGGCTATCGTAGTCACGGATACTGATACAGAAAAGTAAAGGTATCCGGGCGAGCCTATCGCAGTCATGGACTCTGATGCAGAAATGTAAAGTAATCCGAGCGAGGCTATCGTAGTCACGGATACTGATACAGAAAAGTAAAGGAATCCGGGCGAGGCTATCGTTGTCACGGATACTGATACAGAAAAGTAAAGGAATCCGGGCGAGGCTATCGTAGTCACGGATGCTGATGTAGAAATGTAAAGGTATTCAGGCGAGGCTATCGCAGTCACGGACGCTGATGCAGAAATGTAAAGGTATCCGGGCGAGGCTGTCGCAGTCACTGATACTGATACAGAAAAGTAAAGGAATCCGGGTGAGGCTATCGCCGTCACGGACGCTGATGCAGAAATGTAAAGGTACTCAGGCGCGGCTATCGCAGTCACGGACGCTGAGGCAGAAACGTAAAGGTATCCGGGCGAGGCTAGCGCAATCACGGATCCTGATGAAGAAAATAAAGGTATTCGGGCGAGGCTATCGCAGTCACGGACGCTGATGCAGAAATGTAAAGGTATCCGGGCGAGGCTATCGTAGTCACGGAGGCTGATGTAGAAATGTAAAGGTATTCAGGCGAGGCTATCGCAGTCACGTACGCTGATGCAGAAATGTAAAGGTATCTGGGCGAGGCTGTCGCAGTCACGGATACTGATACAGAAATGTAAAGGTATCCGGGCGAGGCTTTCGCAGTCACGGACGCTGATGCAGAAATGTAAAGGTATCCGGGCGAGGCTAGCGCAATCATGGATCTTGATGAAGAAAATAAAGGTATCCGGGCGAGGCTATCGCAGTCACGGATACTGATACAGAAATGTAAAGGTACTCAGGCGCGGCTTTCGCAGTCACGTACGCTGATGCAGAAATGTAAAGGTATCCGGGCGAGGCTGTCGCAGTCACGGATACTGATACAGAAATGTAAAGGTATCCGGGCGAGGCTTTCGCAGTCACGGACGCTGATGCAGAAATGTAAAGGTATCCGGGCGAGGCTACCGCAATCATGGATCTTGATGAAGAAAATAAAGGTATCCGGGCGAGGCTATCGCAGTCACGGACGCTGATGCAGAAATGTAAAGGTATCCGGGCGAGGCTATCGCAGTCACGGACGCTGATGCAGAAATGTAAAGATATCCGGGCGAGGCTATCGTAGGCACGGATGCTGATGTAGAAATGTAAAGGTATTCAGGCGAGGCTATCGCAGTCACGGACGCTGATGCAGAAATGTAAAGGTATCCGGGCGAGGCTATCACAGTCACGGATACTGATACAGAAATGTAAAGGTACTCAGGCGCGGCTTTCGCAGTCACGTACGCTGATGCAGAAATGTAAAGGTATCTGGGCGAGGCTGTCGCAGTCACGGATACTGATACAGAAATGTAAAGGTATCCGGGCGAGGCTTTCGCTGTCACGGACGCTGATGCAGAAATGTAAAGGTATCCGGGCGAGGCTAGCGCAATCATGGATCTTGATGAAGAAAATAAAGGTATCCGGGCGAGGCTATCGCAGTCACGGACGCTGATGCAGAAATGTAAAGGTATCCGGGCGAGGCTATCGCAGTCACGGACGCTGATGCAGAAATGTAAAGATATCCGGGCGAGGCTATCGTAGGCACGGATGCTGATGTAGAAATGTAAAGGTATTCAGGCGAGGCTATCGCAGTCACGGACGCTGATGCAGAAATGTAAAGGTATCCGGGCGAGGTTGTCGCAGTCACGGATACTGATACAGAAAAGTAAAGGAATCCGGGCGAGGCTATCGCAGTCACGGACGCTGATGCAGAAATGTAAAGGAATCCGAGCGAGGCTATCGTAGTCACGGATACTGATACAGAAAAGTAAAGGAATCCGGGCGAGGCTATCGTAGGCACGGATGCTGATGTAGAAATGTAAAGGTATTCAGGCGAGGCTATCGCAGTCACGGACGCTGATGCAGAAATGTAAAGATATCCGGGCGCGGCTGTCGCAGTCACTGATAGTGATACAGAAAAGTAAAGGAACCCGGGTGAGGCTATCGCCGTCACGGACGCTGATGCAGAAATGTAAAGGTACTCAGGCGCGGCTATCGCAGTCACGGACACTGATGCAGAAATGTAAAGGTATCCGGGCGAGGCTAGCGCAATCACGGATCCTGATGAAGAAAATAAAGGTATTCGGGCGAGGCTATCGCAGTCACGGACGCTGATGCAGAAATGTAAAGGTATCCGGGCGAGGCTATCGTAGTCACGGATGCTGATGTAGAAATGTAAAGGTATTCAGGACAGGCTATCGCAGTCACGTACGCTGATGCAGAAATGTAAAGGTATCTGGGCGAGGCTGTCGCAGTCACGGATACTGATACAGAAATGTAAAGGTATTCGGGCGAGGCTATCGCAGTCACGGATGCTGATGCAGAAATGTAAAGGTATCCGGGCGAGGCTATCGTAGTCACGGATGCTGATGTAGAAATGTAAAGGTATTCAGGACAGGCTATCGCAGTCACGTACGCTGATGCAGAAATGTAAAGGTATCTGGGCGAGGCTGTCGCAGTCACGGATACTGATACAGAAATGTAAAGGTATCCGGGCGAGGCTTTCGCAGTCACGGACGCTGATGCAGAAATGTAAAGGTATCCGGGCGAGGCTAGCGCAATCATGGATCTTGATGAAGAAAATAAAGGTATCCGGGCGAGGCTATCGCAGTCACGGACAATGATGCAGAAATGTAAAGATATCCGGGCGAGGCTATCGTAGTCACGGATGCTGATGTAGAAATTTAAAGGTATTCAGGCGAGGCTATCGCAGTCACGGACGCTGATGCAGAAATGTAAAGGTATCCGGGTGAGGCTGTCGCAGTCACGGATACTGATACAGAAATGTAAAGGTATCCGGGCAAGACTTTCGCAGTCACGGACGCTGATGCAGAAATGTAAAAGTATCCGGGCGAGGCTGTCGCAGTCACTGATACTGATACAGAAAAGTAAAGGAATCCGGGTGAGGCTATCGCCGTCACGGACGCTGATGCAGAAATGTAATGGTACTCACGCGCGGCTATCGCAGTCACGGACGCTGATGCAGAAATGTAAAGGTATCCGGGCGAGGCTATCGTAGTCACGGATGCTGATGTAGAAATGTAAAGGTATTCAGGCGAGGCTATCGCAGTCACGTACGCTGATGCAGAAATGTAAAGGTATCTGGGCGAGGCTGTCGCAGTCACGGATACTGATACAGAAATGTAAAGGTATCCGGGCGAGGCTTTCGCTGTCACAGACGCTGATGCAGAAATATAAAGGTATCCGGGCGAGGCTAGCGCAATCATGGATCTTGATGAAGAAAATAAAGGTATCCGGGCGAGGCTATCGCAGTCACGGATACTGATACAGAAATGTAAAGGTACTCAGGCGCGGCTTTCGCAGTCACGTACGCTGATGCAGAAATGTAAAGGAATCCGAGCGAGGCTATCGTAGTCACGGATACTGATACAGAAAAGTAAAGGAATCCGGGCGAGGCTATCGTAGGCACGGATGCTGATGTAGAAATGTAAAGATATTCAGGCGAGGCTATCGCAGTCACGGACGCTGATGCAGAAATGTAAAGATATCCGGGCGCGGCTGTCGCAGTCACTGATAGTGATACAGAAAAGTAAAGGAACCCGGGTGAGGCTATCGCCGTCACGGACGCTGATGCAGAAATGTAAAGGTACTCAGGCGCGGCTATCGCAGTCACGGACACTGATGCAGAAATGTAAAGGTATCCGGGCGAGGCTAGCGCAATCACGGATCCTGATGAAGAAAATAAAGGTATTCGGGCGAGGCTATCGCAGTCACGGACGCTGATGCAGAAATGTAAAGGTATCCGGGCGAGGCTATCGTAGTCACGGATGCTGATGTAGAAATGTAAAGGTATTCAGGACAGGCTATCGCAGTCACGTACGCTGATGCAGAAATGTAAAGGTATCTGGGCGAGGCTGTCGCAGTCACGGATACTGATACAGAAATGTAAAGGTATTCGGGCGAGGCTATCGCAGTCACGGATGCTGATGCAGAAATGTAAAGGTATCCGGGCGAGGCTATCGTAGTCACGGATGCTGATGTAGAAATGTAAAGGTATTCAGGACAGGCTATCGCAGTCACGTACGCTGATGCAGAAATGTAAAGGTATCTGGGCGAGGCTGTCGCAGTCACGGATACTGATACAGAAATGTAAAGGTATCCGGGCGAGGCTTTCGCAGTCACGGACGCTGATGCAGAAATGTAAAGGTATCCGGGCGAGGCTAGCGCAATCATGGATCTTGATGAAGAAAATAAAGGTATCCGGGCGAGGCTATCGCAGTCACGGACAATGATGCAGAAATGTAAAGATATCCGGGCGAGGCTATCGTAGTCACGGATGCTGATGTAGAAATTTAAAGGTATTCAGGCGAGGCTATCGCAGTCACGGACGCTGATGCAGAAATGTAAAGGTATCCGGGTGAGGCTGTCGCAGTCACGGATACTGATACAGAAATGTAAAGGTATCCGGGCAAGACTTTCGCAGTCACGGACGCTGATGCAGAAATGTAAAAGTATCCGGGCGAGGCTGTCGCAGTCACTGATACTGATACAGAAAAGTAAAGGAATCCGGGTGAGGCTATCGCCGTCACGGACGCTGATGCAGAAATGTAATGGTACTCACGCGCGGCTATCGCAGTCACGGACGCTGATGCAGAAATGTAAAGGTATCCGGGCGAGGCTATCGTAGTCACGGATGCTGATGTAGAAATGTAAAGGTATTCAGGCGAGGCTATCGCAGTCACGGACGCTGATGCAGAAATGTAAAGGTATCCGGGCGAGGTTGTCGCAGTCACGGATACTGATACAGAAAAGTAAAGGAATCCGGGCGAGGCTATCGCAGTCACGGACGCTGATGCAGAAATGTAAAGGAATCCGAGCGAGGCTATCGTAGTCACGGATACTGATACAGAAAAGTAAAGGAATCCGGGCGAGGCTATCGTAGTCACGGATACTGATACACAAAAGTAAAGGAATCCGGGCGAGGCTATCGTAGTCACGGATGCTGATGTAGAAATGTAAAGGTATTCAGGCGAGGCTATCGCAGTCACGGACGCTGATGCAGAAATGTAAAGGTATCCGGGCGAGGCTGTCGCAGTCACGGATACTGATACAGAAAAGTAAAGGAATCCGGGCGAGGCTATCGCAGTCACGGACGCTGATGTAGAAATGTAAAGGTATCCGGGCGAGGCTGTCGCAGTCACTGATACTGATACAGAAAAGTAAAGGAATCCGGGTGAGGCTATTGCCGTCACGGACGCTGATGCAGAAATGTAAAGGTACTCAGGCGCGGCTATCGCAGTCACGGACGCTGAGGCAGAAACGTAAAGGTATCCGGGCGAGGCTAGCGCAATCACGGATCCTGATGAAGAAAATAAAGGTATTCGGGCGAGGCTATCGCAGTCACGGACGCTGATGCAGAAATATAAAGGTATCCGGGCGAGGCTATCGTAGTCACGGATGCTGATGTAGAAATGTAAAGGTATTCAGGCGAGGCTATCGCAGTCACGTACGCTGATGCAGAAATGTAAAGGTATCTGGGCGAGGCTGTCGCAGTCACGGATACTGATACAGAAATGTAAAGGTATCCGGGCGAGGCTTTCGCAGTCACGGACGCTGATGCAGAAATGTAAAGGTATCCGGGCGAGGCTAGCGCAATCATGGATCTTGATGAAGAAAATAAAGGTATCCGGGCGAGGCTATCGCAGTCACGGACAATGATGCAGAAATGTAAAGATATCCGGGCGAGGCTATCGTAGTCACGGATGCTGATGTAGAAATTTAAAGGTATTCAGGCGAGGCTATCGCAGTCACGGACGCTGATGCAGAAATGTAAAGGTATCCGGGTGAGGCTGTCGCAGTCACGGATACTGATACAGAAATGTAAAGGTATCCGGGCAAGACTTTCGCAGTCACGGACGCTGATGCAGAAATGTAAAAGTATCCGGGCGAGGCTGTCGCAGTCACTGATACTGATACAGAAAAGTAAAGGAATCCGGGTGAGGCTATCGCCGTCACGGACGCTGATGCAGAAATGTAATGGTACTCACGCGCGGCTATCGCAGTCACGGACGCTGATGCAGAAATGTAAACGTATCCGGGCGAGGCTATCGTAGTCACGGATGCTGATGTAGAAATGTAAAGGTATTCAGGCGAGGATATCGCAGTCACGTACGCTGATGCAGAAATGTAAAGGTATCTGGGCGAGGCTGTCGCAGTCACGGATACTGATACAGAAATGTAAAGGTATCCGGGCGAGGCTTTCGCAGTCACGGACGCTGATGCAGAAATATAAAGGTATCCGGGCGAGGCTAGCGCAATCATGGATCTTGATGAAGAAAATAAAGGTATCCGGGCGAGGCTATCGCAGTCACGGATACTGATACAGAAATGTAAAGGTACTCAGGCGCGGCTTTCGCAGTCACGTACGCTGATGCAGAAATGTAAAGGAATCCGAGCGAGGCTATCGTAGTCACGGATACTGATACAGAAAAGTAAAGGAATCCGGGCGAGGCTATCGTAGGCACGGAGGCTGATGTAGAAATGTAAAGGTATTCAGGCGAGGCTATCGCAGTCACGGACGCTGATGCAGAAATGTAAAGATATCCGGGCGCGGCTGTCGCAGTCACTGATAGTGATACAGAAAAGTAAAGGAACCCGGGTGAGGCTATCGCCGTCACGGACAATGATGCAGAAATGTAAAGGTACTCAGGCGCGGCTATCGCAGTCACGGACACTGATGCAGAAATGTAAAGGTATTCGGGCGAGGCTATCGCAGTCACGGATGCTGATGCAGAAATGTAAAGGTATTCAGGACAGGCTATCGCAGTCACGTACGCTGATGCAGAAATGTAAAGGTATCTGGGCGAGGCTGTCGCAGTCACGGATACTGATACAGAAATGTAAAGGTATCCGGGCGAGGCTTTCGCAGTCACGGACGCTGATGCAGAAATGTAAAGGTATCCGGGCGAGGCTAGCGCAATCATGGATCTTGATGAAGAAAATAAAGGTATCCGGGCGAGGCTATCGCAGTCACGGACAATGATGCAGAAATGTAAAGATATCCGGGCGAGGCTATCGTAGGCACGGATGCTGATGTAGAAATGTAAAGGTATTCAGGCGAGGCTATCGCAGTCACGGACGCTGATGCAGAAATGTAAAGATATCCGGGCGCGGCTGTCGCAGTCACTGATAGTGATACAGAAAAGTAAAGGAACCCGGGTGAGGCTATCGCCGTCACGGACGCTGATGCAGAAATGTAAAGGTACTCAGGCGCGGCTATCGCAGTCACGGACACTGATGCAGAAATGTAAAGGTATCCGGGCGAGGCTAGCGCAATCACGGATCCTGATGAAGAAAATAAAGGTATTCGGGCGAGGCTATCGCAGTCACGGACGCTGATGCAGAAATGTAAAGGTATCCGGGCGAGGCTATCGTAGTCACGGATGCTGATGTAGAAATGTAAAGGTATTCAGGACAGGCTATCGCAGTCACGTACGCTGATGCAGAAATGTAAAGGTATCTGGGCGAGGCTGTCGCAGTCACGGATACTGATACAGAAATGTAAAGGTATTCGGGCGAGGCTATCGCAGTCACGGATGCTGATGCAGAAATGTAAAGGTATCCGGGCGAGGCTATCGTAGTCACGGATGCTGATGTAGAAATGTAAAGGTATTCAGGACAGGCTATCGCAGTCACGTACGCTGATGCAGAAATGTAAAGGTATCTGGGCGAGGCTGTCGCAGTCACGGATACTGATACAGAAATGTAAAGGTATCCGGGCGAGGCTTTCGCAGTCACGGACGCTGATGCAGAAATGTAAAGGTATCCGGGCGAGGCTAGCGCAATCATGGATCTTGATGAAGAAAATAAAGGTATCCGGGCGAGGCTATCGCAGTCACGGACAATGATGCAGAAATGTAAAGATATCCGGGCGAGGCTATCGTAGTCACGGATGCTGATGTAGAAATTTAAAGGTATTCAGGCGAGGCTATCGCAGTCACGGACGCTGATGCAGAAATGTAAAGGTATCCGGGTGAGGCTGTCGCAGTCACGGATACTGATACAGAAATGTAAAGGTATCCGGGCAAGACTTTCGCAGTCACGGACGCTGATGCAGAAATGTAAAAGTATCCGGGCGAGGCTGTCGCAGTCACTGATACTGATACAGAAAAGTAAAGGAATCCGGGTGAGGCTATCGCCGTCACGGACGTTGATGCAGAAATGTAAAGGTACTCAGGCGCGGCTATCGCAGTCACGGACGCTGATGCAGAAATGTAAAGGTATCCGGGCGAGGCTATCGTAGGCACGGATGCTGATGTAGAAATGTAAAGGTATTCAGGCGAGGCTATCGCAGTCACCGACGCTGATGCAGAAATGTAAAGGTGTCCGGGCGAGGTTGTCGCAGTCACGGATACTGATACAGAAAAGTAAAGGAATCCGGGCGAGGCTATCGCAGTCACGGACGCTGATGCAGAAATGTAAAGGAATCCGAGCGAGGCTATCGTAGTCACGGATACTGATACAGAAAAGTAAAGGAATCCGGGCGAGGCTATCGTAGGCACGGATGCTGATGTAGAAATGTAAAGGTATTCAGGCGAGGCTATCGCAGTCACGGACGCTGATGCAGAAATGTAAAGATATCCGGGCGCGGCTGTCGCAGTCACTGATAGTGATACAGAAAAGTAAAGGAACCCGGGTGAGGCTATCGCCGTCACGGACGCTGATGCAGAAATGTAAAGGTACTCAGGCGCGGCTATCGCAGTCACGGACACTGATGCAGAAATGTAAAGGTATCCGGGCGAGGCTATCGTAGTCACGGATGCTGATGTAGAAATGTAAAGGTATTCAGGACAGGCTATCGCAGTCACGTACGCTGATGCAGAAATGTAAAGGTATCTGGGCGAGGCTGTCGCAGTCACGGATACTGATAAAGAAATGTAAAGGTATTCGGGCGAGGCTATCGCAGTCACGGATGCTGATGCAGAAATGTAAAGGTATCCGGGCGAGGCTATCGTAGTCACGGATGCTGATGTAGAAATGTAAAGGTATTCAGGACAGGCTATCGCAGTCACGTACGCTGATGCAGAAATGTAAAGGTATCTGGGCGAGGCTGTCGCAGTCACGGATACTGATACAGAAATGTAAAGGTATCCGGGCGAGGCTTTCGCAGTCACGGACGCTGATGCAGAAATGTAAAGGTATCCGGGCGAGGCTAGCGCAATCATGGATCTTGATGAAGAAAATAAAGGTATCCGGGCGAGGCTATCGCAGTCACGGACAATGATGCAGAAATGTAAAGATATCCGGGCGAGGCTATCGTAGTCACGGATGCTGATGTAGAAATTTAAAGGTATTCAGGCGAGGCTATCGCAGTCACGGACGCTGATGCAGAAATGTAAAGGTATCCGGGCGAGGCTGTCGCAGTCACGGATACTGATACAGAAATGTAAAGGTATCCGGGCAAGACTTTCGCAGTCACGGACGCTGATGCAGAAATGTAAAAGTATCCGGGCGAGGCTGTCGCAGTCACTGATACTGATACAGAAAAGTAAAGGAATCCGGGTGAGGCTATCGCCGTCACGGACGCTGATGCAGAAATGTAATGGTACTCAGGTGCGGCTATCGCAGTCACGGACGCTGATGCAGAAATGTAAAGGTATTCGGGCGAGGCTAGCGCAATCACGGATCCTGATGAAGAAAATAAAGGTATTCGGGCGAGGCTATCGCAGTCACGGACGCTGATGCAGAAATGTAAAGGTATCCGGGCGAGGCTATCGTAGTCACGGATGCTGATGTAGAAATGTAAAGGTATTCAGGCGAGGCTATCGCAGTCACGTACGCTGATGCATAAATGTAAAGGAATCCGGGCGAGGCTATCGTAGTCACGGATACTGATACAGAAAAGTAAAGGAATCCGGGCGAGGCTATCGTAGGCACGGATGCTGATGTAGAAATGTAAAGGTATTCAGGCGAGGCTATCGCAGTCACGGACGCTGATGCAGAAATGTAAAGGTATCCGGGCGAGGTTGTCGCAGTCACGGATACTGATACAGAAAAGTAAAGGAATCCGGGCGAGGCTATCGCAGTCACGGACGCTGATGCAGAAATGTAAAGGAATCCGAGCGAGGCTATCGTAGTCACGGATACTGATACAGAAAAGTAAAGGAATCCGGGCGAGGCTATCATAGTCACGGATACTGATACACAAAAGTAAAGGAATCCGGGCGAGGCTATCGTAGTCACGGATGCTGATGTAGAAATGTAAAGGTATTCAGGCGAGGCTATCGCAGTCACGGACGCTGATGCAGAAATGTAAAGGTATCCGGGCGAGGCTGTCGCAGTCACGGATACTGATACAGAAAAGTAAAGGAATCCGGGCGAGGCTATCGCAGTCACGGACGCTGATGTAGAAATGTAAAGGTATCCGGGCGAGGCTGTCGCAGTCACTGATACTGATACAGAAAAGTAAAGGAATCCGGGTGAGGCTATTGCCGTCACGGACGCTGATGCAGAAATGTAAAGGTACTCAGGCGCGGCTATCGCAGTCACGGACGCTGAGGCAGAAACGTAAAGGTATCCGGGCGAGGCTAGCGCAATCACGGATCCTGATGAAGAAAATAAAGGTATTCGGGCGAGGCTATCGCAGTCACGGACGCTGATGCAGAAATGTAAAGGTATCCGGGCGAGGCTATCGTAGTCACGGATGCTGATGTAGAAATGTAAAGGTATTCAGGCGAGGCTATCGCAGTCACGTACGCTGATGCAGAAATGTAAAGGTATCTGGGCGAGGCTGTCGCAGTCACGGATACTGATACAGAAATGTAAAGGTATCCGGGCGAGGCTTTCGCAGTCACGGACGCTGATGCAGAAATGTAAAGGTATCCGGGCGAGGGTAGCGCAATCATGGATCTTGATGAAGAAAATAAAGGTATCCGGGCGAGGCTATCGCAGTCACGGACAATGATGCAGAAATGTAAAGATATCCGGGCGAGGCTATCGTAGTCACGGATGCTGATGTAGAAATTTAAAGGTATTCAGGCGAGGCTATCGCAGTCACGGACGCTGATGCAGAAATGTAAAGGTATCCGGGTGAGGCTGTCGCAGTCACGGATACTGATACAGAAATGTAAAGGTATCCGGGCAAGACTTTCTCAGTCACGGACGCTGATGCAGAAATGTAAAAGTATCCGGGCGAGGCTGTCGCAGTCACTGATACTGATACAGAAAAGTAAAGGAATCCGGGTGAGGCTATCGCCGTCACGGACGCTGATGCAGAAATGTAATGGTACTCACGCGCGGCTATCGCAGTCACGGACGCTGATGCAGAAATGTAAAGGTATCCGGGCGAGGCTATCGTAGTCACGGATGCTGATGTAGAAATGTAAAGGTATTCAGGCGAGGCTATCGCAGTCACGTACGCTGATGCAGAAATGTAAAGGTATCTGGGCGAGGCTGTCGCAGTCACGGATACTGATACAGAAATGTAAAGGTATCCGGGCGAGGCTTTCGCAGTCACGGACGCTGATGCAGAAATATAAAGGTATCCGGGCGAGGCTAGCGCAATCATGGATCTTGATGAAGAAAATAAAGGTATCCGGGCGAGGCTATCGCAGTCACGGATACTGATACAGAAATGTAAAGGTACTCAGGCGCGGCTTTCGCAGTCACGTACGCTGATGCAGAAATGTAAAGGAATCCGAGCGAGGCTATCGTAGTCACGGATACTGATACAGAAAAGTAAAGGAATCCGGGCGAGGCTATCGTAGGCACGGAGGCTGATGTAGAAATGTAAAGGTATTCAGGCGAGGCTATCGCAGTCACGGACGCTGATGCAGAAATGTAAAGATATCCGGGCGCGGCTGTCGCAGTCACTGATAGTGATACAGAAAAGTAAAGGAACCCGGGTGAGGCTATCGCCGTCACGGACGCTGATGCAGAAATGTAAAGGTACTCAGGCGCGGCTATCGCAGTCACGGACACTGATGCAGAAATGTAAAGGTATTCGGGCGAGGCTATCGCAGTCACGGATGCTGATGCAGAAATGTAAAGGTATTCAGGACAGGCTATCGCAGTCACGTACGCTGATGCAGAAATGTAAAGGTATCTGGGCGAGGCTGTCGCAGTCACGGATACTGATACAGAAATGTAAAGGTATCCGGGCGAGGCTTTCGCAGTCACGGACGCTGATGCAGAAATGTAAAGGTATCCGGGCGAGGCTAGCGCAATCATGGATCTTGATGAAGAAAATAAAGGTATCCGGGCGAGGCTATCGCAGTCACGGACAATGATGCAGAAATGTAAAGATATCCGGGAGAGGCTATCGTAGGCACGGATGCTGATGTAGAAATGTAAAGGTATTCAGGCGAGGCTATCGCAGTCACGGACGCTGATGCAGAAATGTAAAGATATCCGGGCGCGGCTGTCGCAGTCACTGATAGTGATACAGAAAAGTAAAGGAACCCGGGTGAGGCTATCGCCGTCACGGACGCTGATGCAGAAATGTAAAGGTACTCAGGCGCGGCTATCGCAGTCACGGACACTGATGCAGAAATGTAAAGGTATCCGGGCGAGGCTAGCGCAATCACGGATCCTGATGAAGAAAATAAAGGTATTCGGGCGAGGCTATCGCAGTCACGGACGCTGATGCAGAAATGTAAAGGTATCCGGGCGAGGCTATCGTAGTCACGGATGCTGATGTAGAAATGTAAAGGTATTCAGGACAGGCTATCGCAGTCACGTACGCTGATGCAGAAATGTAAAGGTATCTGGGCGAGGCTGTCGCAGTCACGGATACTGATACAGAAATGTAAAGGTATTCGGGCGAGGCTATCGCAGTCACGGATGCTGATGCAGAAATGTAAAGGTATCCGGGCGAGGCTATCGTAGTCACGGATGCTGATGTAGAAATGTAAAGGTATTCAGGACAGGCTATCGCAGTCACGTACGCTGATGCAGAAATGTAAAGGTATCTGGGCGAGGCTGTCGCAGTCACGGATACTGATACAGAAATGTAAAGGTATCCGGGCGAGGCTTTCGCAGTCACGGACGCTGATGCAGAAATGTAAAGGTATCCGGGCGAGGCTAGCGCAATCATGGATCTTGATGAAGAAAATAAAGGTATCCGGGCGAGGCTATCGCAGTCACGGACAATGATGCAGAAATGTAAAGATATCCGGGCGAGGCTATCGTAGTCACGGATGCTGATGTAGAAATTTAAAGGTATTCAGGCGAGGCTATCGCAGTCACGGACGCTGATGCAGAAATGTAAAGGTATCCGGGTGAGGCTGTCGCAGTCACGGATACTGATACAGAAATGTAAAGGTATCCGGGCAAGACTTTCGCAGTCACGGACGCTGATGCAGAAATGTAAAAGTATCCGGGCGAGGCTGTCGCAGTCACTGATACTGATACAGAAAAGTAAAGGAATCCGGGTGAGGCTATCGCCGTCACGGACGCTGATGCAGAAATGTAATGGTACTCACGCGCGGCTATCGCAGTCACGGACGCTGATGCAGAAATGTAAAGGTATCCGGGCAAGGCTATCGTAGTCACGGATGCTGATGTAGAAATGTAAAGGTATTCAGGCGAGGCTATCGCAGTCACGTACGCTGATGCAGAAATGTAAAGGTATCTGGGCGAGGCTGTCGCAGTCACGGATACTGATACAGAAATGTAAAGGTATCCGGGCGAGGCTTTCGCAGTCACGGACGCTGATGCAGAAATATAAAGGTATCCGGGCGAGGCTAGCGCAATCATGGATCTTGATGAAGAAAATAAAGGTATCCGGGCGAGGCTATCGCAGTCACGGATACTGATACAGAAATGTAAAGGTACTCAGGCGCGGCTTTCGCAGTCACGTACGCTGATGCAGAAATGTAAAGGTATCCGGGCGAGGCTGTCGCAGTCACGGATACTGATACAGAAATGTAAAGGTATCCGGGCGAGGCTTTCGCAGTCACGGACGCTGATGCAGAAATGTAAAGGTATCCGGGCGAGGCTAGCGCAATCATGGATCTTGATGAAGAAAATAAAGGTATCCGGGCGAGGCTATCGCAGTCACGGACGCTGATGCAGAAATGTAAAGGTATCCGGGCGAGGCTATCGCAGTCACGGACGCTGATGCAGAAATGTAAAGATATCCGGGCGAGGCTATCGTAGGCACGGATGCTGATGTAGAAATGTAAAGGTATTCAGGCGAGGCTATCGCAGTCACGGACGCTGATGCAGAAATGTAAAGGTATCCGGGCGAGGCTATCACAGTCACGGATACTGATACAGAAATGTAAAGGTACTCAGGCGCGGCTTTCGCAGTCACGTACGCTGATGCAGAAATGTAAAGGTATCTGGGCGAGGCTGTCGCAGTCACGGATACTGATACAGAAATGTAAAGGTATCCGGGCGAGGCTTTCGCTGTCACGGACGCTGATGCAGAAATGTAAAGGTATCCGGGCGAGGCTAGCGCAATCATGGATCTTGATGAAGAAAATAAAGGTATCCGGGCGAGGCTATCGCAGTCACGGACGCTGATGCAGAAATGTAAAGGTATCCGGGCGAGGCTATCGCAGTCACGGACGCTGATGCAGAAATGTAAAGATATCCGGGCGAGGCTATCGTAGGCACGGATGCTGATGTAGAAATGTAAAGGTATTCAGGCGAGGCTATCGCAGTCACGGACGCTGATGCAGAAATGTAAAGGTGTCCGGGCGAGGTTGTCGCAGTCACGGATACTGATACAGAAAAGTAAAGGAATCCGGGCGAGGCTATCGCAGTCACGGACGCTGATGCAGAAATGTAAAGGAATCCGAGCGAGGCTATCGTAGTCACGGATACTGATACAGAAAAGTAAAGGAATCCGGGCGAGGCTATCGTAGGCACGGATGCTGATGTAGAAATGTAAAGGTATTCAGGCGAGGCTATCGCAGTCACGGACGCTGATGCAGAAATGTAAAGATATCCGGGCGCGGCTGTCGCAGTCACTGATAGTGATACAGAAAAGTAAAGGAACCCGGGTGAGGCTATCGCCGTCACGGACGCTGATGCAGAAATGTAAAGGTACTCAGGCGCGGCTATCGCAGTCACGGACACTGATGCAGAAATGTAAAGGTATCCGGGCGAGGCTAGCGCAATCACGGATCCTGATGAAGAAAATAAAGGTATTCGGGCGAGGCTATCGCAGTCACGGACGCTGATGCAGAAATGTAAAGGTATCCGGGCGAGGCTATCGTAGTCACGGATGCTGATGTAGAAATGTAAAGGTATTCAGGACAGGCTATCGCAGTCACGTACGCTGATGCAGAAATGTAAAGGTATCCGGGCGAGGCTAGCGCAATCACGGATCCTGATGAAGAAAATAAAGGTATTCGGGCGAGGCTATCGCAGTCACGGACGCTGATGCAGAAATGTAAAGGTATCCGGGCGAGGCTATCGTAGTCACGGATGCTGATGTAGAAATGTAAAGGTATTCAGGACAGGCTATCGCAGTCACGTACGCTGATGCAGAAATGTAAAGGTATCTGGGCGAGGCTGTCGCAGTCACGGATACTGATACAGAAATGTAAAGGTATTCGGGCGAGGCTATCGCAGTCACGGATGCTGATGCAGAAATGTAAAGGTATCCGGGCGAGGCTATCGTAGTCACGGATGCTGATGTAGAAATGTAAAGGTATTCAGGACAGGCTATCGCAGTCACGTACGCTGATGCAGAAATGTAAAGGTATCTGGGCGAGGCTGTCGCAGTCACGGATACTGATACAGAAATGTAAAGGTATCCGGGCGAGGCTTTCGCAGTCACGGACGCTGATGCAGAAATGTAAAGGTATCCGGGCGAGGCTAGCGCAATCATGGATCTTGATGAAGAAAATAAAGGTATCCGGGCGAGGCTATCGCAGTCACGGACAATGATGCAGAAATGTAAAGATATCCGGGCGAGGCTATCGTAGTCACGGATGCTGATGTAGAAATTTAAAGGTATTCAGGCGAGGCTATCGCAGTCACGGACGCTGATGCAGAAATGTAAAGGTATCCGGGTGAGGCTGTCGCAGTCACGGATACTGATACAGAAATGTAAAGGTATCCGGGCAAGACTTTCGCAGTCACGGACGCTGATGCAGAAATGTAAAAGTATCCGGGCGAGGCTGTCGCAGTCACTGATACTGATACAGAAAAGTAAAGGAATCCGGGTGAGGCTATCGCCGTCACGGACGCTGATGCAGAAATGTAATGGTACTCACGCGCGGCTATCTCAGTCACGGACGCTGATGCAGAAATGTAAAGGTATCCGGGCAAGGCTATCGTAGTCACGGATGCTGATGTAGAAATGTAAAGGTATTCAGGCGAGGCTATCGCAGTCACGTACGCTGATGCAGAAATGTAAAGGTATCTGGGCGAGGCTGTCGCAGTCACGGATACTGATACAGAAATGTAAAGGTATCCGGGCGAGGCTTTCGCAGTCACGGACGCTGATGCAGAAATATAAAGGTATCCGGGCGAGGCTAGCGCAATCATGGATCTTGATGAAGAAAATAAAGGTATCCGGGCGAGGCTATCGCAGTCACGGATACTGATACAGAAATGTAAAGGTACTCAGGCGCGGCTTTCGCAGTCACGTACGCTGATGCAGAAATGTAAAGGTATCCGGGCGAGGCTGTCGCAGTCACGGATACTGATACAGAAATGTAAAGGTATCCGGGCGAGGCTTTCGCAGTCACGGACGCTGATGCAGAAATGTAAAGGTATCCGGGCGAGGCTAGCGCAATCATGGATCTTGATGAAGAAAATAAAGGTATCCGGGCGAGGCTATCGCAGTCACGGACGCTGATGCAGAAATGTAAAGGTATCCGGGCGAGGCTATCGCAGTCACGGACGCTGATGCAGAAATGTAAAGATATCCGGGCGAGGCTATCGTAGGCACGGATGCTGATGTAGAAATGTAAAGGTATTCAGGCGAGGCTATCGCAGTCACGGACGCTGATGCAGAAATGTAAAGGTATCCGGGCGAGGCTATCACAGTCACGGATACTGATACAGAAATGTAAAGGTACTCAGGCGCGGCTTTCGCAGTCACGTACGCTGATGCAGAAATGTAAAGGTATCTGGGCGAGGCTGTCGCAGTCACGGATACTGATACAGAAATGTAAAGGTATCCGGGCGAGGCTTTCGCTGTCACGGACGCTGATGCAGAAATGTAAAGGTATCCGGGCGAGGCTAGCGCAATCATGGATCTTGATGAAGAAAATAAAGGTATCCGGGCGAGGCTATCGCAGTCACGGACGCTGATGCAGAAATGTAAAGGTATCCGGGCGAGGCTATCGCAGTCACGGACGCTGATGCAGAAATGTAAAGATATCCGGGCGAGGCTATCGTAGGCACGGATGCTGATGTAGAAATGTAAAGGTATTCAGGCGAGGCTATCGCAGTCACGGACGCTGATGCAGAAATGTAAAGGTGTCCGGGCGAGGTTGTCGCAGTCACGGATACTGATACAGAAAAGTAAAGGAATCCGGGCGAGGCTATCGCAGTCACGGACGCTGATGCAGAAATGTAAAGGAATCCGAGCGAGGCTATCGTAGTCACGGATACTGATACAGAAAAGTAAAGGAATCCGGGCGAGGCTATCGTAGGCACGGATGCTGATGTAGAAATGTAAAGGTATTCAGGCGAGGCTATCGCAGTCACGGACGCTGATGCAGAAATGTAAAGATATCCGGGCGCGGCTGTCGCAGTCACTGATAGTGATACAGAAAAGTAAAGGAACCCGGGTGAGGCTATCGCCGTCACGGACGCTGATGCAGAAATGTAAAGGTACTCAGGCGCGGCTATCGCAGTCACGGACACTGATGCAGAAATGTAAAGGTATCCGGGCGAGGCTAGCGCAATCACGGATCCTGATGAAGAAAATAAAGGTATTCGGGCGAGGCTATCGCAGTCACGGACGCTGATGCAGAAATGTAAAGGTATCCGGGCGAGGCTATCGTAGTCACGGATGCTGATGTAGAAATGTAAAGGTATTCAGGACAGGCTATCGCAGTCACGTACGCTGATGCAGAAATGTAAAGGTATCTGGGCGAGGCTGTCGCAGTCACGGATACTGATACAGAAATGTAAAGGTATCCGGGCGAGGCTTTCGCAGTCACGGACGCTGATGCAGAAATGTAAAGGTATCCGGGCGAGGCTAGCGCAATCATGGATCTTGATGAAGAAAATAAAGGTATCCGGGCGAGGCTATCGCAGTCACGGACAATGATGCAGAAATGTAAAGATATCCGGGAGAGGCTATCGTAGGCACGGATGCTGATGTAGAAATGTAAAGGTATTCAGGCGAGGCTATCGCAGTCACGGACGCTGATGCAGAAATGTAAAGATATCCGGGCGCGGCTGTCGCAGTCACTGATAGTGATACAGAAAAGTAAAGGAACCCGGGTGAGGCTATCGCCGTCACGGACGCTGATGCAGAAATGTAAAGGTACTCAGGCGCGGCTATCGCAGTCACGGACACTGATGCAGAAATGTAAAGGTATCCGGGCGAGGCTAGCGCAATCACGGATCCTGAGGAAGAAAATAAAGGTATTCGGGCGAGGCTATCGCAGTCACGGACGCTGATGCAGAAATGTAAAGGTATCCGGGCGAGGCTATCGTAGTCACGGATGCTGATGTAGAAATGTAAAGGTATTCAGGACAGGCTATCGCAGTCACGTACGCTGATGCAGAAATGTAAAGGTATCTGGGCGAGGCTGTCGCAGTCACGGATACTGATACAGAAATGTAAAGGTATTCGGGCGAGGCTATCGCAGTCACGGATGCTGATGCAGAAATGTAAAGGTATCCGGGCGAGGCTATCGTAGTCACGGATGCTGATGTAGAAATGTAAAGGTATTCAGGACAGGCTATCGCAGTCACGTACGCTGATGCAGAAATGTAAAGGTATCTGGGCGAGGCTGTCGCAGTCACGGATACTGATACAGAAATGTAAAGGTATCCGGGCGAGGCTTTCGCAGTCACGGACGCTGATGCAGAAATGTAAAGGTATCCGGGCGAGGCTAGCGCAATCATGGATCTTGATGAAGAAAATAAAGGTATCCGGGCGAGGCTATCGCAGTCACGGACAATGATGCAGAAATGTAAAGATATCCGGGCGAGGCTATCGTAGTCACGGATGCTGATGTAGAAATTTAAAGGTATTCAGGCGAGGCTATCGCAGTCACGGACGCTGATGCAGAAATGTAAAGGTATCCGGGTGAGGCTGTCGCAGTCACGGATACTGATACAGAAATGTAAAGGTATCCGGGCAAGACTTTCGCAGTCACGGACGCTGATGCAGAAATGTAAAAGTATCCGGGCGAGGCTGTCGCAGTCACTGATACTGATACAGAAAAGTAAAGGAATCCGGGTGAGGCTATCGCCGTCACGGACGCTGATGCAGAAATGTAATGGTACTCACGCGCGGCTATCGCAGTCACGGACGCTGATGCAGAAATGTAAAGGTATCCGGGCAAGGCTATCGTAGTCACGGATGCTGATGTAGAAATGTAAAGGTATTCAGGCGAGGCTATCGCAGTCACGTACGCTGATGCAGAAATGTAAAGGTATCTGGGCGAGGCTGTCGCAGTCACGGATACTGATACAGAAATGTAAAGGTATCCGGGCGAGGCTTTCGCAGTCACGGACGCTGATGCAGAAATATAAAGGTATCCGGGCGAGGCTAGCGCAATCATGGATCTTGATGAAGAAAATAAAGGTATCCGGGCGAGGCTATCGCAGTCACGGATACTGATACAGAAATGTAAAGGTACTCAGGCGCGGCTTTCGCAGTCACGTACGCTGATGCAGAAATGTAAAGGTATCCGGGCGAGGCTGTCGCAGTCACGGATACTGATACAGAAATGTAAAGGTATCCGGGCGAGGCTTTCGCAGTCACGGACGCTGATGCAGAAATGTAAAGGTATCCGGGCGAGGCTAGCGCAATCATGGATCTTGATGAAGAAAATAAAGGTATCCGGGCGAGGCTATCGCAGTCACGGACGCTGATGCAGAAATGTAAAGGTATCCGGGCGAGGCTATCGCAGTCACGGACGCTGATGCAGAAATGTAAAGATATCCGGGCGAGGCTATCGTAGGCACGGATGCTGATGTAGAAATGTAAAGGTATTCAGGCGAGGCTATCGCAGTCACGGACGCTGATGCAGAAATGTAAAGGTATCCGGGCGAGGCTATCACAGTCACGGATACTGATACAGAAATGTAAAGGTACTCAGGCGCGGCTTTCGCAGTCACGTACGCTGATGCAGAAATGTAAAGGTATCTGGGCGAGGCTGTCGCAGTCACGGATACTGATACAGAAATGTAAAGGTATCCGGGCGAGGCTTTCGCTGTCACGGACGCTGATGCAGAAATGTAAAGGTATCCGGGCGAGGCTAGCGCAATCATGGATCTTGATGAAGAAAATAAAGGTATCCGGGCGAGGCTATCGCAGTCACGGACGCTGATGCAGAAATGTAAAGGTATCCGGGCGAGGCTATCGCAGTCACGGACGCTGATGCAGAAATGTAAAGATATCCGGGCGAGGCTATCGTAGGCACGGATGCTGATGTAGAAATGTAAAGGTATTCAGGCGAGGCTATCGCAGTCACGGACGCTGATGCAGAAATGTAAAGGTGTCCGGGCGAGGTTGTCGCAGTCACGGATACTGATACAGAAAAGTAAAGGAATCCGGGCGAGGCTATCGCAGTCACGGACGCTGATGCAGAAATGTAAAGGAATCCGAGCGAGGCTATCGTAGTCACGGATACTGATACAGAAAAGTAAAGGAATCCGGGCGAGGCTATCGTAGGCACGGATGCTGATGTAGAAATGTAAAGGTATTCAGGCGAGGCTATCGCAGTCACGGACGCTGATGCAGAAATGTAAAGATATCCGGGCGCGGCTGTCGCAGTCACTGATAGTGATACAGAAAAGTAAAGGAACCCGGGTGAGGCTATCGCCGTCACGGACGCTGATGCAGAAATGTAAAGGTACTCAGGCGCGGCTATCGCAGTCACGGACACTGATGCAGAAATGTAAAGGTATCCGGGCGAGGCTAGCGCAATCACGGATCCTGATGAAGAAAATAAAGGTATTCGGGCGAGGCTATCGCAGTCACGGACGCTGATGCAGAAATGTAAAGGTATCCGGGCGAGGCTATCGTAGTCACGGATGCTGATGTAGAAATGTAAAGGTATTCAGGACAGGCTATCGCAGTCACGTACGCTGATGCAGAAATGTAAAGGTATCTGGGCGAGGCTGTCGCAGTCACGGATACTGATACAGAAATGTAAAGGTATTCGGGCGAGGCTATCGCAGTCACGGATGCTGATGCAGAAATGTAAAGGTATCCGGGCGAGGCTATCGTAGTCACGGATGCTGATGTAGAAATGTAAAGGTATTCAGGACAGGCTATCGCAGTCACGTACGCTGATGCAGAAATGTAAAGGTATCTGGGCGAGGCTGTCGCAGTCACGGATACTGATACAGAAATGTAAAGGTATCCGGGCGAGGCTTTCGCAGTCACGGACGCTGATGCAGAAATGTAAAGGTATCCGGGCGAGGCTAGCGCAATCATGGATCTTGATGAAGAAAATAAAGGTATCCGGGCGAGGCTATCGCAGTCACGGACAATGATGCAGAAATGTAAAGATATCCGGGCGAGGCTATCGTAGTCACGGATGCTGATGTAGAAATTTAAAGGTATTCAGGCGAGGCTATCGCAGTCACGGACGCTGATGCAGAAATGTAAAGGTATCCGGGCGAGGCTGTCGCAGTCACGGATACTGATACAGAAATGTAAAGGTATCCGGGCAAGACTTTCGCAGTCACGGACGCTGATGCAGAAATGTAAAAGTATCCGGGCGAGGCTGTCGCAGTCACTGATACTGATACAGAAAAGTAAAGGAATCCGGGTGAGGCTATCGCCGTCACGGACGCTGATGCAGAAATGTAATGGTACTCAGGTGCGGCTATCGCAGTCACGGACGCTCATGCAGAAATGTAAAGGTATTCGGGCGAGGCTAGCGCAATCACGGATCCTGATGAAGAAAATAAAGGTATTCGGGCGAGGCTATCGCAGTCACGGACGCTGATGCAGAAATGTAAAGGTATCCGGGCGAGGCTATCGTAGTCACGGATGCTGATGTAGAAATGTAAAGGTATTCAGGCGAGGCTATCGCAGTCACGTACGCTGATGCATAAATGTAAAGGAATCCGGGCGAGGCTATCGTAGTCACGGATACTGATACAGAAAAGTAAAGGAATCCGGGCGAGGCTATCGCAGTCACGGACGCTGATGCAGAAATGTAAAGGAATCCGAGCGAGGCTATCGTAGTCACGGATACTGATACAGAAAAGTAAAGGAATCCGGGCGAGGCTATCGTAGGCACGGATGCTGATGTAGAAATGTAAAGGTATTCAGGCGAGGCTATCGCAGTCACGGACGCTGATGCAGAAATGTAAAGATATCCGGGCGCGGCTGTCGCAGTCACTGATAGTGATACAGAAAAGTAAAGGAACCCGGGTGAGGCTATCGCCGTCACGGACGCTGATGCAGAAATGTAAAGGTACTCAGGCGCGGCTATCGCAGTCACGGACACTGATGCAGAAATGTAAAGGTATCCGGGCGAGGCTAGCGCAATCACGGATCCTGATGAAGAAAATAAAGGTATTCGGGCGAGGCTATCGCAGTCACGGACGCTGATGCAGAAATGTAAAGGTATCCGGGCGAGGCTATCGTAGTCACGGATGCTGATGTAGAAATGTAAAGGTATTCAGGACAGGCTATCGCAGTCACGTACGCTGATGCAGAAATGTAAAGGTATCTGGGCGAGGCTGTCGCAGTCACGGATACTGATACAGAAATGTAAAGGTATTCGGGCGAGGCTATCGCAGTCACGGATGCTGATGCAGAAATGTAAAGGTATCCGGGCGAGGCTATCGTAGTCACGGATGCTGATGTAGAAATGTAAAGGTATTCAGGACAGGCTATCGCAGTCACGTACGCTGATGCAGAAATGTAAAGGTATCTGGGCGAGGCTGTCGCAGTCACGGATACTGATACAGAAATGTAAAGGTATCCGGGCGAGGCTTTCGCAGTCACGGACGCTGATGCAGAAATGTAAAGGTATCCGGGCGAGGCTAGCGCAATCATGGATCTTGATGAAGAAAATAAAGGTATCCGGGCGAGGCTATCGCAGTCACGGACAATGATGCAGAAATGTAAAGATATCCGGGCGAGGCTATCGTAGTCACGGATGCTGATGTAGAAATTTAAAGGTATTCAGGCGAGGCTATCGCAGTCACGGACGCTGATGCAGAAATGTAAAGGTATCCGGGCGAGGCTGTCGCAGTCACGGATACTGATACAGAAATGTAAAGGTATCCGGGCAAGACTTTCGCAGTCACGGACGCTGATGCAGAAATGTAAAAGTATCCGGGCGAGGCTGTCGCAGTCACTGATACTGATACAGAAAAGTAAAGGAATCCGGGTGAGGCTATCGCCGTCACGGACGCTGATGCAGAAATGTAATGGTACTCAGGTGCGGCTATCGCAGTCACGGACGCTCATGCAGAAATGTAAAGGTATTCGGGCGAGGCTAGCGCAATCACGGATCCTGATGAAGAAAATAAAGGTATTCGGGCGAGGCTATCGCAGTCACGGACGCTGATGCAGAAATGTAAAGGTATCCGGGCGAGGCTATCGTAGTCACGGATGCTGATGTAGAAATGTAAAGGTATTCAGGCGAGGCTATCGCAGTCACGTACGCTGATGCATAAATGTAAAGGAATCCGGGCGAGGCTATCGTAGTCACGGATACTGATACAGAAAAGTAAAGGAATCCGGGCGAGGCTATCGTAGGCACGGATGCTGATGTAGAAATGTAAAGGTATTCAGGCGAGGCTATCGCAGTCACGGACGCTGATGCAGAAATGTAAAGGTATCCGGGCGAGGTTGTCGCAGTCACGGATACTGATACAGAAAAGTAAAGGAATCCGGGCGAGGCTATCGCAGTCACGGACGCTGATGCAGAAATGTAAAGGAATCCGAGCGAGGCTATCGTAGTCACGGATACTGATACAGAAAAGTAAAGGAATCCGGCCGAGGCTATCGTAGTCACGGATACTGATACACAAAAGTAAAGGAATCCGGGCGAGGCTATCGTAGTCACGGATGCTGATGTAGAAATGTAAAGGTATTCAGGCGAGGCTATCGCAGTCACGGACGCTGATGCAGAAATGTAAAGGTATCCGGGCGAGGCTGTCGCAGTCACGGATACTGATACAGAAAAGTAAAGGAATCCGGGCGAGGCTATCGCAGTCACGGACGCTGATGTAGAAATGTAAAGGTATCCGGGCGAGGCTGTCGCAGTCACTGATACTGATACAGAAAAGTAAAGGAATCCGGGTGAGGCTATTGCCGTCACGGACGCTGATGCAGAAATGTAAAGGTACTCAGGCGCGGCTATCGCAGTCACGGACGCTGAGGCAGAAACGTAAAGGTATCCGGGCGAGGCTAGCGCAATCACGGATCCTGATGAAGAAAATAAAGGTATTCGGGCGAGGCTATCGCAGTCACGGACGCTGATGCAGAAATGTAAAGGTATCCGGGCGAGGCTATCGTAGTCACGGATGCTGATGTAGAAATGTAAAGGTATTCAGGCGAGGCTATCGCAGTCACGTACGCTGATGCAGAAATGTAAAGGTATCTGGGCGAGGCTGTCGCAGTCACGGATACTGATACAGAAATGTAAAGGTATCCGGGCGAGGCTTTCGCAGTCACGGACGCTGATGCAGAAATGTAAAGGTATCCGGGCGAGGCTAGCGCAATCATGGATCTTGATGAAGAAAATAAAGGTATCCGGGCGAGGCTATCGCAGTCACGGATACTGATACAGAAATGTAATGGTACTCAGGCGCGGCTTTCGCAGTCACGTACGCTGATGCAGAAATGTAAAGGTATCTGGGCGAGGCTGTCGCAGTCACGGATACTGATACAGAAATGTAAAGGTATCCGGGCGAGGCTTTCGCAGTCACGGACGCTGATGCAGAAATGTAAAGGTATCCGGGCGAGGCTAGCGCAATCATGGATCTTGATGAAGAAAATAAAGGTATCCGGGCGAGGCTATCGCAGTCACGGACGCTGATGCAGAAATGTAAAGGTATCCGGGCGAGGCTATCGCAGTCACGGACGCTGATGCAGAAATGTAAAGATATCCGGGCGAGGCTATCGTAGGCACGGATGCTGATGTAGAAATGTAAAGGTATTCAGGCGAGGCTATCGCAATCACGGATGCTGATGCAGAAATGTAAAGGTATCCGGGCGAGGTTGTCGCAGTCACGGATACTGATACAGAAAAGTAAAGGAATCCGGGCGAGGCTATCGCAGTCACGGACGCTGATGCAGAAATGTAAAGGAATCCGAGCGAGGCTATCGTAGTCACGGATACTGATACAGAAAAGTAAAGGAATCCGGGCGAGGCTATCGTAGGCACGGATGCTGATGTAGAAATGTAAAGGTATTAAGGCGAGGCTATCGCAGTCACGGACGCTGATGCAGAAATGTAAAGATATCCGGGCGAGGCTGTCGCAGTCACTGATAGTGATACAGAAAAGTAAAGGAACCCGGGTGAGGCTATCGCCGTCACGGACGCTGATGCAGAAATGTAAAGGTACTCAGGCGCGGCTATCGCAGTCACGGACGCTGATGCAGAAATGTAAAGGTATCCGGGCGAGGCTAGCGCAATCACGGATCCTGATGAAGAAAATAAAGGTATTCGGGCGAGGCTATCGCAGTCACGGACGCTGATGCAGAAATGTAAAGGTATCCGGGCGAGGCTATCGTAGTCACGGATGCTGATGCAGAAATGTAAAGGTATTCAGGACAGGCTATCGCAGTCACGTACGCTGATGCAGAAATGTAAAGGTATCTGGGCGAGGCTGTCGCAGTCACGGATACTGATACAGAAATGTAAAGGTATCCGGGCGAGGCTTTCGCAGTCACGGACGCTGATGCAGAAATGTAAAGGTATCCGGGCGAGGCTAGCGCAATCATGGATCTTGATGAAGAAAATACAGGTATCCGGGCGAGGCTATCGCAGTCACGGACAATGATGCAGAAATGTAAAGATATCCGGGCGAGGCTATCGTAGTCACGGATGCTGATGTAGAAATGTAAAGGTATTCAGGCGAGGCTATCGCAGTCACGGACGCTGATGCAGAAAAGTAAAGGTATCCGGGCGAGGCTGTCGCAGTCACGGATACTGATACAGAAATGTAAAGGTATCCGGGCAAGACTTTCGCAGTCACGGACGCTGATGCAGAAATGTAAAAGTATCCGGGCGAGGCTGTCGCAGTCACTGATACTGATACAGAAAAGTAAAGGAATCCGGGTGAGGCTATCGCCGTCACGGACGCTGATGCAGAAATGTAAAGGTACTCAGGCACGGCTATCGCAGTCATGGACGCTGATGCAGAAATGTAAAGGTATCCGGGCGAGGCTAGCGCAATCACGGATCCTGATGAAGAAAATAAAGGTATTCGGGCGAGGCTATCGCAGTCACGGACGCTGATGCAGAAATGTAAAGGTATCCGGGCGAGGCTATCGTAGTCACGGACGCTGATACAGAAATGTAAAGGTATCCGGGCGAGGCTTTCGCAGTCACGGACGCTGATGCAGAAATGTAAAGGTATCCGGGCGAGGCTAGCGCAATCATGGATCTTGATGAAGAAAATAAAGGTATCCGGGCGAGGCTATCGCAGTCACGGACAATGATGCAGAAATGTAAAGATATCCGGGCGAGGCTATCGTAGTCACGGATGCTGATGTAGAAATGTAAAGGTATTCAGGCGAGGCTATCGCAGTCACGGACGCTGATGTAGAAATGTAAAGGTATTCAGGCGAGGCTATCGCAGTCACGTACGCTGATGCAGAAATGTAAAGGAATCCGGGCGAGGCTATCGTAGTCACGGATACTGATACAGAAAAGTAAAGGAATCCGGGCGAGGCTATCGTAGGCACGGATGCTGATGTAGAAATGTAAAGGTATTCAGGCGAGGCTATCGCAGTCACGGACGCTGATGCAGAAATGTAGAGGTATCCGGGCGAGGTTGTCGCAGTCACGGATACTGATACAGAAAAGTAAAGGAATCCGGGCGAGGCTATCGCAGTCACGGACGCTGATGCAGAAATGTAAAGGAATCCGAGCGAGGCTATCGTAGTCACGGATACTGATACAGAAAAGTAAAGGAATCCGGGCGAGGCTATCGTAGTCACGGATACTGATACACAAAAGTAAAGGAATCCGGGCGAGGCTATCGTAGTCACGGATGCTGATGTAGAAATGTAAAGGTATTCAGGCGAGGCTATCGCAGTCACGGACGCTGATGCAGAAATGTAAAGGTATCCGGGCGAGGCTGTCGCAGTCACGGATACTGATACAGAAAAGTAAAGGAATCCGGGCGAGGCTATCGCAGTCACGGACGCTGATGTAGAAATGTAAAGGTATCCGGGCGAGGCTGTCGTAGTCACGGATACTGATACAGAAAAGTAAAGGTATCCAGGCGAGGCTGTCTCAGTCACGGATACTGATACAGAAAAGTAAAGGAATCCGGGCGAGGCTATCGCAGTCACGGACGCTGATGCAGAAAAGTAAAGGAATCCGGGCGAGCCTATCGCAGTCATGGACTCTGATGCAGAAATGTAAAGGAATCCGGGCGAGGCTATCGCAGTCACGGATACTGATACAGAAAAGTAAAGGAATCCGGGCGAGGCTATCGTTGTCACGGATACTGATACAGAAAAGTAAAGGAATCCGGGCGAGGCTATCGTAGTCACGGATGCTGATGTAGAAATGTAAAGGTATTCAGGCTATGCTATCGCAGTCACGGACGCTGATGCAGAAATGTAAAGGTATCCGGGCGAGGCTGTCGCAGTCACTGATACTGATACAGAAAAGTAAAGGAAGCCGGGTGAGGCTATCGCCGTCACGGACGCTGATGCAGAAATGTAAAGGTACTCAGGCGCGGCTATCGCAGTCACGGACGCTGAGGCAGAAACGTAAAGGTATCCGGGCGAGGTTGTCGCAGTCACGGATACTGATACAGAAAAGTAAAGGAATCCGGGCGAGGCTATCGCAGTCACGGACGCTGATGCAGAAATGTAAAGGAATCCGAGCGAGGCTATCGTAGTCACGGATACTGATACAGAAAAGTAAAGGAATCCGGCCGAGGCTATCGTAGTCACGGATACTGATACACAAAAGTAAAGGAATCCGGGCGAGGCTATCGTAGTCACGGATGCTGATGTAGAAATGTAAAGGTATCCGGGCGAGGCTATCGCAGTCACGGACGCTGATGCAGAAATGTAAAGGTACTCAGGCGCGGCTGTCGCAGTCACGGACGCTGAGGCAGAAACGTAAAGGTATCCGGGCGAGGCAAGCGCAATCACGGATCCTGATGAAGAAAATAAAGGTATTCGGGCGAGGCTATCGCAGTCACGGACGCTGATGCAGAAATGTAAAGGTATCCGGGCGAGGCTATCGTAGTCACGGATGCTGATGTAGAAATGTAAAGGTATTCAGGCGAGGCTATCGCAGTCACGTACGCTGATGCAGAAATGTAAAGGTATCTGGGCGAGGCTGTCGCAGTCACGGATACTGATACAGAAATATAAAGGTATCCGGGCGAGGCTTTCGCAGTCACGGACGCTGATGCAGAAATGTAAAGGTATCCGGGCGAGGCTAGCGCAATCATGGATCTTGATGAAGAAAATAAAGGTATCCGGGCGAGGCTATCGCAGTCACGGATACTGATACAGAAATGTAAAGGTACTCAGGCGCGGCTTTCGCAGTCACGTACGCTGATGCAGAAATGTAAAGGTATCTGGGCGAGCCTGTCGCAGTCACGGATACTGATACAGAAATGTAAAGGTATCCGGGCGAGGCTTTCGCAGTCACGGACGCTGATGCAGAAATGTAAAGGTATCCGGGCGAGGCTATCGCAGTCACGGACGCTGATGCAAAAATGTAAAGATATCCGGGCGAGGCTATCGTAGGCACGGATGCTGATGTAGAAATGTAAAGGTATTCAGGCGAGGCTATCGCAGTCACGGATGCTGATGCAGAAATGTAAAGGTATCCGGGCGAGGTTGTCGCAGTCACGGATACTGATACAGAAAAGTAAAGGAATCCGGGCGAGGCTATCGCAGTCACGGACGTTGATGCAGAAATGTAAAGGAATCCGAGCGAGGCTATCGTAGTCACGGATACTGATACAGAAAAGTAAAGGAATCCGGGCGAGGCTATCGTAGGCACGGATGCTGATGTAGAAATGTAAAGGTATTCAGGCGAGGCTATCGCAGTCACGGACGCTGATGCAGAAATGTAAAGATATCCGGGCGAGGCTGTCGCAGTCACTGATAGTGATACAGAAAAGTAAAGGAACCCGGGTGAGGCTATCGCCGTCACGGACGCTGATGTAGAAATGTAAAGGTACTCAGGCGCGGCTATCGCAGTCACGGACGCTGATGCAGAAATGTAAAGGTATCCGGGCGAGGCTAGCGCAATCACGGATCCTGATGAAGAAAATAAAGGTATTCGGGCGAGGCTATCGCAGTCACGGAAGCTGATGCAGAAATGTAAAGGTATCCGGGCGAGGCTATCGTAGTCACGGATGCTGATGTAGAAATGTAAAGGTATTCAGGACAGGCTATCGCAGTCACGTACGCTGATGCAGAAATGTAAAGGTATCTGGGCGAGGCTGTCGCAGTCACGGATACTGATACAGAAATGTAAAGGTATCCGGGCGAGGCTTTCGCAGTCACGGACGCTGATGCAGAAATGTAAAGGTATCCGGGCGAGGCTAGCGCAATCATGGATCTTGATGAAGAAAATAAAGGTATCCGGGCGAGGCTATCGCAGTCACGGACAATGATGCAGAAATGTAAAGATATCCGGGCGAGGCTATCGTAGTCACGGATGCTGATGTAGAAATGTAAAGGTATTCAGGCGAGGCTATCGCAGTCACGGACGCTGATGCAGAAATGTAAAGGTATCCGGGCGAGGCTGTCGCAGTCACGGATACTGATACAGAAATGTAAAGGTATCCGGGCAAGACTTTCGCAGTCACGGACGCTGATGCAGAAATGTAAAAGTATCCGGGCGAGGCTGTCGCAGTCACTGATACTGATACAGAAAAGTAAAGGAATCCGGGTGAGGCTATCGCCGTCACGGACGCTGATGCAGAAATGTAAAGGTACTCAGGCGCGGCTATCGCAGTCATGGACGCTGATGCAGAAATGTAAAGGTATCCGGGCGAGGCTAGCGCAATCACGGATCCTGATGAAGAAAATAAAGGTATTCGGGCGAGGCTATCGCAGTCACGGACGCTGATGCAGAAATGTAAAGGTATCCGGGCGAGGCTATCGTAGTCACGGATGCTGATGTAGAAATGTAAAGGTATTCAGGCGAGGCTATCGCAGTCACGTACGCTGATGCAGAAATGTAAAGGAATCCGGGCGAGGCTATCGTAGTCACGGATACTGATACAGAAAAGTAAAGGAATCCGGGCGAGGCTATCGTAGGCACGGATGCTGATGTAGAAATGTAAAGGTATTCAGGCGAGGCTATCGCAGTCACGGACGCTGATGCAGAAATGTAAAGGTATCCGGGCGAGGTTGTCGCAGTCACGGATACTGATACAGAAAAGTAAAGGAATCCGGGCGAGGCTATCGCAGTCACGGACGCTGATGCAGAAATGTAAAGGAATCCGAGCGAGGCTATCGTAGTCACGGATACTGATACAGAAAAGTAAAGGAATCCGGGCGAGGCTATCGTAGTCACGGATACTGATACACAAAAGTAAAGGAATCCGGGCGAGGCTATCGTAGTCACGGATGCTGATGTAGAAATGTAAAGGTATTCAGGCGAGGCTATCGCAGTCACGGACGCTGTTGCAGAAATGTAAAGGTATCCGGGCGAGGCTGTCGCAGTCACGGATACTGATACAGAAAAGTAAAGGATTCCGGGCGAGGCTATCGCAATCACGGACGCTGATGCAGAAATGTAAAGGTATCCGGGCGAGGCTAGCGCAATCATGGATCTTGATGAAGAAAATAAAGGTATCCGGGCGAGGCTACCGCAGTCACGGACAATGATGCAGAAATGTAAAGATATCCGGGCGAGGCTATCGTAGTCACGGATGCTGATGTAGAAATGTAAAGGTATTCAGGCGAGGCTATCGCAGTCACGGATACTGATACAGAAAAGTAAAGGAATCCGGGCGAGGCTATCGTAGGCACGGATGCTGATGTAGAAATGTAAAGGTATTCAGGCGAGGCTATCGCAGTCACGGACGCTGATGCAGAAATGTAAAGGTATCCGGGCGAGGTTGTCGCAGTCACGGATACTGATACAGAAAAGTAAAGGAATCCGGGCGAGGCTATCGCAGTCACGGACGCTGATGCAAAAATGTAAAGGAATCCGAGCGAGGCTATCGTAGTCACGGATACTGATACAGAAAAGTAAAGGAATCCGGGCGAGGCTATCGTAGGCACGGATGCTGATGTAGAAATGTAAAGGTATTCAGGCGAGGCTATCGCAGTCACGGACGCTGATGCAGAAATGTAAAGGTATCCGGGCGAGGTTGTCGCAGTCACGGATACTGATACAGAAAAGTAAAGGAATCCGGGCGAGGCTATCGCAGTCACGGACGCTGATGCAGAAATGTAAAGGAATCCGAGCGAGGCTATCGTAGTCACGGATACTGATACAGAAAAGTAAGGGAATCCGGGCGAGGCTATCGTTGTCACGGATACTGATACACAAAAGTAAAGGAATCCGGGCGAGGCTATCGTAGTCACGGATGCTGATGCAGAAATGTAAAGGTATCCGGGCGAGGCTAGCGCAATCACGGATCCTGATGAAGAAAATAAAGGTATTCGGGCGAGGCTATCGCAGTCACGTACGCTGATGCAGAAATGTAAAGGTATCTGGGCGAGGCTGTCGCAGTCACGGATACTGATACAGAAATGTAAAGGTATCCGGCCGAGGCTTTCGCAGTCACGGACGCTGATGCAGAAATGTAAAGGTATCCGGGCGAGGCTAGCGCAATCATGGATCTTGATGAAGAAAATAAAGGAATCCGGGCGAGGCTATCGCAGTCACGGACAATGATGCAGAAATGTAAAGATATCCGGGCGAGGCTATCGTAGTCACGGATGCTGATGTAGAAATGTAAAGGTATTCAGGCGAGGCTATCGCAGTCACGGACGCTGATGCAGAAATGTAAAGGTATCCGGGCGAGGCTGTCGCAGTCACGGATACTGATACAGAAATGTAAAGGTATCCGGTCAAGACTTTCGCAGTCACGGACGCTGATGCAGAAATGTAAAAGTATCCGGGCGCGGCTATCGCAGTCACGGACGCTGATGCAGAAATGTAAAGGTATCCGGGCGAGGCTAGCGCAATCACGGATCCTGATGAAGAAAATAAAGGTATTCGGGCGAGGCTATCGCAGTCACGGACGCTGATGCAGAAATGTAAAGGTATCCGGGCGAGGCTATCGTAGTCACGGATGCTGATGTAGAAATGTAAAGGTATTCAGGCGAGGCTATCGCAGTCCCGTACGCTGATGCAGAAATGTAAAGGAATCCGGGCGAGGCTATCGTAGTCACGGATACTGATACAGAAAAGTAAAGGTATCCAGGCGAGGCTGTCTCAGTCACGGATACTGATACAGAAAAGTAAAGGAATCCGGGCGAGGCTATCGCAGTCACGGACGCTGATGCAGAAAAGTAAAGGTATCCGGGCGAGCCTATCGCAGTCATGGACTCTGATGCAGAAATGTAAAGTAATCCGAGCGAGGCTATCGTAGTCACGGATACTGATACAGAAAAGTAAAGGAATCCGGGCGAGGCTATCGTAGTCACGGATACTGATACAGAAAAGTAAAGGAATCCGGGCGAGGCTACCGTAGTCACGGATGCTGATGTAGAAATGTAACGGTATTCAGGCGAGGCTATCGCAGTCACGGACGCTGATGCAGAAATGTAAAGGTATCCGGGCGAGGCTGTCGCAGTCACTGATACTGATACAGAAAAGTAAAGGAATCCGGGTGAGGCTATCGCCGTCACGGACGCTGATGCAGAAATGTAAAGGTACTCAGGCGCGGCTATCGCAGTCACGGACGCTGAGGCAGAAACGTAAAGGTATCCGGGCAAGGCTAGCGCAATCACGGATCCTGATGAAGAAAATAAAGGTATTCGGGCGAGGCTATCGCAGTCACGGACGCTGATGCAGAAATGTAAAGGTATCCGGGCGAGGCTATCGTAGTCACGGATGCTGATGTAGAAATGTAAAGGTATTCAGGCGAGGCTATCGCAGTCACGTACGCTGATGCAGAAATGTAAAGGTATCTGGGCGAGGCTGTCGCAGTCACGGATACTGATACAGAAATGTAAAGGTATCCAGGCGAGGCTTTCGCAGTCACGGACGCTGATGCAGAAATGTAAAGGTATCCGGGCGAGGCTAGCGCAATCATGGATCTTGATGAAGAAAATAAAGGTATCCGGGCGAGGCTATCGCAGTCACGGATACTGATACAGAAATGTAATGGTACTCAGGCGCGGCTTTCGCAGTCACGTACGATGATGTAGAAATGTAAAGGTATCTGGGCGAGGCTGTCGCAGTCACGGATACTGATACAGAAATGTAAAGGTATCCGGGCGAGGCTTTCGCAGTCACGGACGCTGATGCAGAAATGTAAAGGTATCCGGGCGAGGCTAGCGCAATCATGGATCTTGATGAAGAAAATAAAGGTATCCGGGCGAGGCTATCGCAGTCACGGACGCTGATGCAGAAATGTAAAGGTATCCGGGCGAGGCTATCGCAGTCACGGACGCTGATGCAGAAATGTAAAGATATCCGGGCGAGGCTATCGTAGGCACGGATGCTGATGTAGAAATGTAAAGGTATTCAGGCGAGGCTATCGCAGTCACGGATGCTGATGCAGAAATGTAAAGGTATTCGGGCGAGGTTGTCGCAGTCACGGATACTGATACAGAAAAGTAAAGGAATCCGGGCGAGGCTATCGCAGTCACGGACGCTGATGCAGAAATGTAAAGGAATCCGAGCGAGGCTATCGTAGTCACGGATACTGATACAGAAAAGTAAAGGAATCCGGGCGAGGCTATCGTAGGCACGGATGCTGATGTAGAAATGTAAAGGTATTAAGGCGAGGCTATCGCAGTCACGGACGTTGATGCAGAAATGTAAAGATATCCGGGCGAGGCTGTCGCAGTCACTGATAGTGATACAGAAAAGTAAAGGAACCCGGGTGAGGCTATCGCCGTCACGGACGCTGATGCAGAAATGTAAAGGTACTCAGGCGCGGCTATCGCAGTCACGGACGCTGATGCAGAAATGTAAAGGTATCCGGGCGAGGCTAGCGCAATCACGGATCCTGATGAAGAAAATAAAGGTATTCGGGCGAGGCTATCGCAGTCACGGACGCTGATGCAGAAATGTAAAGGTATCCGGGCGAGGCTATCGTAGTCACGGATGCTGATGCAGAAATGTAAAGGTATTCAGGACAGGCTATCGCAGTCACGTACGCTGATGCAGAAATGTAAAGGTATCTGGGCGAGGCTGTCGCAGTCACGGATACTGATACAGAAATGTAAAGGTATCCGGGCGAGGCTTTCGCAGTCACGGACGCTGATGCAGAAATGTAAAGGTATCCGGGCGAGGCTAGCGCAATCATGGATCTTGATGAAGAAAATAAAGGTATCCGGGCGAGGCTATCGCAGTCACGGACAATGATGCAGAAATGTAAAGATATCCGGGCGAGGCTATCGTAGTCACGGATGCTGATGTAGAAATGTAAAGGTATTCAGGCGAGGCTATCGCAGTCACGGACGCTGATGCAGAAATGTAAAGGTATCCGGGCGAGGCTATCGTAGTCACGGATGCTGATGTAGAAATGTAAAGGTATTCAGGCGAGGCTATCGCAGTCACGTACGCTGATGCAGAAATGTAAAGGAATCCGGGCGAGGCTATCGTAGTCACGGATACAGATACAGAAAAGTAAAGGAATCCGGGCGAGGCTATCGTAGGCACGGATGCTGATGTAGAAATGTAAAGGTATTCAGGCGAGGCTATCGCAGTCACGGACGCTGATGCAGAAATGTAAAGGTATCCGGGCGAGGTTGTCGCAGTCACGGATACTGATACAGAAAAGTAAAGGAATCCGGGCGAGGCTATCGCAGTCACGGACGCTGATGCAGAAATGTAAAGGAATCCGAGCGAGGCTATCGTAGTCACGGATACTGATACAGAAAAGTAAAGGAATCCGGGCGAGGCTATCGTAGTCACGGATACTGATACACAAAAGTAAAGGAATCCGGGCGAGGCTATCGTACTCACGGATGCTGATGTAGAAATGTAAAGGTATTCAGGCGAGGCTATCGCAGTCACGGACGCTGATGCAGAAATGTAAAGGTATCCGGGCGAGGCTGTCGCAGTCACGGATACTGATACAGAAAAGTAAAGGAATCCGGGCGAGGCTATCGCAGTCACGGACGCTGATGTAGAAATGTAAAGGTATCCGGGCGAGGCTGTCGTAGTCACGGATACTGATACAGAAAAGTAAAGGTATCCAGGCGAGGCTGTCTCAGTCACGGATACTGATACAGAAAAGTAAAGGAATCCGGGCGAGGCTATCGCAGTCACGGACGCTGATGCAGAAAAGTAAAGGTATCCGGGCGAGCCTATCGCAGTCATGGACTCTGATGCAGAAATGTAAAGTAATCCGAGCGAGGCTATTGTAGTCACGGATACTGATACAGAAAAGTAAAGGAATCCGGGCGAGGCTATCGTTGTCACGGATACTGATACAGAAAAGTAAAGGAATCCGGGCGAGGCTATCGTAGTCACGGATGCTGATGTAGAAATGTAAAGGTATTCAGGCTAGGCTATCGCAGTCACGGACGCTGATGCAGAAATGTAAAGGTATCCGGGCGAGGCTGTCGCAGTCACTGATACTGATACAGAAAAGTAAAGGAATCCGGGTGAGGCTATCGCCGTCACGGACGCTGATGCAGAAATGTAAAGGTACTCAGGCGCGGCTATCGCAGTCACGGACGCTGAGGCAGAAACGTAAAGGTATCCGGGCGAGGCTAGCGCAATCACGGATCCTGATGAAGAAAATAAAGGTATTCGGGCGAGGCTATCGCAGTCACGGACGCTGATGCAGAAATGTAAAGGTATCCGGGCGAGGCTATCGTAGTCACGGATGCTGATGTAGAAATGTAAAGGTATTCAGGCGAGGCTATCGCAGTCACGTACGCTGATGCAGAAATGTAAAGGTATCTGGGCGAGGCTGTCGCAGTCACGGATACTGATACAGAAATGTAAAGGTATCCGGGCGAGGCTTTCGCAGTCACGGACGCTGATGCAGAAATGTAAAGGTATCCGGGCGAGGCTAGCGCAATCATGGATCTTGATGAAGAAAATAAAGGTATCCGGGCGAGGCTATCGCAGTCACGGATACTGATACAGAAATGTAAAGGTACTCAGGCGCGGCTTTCGCAGTCACGTACGCTGATGCAGAAATGTAAAGGTATCTGGGCGAGCCTGTCGCAGTCACGGATACTGATACAGAAATGTAAAGGTATCCGGGCGAGGCTTTCGCAGTCACGGACGCTGATGCAGAAATGTAAAGGTATCCGGGCGAGGCTAGCGCAATCATGGATCTTGAAGAAGAAAATAAAGGTATCCGGGCGAGGCTATCGCAGTCACGGACGCTGATGCAGAAATGTAAAGGTATCCGGGCGAGGCTATCGCAGTCACGGACGCTGATGCAGAAATGTAAAGATATCCGGGCGAGGCTATCGTAGGCACGGATGCTGATGTAGAAATGTAAAGGTATTCAGGCGAGGCTATCGCAGTCACGGATGCTGATGCAGAAATGTAAAGGTATCCGGGCGAGGTTGTCGCAGTCACGGATACTGATACAGAAAAGTAAAGGAATCCGGGCGAGGCTATCGCAGTCACGGACGCTGATGCAGAAATGTAAAGGAATCCGAGCGAGGCTATCGTAGTCACGGATACTGATACAGAAAAGTAAAGGAATCCGGGCGAGGCTATCGTAGTCACGGATACTGATACACAAAAGTAAAGGAATCCGGGCGAGGCTATCGTACTCACGGATGCTGATGTAGAAATGTAAAGGTATTCAGGCGAGGCTATCGCAGTCACGGACGCTGATGCAGAAATGTAAAGGTATCCGGGCGAGGCTGTCGCAGTCACGGATACTGATACAGAAAAGTAAAGGAATCCGGGCGAGGCTATCGCAGTCACGGACGCTGATGTAGAAATGTAAAGGTATCCGGGCGAGGCTGTCGTAGTCACGGATACTGATACAGAAAAGTAAAGGTATCCAGGCGAGGCTGTCTCAGTCACGGATACTGATACAGAAAAGTAAAGGAATCCGGGCGAGGCTATCGCAGTCACGGACGCTGATGCAGAAAAGTAAAGGTATCCGGGCGAGCCTATCGCAGTCATGGACTCTGATGCAGAAATGTAAAGTAATCCGAGCGAGGCTATCGTAGTCACGGATACTGATACAGAAAAGTAAAGGAATCCGGGCGAGGCTATCGTTGTCACGGATACTGATACAGAAAAGTAAAGGAATCCGGGCGAGGCTATCGTAGTCACGGATGCTGATGTAGAAATGTAAAGGTATTCAGGCTAGGCTATCGCAGTCACGGACGCTGATGCAGAAATGTAAAGGTATCCGGGCGAGGCTGTCGCAGTCACTGATACTGATACAGAAAAGTAAAGGAATCCAGGTGAGGCTATCGCCGTCACGGACGCTGATGCAGAAATGTAAAGGTACTCAGGCGCGGCTATCGCAGTCACGGACGCTGAGGCAGAAACGTAAAGGTATCCGGGCGAGGCTAGCGCAATCACGGATCCTGATGAAGAAAATAACGGTATTCGGGCGAGGCTATCGCAGTCACGGACGCTGATGCAGAAATGTAAAGGTATCCGGGCGAGGCTATCGTAGTCACGGATGCTGATGTAGAAATGTAAAGGTATTCAGGCGAGGCTATCGCAGTCACGTACGCTGATGCAGAAAAGTAAAGGTATCTGGGCGAGGCTGTCGCAGTCACGGATACTGATACAGAAATGTAAAGGTATCCGGGCGAGGCTTTCGCAGTCACGGACGCTGATGCAGAAATGTAAAGGTATCCGGGCGAGGCTAGCGCAATCATGGATCTTGATGAAGAAAATAAAGGTATCCGGGCGAGGCTATCGCAGTCACGGATACTGATACAGAAATGTAAAGGTACTCAGGCGCGGCTTTCGCAGTCACGTACGCTGATGCAGAAATGTAAAGGTATCTGGGCGAGCCTGTCGCAGTCACGGATACTGATACAGAAATGTAAAGGTATCCGGGCGAGGCTTTCGCAGTCACGGACGCTGATGCAGAAATGTAAAGGTATCCGGGCGAGGCTAGCGCAATCATGGATCTTGAAGAAGAAAATAAAGGTATCCGGGAGAGGCTATCGCAGTCACGGACGCTGATGCAGAAATGTAAAGGTATCCGGGCGAGGCTATCGCAGTCACGGACGCTGATGCAGAAATGTAAAGATATCCGGGCGAGGCTATCGTAGGCACGGATGCTGATGTAGAAATGTAAAGGTATTCAGGCGAGGCTATCGCAGTCACGGATGCTGATGCAGAAATGTAAAGGTATCCGGGCGAGGTTGTCGCAGTCACGGATACTGATACAGAAAAGTAAAGGAATCCGGGCGAGGCTATCGCAGTCACGGACGCTGATGCAGAAATGTAAAGGAATCCGAGCGAGGCTATCGTAGTCACGGATACTGATACAGAAAAGTAAAGGAATCCGGGCGAGGCTATCGTAGGCACGGATGCTGATGTAGAAATGTAAAGGTATTCAGGCGAGGCTATCGCAGTCACGGACGCTGATGCAGAAATGTAAAGATATCCGGGCGAGGCTGTCGCAGTCACTGATAGTGATACAGAAAAGTAAAGGAACCCGGGTGAGGCTATCGCCGTCACGGACGCTGATGCAGAAATGTAAAGGTACTCAGGCGCGGCTATCGCAGTCACGGACGCTGATGCAGAAATGTAAAGGTATCCGGGCGAGGCTAGCGCAATCACGGATCCTGATGAAGAAAATAAAGGTATTCGGGCGAGGCTATCGCAGTCACGGACGCTGATGCAGAAATGTAAAGGTATCCGGGCGAGGCTATCGTAGTCACGGATGCTGATGTAGAAATGTAAAGGTATACAGGACAGGCTATCGCAGTCACGTACGCTGATGCAGAAATGTAAAGGTATCTGGGCGAGGCTGTCGCAGTCACGGATACTGATACAGAAATGTAAAGGTATCCGGGCGAGGCTTTCGCAGTCACGGACGCTGATGCAGAAATGTAAAGGTATCCGGGCGAGGCTAGCGCAATCATGGATCTTGATGAAGAAAATAAAGGTATCCGGGCGAGGCTATCGCAGTCACGGACAATGATGCAGAAATGTAAAGATATCCGGGCGAGGCTATCGTAGTCACGGATGCTGATGTAGAAATGTAAACGTATTCAGGCGAGGCTATCGCAGTCACGGACGCTGATGCAGAAATGTAAAGGTATCCGGGCGAGGCTATCGTAGTCACGGATACTGATACAGAAATGTAAAGGTATCCGGGCAAGACTTTCGCAGTCACGGACGCTGATGCAGAAATGTAAAAGTATCCGGGCGAGGCTGTCGCAGTCACTGATACTGATACAGAAAAGTAAAGGAATCCGGGTGAGGCTATCGCCGTCAAGGACGCTGATGCAGAAATGTAAAGGTACTCAGGCGCGGCTATCGCAGTCATGGACGCTGATGCAGAAATGTAAAGGTATCCGGGCGAGGCTATCGCAGTCACGGACACTGATGCAGAAATGTAAAGGTATCCGGGCGAGGCTATCGTAGTCACGGATGCTGATGTAGAAATGTAAAGGTATTCAGGCGAGGCTATCGCAGTCACGTACGCTGATGCAGAAATGTAAAGGAATCCGGGCGAGGCTATCGTAGTCACGGATACTGATACAGAAAAGTAAAGGAATCCGGGCGAGGCTATCGTAGGCAAGGATGCTGATGTAGAAATGTAAAGGTATTCAGGCGAGGCTATCGCAGTCACGGACGCTGATGCAGAAATGTAAAGGTATCCGGGCGAGGTTGTCGCAGTCACGGATACTGATACAGAAAAGTAAAGGAATCCGGGCGAGGCTATCGCAGTCACGGACGCTGATGCAGAAATGTAAAGGAATCCGAGCGAGGCTATCGTAGTCACGGATACTGATACAGAAAAGTAAAGGAATCCGGGCGAGGCTATCGTAGTCACGGATACTGATACACAAAAGTAAAGGAATCCGGGCGAGGCTATCGTAGTCACGGATGCTGATGTAGAAATGTAAAGGTATTCAGGCGAGGCTATCGCAGTCACGGACGCTGATGCAGAAATGTAAAGGTATCCGGGCGAGGCTGTCGCAGTCACGGATACTGATACAGAAAAGTAAAGGATTCCGGGCGAGGCTATCGCAATCACGGACGCTGATGCAGAAATGTAAAGGTATCCGGGCGAGGCTAGCGCAATCATGGATCTTGATGAAGAAAATAAAGGTATCCGGGCGAGGCTATCGCAGTCACGGACAATGATGCAGAAATGTAAAGATATCCGGGCGAGGCTATCGTAGTCACGGATGCTGATGTAGAAATGTAAAGGTATTCAGGCGAGGCTATCGCAGTCACGGATACTGATACAGAAAAGTAAAGGAATCCGGGCGAGGCTATCGTAGGCACGGATGCTGATGTAGAAATGTAAAGGTATTCAGGCGAGGCTATCGCAGTCACGGACGCTGATGCAGAAATGTAAAGGTATCCGGGCGAGGTTGTCGCAGTCACGGATACTGATACAGAAAAGTAAAGGAATCCGGGCGAGGCTATCGCAGTCACGGACGCTGATGCAAAAATGTAAAGGAATCCGAGCGAGGCTATCGTAGTCACGGATACTGATACAGAAAAGTAAAGGAATCCGGGCGAGGCTATCGTAGGCACGGATGCTGATGTAGAAATGTAAAGGTATTCAGGCGAGGCTATCGCAGTCACGGACGCTGATGCAGAAATGTAAAGGTATCCGGGCGAGGTTGTCGCAGTCACGGATACAGATACAGAAAAGTAAAGGAATCCGGGCGAGGCTATCGCAGTCACGGACGCTGATGCAGAAATGTAAAGGAATCCGAGCGAGGCTATCGTAGTCACGGATACTGATACAGAAAAGTAAAGGAATCCAGGCGAGGCTATCGTTGTCACGGATACTGATACAGAAAAGTAAAGGAATCCGGGCGAGGCTATCGTAGTCACGGATGCTGATGTAGAAATGTAAAGGTATTCAGGCTAGGCTAGCGCAGTCACGGACGCTGATGCAGAAATGTAAAGGTATCCGGGCGAGGCTGTCGCAGTCACTGATACTGATACAGAAAAGTAAAGGAATCCGGGTGAGGCTATCGCCGTCACGGACGCTGATGCAGAAATGTAAAGGTACTCAGGCGCGGCTATCGCAGTCACGGACGCTGAGGCAGAAACGTAAAGGTATCCGGGCGAGGCTAGCGCAATCACGGATCCTGATGAAGAAAATAAAGGTATTCGGGCGAGGCTATCGCAGTCACGGACGCTGATGCAGAAATGTAAAGGTATCCGGGCGAGGCTATCGTAGTCACGGATGCTGATGTAGAAATGTAAAGGTATTCAGGCGAGGCTATCGCAGTCACGTACGCTGATGCAGAAATGTAAAGGTATCTGGGCGAGGCTGTCGCAGTCACGGATACTGATACAGAAATGTAAAGGTATCCGGGCGAGGCTTTCGCAGTCACGGACGCTGATGCAGAAATGTAAAGGTATCCGGGCGAGGCTAGCGCAATCATGGATCTTGATGAAGAAAATAAAGGTATCCGGGCGAGGCTATCGCAGTCACGGATACTGATACAGAAATGTAAAGGTACTCAGGCGCGGCTTTCGCAGTCACGTACGCTGATGCAGAAATGTAAAGGTATCTGGGCGAGCCTGTCGCAGTCACGGATACTGATACAGAAATGTAAAGGTATCCGGGCGAGGCTTTCGCAGTCACGGACGCTGATGCAGAAATGTAAAGGTATCCGGGCGAGGCTATCGCAGTCACGGACGCTGATGCAGAAATGTAAAGGTATCCGGGCGAGGCTATCGCAGTCACGGACGCTGATGCAGAAATGTAAAGATATCCGGGCGAGGCTATCGTAGGCACGGATGCTGATGTAGAAATGTAAAGGTATTCAGGCGAGGCTATCGCAGTAACGGATGCTGATGCAGAAATGTAAAGGTATCCGGGCGAGGTTGTCGCAGTCACGGATACTGATACAGAAAAGTAAAGGAATCCGGGCGAGGCTATCGCAGTCACGGACGCTGATGCAGAAATGAAAAGGAATCCGAGCGAGGCTATCGTAGTCACGGATACTGATACAGAAAAGTAAAGGAATCCGGGCGAGGCTATCGTAGGCACGGATGCTGATGTAGAAATGTAAAGGTATTCAGGCGAGGCTATCGCAGTCACGGACGCTGATGCAGAAATGTAAAGATATCCGGGCGAGGCTGTCGCAGTCACTGATAGTGATACAGAAAAGTAAAGGAACCCGGGTGAGGCTATCGCCGTCACGGACGCTGATGCAGAAATGTAAAGGTACTCAGGCGCGGCTATCGCAGTCACGGACGCTGATGCAGAAATGTAAAGGTATCCGGGCGAGGCTAGCGCAATCACGGATCCTGATGAAGAAAATAAAGGTATTCGGGCGAGGCTATCGCAGTCACGGACGCTGATGCAGAAATGTAAAGGTATCCTGGTTAGGCTATCGTAGTCACGGATGCTGATGTAGAAATGTAAAGGTATTCAGGACAGGCTATCGCAGTCACGTACGCTGATGCAGAAATGTAAAGGTATCTGGGCGAGGCTGTCGCAGTCACGGATACTGATACAGAAATGTAAAGGTATCCGGGCGAGGCTTTCGCAGTCACGGACGCTGATGCAGAAATGTAAAGGTATCCGGGCGAGGCTAGCGCAATCATGGATCTTGATGAAGAAAATAAAGGTATCCGGGCGAGGCTATCGCAGTCACGGACAATGATGCAGAAATGTAAAGATATCCGGGCGAGGCTATCGTAGTCACGGATGCTGATGTAGAAATGTAAAGGTATTCAGGCGAGGCTATCGCAGTCACGGACGCTGATGCAGAAATGTAAAGGTATCCGGGCGAGGCTATCGCAGTCACGGATACTGATACAGAAATGTAAAGGTATCCGGGCAAGACTTTCGCAGTCACGGACGCTGATGCAGAAATGTAAAAGTATCCGGGCGAGGCTGTCGCAGTCACTGATCCTGATACAGAAAAGTAAAGGAATCCGGGTGAGGCTATCGCCGTCACGGACGCTGATGCAGAAATGTAAAGGTACTCAGGCGCGGCTATCGCAGTCATGGACGCTGATGCAGAAATGTAAAGGTATCCGGGCGAGGCTAGCGCAATCACGGATCCTGATGAAGAAATAAAGGTATTCGGGCGAGGCTATCGCAGTCACGGACGCTGATGCAGAAATGTAAAGGTATCCGGGCGAGGCTATCGTAGTCACGGATGCTGATGTAGAAATGTAAAGGTATTCAGGCGAGGCTATCGCAGTCACGTACGCTGATGCAGAAATGTAAAGGAATCCGGGCGAGGCTATCGTAGTCACGGATACTGATACAGAAAAGTAAAGGAATCCGGGCGAGGCTATCGTAGGCAAGGATGCTGATGTAGAAATGTAAAGGTATTCAGGCGAGGCTATCGCAGTCACGGACGCTGATGCAGAAATGTAAAGGTATCCGGGCGAGGTTGTCGCAGTCACGGATACTGATACAGAAAAGTAAAGGAATCCGGGCGAGGCTATCGCAGTCACGGACGCTGATGCAGAAATGTAAAGGAATCCGAGCGAGGCTATCGTAGTCACGGATACTGATACAGAAAAGTAAAGGAATCCGGGCGAGGCTATCGTAGTCACGGATACTGATACACAAAAGTAAAGGAATCTGGGCGAGGCTATCGTAGTCACGGATGCTGATGTAGAAATGTAAAGGTATTCAGGCGAGGCTATCGCAGTCACGGACGCTGATGCAGAAATGTAAAGGTATCCGGGCGAGGCTGTCGCAGTCACGGATACTGATACAGAAAAGTAAAGGATTCCGGGCGAGGCTATCGCAATCACGGACGCTGATGCAGAAATGTAAAGGTATCCGGGCGAGGCTAGCGCAATCATGGATCTTGATGAAGAAAATAAAGGTATCCGGGCGAGGCTATCGCAGTCACGGACAATGATGCAGAAATGTAAAGATATCCGGGCGAGGCTATCGTAGTCACGGATGCTGATGTAGAAATGTAAAGGTATTCAGGCGAGGCTATCGCAGTCACGGATACTGATACAGAAAAGTAAAGGAATCCGGGCGAGGCTATCGTAGGCACGGATGCTGATGTAGAAATGTAAAGGTATTCAGGCGAGGCTATCGCAGTCACGGACGCTGATGCAGAAATGTAAAGGTATCCAGGCGAGGTTGTCGCAGTCACGGATACTGATACAGAAAAGTAAAGGAATCCGGGCGAGGCTATCGCAGTCACGGACGCTGATGCAAAAATGTAAAGGAATCCGAGCGAGGCTATCGTAGTCACGGATACTGATACAGAAAAGTAAAGGAATCCGGGCGAGGCTATCGTAGGCACGGATGCTGATGTAGAAATGTAAAGGTATTCAGGCGAGGCTATCGCAGTCACGGACGCTGATGCAGAAATGTAAAGGTATCCGGGCGAGGTTGTCGCAGTCACGGATACTGATACAGAAAAGTAAAGGAATCCGGGCGAGGCTATCGCAGTCACGGACGCTGATGCAGAAATGTAAAGGAATCCGAGCGAGGCTATCGTAGTCACGGATACTGATACAGAAAAGTAAGGGAATCCGGGCGAGGCTATCGTTGTCACGGATACTGATACACAAAAGTAAAGGAATCCGGGCGAGGCTATCGTAGTCACGGATGCTGATGCAGAAATGTAAAGGTATCCGGGCGAGGCTAGCGCAATCACGGATCCTGATGAAGAAAATAAAGGTATTCGGGCGAGGCTATCGCAGTCACGTACGCTGATGCAGAAATGTAAAGGTATCTGGGCGAGGCTGTCGCAGTCACGGATACTGATACAGAAATGTAAAGGTATCCGGGCGAGGCTTTCGCAGTCACGGACGCTGATGCAGAAATGTAAAGGTATCCGGGCGAGGCTAGCACAATCATGGATCTTGATGAAGAAAATAAAGGAATCCGGGCGAGGCTATCGCAGTCACGGACAATGATGCAGAAATGTAAAGATATCCGGGCGAGGCTATCGTAGTCACGGATGCTGATGTAGAAATGTAAAGGTATTCAGGCGAGGCTATCGCAGTCACGGACGCTGATGCAGAAATGTAAAGGTATCCGGGCGAGGCTGTCGCAGTCACGGATACTGATACAGAAATGTAAAGGTATCCGGTTAAGACTTTCGCAGTCACGGACGCTGATGCAGAAATGTAAAAGTATCCGGGCGCGGCTATCGCAGTCACGGACGCTGATGCAGAAATGTAAAGGTATCCGGGCGAGGCTAGCGCAATCACGGATCCTGATGAAGAAAATAAAGGTATTCGGGCGAGGCTATCGCAGTCACGGACGCTGATGCAGAAATGTAAAGGTATCCGGGCGAGGCTATCGTAGTCACGGATGCTGATGTAGAAATGTAAAGGTATTCAGGCGAGGCTATCGCAGTCCCGTACGCTGATGCAGAAATGTAAAGGAATCCGGGCGAGGCTATCGTAGTCACGGATACTGATACAGAAAAGTAAAGGAATCCGGGCGAGGCTATCGTAGGCACGGATGCTGATGTAGAAATGTAAAGGTATTCAGGCGAGGCTATCGCAGTCACGGACGCTGATGCAGAAATGTAAAGGTATCCGGGCGAGGTTGTCGCAGTCACGGATACTGATACAGAAAAGTAAAGGAATCCGGGCGAGGCTATCGCAGTCACGGACGCTGATGCAGAAATGTAAAAGAATCCGAGCGAGGCTATCGTAGTCACGGATACTGATACAGAAAAGTAAAGGAATCCGGGCGAGGCTATCGTAGTCACGGATACTGATACACAAAAGTAAAGGAATCCGGGCGAGGCTATCGTAGTCACGGATGCTGATGTAGAAATGTAAAGGTATTCAGGCGAGGCTATCGCAGTCACGGACGCTGATGCAGAAATGTAAAGGTATCCGGGCGAGGCTGTCGCAGTCACGGATACTGATACAGAAAAGTAAAGGAATCCGGGCGAGGCTATCGTAGTCACGGATACTGATACACAAAAGTAAAGGAATCCGGGCGAGGCTATCGTAGTCACGGATGCTGATGTAGAAATGTAAAGGTATTCAGGCGAGGCTATCGCAGTCACGGACGCTGATGCAGAAATGTAAAGGTATCCGGGCGAGGCTGTCGCAGTCACGGATACTGATACAGAAAAGTAAAGGATTCCGGGCGAGGCTATCGCAGTCACGGACGCTGATGTAGAAATGTAAAGGTATCCGGGCGAGGCTATCGTAGTCACGGATACTGATACAGAAATGTAAAGGTATCCGGGCAAGACTTTCGCAGTCACGGACGCTGATGCAGAAATGTAAAAGTATCCGGGCGAGGCTGTCGCAGTCACTGATACTGATACAGAAAAGTAAAGGAATCCGGGTGAGGCTATCGCCGTCAAGGACGCTGATGCAGAAATGTAAAGGTACTCAGGCGCGGCTATCGCAGTCATGGACGCTGATGCAGAAATGTAAAGGTATCCGGGCGAGGCTATCGCAGTCACGGACACTGATGCAGAAATGTAAAGGTATCCGGGCGAGGCTATCGTAGTCACGGATGCTGATGTAGAAATGTAAAGGTATTCAGGCGAGGCTATCGCAGTCACGTACGCTGATGCAGAAATGTAAAGGAATCCGGGCGAAGCTATCGTAGTCACGGATACTGATACAGAAAAGTAAAGGAATCCGGGCGAGGCTATCGTAGGCAAGGATGCTGATGTAGAAATGTAAAGGTATTCAGGCGAGGCTATCGCAGTCACGGACGCTGATGCAGAAATGTAAAGGTATCCGGGCGAGGTTGTCGCAGTCACGGATACTGATACAGAAAAGTAAAGGAATCCGGGCGAGGCTATCGCAGTCACGGACGCTGATGCAGAAATGTAAAGGAATCCGAGCGAGGCTATCGTAGTCACGGATACTGATACAGAAAAGTAAAGGAATCCGGGCGAGGCTATCGTAGTCACGGATACTGATACACAAAAGTAAAGGAATCCGGGCGAGGCTATCGTAGTCACGGATGCTGATGTAGAAATGTAAAGGTATTCAGGCGAGGCTATCGCAGTCACGGACGCTGATGCAGAAATGTAAAGGTATCCGGGCGAGGCTGTCGCAGTCACGGATACTGATACAGAAAAGTAAAGGATTCCGGGCGAGGCTATCGCAATCACGGACGCTGATGCAGAAATGTAAAGGTATCCGGGCGAGGCTAGCGCAATCATGGATCTTGATGAAGAAAATAAAGGTATCCGGGCGAGGCTATCGCAGTCACGGACAATGATGCAGAAATGTAAAGATATCCGGGCGAGGCTATCGTAGTCACGGATGCTGATGTAGAAATGTAAAGGTATTCAGGCGAGGCTATCGCAGTCACGGATACTGATACAGAAAAGTAAAGGAATCCGGGCGAGGCTATCGTAGGCACGGATGCTGATGTAGAAATGTAAAGGTATTCAGGCGAGGCTATCGCAGTCACGGACGCTGATGCAGAAATGTAAAGGTATCCGGGCGAGGTTGTCGCAGTCACGGATACTGATACAGAAAAGTAAAGGAATCCGGGCGAGGCTATCGCAGTCACGGACGCTGATGCAAAAATGTAAAGGAATCCGAGCGAGGCTATCGTAGTCACGGATACTGATACAGAAAAGTAAAGGAATCCGGGCGAGGCTATCGTAGGCACGGATGCTGATGTAGAAATGTAAAGGTATTCAGGCGAGGCTATCGCAGTCACGGACGCTGATGCAGAAATATAAAGGTATCCGGGCGAGGTTGTCGCAGTCACGGATACTGATACAGAAAAGTAAAGGAATCCGGGCGAGGCTATCGCAGTCACGGACGCTGATGCAGAAATGTAAAGGAATCCGAGCGAGGCTATCGTAGTCACGGATACTGATACAGAAAAGTAAAGGAATCCAGGCGAGGCTATCGTTGTCACGGATACTGATACAGAAAAGTAAAGGAATCCGGGCGAGGCTATCGTAGTCACGGATGCTGATGTAGAAATGTAAAGGTATTCAGGCTAGGCTATCGCAGTCACGGACGCTGATGCAGAAATGTAAAGGTATCCGGGCGAGGCTGTCGCAGTCACTGATACTGATACAGAAAAGTAAAGGAATCCGGGTGAGGCTATCGCCGTCACGGACGCTGATGCAGAAATGTAAAGGTACTCAGGCGCGGCTATCGCAGTCACGGACGCTGAGGCAGAAACGTAAAGGTATCCGGGCGAGGCTAGCGCAATCACGGATCCTGATGAAGAAAATAAAGGTATTCGGGCGAGGCTATCGCAGTCACGGACGCTGATGCAGAAATGTAAAGGTATCCGGGCGAGGCTATCGTAGTCACGGATGCTGATGTAGAAATGTAAAGGTATTCAGGCGAGGCTATCGCAGTCACGTACGCTGATGCAGAAATGTAAAGGTATCTGGGCGAGGCTGTCGCAGTCACGGATACTGATACAGAAATGTAAAGGTATCCGGGCGAGGCTTTCGCAGTCACGGACGCTGATGCAGAAATGTAAAGGTATCCGGGCGAGGCTAGCGCAATCATGGATCTTGATGAAGAAAATAAAGGTATCCGGGCGAGGCTATCGCAGTCACGGATACTGATACAGAAATGTAAAGGTACTCAGGCGCGGCTTTCGCAGTCACGTACGCTGATGCAGAAATGTAAAGGTATCTGGGCGAGCCTGTCGCAGTCACGGATACTGATACAGAAATGTAAAGGTATCCGGGCGAGGCTATCGCAGTCACGGACGCTGATGCAGAAATGTAAAGGTATCCGGGCGAGGCTATCGCAGTCACGGACGCTGATGCAGAAATGTAAAGATATCCGGGCGAGGCTATCGTAGGCACGGATGCTGATGTAGAAATGTAAAGGTATTCAGGCGAGGCTATCGCAGTAACGGATGCTGATGCAGAAATGTAAAGGTATCCGGGCGAGGTTGTCGCAGTCACGGATACTGATACAGAAAAGTAAAGGAATCCGGGCGAGGCTATCGCAGTCACGGACGCTGATGCAGAAATGAAAAGGAATCCGAGCGAGGCTATCGTAGTCACGGATACTGATACAGAAAAGTAAAGGAATCCGGGCGAGGCTATCGTAGGCACGGATGCTGATGTAGAAATGTAAAGGTATTCAGGCGAGGCTATCGCAGTCACGGACGCTGATGCAGAAATGTAAAGATATCCGGGCGAGGCTGTCGCAGTCACTGATAGTGATACAGAAAAGTAAAGGAACCCGGGTGAGGCTATCGCCGTCACGGACGCTGATGCAGAAATGTAAAGGTACTCAGGCGCGGCTATCGCAGTCACGGACGCTGATGCAGAAATGTAAAGGTATCCGGGCGAGGCTAGCGCAATCACGGATCCTGATGAAGAAAATAAAGGTATTCGGGCGAGGCTATCGCAGTCACGGACGCTGATGCAGAAATGTAAAGGTATCCGGGCGAGGCTATCGTAGTCACGGATGCTGATGTAGAAATGTAAAGGTATTCAGGACAGGCTATCGCAGTCACGTACGCTGATGCAGAAATGTAAAGGTATCTGGGCGAGGCTGTCGCAGTCACGGATACTGATACAGAAATGTAAAGGTATCCGGGCGAGGCTTTCGCAGTCACGGACGCTGATGCAGAAATGTAAAGGTATCCGGGCGAGGCTAGCGCAATCATGGATCTTGATGAAGAAAATAAAGGTATCCGGGCGAGGCTATCGCAGTCACGGACAATGATGCAGAAATGTAAAGATATCCGGGCGAGGCTATCGTAGTCACGGATGCTGATGTAGAAATGTAAAGGTATTCAGGCGAGGCTATCGCAGTCACGGACGCTGATGCAGAAATGTAAAGGTATCCGGGCGAGGCTATCGCAGTCACGGATACTGATACAGAAATGTAAAGGTATCCGGGCAAGACTTTCGCAGTCACGGACGCTGATGCAGAAATGTAAAAGTATCCGGGCGAGGCTGTCGCAGTCACTGATCCTGATACAGAAAAGTAAAGGAATCCGGGTGAGGCTATCGCCGTCACGGACGCTGATGCAGAAATGTAAAGGTACTCAGGCGCGGCTATCGCAGTCATGGACGCTGATGCAGAAATGTAAAGGTATCCGGGCGAGGCTAGCGCAATCACGGATCCTGATGAAGAAAATAAAGGTATTCGGGCGAGGCTATCGCAGTCACGGACGCTGATGCAGAAATGTAAAGGTATCCGGGCGAGGCTATCGTAGTCACGGATGCTGATGTAGAAATGTAAAGGTATTCAGGCGAGGCTATCGCAGTCACGTACGCTGATGCAGAAATGTAAAGGAATCCGGGCGAGGCTATCGTAGTCACGGATACTGATACAGAAAAGTAAAGGAATCCGGGCGAGGCTATCGTAGGCAAGGATGCTGATGTAGAAATGTAAAGGTATTCAGGCGAGGCTATCGCAGTCACGGACGCTGATGCAGAAATGTAAAGGTATCCGGGCGAGGTTGTCGCAGTCACGGATACTGATACAGAAAAGTAAAGGAATCCGGGCGAGGCTATCGCAGTCACGGACGCTGATGCAGAAATGTAAAGGAATCCGAGCGAGGCTATCGTAGTCACGGATACTGATACAGAAAAGTAAAGGAATCCGGGCGAGGCTATCGTAGTCACGGATACTGATACACAAAAGTAAAGGAATCTGGGCGAGGCTATCGTAGTCACGGATGCTGATGTAGAAATGTAAAGGTATTCAGGCGAGGCTATCGCAGTCACGGACGCTGATGCAGAAATGTAAAGGTATCCGGGCGAGGCTGTCGCAGTCACGGATACTGATACAGAAAAGTAAAGGATTCCGGGCGAGGCTATCGCAATCACGGACGCTGATGCAGAAATGTAAAGGTATCCGGGCGAGGCTAGCGCAATCATGGATCTTGATGAAGAAAATAAAGGTATCCGGGCGAGGCTATCGCAGTCACGGACAATGATGCAGAAATGTAAAGATATCCGGGCGAGGCTATCGTAGTCACGGATGCTGATGTAGAAATGTAAAGGTATTCAGGCGAGGCTATCGCAGTCACGGATACTGATACAGAAAAGTAAAGGAATCCGGGCGAGGCTATCGTAGGCACGGATGCTGATGTAGAAATGTAAAGGTATTCAGGCGAGGCTATCGCAGTCACGGACGCTGATGCAGAAATGTAAAGGAATCCGAGCGAGGCTATCGTAGTCACGGATACTGATACAGAAAAGTAAAGGAATCCGGGCGAGGCTATCGTAGTCACGGATACTGATACACAAAAGTAAAGGAATCCGGGCGAGGCTATCGTAGTCACGGATGCTGATGTAGAAATGTAAAGGTATTCAGGCGAGGCTATCGCAGTCACGAACGCTGATGCAGAAATGTAAAGGTATCCGGGCGAGGCTGTCGCAGTCACGGATACTGATACAGAAAAGTAAAGGAATCCGGGCGAGGCTATCGTAGTCACGGATACTGATACACAAAAGTAAAGGAATCCGGGCGAGGCTATCGTAGTCACGGATGCTGATGTAGAAATGTAAAGGTATTCAGGCGAGGCTATCGCAGTCACGGACGCTGATGCAGAAATGTAAAGGTATCCGGGCGAGGCTGTCGCAGTCACGGATACTGATACAGAAAAGTAAAGGATTCCGGGCGAGGCTATCGCAGTCACGGACGCTGATGTAGAAATGTAAAGGTATCCGGGCGAGGCTATCGTAGTCACGGATACTGATACAGAAATGTAAAGGTATCCGGGCAAGACTTTCGCAGTCACGGACGCTGATGCAGAAATGTAAAAGTATCCGGGCGAGGCTGTCGCAGTCACTGATACTGATACAGAAAAGTAAAGGAATCCGGGTGAGGCTATCGCCGTCAAGGACGCTGATGCAGAAATGTAAAGGTACTCAGGCGCGGCTATCGCAGTCATGGACGCTGATGCAGAAATGTAAAGGTATCCGGGCGAGGCTATCGCAGTCACGGACACTGATGCAGAAATGTAAAGGTATCCGGGCGAGGCTATCGTAGTCACGGATGCTGATGTAGAAATGTAAAGGTATTCAGGCGAGGCTATCGCAGTCACGTACGCTGATGCAGAAATGTAAAGGAATCCGGGCGAAGCTATCGTAGTCACGGATACTGATACAGAAAAGTAAAGGAATCCGGGCGAGGCTATCGTAGGCAAGGATGCTGATGTAGAAATGTAAAGGTATTCAGGCGAGGCTATCGCAGTCACGGACGCTGATGCAGAAATGTAAAGGTATCCGGGCGAGGTTGTCGCAGTCACGGATACTGATACAGAAAAGTAAAGGAATCCGGGCGAGGCTATCGCAGTCACGGACGCTGATGCAGAAATGTAAAGGAATCCGAGCGAGGCTATCGTAGTCACGGATACTGATACAGAAAAGTAAAGGAATCCGGGCGAGGCTATCGTAGTCACGGATACTGATACACAAAAGTAAAGGAATCCGGGCGAGGCTATCGTAGTCACGGATGCTGATGTAGAAATGTAAAGGTATTCAGGCGAGGCTATCGCAGTCACGGACGCTGATGCAGAAATGTAAAGGTATCCGGGCGAGGCTGTCGCAGTCACGGATACTGATACAGAAAAGTAAAGGATTCCGGGCGAGGCTATCGCAATCACGGACGCTGATGCAGAAATGTAAAGGTATCCGGGCGAGGCTAGCGCAATCATGGATCTTGATGAAGAAAATAAAGGTATCCGGGCGAGGCTATCGCAGTCACGGACAATGATGCAGAAATGTAAAGATATCCGGGCGAGGCTATCGTAGTCACGGATGCTGATGTAGAAATGTAAAGGTATTCAGGCGAGGCTATCGCAGTCACGGATACTGATACAGAAAAGTAAAGGAATCCGGGCGAGGCTATCGTAGGCACGGATGCTGATGTAGAAATGTAAAGGTATTCAGGCGAGGCTATCGCAGTCACGGACGCTGATGCAGAAATGTAAAGGTATCCGGGCGAGGTTGTCGCAGTCACGGATACTGATACAGAAAAGTAAAGGAATCCGGGCGAGGCTATCGCAGTCACGGACGCTGATGCAAAAATGTAAAGGAATCCGAGCGAGGCTATCGTAGTCACGGATACTGATACAGAAAAGTAAAGGAATCCGGGCGAGGCTATCGTAGGCACGGATGCTGATGTAGAAATGTAAAGGTATTCAGGCGAGGCTATCGCAGTCACGGACGCTGATGCAGAAATATAAAGGTATCCGGGCGAGGTTGTCGCAGTCACGGATACTGATACAGAAAAGTAAAGGAATCCGGGCGAGGCTATCGCAGTCACGGACGCTGATGCAGAAATGTAAAGGAATCCGAGCGAGGCTATCGTAGTCACGGATACTGATACAGAAAAGTAAAGGAATCCAGGCGAGGCTATCGTTGTCACGGATACTGATACAGAAAAGTAAAGGAATCCGGGCGAGGCTATCGTAGTCACGGATGCTGATGTAGAAATGTAAAGGTATTCAGGCTAGGCTATCGCAGTCACGGACGCTGATGCAGAAATGTAAAGGTATCCGGGCGAGGCTGTCGCAGTCACTGATACTGATACAGAAAAGTAAAGGAATCCGGGTGAGGCTATCGCCGTCACGGACGCTGATGCAGAAATGTAAAGGTACTCAGGCGCGGCTATCGCAGTCACGGACGCTGAGGCAGAAACGTAAAGGTATCCGGGCGAGGCTAGCGCAATCACGGATCCTGATGAAGAAAATAAAGGTATTCGGGCGAGGCTATCGCAGTCACGGACGCTGATGCAGAAATGTAAAGGTATCCGGGCGAGGCTATCGTAGTCACGGATGCTGATGTAGAAATGTAAAGGTATTCAGGCGAGGCTATCGCAGTCACGTACGCTGATGCAGAAATGTAAAGGTATCTGGGCGAGGCTGTCGCAGTCACGGATACTGATACAGAAATGTAAAGGTATCCGGGCGAGGCTTTCGCAGTCACGGACGCTGATGCAGAAATGTAAAGGTATCCGGGCGAGGCTAGCGCAATCATGGATCTTGATGAAGAAAATAAAGGTATCCGGGCGAGGCTATCGCAGTCACGGATACTGATACAGAAATGTAAAGGTACTCAGGCGCGGCTTTCGCAGTCACGTACGCTGATGCAGAAATGTAAAGGTATCTGGGCGAGCCTGTCGCAGTCACGGATACTGATACAGAAATGTAAAGGTATCCGGGCGAGGCTATCGCAGTCACGGACGCTGATGCAGAAATGTAAAGGTATCCGGGCGAGGCTATCGCAGTCACGGACGCTGATGCAGAAATGTAAAGATATCCGGGCGAGGCTATCGTAGGCACGGATGCTGATGTAGAAATGTAAAGGTATTCAGGCGAGGCTATCGCAGTAACGGATGCTGATGCAGAAATGTAAAGGTATCCGGGCGAGGTTGTCGCAGTCACGGATACTGATACAGAAAAGTAAAGGAATCCGGGCGAGGCTATCGCAGTCACGGACGCTGATGCAGAAATGAAAAGGAATCCGAGCGAGGCTATCGTAGTCACGGATACTGATACAGAAAAGTAAAGGAATCCGGGCGAGGCTATCGTAGGCACGGATGCTGATGTAGAAATGTAAAGGTATTCAGGCGAGGCTATCGCAGTCACGGACGCTGATGCAGAAATGTAAAGATATCCGGGCGAGGCTGTCGCAGTCACTGATAGTGATACAGAAAAGTAAAGGAACCCGGGTGAGGCTATCGCCGTCACGGACGCTGATGCAGAAATGTAAAGGTACTCAGGCGCGGCTATCGCAGTCACGGACGCTGATGCAGAAATGTAAAGGTATCCGGGCGAGGCTAGCGCAATCACGGATCCTGATGAAGAAAATAAAGGTATTCGGGCGAGGCTATCGCAGTCACGGACGCTGATGCAGAAATGTAAAGGTATCCGGGCGAGGCTATCGTAGTCACGGATGCTGATGTAGAAATGTAAAGGTATTCAGGACAGGCTATCGCAGTCACGTACGCTGATGCAGAAATGTAAAGGTATCTGGGCGAGGCTGTCGCAGTCACGGATACTGATACAGAAATGTAAAGGTATCCGGGCGAGGCTTTCGCAGTCACGGACGCTGATGCAGAAATGTAAAGGTATCCGGGCGAGGCTAGCGCAATCATGGATCTTGATGAAGAAAATAAAGGTATCCGGGCGAGGCTATCGCAGTCACGGACAATGATGCAGAAATGTAAAGATATCCGGGCGAGGCTATCGTAGTCACGGATGCTGATGTAGAAATGTAAAGGTATTCAGGCGAGGCTATCGCAGTCACGGACGCTGATGCAGAAATGTAAAGGTATCCGGGCGAGGCTATCGCAGTCACGGATACTGATACAGAAATGTAAAGGTATCCGGGCAAGACTTTCGCAGTCACGGACGCTGATGCAGAAATGTAAAAGTATCCGGGCGAGGCTGTCGCAGTCACTGATCCTGATACAGAAAAGTAAAGGAATCCGGGTGAGGCTATCGCCGTCACGGACGCTGATGCAGAAATGTAAAGGTACTCAGGCGTGGCTATCGCAGTCATGGACGCTGATGCAGAAATGTAAAGGTATCCGGGCGAGGCTAGCGCAATCACGGATCCTGATGAAGAAAATAAAGGTATTCGGGCGAGGCTATCGCAGTCACGGACGCTGATGCAGAAATGTAAAGGTATCCGGGCGAGGCTATCGTAGTCACGGATGCTGATGTAGAAATGTAAAGGTATTCAGGCGAGGCTATCGCAGTCACGTACGCTGATGCAGAAATGTAAAGGAATCCGGGCGAGGCTATCGTAGTCACGGATACTGATACAGAAAAGTAAAGGAATCCGGGCGAGGCTATCGTAGGCAAGGATGCTGATGTAGAAATGTAAAGGTATTCAGGCGAGGCTATCGCAGTCACGGACGCTGATGCAGAAATGTAAAGGTATCCGGGCGAGGTTGTCGCAGTCACGGATACTGATACAGAAAAGTAAAGGAATCCGGGCGAGGCTATCGCAGTCACGGACGCTGATGCAGAAATGTAAAGGAATCCGAGCGAGGCTATCGTAGTCACGGATACTGATACAGAAAAGTAAAGGAATCCGGGCGAGGCTATCGTAGTCACGGATACTGATACACAAAAGTAAAGGAATCTGGGCGAGGCTATCGTAGTCACGGATGCTGATGTAGAAATGTAAAGGTATTCAGGCGAGGCTATCGCAGTCACGGACGCTGATGCAGAAATGTAAAGGTATCCGGGCGAGGCTGTCGCAGTCACGGATACTGATACAGAAAAGTAAAGGATTCCGGGCGAGGCTATCGCAATCACGGACGCTGATGCAGAAATGTAAAGGTATCCGGGCGAGGCTAGCGCAATCATGGATCTTGATGAAGAAAATAAAGGTATCCGGGCGAGGCTATCGCAGTCACGGACAATGATGCAGAAATGTAAAGATATCCGGGCGAGGCTATCGTAGTCACGGATGCTGATGTAGAAATGTAAAGGTATTCAGGCGAGGCTATCGCAGTCACGGATACTGATACAGAAAAGTAAAGGAATCCGGGCGAGGCTATCGTAGGCACGGATGCTGATGTAGAAATGTAAAGGTATTCAGGCGAGGCTATCGCAGTCACGGACGCTGATGCAGAAATGTAAAGGTATCCAGGCGAGGTTGTCGCAGTCACGGATACTGATACAGAAAAGTAAAGGAATCCGGGCGAGGCTATCGCAGTCACGGACGCTGATGCAAAAATGTAAAGGAATCCGAGCGAGGCTATCGTAGTCACGGATACTGATACAGAAAAGTAAAGGAGTCCGGGCGAGGCTATCGTAGGCACGGATGCTGATGTAGAAATGTAAAGGTATTCAGGCGAGGCTATCGCAGTCACGGACGCTGATGCAGAAATGTAAAGGTATCCGGGCGAGGTTGTCGCAGTCACGGATACTGATACAGAAAAGTAAAGGAATCCGGGCGAGGCTATCGCAGTCACGGACGCTGATGCAGAAATGTAAAGGAATCCGAGCGAGGCTATCGTAGTCACGGATACTGATACAGAAAAGTAAGGGAATCCGGGCGAGGCTATCGTTGTCACGGATACTGATACACAAAAGTAAAGGAATCCGGGCGAGGCTATCGTAGTCACGGATGCTGATGCAGAAATGTAAAGGTATCCGGGCGAGGCTAGCGCAATCACGGATCCTGATGAAGAAAATAAAGGTATTCGGGCGAGGCTATCGCAGTCACGTATGCTGATGCAGAAATGTAAAGGTATCTGGGCGAGGCTGTCGCAGTCACGGATACTGATACAGAAATGTAAAGGTATCCGGGCGAGGCTTTCGCAGTCACGGACGCTGATGCAGAAATGTAAAGGTATCCGGGCGAGGCTAGCGCAATCATGGATCTTGATGAAGAAAATAAAGGAATCCGGGCGAGGCTATCGCAGTCACGGACAATGATGCAGAAATGTAAAGATATCCGGGCGAGGCTATCGTAGTCACGGATGCTGATGTAGAAATGTAAAGGTATTCAGGCGAGGCTATCGCAGTCACGGACGCTGATGCAGAAATGTAAAGGTATCCGGGCGAGGCTGTCGCAGTCACGGATACTGATACAGAAATGTAAAGGTATCCGGTTAAGACTTTCGCAGTCACGGACGCTGATGCAGAAATGTAAAAGTATCCGGGCGCGGCTATCGCAGTCACGGACGCTGATGCAGAAATGTAAAGGTATCCGGGCGAGGCTAGCGCAATCACGGATCCTGATGAAGAAAATAAAGGTATTCGGGCGAGGCTATCGCAGTCACGGACGCTGATGCAGAAATGTAAAGGTATCCGGGCGAGGCTATCGTAGTCACGGATGCTGATGTAGAAATGTAAAGGTATTCAGGCGAGGCTATCGCAGTCCCGTACGCTGATGCAGAAATGTAAAGGAATCCGGGCGAGGCTATCGTAGTCACGGATACTGATACAGAAAAGTAAAGGAATCCGGGCGAGGCTATCGTAGGCACGGATGCTGATGTAGAAATGTAAAGGTATTCAGGCGAGGCTATCGCAGTCACGGACGCTGATGCAGAAATGTAAAGGTATCCGGGCGAGGTTGTCGCAGTCACGGATACTGATACAGAAAAGTAAAGGAATCCGGGCGAGGCTATCGCAGTCACGGACGCTGATGCAGAAATGTAAAGGAATCCGAGCGAGGCTATCGTAGTCACGGATACTGATACAGAAAAGTAAAGGAATCCGGGCGAGGCTATCGTAGTCACGGATACTGATACACAAAAGTAAAGGAATCCGGGCGAGGCTATCGTAGTCACGGATGCTGATGTAGAAATGTAAAGGTATTCAGGCGAGGCTATCGCAGTCACGGACGCTGATGCAGAAATGTAAAGGTATCCGGGCGAGGCTGTCGCAGTCACGGATACTGATACAGAAAAGTAAAGGAATCCGGGCGAGGCTATCGTAGTCACGGATACTGATACACAAAAGTAAAGGAATCCGGGCGAGGCTATCGTAGTCACGGATGCTGATGTAGAAATGTAAAGGTATTCAGGCGAGGCTATCGCAGTCACGGACGCTGATGCAGAAATGTAAAGGTATCCGGGCGAGGCTGTCGCAGTCACGGATACTGATACAGAAAAGTAAAGGATTCCGGGCGAGGCTATCGCAGTCACGGACGCTGATGTAGAAATGTAAAGGTATCCGGGCGAGGCTGTCGTAGTCACGGATACTTATACAGAAAAGTAAAGGTATCCGGGCGAGGCTATCGTAGTCACGGATGCTGATGTAGAAATGTAAAGGTATTCAGGCGAGGCTACCGCAGTCACGGACGCTGATGCAGAAATGTAAAGGTATCCGGGCGAGGCTGTCGCAGTCACTGATACTGATACAGAAAAGTAAAGGAATCCGGGTGAGGCTATCGCCGTCACGGACGCTGATGCAGAAATGTAAAGGTACTCAGGCGCGACTATCGCAGTCACGGACGCTGATGCAGAAATGTAAAGGTATCCGGGCGAGGCTAGCGCAATCATGGATCTTGATGAAGAAAATAAAGGTATCCGGGCGAGGCTATCGCAGTCACGGACGCTGATGCAGAAATGTAAAGGTATCCGGGCGAGGCTATCGCAGTCACGGACGCTGATGCAGAAATGTAAAGATATCCGGGCGAGGCTATCGTAGTCACGGATGCTGATGTAGAAATGTAAAGGTATTCAGGCGAGGCTATCGCAGTCACGGACGCTGATGCAGAAATGTAAAGGTATCCGGGCGACGCTGTCGCAGTCACGGATACTGATTCAGAAATGTAAAGGTATCCGGGCAAGGCTAGCACAATCACGGATCTTGATGAAGAAAATAAAGGTATCCGGGCGAGGCTATCGCAGTCACGGACGCTGATGCAGAAATGTAAAGGTATCCGGGAGAGGCTGTCGCAGTCACGGATACTGATACAGAAAAGTAAAGGAATCCGGGCGAGGTTATCGCAATCACGGACGCTGATGCAGAAATGTAAAGGTATCCGGGTGAGGCTATCCCAGTAACGGACGATGATGCAGAAATGTAAAGGTATCCGGGCGAGGCTATCGCAGTCACGGATGCTGATGTAGAAATGTAAAGATATTCAGGCGAGGCTATCGCAGTCACGGATGCTGATGCAGAAATGTAAAGGTATCCGGGCGAGGCTGTCGCAGTCACGGACGCTGATGCAGAAAAGTAAAGGTACCCGGGCGAGGCTATCATAGTCACGGATACTTATGCAGAAAAATTAAAGGTATCCGGGCGAGGATGTCGCAGTCACGGATACTGATACAGAAAAGTAAAGGAATCCGGGCGAGGCTCTCGCAGTCACGGACGGTGATGCAGAAAAGTAAAGGTATCCGGGCGAGGCTATCGCAGTCACGGACGCTGATGCAGAAATGTAAAGGAATCCGAGCAAGGCTATCGTTGTCACGGATACTGATACAGAAAAGTAAAGGAATCCGGGCGAGGCTATCGCAGTCACGGACGCTGATGCAGAAATGTAAAGGTATCCGGGTGAGGCTATCCCAGTCACGGACGATGATGCAGAAATGTAAAGGAATCCGGGCGAGGCTATCCCAGTCACGAACGATGATGCAGAAATGTAAAGGAATCCGAGCGAGGCTATCGCAGTCACGGATACTGATACAGAAAAGTAAAGGAATCCGGGCGAGGCTGTCGTAGTCACGGATACTGATACAGAAAAGTAAAGATATCCAGGCGAGGCTGTCTCAGTCACGGATACTGATACAGAAAAGTAAAGGAATCCGGGCGAGGCTATCGCAGTCACGGACGCTGATGCAGAAAAGTAAAGGTATCCGGGCGAGGCTATCGCAGTCACGGACGCTGATGCAGAAATGTAATGGAATCCGAGCAAGGCTATTGTAGTCACGGATCCTGATATAGAAAAGTAAAGGAATCTGGGCGAGGCTATCGTAGTCACGGATACTGATACAGAAAAGTAAAGGAATCCGGGCGAGGCTATCGTAGTCACGGATGCTGATGTAGAAATGTAAAGGTATTCAGGCGAGGCTATCACAGTCATCGACGCTGATGCAGAAATGTAAAGGTATCTGGGCGAGGCTGTCGCAGTCACGGATACTGATAAAGAAAAGTAAAGGAATCTGGGCGAGGCTATCGCCGTCACGGACACTGATGCAGAAATGTAAAGGTATCCGGACGAGGCTAGCGCAATCACAGATCCTGATGAACAAAATAAAGGTATCCGGGCGAGGCTATCGCAGTCACGGACGCTGATGCAGAAAGGTAAAGTTATCCACGCGAGGCTATCGTAGTCACGGATGCTGATGTAGAAATGTAAAGGTATTCAGACGAGGCTATCGCAGTCACGGACGCTGATGCAGAAATGTAAAGGTATCCGGGCGAGGCTGTCGCAGTCACGGATACTGATATAGAAAGGTAAAGGAATCCGGGCGAGGCTATTGGCGTCACGGACGCTGATGTAGAAAAGTAAAGGTATCCGGGCGAGGCTATCCCAGTCACGGACGCTGATGCAGAAAAGTAAAGGAATCTGAGTGAGGCTGTCGCAGTCACGGATACTGATCCAGAAAAGTAAAGGAATCTGAGAGAGGCTGTCGCAGTCACGGATACTGATACGGAAAAGTAAAGGAATCTGGGCGAGGCTATCCCAGTCACGGACGCTGATGCAGAAATGTAAAGGTATCCGGGCAAGGTTATCGCAGTCACGGACGCTGATGCAGAAAAGTAAAGGTATCCGGGCGAGGCTGTCGCAGTCATGGATACTGATATAGAAAAGTAAAGGAATCTGAGTGAGGCTTTCGCAGTCACGGATACTGATACAGAAAAGTAAAGGAATCTGGGCGAGGCTATCGCAGTACCGGACCCTGATGCAGAAAAGTAAAGGTATCCGTGCGAGGCTATCGTAGTCACGGATGCTGATGTAGAAATGTAAAGGAATCTGAGCGAGGCTATCGCAGTCACGGACGCTGATGCAAAAATGTAAAGGAATCCGGGCGAGGCTATCGTAGTCACGGATACTGATACAGAAAATTAAAGGAATCCGGGCGAGGATATCGTAGTCACGGATACTGATACAGAAAAGTAAAGGAATCCGGGCGAGGCTATCGTAGTCACGGATGCTGATGTAGAAATGTAAAGGTATTCAGGCGAGGCTATCACAGTCACGGACGCTGATGTAGAAATGTAAAGGTATCCGGGCGAGGTTGTCGCAGTCACGTATACTGATACAGAATATAAAGGAATCCGGGCGAGGCTATCTTAGTCACGGATGCTGATGTAGAAATGTAAAGGTATTCAGGCGAGGCTATCGCAGTCACGGACGCTGATGCAAAAATGTAAAGGTATCCGGGCGAGGTTGTCGCAGTCACAGATACTGATACAGAAAAGTAAAGGAATCTGGGCGAGGCTATCGCAGTCACGAACGCTGATGCAGAAATGTAAAGGTACTCAGGCGCGGCTATCGCAGTCACGGACGCTGATGCAGAAATGTAAAGGTATCCAGGCGAGGCTAGCGCAATCACGGATCCTGATGAAGAAAATAAAGGTATTCGGGCGAGGCTATCGCAGTCACGGACGCTGATGCAGAAATGTAAAGGTATCCGGGCGAGGCTATCGTAGTCACGGATGCTGATGTAGAAATGTAAAGGTATTCAGGCGAGGCTATCGCAGTCACGTACGCTGATGCAGATATGTAAAGGTATCTGGGCGAGGCTGTCGCAGTCACGGTTACTGATACAGAAATGTAAAGGTATCCGGGCGAGGCTTTCGCAGTCACGGACGCTGATGCAGAAATGTAAAGGTATCCGGGCGAGGCTATCGCAGTCACGGACGCTGATGCAGAAATGTAAAGATATCCGGGCGAGGCTATCGTAGTCACGGATGCTGATGTAGAAATGTAAAGGTATTCAGGCGAGGCTATCGCAGTCACGGACGCTGATGCAGAAATGTAAAGGTATCCGGGCGAGGTTGTCGCAGTCACGGATACTGATACAGAAAAGTAAAGGAATCCGGGCGAGGCTATCGCAGTCACGGACGCTGATGCAGAAATGTAAAGGTATCCGGGTGAGGCTATCCCAGTCACGGACGATGATGCAGAAATGTAAGGGAATCCGGGCGAGGCTATCGCAGTCACGGACGCTGATGCAGAAATGTAAAGGTATGCGAGTGAGGCTATCCCAGTCACGGACGATGATGCAGAAATGTAAAGGAATCCGGGCGAGGCTATCGCAGTCACGGACGCTGATACAGAAAAGTAAAGGTATCCGGGCGAGGCTATCATAGTCACGGATACTTATGCAGAAAAATTAAAGGTATTCGGGTGAGGATGTCGCAGTCACAGATACTGATACAGAAAAGTAAAGGAATCCGGGGAGGCTGTCGCAGTCACGGATACTGATACAGAAAAGTAAAGGAATCCGGGCGAGGCTATCGCAGTCACGGACGCTGATGCAGAAAAGTAAAGGTATCCGGGCGAGGCTATCGCAGTCACGGACGCTGATGCAGAAATGTAATGGAATCCGAGCAAGGCTATCGTAGTCACGGATCCTGATACCGAAAAGTGAAGGAATCTGGGCGAGGCTATCGTAGTCACGGATGCTGATACAGAAAAGTAAAGGAATCCGGGCGAGGCTATCGTAGTCACGGATGCTGATGTAGAAATGTAAAGGTATTCAGGCGAGGCTATCGCAGTCATCGACGCTGATGCAGAAATGTAAAGGTATCTGGGCGAGGCTGTCGCAGTCACGGATACTGATAAAGAAAAGTAAAGGAATCCGGGCGAGGCTATCGCAGTCACGGACGCTGATGCAGAAATGTAAAGGTATCCGGGCGAGGCTAGCGCAATCACGGATCCTGATGAAGAAAATAAAGGTATTCGGGCGAGGCTATCGCAGTCACGGACGCTGATGCAGAAATGTAAAGGTATCCGGGCGAGGCTATCGTAGTCACGGATGCTGATGTAGAAATGTAAAGGTATTCAGGCGAGGCTATCACAGTCACGTACGCTGATGCAGATATGTAAAGGTATCTGGGCGAGGCTGTCGCAGTCACGGTTACTGATACAGAAATGTAAAGGTATCCGGGCGAGGCTTTCGCAGTCACGGACGCTGATGCAGAAATGTAAAGGTATCCGGGCGAGGCTATCGCAGTCACGGACGCTGATGCAGAAATGTAAAGATATCCGGGCGAGGCTATCGTAGTCACGGATGCTGATGTAGAAATGTAAAGGTATTCAGGCGAGGCTATCGCAGTCACGGACGCTGATGCAGAAATGTAAAGGTATCCGGGCGAGGCTGTCGCAGTCACGGATACTGATACAGAAAAGTAAAGGAATCCGGGCGAGGCTATCGCAGTCACGGACGCTGATGCAGAAATGTAAAGGTATCCGGGTGAGGCTATCCCAGTCACGGACGATGATGCAGAAATGTAAGGGAATCCGGGCGAGGCTATCGCAGTCACGGACGCTGATGCAGAAATGTAAAGGTATGCGAGTGAGGCTATCCCAGTCACGGACGATGATGCAGAAATGTAAAGGAATCCGGGCGAGGCTATCGCAGTCACGGACGCTGATACAGAAAAGTAAAGGTATCCGGGCGAGGCTATCATAGTCACGGATACTTATGCAGAAAAATTAAAGGTATTCGGGTGAGGATGTCGCAGTCACAGATACTGATACAGAAAAGTAAAGGAATCCGGGGAGGCTGTCGCAGTCACGGATACTGATACAGAAAAGTAAAGGAATCCGGGCGAGGCTATCGCAGTCACGGACGCTGATGCAGAAAAGTAAAGGTATCCGGGCGAGGCTATCGCAGTCACGGACGCTGATGCAGAAAAGTAAAGGTATCCGGGCGAGGCTATCGCAGTCACGGACGCTGATGCAGAAATGTAATGGAATCCGAGCAAGGCTATCGTAGTCACGGATCCTGATACAGAAAAGTGAAGGAATCTGGGCGAGGCTATCGTAGTCACGGATGCTGATACAGAAAAGTAAAGGAATCCGGGCGAGGCTATCGTAGTCACGGATGCTGATGTAGAAATGTAAAGGTATTCAGGCGAGGCTATCGCAGTCATCGACGCTGATGCAGAAATGTAAAGGTATCTGGGCGAGGCTGTCGCAGTCACGGATACTGATAAAGAAAAGTAAAGGAATCCGGGCGAGGCTATCGCCGTCATGGACGCTGATGCAGAAATGTAAAGGTACTCAGGCGCGGCTATCGCAGGCACTGACGCTGATGCAGAAATGTAAAGGTATCCGGGCGAGGCTATCGTAGTCACGGATGCTGATGTAGAAATGTAAAGGTATTCAGGCGAGGCTATCGCAGTCACGTACGCTGATGCACATATGTAAAGGTATCTGGGCGAGGCTGTCGCAGTCACGGTTACTGATACAGAAATGTAAAGGTATCCGGGCGAGGCTTTCGCAGTCACGGTCGCTGATGCAGAAATGTAAAGGTATCCGGGCGAGGCTATCGCAGTCACGGACGCTGATGCAGAAATGTAAAGATATCCGGGCGAGGCTATCGTAGTCACGGATGCTGATGTAGAAATGTAAAGGTATTCAGGCGAGGCTATCGCAGTCACGGACGCTGATGCAGAAATGTAAAGGTATCCGGGCGAGGCTGTCGCAGTCACGGATACTGATACAGAAAAGTAAAGGAATCCGGGCGAGGCTATCGCAGTCACGGACGCTGATGCAGAAATGTAAAGGTATCCGGGTGAGGCTATCCCAGTCACGGACGATGATGCAGAAATGTAAGGGAATCCGGGCGAGGCTATCGCAGTCACGGACGCTGATGCAGAAATGTAAAGGTATGCGAGTGAGGCTATCCCAGTCACGGACGATGATGCAGAAATGTAAAGGAATCCGGGCGAGGCTATCGCAGTCACGGACGCTGATACAGAAAAGTAAAGGTATCCGGGCGAGGCTATCATAGTCACGGATACTTATGCAGAAAAATTAAAGGTATTCGGGTGAGGATGTCGCAGTCACAGATACTGATACAGAAAAGTAAAGGAATCCGGGGAGGCTGTCGCAGTCACGGATACTGATACAGAAAAGTAAAGGAATCCGGGCGAGGCTATCGCAGTCACGGACGCTGATGCAGAAAAGTAAAGGTATCCGGGCGAGGCTATCGCAGTCACGGACGCTGATGCAGAAATGTAATGGAATCCGAGCAAGGCTATCGTAGTCACGGATCCTGATACAGAAAAGTGAAGGAATCTGGGCGAGGCTATCGTAGTCACGGATGCTGATACAGAAAAGTAAAGGAATCCGGGCGAGGCTATCGTAGTCACGGATGCTGATGTAGAAATGTAAAGGTATTCAGGCGAGGCTATCGCAGTCATCGACGCTGATGCAGAAATGTAAAGGTATCTGGGCGAGGCTGTCGCAGTCACGGATACTGATAAAGAAAAGTAAAGGAATCCGGGCGAGGCTATCGCCGTCATGGACGCTGATGCAGAAATGTAAAGGTACTCAGGCGCGGCTATCGCAGGCACTGACGCTGATGCAGAAATGTAAAGGTATCCGGGCGAGGCTAGCGCAATCACAGATCCTGATGAACAAAATAAAGGTATCCGGGCGAGGCTATCGCAGTCACGGACGCTGATGCAGAAATGTAAAGGTATCCACGCGAGGCTATCGTAGTCACGGATGCTGATGTAGAAATGTAAAGGTATTCAGGCGAGGCTATCGCAGTCACGGACGCTGATGTAGAAATGTAAAGGTATCCGTGCGAGGCTGTCGCAGTCACGGATCCTGATACAGAAAAGTAAAGGAATCCGGCGAGGCTATTGGAGTCACGGACGCTGATGTAGAAAAGTAAAGGTATCCGGGCGAGGCTATCCCAGTCACGGACGCTGATGCAGAAAAGTAAAGGAATCTGAGTGAGGCTATCGCAGTCACGGATACTGATACAGAAAAGTAAAGGAATCTGGGCGAGGCTATCGCAGTCACGGACCCTGATGCAGAAAAGTAAAGGTATCCGTGCGAGGCTATCGTAGTCACGGATGCTGATGTAGAAATGTAAAGGAATCTGAGCGAGGCTATCGCAGTCACGGACGCTGATGCAAAAATGTAAAGGAATCCGGGCGAGGCTATCGTAGTCACGGATACTGATACAGAAAATTAAAGGAATCCGGGCGAGGCTATCGTAGTCACGGATACTGATACAGAAAAGTAAAGGAATCCGCGCGAGGCTATCGTAGTCACGGATGCTGATGTAGAAATGTAAAGGTATTCAGGCGAGGCTATCACAGTCACGGACGTTGATGTAGAAATGTAAAGGTATCCGGGCGAGGCTGTCGCAGTCACGTATACTGATACAGAATATAAAGGAATCCGGGCGAGGCTATCTTAGTCACGGATGCTGATGTAGAAATGTAAAGGTATTCAGGCGAGGCTATCGCAGTCACGGACGCTGATGCAAAAATGTAAAGGTATCCGGGCGAGGTTGTCGCAGCCACAGATACTGATACAGAAAAGTAAAGGAATCCGGGCGAGGCTATCGCAGTCACGGACGCTGATGCAGAAATGTAAAGGTACTCAGGCGCGGCTATCGCAGTCACGGACGCTGATGTAGAAATGTAAAGGTATCCGGGCGAGGCTAGCGCAATCACGGATCCTGATGAAGAAAATAAAGTTATTCGGGCGAGGCTATCGCAGTCACGGACGCTGATGCAGAAATGTAAAGGTATCCGGGCGAGGCTATCGTAGTCACGGATGCTGATGTAGAAATGTAAAGGTATTCAGGCGAGGCTATCGCAGTCACGTACGCTGATGCAGATATGTAAAGGTATCTGGGCGAGGCTGTCGCAGTCACGGTTACTGATACAGAAATGTAAAATTATCCGGGCGAGGCTTTCGCAGTCACGGACGCTGATGCAGAAATGTAAAGGTATCCGGGCGAGGCTATCGCAGTCACGGACGCTGATGCAGAAATGTAAAGATATCCGGGCGAGGCTATCGTAGTCACGGATGCTGATGTAGAAATGTAAAGGTATTCAGGCGAGGCTATCGCAGTCACGGACGCTGATGCAGAAATGTAAAGGTATCCGGGCGAGGCTGTCGCAGTCACGGATACTGATACAGAAATGTAAAGGTATCCGGGCAAGGCTTTCGCAGTCACGGACGCTGATGCAGAAATGTAAAGGTATCCGGGCGAGGCTAGCGCAATCACGGATCTTGATGAAGAAAATAAAGGTATCCGGGCGAGGCTATCGTAGTCACGGATGCTGATGTAGAAATGTAAAGGTATTCAGGCGAGGCTATCGCAGTCACGGACGCTGATGCAGAAATGTAAAGGTATCCGTGCGAGGCTATCGTAGTCACGGATGCTGATGTAGAAATGTAAAGGAATCTGAGCGAGGCTATCGCAGTCACGGACGCTGATGCAAAAATGTAAAGGAATCCGGGCGAGGCTATCGTAGTCACGGATACTGATACAGAAAATTAAAGGAATCCGGGCGAGGCTATCGTAGTCACGGATACTGATACAGAAAAGTAAAGGAATCCGCGCGAGGCTATCGTAGTCACGGATGCTGATGTAGAAATGTAAAGGTATTCAGGCGAGGCTATCACAGTCACGGACGTTGATGTAGAAATGTAAAGGTATCCGGGCGAGGCTGTCGCAGTCACGTATACTGATACAGAATATAAAGGAATCCGGGCGAGGCTATCTTAGTCACGGATGCTGATGTAGAAATGTAAAGGTATTCAGGCGAGGCTATCGCAGTCACGGACGCTGATGCAAAAATGTAAAGGTATCCGGGCGAGGTTGTCGCAGCCACAGATACTGATACAGAAAAGTAAAGGAATCCGGGCGAGGCTATCGCAGTCACGGACGCTGATGCAGAAATGTAAAGGTACTCAGGCGCGGCTATCGCAGTCACGGACGCTGATGTAGAAATGTAAAGGTATCCGGGCGAGGCTAGCGCAATCACGGATCCTGATGAAAAAAATAAAGTTATTCGGGCGAGGCTATCGCAGTCACGGACGCTGATGCAGAAATGTAAAGGTATCCGGGCGAGGCTATCGTAGTCACGGATGCTGATGTAGAAATGTAAAGGTATTCAGGCGAGGCTATCGCAGTCACGTACGCTGATGCAGATATGTAAAGGTATCTGGGCGAGGCTGTCGCAGTCACGGTTACTGATACAGAAATGTAAAATTATCCGGGCGAGGCTTTCGCAGTCACGGACGCTGATGCAGAAATGTAAAGGTATCCGGGCGAGGCTATCGCAGTCACGGACGCTGATGCAGAAATGTAAAGATATCCGGGCGAGGCTATCGTAGTCACGGATGCTGATGTAGAAATGTAAAGGTATTCAGGCGAGGCTATCGCAGTCACGGACGCTGATGCAGAAATGTAAAGGTATCCGGGCGAGGCTGTCGCAGTCACGGATACTGATACAGAAATGTAAAGGTATCCGGGCAAGGCTTTCGCAGTCACGGACGCTGATGCAGAAATGTAAAGGTATCCGGGCGAGGCTAGCGCAATCACGGATCTTGATGAAGAAAATAAAGGTATCCGGGCGAGGCTATCGTAGTCACGGATGCTGATGTAGAAATGTAAAGGTATTCAGGCGAGGCTATCGCAGTCACGGACGCTGATGCAGAAATGTAAAGGTATCCACGCGAGGCTATCGTAGTCACGGATGCTGATGTAGAAATGTAAAGGTATTCAGGCGAGGCTATCGCAGTCACGGACGCTGATGCAGAAATGTAAAGGTATCCGGGCGAGGCTGTCGCAGTCACGGATCCTGATACAGAAAAGTAAAGGAATCCGGCGAGGCTATTGGAGTCACGGACGCTGATGTAGAAAAGTAAAGGTATCCGGGCGAGGCTATCCCAGTCACGGACACTGATGCAGAAAAGTAAAGGAATCTGAGTGAGGCTGTCGCAGTCACGGATACTGATCCAGAAAAGTAAAGGAATCTGAGTGAGGCTGTCGCAGTCACGGATACTGATACGGAAAAGTAAAGGAATCTGGGCGAGGCTATCCCAGTCACGGACGCTGATGCAGAAATGTAAAGGTATCCGGGCAAGGTTATCGCAGTCACGGACGCTGATGCAGAAAAGTAAAGGTATCCGGGCGAGGCTGTCGCAGTCATGGATACTGATACAGAAAAGTAAAGGAATCTGAGTGAGGCTGTCGCAGTCACGGATACTGATACAGAAAAGTAAAGGAATCTGGGCGAGGCTATCGCAGTCACGGACCCTGATGCAGAAAAGTAAAGGTATCCGTGCGAGGCTATCGTAGTCACGGATGCTGATGTAGAAATGTAAAGGAATCTGAGCGAGGCTATCGCAGTCACGGACGCTGATGCAAAAATGTAAAGGAATCCGGGCGAGGCTATCGTAGTCACGGATACTGATACAGAAAATTAAAGGAATCCGGGCGAGGCTATCGTAGTCACGGATACTGATACAGAAAAGTAAAGGAATCCGCGCGAGGCTATCGTAGTCACGGATGCTGATGTAGAAATGTAAAGGTATTCAGGCGAGGCTATCACAGTCACGGACGTTGATGTAGAAATGTAAAGGTATCCGGGCGAGGCTGTCGCAGTCACGTATACTGATACAGAATATAAAGGAATCCGGGCGAGGCTATCTTAGTCACGGATGCTGATGTAGAAATGTAAAGGTATTCAGGCGAGGCTATCGCAGTCACGGACGCTGATGCAAAAATGTAAAGGTATCCGGGCGAGGTTGTCGCAGCCACAGATACTGATACAGAAAAGTAAAGGAATCCGGGCGAGGCTATCGCAGTCACGGACGCTGATGCAGAAATGTAAAGGTACTCAGGCGCGGCTATCGCAGTCACGGACGCTGATGTAGAAATGTAAAGGTATCCGGGCGAGGCTAGCGCAATCACGGATCCTGATGAAGAAAATAAAGTTATTCGGGCGAGGCTATCGCAGTCACGGACGCTGATGCAGAAATGTAAAGGTATCCGGGCGAGGCTGTCGCAGTCATGGATACTGATACAGAAAAGTAAAGGAATCTGAGTGAGGCTGTCGCAGTCACGGATACTGATACAGAAAAGTAAAGGAATCTGGGCGAGGCTATCGCAGTCACGGACCCTGATGCAGAAAAGTAAAGGTATCCGTGCGAGGCTATCGTAGTCACGGACGCTGATGCAGAAATGTAAAGGTATCCGGGCGAGGCTATCGTAGTCACGGATGCTGATGTAGAAATGTAAAGGTATTCAGGCGAGGCTATCGCAGTCACGTACGCTGATGCAGATATGTAAAGGTATCCGGGCGAGGCTGTCGCAGTCACGGATCCTGATACAGAAAAGTAAAGGAATCCGGCGAGGCTATTGGAGTCACGGACGCTGATGTAGAAAAGTAAAGGTATCCGGGCGAGGCTATCCCAGTCACGGACACTGATGCAGAAAAGTAAAGGAATCTGAGTGAGGCTGTCGCAGTCACGGATACTGATCCAGAAAAGTAAAGGAATCTGAGTGAGGCTGTCGCAGTCACGGATACTGATACGGAAAAGTAAAGGAATCTGGGCGAGGCTATCCCAGTCACGGACGCTGATGCAGAAATGTAAAGGTATCCGGGCAAGGTTATCGCAGTCACGGACGCTGATGCAGAAAAGTAAAGGTATCCGGGCGAGGCTGTCGCAGTCATGGATACTGATACAGAAAAGTAAAGGAATCTGAGTGAGGCTGTCGCAGTCACGGATACTGATACAGAAAAGTAAAGGAATCTGGGCGAGGCTATCGCAGTCACGGACCCTGATGCAGAAAAGTAAAGGTATCCGTGCGAGGCTATCGTAGTCACGGATGCTGATGTAGAAATGTAAAGGAATCTGAGCGAGGCTATCGCAGTCACGGACGCTGATGCAAAAATGTAAAGGAATCCGGGCGAGGCTATCGTAGTCACGGATACTGATACAGAAAATTAAAGGAATCCGGGCGAGGCTATCGTAGTCACGGATACTGATACAGAAAAGTAAAGGAATCCGCGCGAGGCTATCGTAGTCACGGATGCTGATGTAGAAATGTAAAGGTATTCAGGCGAGGCTATCACAGTCACGGACGTTGATGTAGAAATGTAAAGGTATCCGGGCGAGGCTGTCGCAGTCACGTATACTGATACAGAATATAAAGGAATCCGGGCGAGGCTATCTTAGTCACGGATGCTGATGTAGAAATGTAAAGGTATTCAGGCGAGGCTATCGCAGTCACGGACGCTGATGCAAAAATGTAAAGGTATCCGGGCGAGGTTGTCGCAGCCACAGATACTGATACAGAAAAGTAAAGGAATCCGGGCGAGGCTATCGCAGTCACGGACGCTGATGCAGAAATGTAAAGGTACTCAGGCGCGGCTATCGCAGTCACGGACGCTGATGTAGAAATGTAAAGGTATCCGGGCGAGGCTAGCGCAATCACGGATCCTGATGAAGAAAATAAAGTTATTCGGGCGAGGCTATCGCAGTCACGGACGCTGATGCAGAAATGTAAAGGTATCCGGGCGAGGCTATCGTAGTCACGGATGCTGATGTAGAAATGTAAAGGTATTCAGGCGAGGCTATCGCAGTCACGTACGCTGATGCAGATATGTAAAGGTATCTGGGCGAGGCTGTCGCAGTCACGGTTACTGATACAGAAATGTAAAATTATCCGGGCGAGGCTTTCGCAGTCACGGACGCTGATGCAGAAATGTAAAGGTATCCGGGCGAGGCTATCGCAGTCACGGACGCTGATGCAGAAATGTAAAGATATCCGGGCGAGGCTATCGTAGTCACGGATGCTGATGTAGAAATGTAAAGGTATTCAGGCGAGGCTATCGCAGTCACGGACGCTGATGCAGAAATGTAAAGGTATCCGGGCGAGGCTGTCGCAGTCACGGATACTGATACAGAAATGTAAAGGTATCCGGGCAAGGGTTTCGCAGTCACGGACGCTGATGCAGAAATGTAAAGGTATCCGGGTGAGGCTAGCGCAATCACGGATCTTGATGAAGAAAATAAAGGTATCCGGGCGAGGCTATCGTAGTCACGGATGCTGATGTAGAAATGTAAAGGTATTCAGGCGAGGCTATCGCAGTCACGGACGCTGATGCAGAAATGTAAAGGTATCCACGCGAGGCTATCGTAGTCACGGATGCTGATGTAGAAATGTAAAGGTATTCAGGCGAGGCTATCGCAGTCACGGACGCTGATGCAGAAATGTAAAGGTATCCGGGCGAGGCTGTCGCAGTCACGGATCCTGATACAGAAAAGTAAAGGAATCCGGCGAGGCTATTGGAGTCACGGACGCTGATGTAGAAAAGTAAAGGTATCCGGGCGAGGCTATCCCAGTCATGGACGCTGATGCAGAAAAGTAAAGGAATCTGAGTGAGGCTGTCGCAGTCACGGATACTGATCCAGAAAAGTAAAGGAATCTGAGTGAGGCTGTCGCAGTCACGGATACTGATACGGAAAAGTAAAGGAATCTGGGCGAGGCTATCCCAGTCACGGACGCTGATGCAGAAATGTAAAGGTATCCGGGCAAGGTTATCGCAGTCACGGACGCTGATGCAGAAAAGTAAAGGTATCCGGGCGAGGCTGTCGCAGTCATGGATACTGATACAGAAAAGTAAAGGAATCTGAGTGAGGCTGTCGCAGTCACGGATACTGATACAGAAAAGTAAAGGAATCTGGGCGAGGCTATCGCAGTCACGGACCCTGATGCAGAAAAGTAAAGGTATCCGTGCGAGGCTATCGTAGTCACGGATGCTGATGTAGAAATGTAAAGGAATCTGAGCGAGGCTATCGCAGTCACGGACGCTGATGCAAAAATGTAAAGGAATCCGGGCGAGGCTATCGTAGTCACGGATACTGATACAGAAAATTAAAGGAATCCGGGCGAGGCTATCGTAGTCACGGATACTGATACAGAAAAGTAAAGGAATCCGCGCGAGGCTATCGTAGTCACGGATGCTGATGTAGAAATGTAAAGGTATTCAGGCGAGGCTATCACAGTCACGGACGTTGATGTAGAAATGTAAAGGTATCCGGGCGAGGCTGTCGCAGTCACGTATACTGATACAGAATATAAAGGAATCCGGGCGAGGCTATCTTAGTCACGGATGCTGATGTAGAAATGTAAAGGTATTCAGGCGAGGCTTTCGCAGTCACGGACGCTGATGCAAAAATGTAAAGGTATCCGGGCGAGGTTGTCGCAGTCACAGATACTGATACAGAAAAGTAAAGGAATCCGGGCGAGGCTATCGCAGTCACAGACGCTGATGCAGAAATGTAAAGGTACTCAGGCGCGGCTATCGCAGTCACGGACGCTGATGTAGAAATGTAAAGGTATCCGGGCGAGGCTAGCGCAATCACGGATCCTGATGAAGAAAATAAAGTTATTCGGGCGAGGCTATCGCAGTCACGGACGCTGATGCAGAAATGTAAAGGTATCCGGGCGAGGCTATCGTAGTCACGGATGCTGATGTAGAAATGTAAAGGTATTCAGGCGAGGCTATCGCAGTCACGTACGCTGATGCAGATATGTAAAGGTATCTGGGCGAGGCTGTCGCAGTCACGGTTACTGATACAGAAATGTAAAATTATCCGGGCGAGGCTTTCGCAGTCACGGACGCTGATGCAGAAATGTAAAGGTATCCGGGCGAGGCTATCGCAGTCACGGACGCTGATGCAGAAATGTAAAGATATCCGGGCGAGGCTATCGTAGTCACGGATGCTGATGTAGAAATGTAAAGGTATTCAGGCGAGGCTATCGCAGTCACGGACGCTGATGCAGAAATGTAAAGGTATCCGGGCGAGGCTGTCGCAGTCACGGATACTGATACAGAAATGTAAAGGTATCCGGGCAAGGCTTTCGCAGTCACGGACGCTGATGCAGAAATGTAAAGGTATCCGGGCGAGGCTAGCGCAATCACGGATCTTGATGAAGAAAATAAAGGTATCCGGGCGAGGCTATCGTAGTCACGGATGCTGATGTAGAAATGTAAAGGTATTCAGGCGAGGCTATCGCAGTCACGGACGCTGATGCAGAAATGTAAAGGTATCCACGCGAGGCTATCGCAGTCACGGATGCTGATGTAGAAATGTAAAGGTATTCAGGCGAGGCTATCGCAGTCACGGACGCTGATGCAGAAATGTAAAGGTATCCGGGCGAGGCTGTCGCAGTCACGGATCCTGATACAGAAAAGTAAAGGAATCCGGCGAGGCTATTGGAGTCACGGACGCTGATGTAGAAAAGTAAAGGTATCCGGGCGAGGCTATCCCAGTCACGGACGCTGATGCAGAAAAGTAAAGGAATCTGAGTGAGGCTGTCGCAGTCACGGATACTGATCCAGAAAAGTAAAGGAATCTGAGTGAGGCTGTCGCAGTCACGGATACTGATACGGAAAAGTAAAGGAATCTGGGCGAGGCTATCCCAGTCACGGACGCTGATGCAGAAATGTAAAGGTATCCGGGCAAGGTTATCGCAGTCACGGACGCTGATGCAGAAAAGTAAAGGTATCCGGGCGAGGCTGTCGCAGTCATGGATACTGATACAGAAAAGTAAAGGAATCTGAGTGAGGCTGTCGCAGTCACGGATACTGATACAGAAAAGTAAAGGAATCTGGGCGAGGCTATCGCAGTCACGGACCCTGATGCAGAAAAGTAAAGGTATCCGTGCGAGGTTATCGTAGTCACGGATGCTGATGTAGAAATGTAAAGGAATCTGAGCGAGGCTATCGCAGTCACGGACGCTGATGCAAAAATGTAAAGGAATCCGGGCGAGGCTATCGTAGTCACGGATACTGATACAGAAAATTAAAGGAATCCGGGCGAGGCTATCGTAGTCACGGATACTGATACAGAAAAGTAAAGGAATCCGCGCGAGGCTATCGTAGTCACGGATGCTGATGTAGAAATGTAAAGGTATTCAGGCGAGGCTATCACAGTCACGGACGTTGATGTAGAAATGTAAAGGTATCCGGGCGAGGCTGTCGCAGTCACGTATACTGATACAGAATATAAAGGAATCCGGGCGAGGCTATCTTAGTCACGGATGCTGATGTAGAAATGTAAAGGTATTCAGGCGAGGCTATCGCAGTCACGGACGCTGATGCAAAAATGTAAAGGTATCCGGGCGAGGTTGTCGCAGTCACAGATACTGATACAGAAAAGTAAAGGAATCCGGGCGAGGCTATCGCAGTCACGGACGCTGATGCAGAAATGTAAAGGTACTCAGGCGCGGCTATCGCAGTCACGGACGCTGATGTAGAAATGTAAAGGTATCCGGGCGAGGTTGTCGCAGCCACAGATACTGATACAGAATATAAAGGAATCCGGGCGAGGCTATCTTAGTCACGGATGCTGATGTAGAAATGTAAAGGTATCCGGGCGAGGCTATCGTAGTCACGGATGCTGATGTAGAAATGTAAAGGTATTCAGGCGAGGCTATCACAGTCACGGACGTTGATGTAGAAATGTAAAGGTATCCGGGCGAGGCTGTCGCAGTCACGTATACTGATACAGAATATAAAGGAATCCGGGCGAGGCTATCTTAGTCACGGATGCTGATGTAGAAATGTAAAGGTATTCAGGCGAGGCTATCGCAGTCACGGACGCTGATGCAAAAATGTAAAGGTATCTGGGCGAGGTTGTCGCAGTCACAGATACTGATACAGAAAAGTAAAGGAATCCGGGCGAGGCTATCGCAGTCACGGACGCTGATGCAGAAATGTAAAGGTACTCAGGCGCGGCTATCGCAGTCACGGACGCTGATGTAGAAATGTAAAGGTATCCGGGCGAGGTTGTCGCAGCCACAGATACTGATACAGAATATAAAGGAATCCGGGCGAGGCTATCTTAGTCACGGATGCTGATGCAGAAATGTAAAGGTATCCGGGCGAGGCTAGCGCAATCACGGATCTTGATGAAGAAAATAAAGGTATCCGGGCGAGGCTATCGTAGTCACGGATGCTGATGTAGAAATGTAAAGGTATTCAGGCGAGGCTATCGCAGTCACGGACGCTGATGCAGAAATGTAAAGGTATCCACGCGAGGCTATCACAGTCACGGATGCTGATGTAGAAATGTAAAGGTATTCAGGCGAGGCTATCGCAGTCACGGACGCTGATGCAGAAATGTAAAGGTATCCGGGCGAGGCTGTCGCAGTCACGGATCCTGATACAGAAAAGTAAAGGAATCCGGCGAGGCTATTGGAGTCACGGACGCTGATGTAGAAAAGTAAAGGTATCCGGGCGAGGCTATCCCAGTCACGGACGCTGATGCAGAAAAGTAAAGGAATCTGAGTGAGGCTGTCGCAGTCACGGATACTGATCCAGAAAAGTAAAGGAATCTGAGTGAGGCTGTCGCAGTCACGGATACTGATACGGAAAAGTAAAGGAATCTGGGCGAGGCTATCCCAGTCACGGACGCTGATGCAGAAATGTAAAGGTATCCGGGCAAGGTTATCGCAGTCACGGACGCTGATGCAGAAAAGTAAAGGTATCCGGGCGAGGCTGTCGCAGTCATGGATACTGATACAGAAAAGTAAAGGAATCTGAGTGAGGCTGTCGCAGTCACGGATACTGATACAGAAAAGTAAAGGAATCTGGGCGAGGCTATCGCAGTCACGGACCCTGATGCAGAAAAGTAAAGGTATCCGTGCGAGGCTATCGTAGTCACGGATGCTGATGTATAAATGTAAAGGAATCTGAGCGAGGCTATCGCAGTCACGGACGCTGATGCAAAAATGTAAAGGAATCCGGGCGAGGCTATCGTAGTCACGGATACTGATACAGAAAATTAAAGGAATCCGGGCGAGGCTATCGTAGTCACGGATACTGATACAGAAAAGTAAAGGAATCCGCGCGAGGCTATCGTAGTCACGGATGCTGATGTAGAAATGTAAAGGTATTCAGGCGAGGCTATCACAGTCACGGACGTTGATGTAGAAATGTAAAGGTATCCGGGCGAGGCTGTCGCAGTCACGTATACTGATACAGAATATAAAGGAATCCGGGCGAGGCTATCTTAGTCACGGATGCTGATGTAGAAATGTAAAGGTATTCAGGCGAGGCTATCGCAGTCACGGACGCTGATGCAAAAATGTAAAGGTATCCGGGCGAGGTTGTCGCAGCCACAGATACTGATACAGAAAAGTAAAGGAATCCGGGCGAGGCTATCGCAGTCACGGACGCTGATGCAGAAATGTAAAGGTACTCAGGCGCGGCTATCGCAGTCACGGACGCTGATGTAGAAATGTAAAGGTATCCGGGCGAGGCTAGCGCAATCACGGATCCTGATGAAGAAAATAAAGTTATTCGGGCGAGGCTATCGCAGTCACGGACGCTGATGCAGAAATGTAAAGGTATCCGGGCGAGGCTATCGTAGTCACGGATGCTGATGTAGAAATGTAAAGGTATTCAGGCGAGGCTATCGCAGTCACGTACGCTGATGCAGATATGTAAAGGTATCTGGGCGAGGCTGTCGCAGTCACGGTTACTGATACAGAAATGTAAAATTATCCGGGCGAGGCTTTCGCAGTCACGGACGCTGATGCAGAAATGTAAAGGTACTCAGGCGCGGCTATCGCAGTCACGGACGCTGATGTAGAAATGTAAAGGTATCCGAGCAAGGCTATCGTAGTCACGGATCCTGATACAGAAAAGTGAAGGAATCTGGGCGAGGCTATCGTAGTCACGGATGCTGATAGAGAAAAGTAAAGGAATCCGGGCGAGGCTATCGTAGTCACGGATGCTGATGTAGAAATGTAAAGGTATTCAGGCGAGGCTATCGCAGTCATCGACGCTGATGCAGAAATGTAAAGGTATCTGGGCGAGGCTGTCGCAGTCACGGATACTGATAAAGAAAAGTAAAGGAATCCGGGCGAGGCTATCGCCGTCATGGACGCTGATGCAGAAATGTAAAGGTACTCAAGCGCGGCTATCGCAGGCACTGACGCTGATGCAGAAATGTAAAGGTATCCGGGCGAGGCTAGCGCAATCACAGATCCTGATGAACAAAATAAAGGTATCCGGGCGAGGCTATCGCAGTCACGGACGCTGATGCAGAAATGTAAAGGTATCCACGCGAGGCTATCGTAGTCACGGATGCTGATGTAGAAATGTAAAGGTATTCAGGCGAGGCTATCGCAGTCACGGACGCTGATGTAAAAATGTGAAGGAATCCGGGCGAGGCTATCGTAGTCACGGATACTGATACAGAAAATTAAAGGAATCCGGGCGAGGCTATCGTAGTCACGGATACTGATACAGAAAAGTAAAGGAATCCGCGCGAGGCTATCGTAGTCACGGATGCTGATGTAGAAATGTAAAGGTATTCAGGCGAGGCTATCACAGTCACGGACGTTGATGTAGAAATGTAAAGGTATCCGGGCGAGGCTGTCGCAGTCACGTATACTGATACAGAATATAAAGGAATCCGGGCGAGGCTATCTTAGTCACGGATGCTGATGTAGAAATGTAAAGGTATTCAGGCGAGGCTATCGCAGTCACGGACGCTGATGCAAAAATGTAAAGGTATCCGGGCGAGTTTGTCGCAGTCACAGATACTGATACAGAAAAGTAAAGGAATCCGGGCGAGGCTATCGCAGTCACGGACGCTGATGCAGAAATGTAAAGGTACTCAGGCGCGGCTATCGCAGTCACGGACGCTGATGTAGAAATGTAAAGGTATCCGGGCGAGGCTAGCGCAATCACGGATCCTGATGAAGAAAATAAAGTTATTCGGGCGAGGCTATCGCAGTCACGGACGCTGATGCAGAAATGTAAAGGTATCCGGGCGAGGCTATCGTAGTCACGGATGCTGATGTAGAAATGTAAAGGTATTCAGGCGAGGCTATCGCAGTCACGTACGCTGATGCAGATATGTAAAGGTATCTGGGCGAGGCTGTCGCAGTCACGGTTACTGATACAGAAATGTAAAATTATCCGGGCGAGGCTTTCGCAGTCACGGACGCTGATGCAGAAATGTAAAGGTATCCGGGCGAGGCTATCGCAGTCACGGACGCTGATGCAGAAATGTAAAGATATCCGGGCGAGGCTATCGTAGTCACGGATGCTGATGTAGAAATGTAAAGGTATTCAGGCGAGGCTATCGCAGTCACGGACGCTGATGCAGAAATGTAAAGGTATCCGGGCGAGGCTGTCGCAGTCACGGATACTGATACAGAAATGTAAAGGTATCCGGGCAAGGCTTTCGCAGTCACGGACGCTGATGCAGAAATGTAAAGGTATCCGGGCGAGGCTAGCGCAATCACGGATCTTGATGAAGAAAATAAAGGTATCCGGGCGAGGCTATCGTAGTCACGGATGCTGATGTAGAAATGTAAAGGTATTCAGGCGAGGCTATCGCAGTCACGGACGCTGATGCAGAAATGTAAAGGTATCCACGCGAGGCTATCGTAGTCACGGATGCTGATGTAGAAATGTAAAGGTATTCAGGCGAGGCTATCGCAGTCACGGACGCTGATGCAGAAATGTAAAGGTATCCGGGCGAGGCTGTCGCAGTCACGGATCCTGATACAGAAATGTAAAGGAATCCGGCGAGGCTATTGGAGTCACGGACGCTGATGTAGAAAAGTAAAGGTATCCGGGCGAGGCTATCCCAGTCACGGACGCTGATGCAGAAAAGTAAAGGAATCTGAGTGAGGCTGTCGCAGTCACGGATACTGATCCAGAAAAGTAAAGGAATCTGAGTGAGGCTGTCGCAGTCACGGATACTGATACGGAAAAGTAAAGGAATCTGGGCGAGGCTATCCCAGTCACGGACGCTGATGCAGAAATGTAAAGGTATCCGGGCAAGGTTATCGCAGTCACGGACGCTGATGCAGAAAAGTAAAGGTATCCGGGCGAGGCTGTCGCAGTCATGGATACTGATACAGAAAAGTAAAGGAATCTGAGTGAGGCTGTCGCAGTCACGGATACTGATACAGAAAAGTAAAGGAATCTGGGCGAGGCTATCGCAGTCACGGACCCTGATGCAGAAAAGTAAAGGTATCCGTGCGAGGCTATCGTAGTCACGGATGCTGATGTAGAAATGTGAAGGAATCTGAGCGAGGCTATCGCAGTCACGGACGCTGATGCAAAAATGTAAAGGAATCCGGGCGAGGCTATCGTAGTCACGGATACTGATACAGAAAATTAAAGGAATCCGGGCGAGGCTATCGTAGTCACGGATACTGATACAGAAAAGTAAAGGAATCCGCGCGAGGCTATCGTAGTCACGGATGCTGATGTAGAAATGTAAAGGTATTCAGGCGAGGCTATCACAGTCACGGACGTTGATGTAGAAATGTAAAGGTATCCGGGCGAGGCTGTCGCAGTCACGTATACTGATACAGAATATAAAGGAATCCGGGCGAGGCTATCTTAGTCACGGATGCTGATGTAGAAATGTAAAGGTATTCAGGCGAGGCTATCGCAGTCACGGACGCTGATGCAAAAATGTAAAGGTATCCGGGCGAGGTTGTCGCAGTCACAGATACTGATACAGAAAAGTAAAGGAATCCGGGCGAGGCTATCGCAGTCACGGACGCTGATGCAGAAATGTAAAGGTACTCAGGCGCGGCTATCGCAGTCACGGACGCTGATGTAGAAATGTAAAGGTATCCGGGCGAGGCTAGCGCAATCACGGATCCTGATGAAGAAAATAAAGTTATTCGGGCGAGGCTATCGCAGTCACGGACGCTGATGCAGAAATGTAAAGGTATCCGGGCGAGGCTATCGTAGTCACGGATGCTGATGTAGAAATGTAAAGGTATTCAGGCGAGGCTATCGCAGTCACGTACGCTGATGCAGATATGTAAAGGTATCTGGGCGAGGCTGTCGCAGTCACGGTTACTGATACAGAAATGTAAAATTATCCGGGCGAGGCTTTCGCAGTCACGGACGCTGATGCAGAAATGTAAAGGTATCCGGGGCGAGGCTATCGCAGTCACGGACGCTGATGCAGAAATGTAAAGATATCCGGGCGAGGCTATCTTAGTCACGGATGCTGATGTAGAAATGTAAAGGTATTCAGGTGAGGCTATCGCAGTCACGGACGCTGATGCAGAAATGTAAAGGTATCCGGGCGAGGCTGTCGCAGTCACGGATACTGATACAGAAATGTAAAGGTATCCGGGCAAGGCTTTCGCAGTCACGGACGCTGATGCAGAAATGTAAAGGTATCCGGGCGAGGCTAGCGCAATCACGGATCTTGATGAAGAAAATAAAGGTATCCGGGCGAGGCTATCGTAGTCACGGATGCTGATGTAGAAATGTAAAGGTATTCAGGCGAGGCTATCGCAGTCACGGACGCTGATGCAGAAATGTAAAGGTATCCGGGCGAGGCTGTCGCAGTCACGGATACTGATACAGAAATGTAAAGGTATCCGGGCAAGGCTTTCGCAGTCACGGACGCTGATGCAGAAATGTAAAGGTATCCGGGCGAGGCTAGCGCAATCACGGATCTTGATGAAGAAAATAAAGGTATCCGGGCGAGGCTATCGTAGTCACGGACGCTGATGCAGAAATGTAAAGGTATCCGGGCGACGCTGTCGCAGTCACGGATACTGATTCAGAAATGTAAAGGTATCCGGGCAAGGCTAGCGCAATCACGGATCTTGATGAAGAAAATAAAGGTATCCGGGCGAGGCTATCGCAGTCACGGACGCTGATGCAGAAATGTAAAGGTATCCGGGCGAGGCTGTCGCAGTCACGGACGCTGATGCAGAAATGTAAAGATATCCGGGCGAGGCTATCGTAGTCACGGATGCTGATGTAGAAATGTAAAGGTATTCAGGCGAGGCTATCGCAGTCACGGACGCTGATGCAGAAATGTAAAGGTATCCGGGCGAGGCTGTCGCAGTCACGGATACTGATACAGAAATGTAAAGGTATCCGGGCAAGGCTTTCGCAGTCACGGACGCTGATGCAGAAATGTAAAGGTATCCGGGCGAGGCTAGCGCAATCACGGATCTTGATGAAGAAAATAAAGGTATCCGGGCGAGGCTATCGTAGTCACGGATGCTGATGTAGAAATTTAAAGGTATTCAGGCGAGGCTATCGCAGTCACGGACGCTGATGCACAAATGTAAAGGTATCCGGGCGACGCTGTCGCAGTCACGGATACTGATTCAGAAATGTAAAGGTATCCGGGCAAGGCTAGCGCAATCATGGATCTTGATGAAGAAAATAAAGGTATCCGGGCGAGGCTATCGCAGTCACGGACGCTGATGCAGAAATGTAAAGGTATCCGGGCGAGGCTGTCGCAGTCACGGATACTGATACAGAAAAGTAAAGGAATCCGGGCGAGGTTATCGCAATCACGGACGCTGATGCAGAAATGTAAAGGTATCCGGGCGAGGATATCGCAATCACGGATGCTGATGTAGAAATGTAAAGCTATTCAGGTGAGGCTACCGCAGTCACGGATGCTGATGCAGAAATGTAAAGGTATCCGGGCGAGGCTGTCGCAGTCACGGACGCTGATGCAGAAAAGTATAGGTACCCGGGCGAGGCTATCATAGTCACGGATACTTATGCAGAAAAATTAAAGGTATCCGGGTGAGGATGTCGCAGTCACAGATACTGATACAGAAAAGTAAAGGAATCCGGGGAGGCTGTCGCAGTCACGGATACTGATACAAAAAGTAAAGGAATCCGGGCGAGGCTATCGCAGTCACGGACGCTGATGCAGAAAAGTAAAGGTATCCGGGCGAGGCTATCGCAGTCACGGACGCTGATGCAGAAATGTAAAGGAATCCGAGCAAGGCTATCGTAGTCACGGATACTGATACAGAAAAGTAAAGGAATCCGGGCGAGGCGATCGTAGTCACGGATACTGATACAGAAAAGTAAAGGAATCCGGGCGAGGCTATCGTAGTCACGGATGCTGATGTAGAAATGTAAAGGTATTCAGGCGAGGCTATCGCAGTCACGGACGCTGATGCAGAAATGTAAAGGTATCCGGGTGACGCTATCCCAGTCACGGACGATGATGCAGAAATGTAAGGGAATCCGGGCGAGGCTATCGCAGTCACGGACGCTGATGCAGAAATGTAAAGGTATCCGGGTGAGGCTATCCCAGTCACGGACGATGATGCAGAAATGTAAAGGAATCCGGGCGAGGCTATCGCAGTCACGGACGCTGATGCAGAAAAGTAAAGGTATCCGGGCGAGGCTATCATAGTCACGGATACTTATGCAGAAAAATTAAAGGTATCCGGGTGAGGATGTCGCAGTCACAGATACTGATACAGAAAAGTAAAGGAATCCGGGGAGGCTGTCGCAGTCACGGATTCTGATACAGAAAAGTAAAGGAATCCGGGCGAGGCTATCGCAGTCACGGACGCTGATGCAGAAAAGTAACGGTATCCGGGCGAGGCTATCGCAGTCACGGACGCTGATGCAGAAATGTAATGGAATCCGAGCAAGGCTATCGTAGTCACGGATCCTGATACAGAAAAGTGAAGGAATCTGGGCGAGGCTATCGTAGTCACGGATGCTGATACAGAAAAGTAAAGGAATCTGGGCGAGGCTATCGTAGTCACGAATGCTGATGTAGAAATCTAAAGGTATTCAGGCGAGGCTATCGCAGTCATCGACGCTGATGCATAAATGTAAAGGTATCGGGCGAGGCTGTCGCAGTCACGGATACTGATAAAGAAAAGTAAAGGAATCCGGGCGAGGCTATCGCCGTCACGGACGCTGATGCAGAAATGTAAAGGTACTCAGGCGCGGCTATCGCAGGCACGGACGCTGATGCAGAAATGTAAAGGTATCCGGGCGAGGCTAGCGCAATCACAGATCCTGATGAACAAAATAAAGGTATCCGGGCGAGGCTATCGCAGTCACGGACGTTGATGCAGAAATGTAAAGGTATCCACGCGAGGCTATCGTAGTCACGGATGCTGATGTAGAAATGTAAAGGTATTCAGGCGAGGCTATCGCAGTCACGGACACTGATGCAGAAATGTAAAGGTATCCGGGCGAGGCTGTCGCAGTCACGGATACTGATACAGAAAAGTAAAGGAATCCGGCGAGGCTATTGGAGTCACGGACGCTGATGTAGAAAAGTAAAGGTATCCGGGCGAGGCTATCCCAGTCACAGACGCTGATGCAGAAAAGTAAAGGAATCTGAGTGAGGCTGTCGCAGTCACGGATACTGATCCAGAAAAGTAAAGGAATCTGAGTGAGGCTGTCGCAGTCACGGATACTGATACGGAAAAGTAAAGGAATCTGGGCGAGGCTATCCCAGTCACGGACGCTGATGCAGAAATGTAAAGGTATCCGGGCAAGGTTATCGCAGTCACGGACGCTGATGCAGAAAAGTAAAGGTATCCGGGCGAGGCTGTCGCAGTCATGGATACTGATACAGAAAAGTAAAGGAATCTGAGGGAGGCTGTCACAGTCACGGATACTGATACAGAAAAGTAAAGGAATCTGGGCGAGGCTATCGCAGTCACGGACCCTGATGCAGAAAAGTAAAGGTTTCCGTGCGAGGCTATCGTAGTCACGGATGCTGATGTAGAAATGTAAAGGAATCTGAGCGAGGCTATCGCAGTCACGGACGCTGATGCAAAAATGTAAAGGAATCCGGGCGAGGCTATCGTAGTCACGGATACTGATACAGAAAATTAAAGGAATCCGGGCGAGGCTATCGTAGTCACGGATGCTGATGTAGAAATGTAAAGGTATTCAGGCGAGGCTATCACAGTCACGGACGCTGATGTAGAAATGTAAAGGTATCCGGGCGAGGCTGTCGCAGTCACGTATACTCATACAGAATATAAAGGAATCAGGGCGAGGCTATCGTAGTCACGGATTCTGATGTAGAAATGTAAAGGTATTCAGGCGAGGCTATCGCAGTCACGGACGCTGATGCAGAAATGTAAAGGTATCCGGGCGAGGTTGTCGCAGTCACAGATACTGATACAGAAAAGTAAAGGAATCCGGGCGAGGCTATCGCAGTCACGGACGCTGATGCAGAAATGTAAAGGAATCCGAGCGAGGCTATCGTAGTCACGGATACTGATCCAGGAAAGTAAAGGAATCCGGGCGAGGCTATCGTAGTCACGGATACTGATACAAAAAAGTAAAGGAATCCGGGCGAGGCTATCGTAGTCACGGGGAAAGGGGACTCCATGTAAACGAACGACCTCACAGAAGAATAAATCAGCAACTTGAGTAGCATCATAAGTAGTTGAACACGGAATAAAATGAGACATCTTCGAAAATCTGTCTACTACAACAAAGACACTATCCTTCCCATTTTTGGACCGAGGCAGCCACACAACAAAGTCCATGGATAAGTCGGTCCAAGGATGGGAGGGTACGGGTAGAGGAATGTACTCACCATGACCAGCAGACTTAGATTTGGCTCTACGACACGTTAAACACCTAGCAATAATGCGCACGACATCGCGCTTCATGTGAGGCCAATAAAAGTGATCATGCAATACATCTAGAGTTTTAGTCACGCCAAAATGACCCATCAGACCGCCACTATGGGCTTCATGCATAAGCAAATCACGTAGAGAGCAATGAGGAATACACAACCGTTTACCTTTAAACAAGTATCCCTCATGCGTATAGAATTTAGAACCAGAAATTGAAACACCATGTTTATATATATCACCAAAATCAGAATCAAGAGCATAGAGTTCAATAATGTGTGAAAAGCCAAGTAGTTTAGCGTTAAGAGAGGATCCTAATGTGTACCTTCGCGATAATGCATCAGCGACGATATTCTCTTTACCTTGCTTATATTGAATGTGGTAGGGAAAGGCTTCAATGTACTCCATCCAAGTAGCATGGCGACGATTGAGCTTACCTTGCCCCTTGAGATATTTCAGGCTCAAATGGTCAGTGTGGACTACAAACTCTCGCGGCATCAAGTAGTGCTGCCAAGTTTCCAATGCTCGAACAAGGGCATAGAACTCCTTGTCGTAGGTAGGGTAATTCAGTTGTGCGCCCTTGAGCTTCTCGCTAAAATAAGCGATTGGCAGATTCTCTTGCATAAGGACAGCCCCAATCCCCAAACCACTCGCATCACACTCAACCTCGAAAGCTTTGCTGAAATCGGGAAGAGCGAGCACCGGGGCAGAACACAAACGCTCCTTGAGCGTAGCAAACGCCTCCTCTTTGCGGCTGCTCCCACTTGAAAACAATATTCTTTTTGGTTAGATCATTCAAAGGGACATCGATGGTGCTGAAATCCTTGACGAAGCGCCTATAGAAGCTCGCCAATCCATGGAATGATCTAACATCACTCGCATTCTTCGGTGTTGGCCATTCCTGAATTGCGCAGATCTTCTCCTCATCCACTTTCACGCCATCTATACTCACAATAAAACCAAGAAAACCAACTTGTTCCATTGCAAAGGAACACTTACTAGGCTTAGCATACAACTTCTGTTCACGAAGTGTTAAAAAGACTTCCTTAATATGCAAAACATGCTCATCAAGTGATTTGCTATAGATTAGTATATCATCAAAATACACTACAACAAATCTGCCAATAAAGTGCCTAAGTACATGGTTCATCAATCGCATGAATGTGCTAGGGGCACTAGTCAAACCAAAAGGCATAACCATCCATTCATACAACCCATACTTAGTTCTAAAAGTTGTTTTCCATTCATCACCTTCTTTCATACGAATCTGGTGGTAGCCACTCATCAAATCAATTTTTGAGAAAATAGTACTACCACTTAATCCATCTAACATGTCATCTAAACGAGGAATAGGATGTCTATACTTTACAGTTATCTTGTTGACCGGCAATCAACACACATACGCCAGCTGCCATCTTTCTTTGGGACTAGGATCACTGGAACGACGCATGGGGAAAGGCTTTCCCTCACGTATCCTCGCTCAAGTAGCTCGTCCACTTGCCGCTGAAGTTCTTTGGTCTCTTCAGGGTTGGTACGGTAGGCTGGACGGTGCGGAATTGCTGAACCTGGTGCGAAATCGATTTGGTGTTCAATGCCTCGAATAGGAGGTAATCCGGGAGGCATCTCCTCGGGTAGAACATCTCTAAACTCCTGCAAAAGAGAGGACAGAACACTAGGAACCAAATGTGAAGGGTTAGCGTTAGAAGTGTTCAAACAGAAGGAACGAAATCTGAGTAAAAGAAGAGGACAGCTTGCGCCAAAACCATTTTTCTGAAAAATCAGTGCTCTCCTCACGTCGCTCCCCTTGGCATATACACTCAATTTCTTTTTATTTGCCTCTCCTTTTCTCTCGATGCCACTCTCAGCACGCTTACTTTTTTCGTGCGAATGTTGACACTCACTCTCTGCATGCTTACTCTTTTCATGTGAATATTTTTCTATTCTCGCACTCACCCTCTGCATGCTTACTCTTTTCATGCGAATGTTGAAGGCTCACACACTCATTTTTACTCTCTTTATTTGTCACGTTCAAACCTTCTTTTTCTCTCTCAATCTGTTTTGCAACTTCATACTCCGCATAAGACTTAGCGAGCCACTCTTGGTCCTTTACCACGTCGGCTGGGGTCAAAGGTGCCAAGGTAAACTTCTTACCATCCTTTTCTAGCTTATACAGGTTCTGTTTCCCATCATGGGTTGCTTCCCTATCGAACTGCCATGGTCTGCCCAAAAGGATGTGGCTTGCTTGCATTGGCACAACGTCACACAACACCTCATCATGATACTTGCCAATAGAAAACTTAACAAACACTTGTCTACTCACCTTGAGTCCATTGTCGTCGGTCATCCATTGTAAAAAGTATGGTCGTGGGTGTTTCACCATGGGCAGCCCCAACTTATGCACCATCATCCAACTTGCGCAATTGGTGCAGCTGCCATTATCAATGATAATCGAACATCCCTTCTTATCAATCACACCACATGTATGAAACAAGTTCTCTCGCTGCTCGTCATCACACACTTCCCCTCCGGCTTGCACACTCAAATTGCGCCTTATCACCATTAACCGAACTTGATCACCTTGCTGATGTTGATCATCCGAATCAGCACTACTTTCTCCCTCGGGTTCGGACCCCTCATGATCATCATCCAACTCTTGGTCTCCATTCGCCCTTATTATGAAAACTCACTTGTTAGGGCAGTCCGCCTTCTTATGCTCTCGCCCATTACACTTAAAACAAATGATATCTTTAGTGGCTTGCCGATCAGTAGGTGGGGTATAAGACTTGTTACCAGCTGATTTAGTAGGGGTCACGACACTAGAGGAGCCTTTGAGGCGTATGGTAATGCCTTTGGTGTAGCCGCGACACCCTTATCATCTTTGTTCCAAGAAGGCTTCTTCCAAGAGGACGAACTAGTAGACTTATAGGAACTCTTAGCCTTCCTATGCTTCTCAAGTTTTTGAGCCATGTGAAGCATCTCCTCGAGAGTATTGTATTGTGTCAGCTCCAATGCATCTGCAATCTCGCTATTCAACCCGACAATAAACCGAGCCATTGTCACCTCAGGTTCCTCAGTGATCCGTGCTTGAGCTAAGGCGATCTCCATTTCATTAAAATAGGCCCCAACTCCCTTGCTGCCTTGCTTCAAGGTTTGGAGCCGTTGATGAAGCTCACGGTGAAAATGGGCAGGCACGAACCGCTGCCTCATTACTTATTTCATCTCAACCCAATTATCAATCGGACCCCCATACATGGTTGTTCGCTTTAGGTTAAGTTGCTCCCACCAATGACTGGCATACCCACTGAATTCTACGGCTGCCAGTTGGACTTACCCTCCGAATAATTATGACATAAGAAAATGGATTCGATGATACGATCACGCCTACGTCTACAAGGCCCGAACGAACCCGAACTCGACCAATTATGAAGACACGTTCTAGGATACCTCTTACCCTTCAAATGGGCTTGGAAGCCCATCAAAATGACAAGGGAATTCGTCCATCTTAGAAGGAAGGAGAAGGAAGAGCTCATTAAGGGCATTATGGTCTCAAATGGCCTAATATGTAATAACTATAAGTAGTTGAATTCTTGCATATTTTCAATTTAGCTTTGATGATGAATATTGATTGAGAGAATTCTCCTTATTCATCCGGGGCTCAATATTGGTGTTTGCCTTGGTTTGGAAAGCCGTGGCTTAAGTCAATCGAAAACAATAAGTTTCCATCTTTGTGTAATCGGTTATTACTTCGTATTTGTGAGCGATTGAGTGTATATTTGAGTGTTCATCTTTGAATGGTTTGTGTTTGTTGAATGTGAGAGTATTCTGCCCGTGTATTCAAGTATTCATCAAGCATATCTCAAGTGTTCAATTGATCGTTGTTCAAGCAATCATCTCTAATCTCCATCCGCATTCATCCGGGTATTATCTTGTATTTTGTGTGTTTATTCCTTGTATCATTTCCGCTGCGTGTCTCCATATTTCCTACTGTTTCCTTATTGATTTGTGTCATAAACTCATTGAACTAGATCCTCCATTCGTTACATACCATTCGGCCTTCACATCGGAGGTCGGATCGTATCAAGTGGTAGCGGAGCTTCTGGCGCTCCGAGTTTGTTTTTGTGTTCGTTCCTGTCCAGTTTGTGTGAGTCCTACAGCTCAGAAAACTCTGAAAGTTTGTATAAATAAACTTCAATCTGTTAGTGACAACTTTTGTTTTTGAGTCATCTGTAAATTCGGTAAAATTTCCATACTTTTTGACCGCCTAAGAAAAGTGTGCAGATTTTATCCGAGAAAATCTGTTCTTGTGTTGCAAGTCCATTTTCTGTATCTTCCAGTAAGAATCGTGTTTTTGTCCCTTCGTAAAAGTTGTAGGTCTGTGTCTTAGCAACGTCTCTATTAAATTTCATGATGTAATATTGTCGTTTGCTATTTTTAAGAGTCAAAATTCGAAAGTCTGTCAAGAACACTCTTTGTGTTCTTCATGCGTTCATCTTGTTTTCTTGAGTCTTTTCGTCTTCAACACTTGGGGAAGACGAATCAAGGTCAGTTTAATCTTCTTCTAAGTCTTTTGTAGTGTTTCAAAGTGTTTTAGCAGAAGTATTCCATTGTTACACCAAGTCAATGAAGTGAGAGATAAGAGTGACACAAAAGTCCTAAATAAATCTTCTTTTCTCCTAGTTTTTAGGGTCATAAACGTGAATATCTTTCACCTCAAATAATCCCTAGATTTCCTGAACAATAAATCTTACAAGATATCTCTTGAGGTCTGCAAAATTTTGGAGTCAAATGAAATCTATAGGATACTCAAAAAGTCCTCACCCTAAACAGTGATGAAGAGAAAAGTCTTAGTGTCACCTACCTCTTTGTCTCAAAAACGTGTGAGTGCTCTCTAAGTCAAAAATCTTACCTCATTTGCTGAACAAGAGATCCTCAAGTATCCTTCTAGTAAGCAACAAATTCTTAGAACCAAACAAAATCTTTAGGATACACAAAAGTCCTAAACAAAAGAGAGAAAAGTTGCAAACTAAAAGTCCTAAACTAAACACCTCTTGTGTTAGCTCTTGAGAGAAAAACGTGAGGAGTCCTCAACACCAAGAATACTCTGCTAATTTTCCTAAACACTCACTTAAGTCTTTTATATTTGAGTGTTCAAGTCCTTTGTGTCAATTCCTTGAGTCCTAAACACATTTTCGTTTCTCTTTTCCAAGTCTCAAGTCAACTCACCATTTTCCAGCAAATGTGTCCTTGAGTCTTGTCCCTTTTTATTGTGTCTTCAGCCGAATTTTTTCTTCTTTCTTGGCTGTAATTTGTAGAGCTTTGTCTTAGGATTGTTCATACTAAATTTTGTAAACTAATTCCATCGTTTCCTATTGTTCGTATGTCATAGTCGAAAGTTACGCAAACTGCCCAGAATTTTCCAGCAAACTATTTTGCGCGATCATCTTGTGAACAGTTTTTCATTGAGTTTCTAGCTGAATTTCGTGTTTCGACCTGAATGAAAATTGTAGTCCTCAACCTCAAGTGTACCCATATTAAATTTTGTGACAAAATTCCAACGTTTACTATTTTTAAAGGCCAATAGCCGAAATATTTGGAAAACTGTCAGAAAAATTCCAGCAAACTGCCTTGGTGTTTCTAGCGTTCTTGATTGAGTCTTCCTGATTGAACTTGAGATTGTTGGTTGATTGTTATGCAAGACACGGAATTGAATATAGAGGAGTTTGAGTGATTGTGTGAGTACAGATTTTGAGGGCTTAAACACGAGTGTAAACACGTGAGGGAGCGATTTGTTTAACTAACGTTTATACATATATATAGTTTGTTAATTTTGTAGGTACAATGACTTCACTAAATTCTTGTCAATCAAGCTATGGCCTAGGTCTCTTCGAACAAGGCCTTGGGTATGGCTCCTCTACTAATAGCTGCACCAACTTTGATCCTTTTCAAGTCACAATTCCTACTTGTAGAGCATCTTTTCAACCGGCTGAATTTATCCAATGGGAATACCACCTTGTGAAGGCCATTGAATGTCATAATTTTTCCGAAGCACAGAAAATTGAGCTTGCTCAAATGACATTTGATGACGATACCGAGATTTGGTGGTACCACATTTGTTGTGAAAGAGCAAGAAGAGAAGATCCAATTGCAACTTGGGCTGAAATGAGACATGTCATGAGAGCATGTTTTGTATCATCATACTATCGAGAATTCTTAGAAGACGAGTTGTCCTCCCTTCAACAAGGAATCAATACCGTGATGGAATATTATCAAGAATTTGATGATTTACTCATCAAGACTTATCTTCAAGATAATGAGAGGATGATCATGGATTTGTTTCAAAGTGGATTAAATAAAGTGATTAGAAGACAGCTTGCCCTCTATGAGTTTACAAGCTTATCATCCATGATTCAATTTGCCTACGAAATTGAAATTCATGGGTGTTTGATGGAACAAGACAGTAGCTCATTCCAAGGCTGCCCGAGTGACCAAAAATCTTCTGCTACTGTTTTTGAGTCCAAATCGGAAGTGGTACAACATGCACAAGTCATTCAACAAAAACATCCCACACCACCTCAATCTTGTGACCCAAAGGTGACTGAAAATTTTAATTTGATTGAAAGGAGTGTGGCTGTAAATTCTACAGCATTGAGTGAAAAATGTGAGCTTGAATATGAGAGAAAAGAGTGTGAGAGGAAAGAAAATGAAAGAATTGATGAGGAAAAGACACGGTATGAAAACAACAAGCATGCCAAAGAGAGTGTCATTAAAATTACAGAAATTTTGAGAGAAGAAAGTAAGGAAAAGAGACGAACAAAAATTGTGAAAGTTATTGATCCAATGAGCGTGTCTTTGAGAAATGAGGATCAGTTAGCTAATCCTAACATTGACTATTCTTTTCCTACTGTTTGTGTGCCTCCCTTGCATAAAAATCGAAGGAAAGAAGATGGCTTCAAACCATCAATTTTAGGAGGCGTAGGAAGCAAAATTGCACAACAATGGTGTGAACAAAGGTATGCATCACTCTCTTCTCCAAATGATGCAAGGTTAGAGCCTACAACTCTTAATAATTCTAATTCACATGATGTAAATTTAAAAGATTTTTATTTAGCATGTGAAAAGAAACCATTGTTGCATCTCATCAATTATAACTCTTTCTTGCTTAAATTGTCTAGAAGTCAAATCTGTTTTGTAAATGATAGTAGAATTAAAATTGGTTTTTCTGTGCTTACTAGGACAGTACCTAGCATGTTAGAAAATAATTTGGATGATTGTAAGGATACTGTGAATATTAGGAATTTGTTTCTTGCATTTGGCGAATTTATTCGTAAGCGTGAACGAATAATTCCTTTTATTTTCTCACAATTGTTTTCAAGTTTGATTAAGTGTGTAGGTGAGAAGACGAATGCATCCATGGTACCAAAATCAGGCGAACATATGTGCTTGAGCCGTGAGCACACATGTACAAATCTAACCAAAGAAGGCGTTGAGGCGAACGCTCAATTGGTTCCTAGACACGGCAAATTGTCACATATACTCCATTGGATTTATTCCAACGTTTTTACTTTTTATTTACCTTTGGAGTATAAATATGCAAATCATTCATTTCAACTTACTAACTTAAATATTTTTGTGGTAGGAAATGAAGGATTTAAAGCTAAGGATTCGTGGGCGAATCCTTTCGATGGGAAAGGTGATGATACAATCATGGATCCCTCTGACATCAAAGAGCATGACACGATGCCAAGAGGATCGATCACAAACAGCAAGGCATTGGTAGGCGAGGCCCGCGCCAATCCAAGACCCATTCCTAAGCCTCCCGACTGTTGTGCCAACTCTAGGCCACCCGGTGCGCACCTTTCTTAATACTCCATAGAATTAATTATTATGCTTTTAATTCTTTGAAATCTTTGGAGTATGAATTTACCAATCACTCGTTTCACATTACTAACTTAAGTCTTTATGTGACAGGGAACGAGGAAATTGAAGCTATGGATTCGAGGACGAATCCTTTCGAAGGGAAAGGTGATGATACGATCACGCCTACGTCTACAAGGCCCGAACGAACCCGAACTCGACCAATTATGAAGACACGTTCTAGGATACCTCTTACCCTTCAAATGGGCTTGGAAGCCCATCAAAATGACAAGGGAATTCGTCCATCTTAGAAGGAAGGAGAAGGAAGAGCTCATTAAGGGCATTATGGTCTCAAATGGCCTAATATGTAATAACTATAAGTAGTTGAATTCTTGCATATTTTCAATTTAGCTTTGATGATGAATATTGATTGAGAGAATTCTCCTTATTCATCCGGGGCTCAATATTGGTGTTTGCCTTGGTTTGGAAAGCCGTGGCTTAAGTCAATCGAAAACAATAAGTTTCCATCTTTGTGTAATCGGTTATTACTTCGTATTTGTGAGCGATTGAGTGTATATTTGAGTGTTCATCTTTGAATGGTTTGTGTTTGTTGAATGTGAGAGTATTCTGCCCGTGTATTCAAGTATTCATCAAGCATATCTCAAGTGTTCAATTGATCGTTGTTCAAGCAATCATCTCTAATCTCCATCCGCATTCATCCGGGTATTATCTTGTATTTTGTGTGTTTATTCCTTGTATCATTTCCGCTGCGTGTCTCCATATTTCCTACTGTTTCCTTATTGATTTGTGTCATAAACTCATTGAGCTAGATCCTCCATTCGTTACATACCATTCGGCCTTCACATCGGAGGTCGGATCGTATCATTCGACCTTCTGTTCCCATGTCAAAAAGGTGTCAGGGTCATCAGTACCTTCGAAAGGGGGTATTTTTATTTTGATGCTGTTAATATTAGCATCTACTCGGTCATCCTCCCTATCTCTTCTTCCTACCCGTGCATCTCGCCTCTCCCTTCGCTGACCATCCCTAGCGTTTATCCATCCCTCTCCCCCATCGGGCTCATCATTCCGATTAGCACGTGGAGGCAGTGGCGCACGCCTAGCAAGTCGCCTTGGATGAACTTGGGCAAGTTCACGTTGAGGGTTCACAGGGGCGTCTGGTGGAACTTGGGGCTGTCTATGCGCATTGTCATCCTCATCGGACATGTCTGAGATATGACCATCGCTTGGCTCAACCGCTGCCCTAGGGTTAAGGTTTATGGTGGCCAAAGCTTCCATCCTAGCCACCCTTGCTACGGTAGTCAGTTGCATTTCATTCATCGTCCTGAGTTGTTCCGTGATGGTCGCTAGCATGACCTGCACATCTGGTTGTTGTACCCCTTCTTGAGCCATCTGATCCCTTTCCTGAAATTCACAACACGAATTGAAAGTGTAAAATTGCACTAATCCTAGCACTCCCTCACGTGTTTAGTCACTCTAATAATCTCACCAATAAATCAATCAATTGTCTACAATTGTTCAAGTGTTAATGAGACTCGAGAGATCAAGAAAAAGCTGCCAAGAAAACTCTCAAAGAAACCAGCTTCAAAACAAATGGTGATACTTGGTATTTGAATAATTGCAAGTACAACCAATTAAACAAATAACAAGTGGAATAGAAGGCAATATTAAGGAATCAAAGAAGAGCTCAATTTGACTCGAAAGGACTCAAATAAAAGCAATTTCCAATTCTGATTTCAAAACACAATTGTCCTTCAACTCCAATTCGTCTCAATGATAAATCTGATTTTTGTAGCAAGTATTCTCCGAATCTCAATTTGCTCTCTGCTCTTGCTATTCCTCAAATACTGATATCCTTTTTTTTTTTTGTGTGTATTTGATCTAATGCAACCTTCTCTTGATTCTTTTGAAGTTGCTATTTTGTCTTTTTTTTTTTTTTGTAACAGCAAAAACACAGTTTAGTAAAACAGGTGTAGTTTTTGACTCCGGTATCCGAATCACTTGATTCTTTTTGATTCGGAACCCTAACAAGTGCAGCTTTTCAACGAGACCTTTCTCACCAAAAACGGACTTCAATAGCTATGTATATAAATACAATTTCGACTTGACAGAAGATTTGCACATATACGAACCAAGCACAACAATGAAATCGGTTTTGAAAGGAGTAGAAGAAAATACCGATTTCAGCAATGAAAACTCGAAACCAATTAAGATACTTACCAATCTTTGAATGCCTTAAGCTCTGCTACCAACTGATACGATCCTAGTTGCTTAGGATGCGTAGCACCAAATCTGATCGTTGTTCAAAGAAGGATTTCAATGCGGAATGAATAACTTGACTCGTGCTAATGTAGACTACCTCGCCAACTGAATGCTAAGAGTTCTAGCCGATTTCACGTCAAGGATCTTGTATCAGATTCTTAGGACTACTCCCAACGATTGTGAGAATCGCACTAAGACAAACGAAACAATAATACAATTTCAGAATTTACTTGTATACGACTTAAGTGTTGCGGACTCAAGAAGAACAAGTGTTCAGCACTTGAACAAGGGGCAGAGATTGAAGAGAGAAGTCTCAATTTTATCAAATAACAGCCGCCGGAATAAGGAGGCCAGCCGCTCCTTATATAATGTTTACAAGCAAAACCTAATTGGAACCAAAATAGAAGTTCTAAAATAAGGTAACTAACTTAATTAAGCAATTAGCTAAATTGTCTAATTAATTAATTAAAGAAAGCAAATAAAAGGCAAGTTTATTGTCTCCAAAATTAGACAAGGGAATGCCAGCTCACTTTAGGACCAGCCACGGCTTCTCGGACACAAAACCCTAGCGCGCGCGAACAAGGAATCCTTGCGCCGCTAGGACTCGCGCCTCCCGCACCCCAAACTAGGGTTTGACCTATCTCCTAAATGCCTCGGGCGTTCTTGCTGATTTTTGGACACACACTCCCTGACATGACGTAGTACATGTCGAACTCAAAAGATCGGCAGAATCGCTCCATCTACATGTCGTTCTGATGCTGGGCAGAATCACCATCACACACGGTGAAAAGGTGAGGAGATTCACCATGCGTGGTGTCTTCTCTCGAAGTGCAGCGTCCTCACTTGTCATCTCACACTCCAGCTCCTTGTGAATGAGAGATGACAATTTGTCTTGAAGCTTTCTAGCTCGCGCACGCGTCATAGGACCAGCCGGTGGTAAGGGCACATCGATGCGTGTGTTCGCATCAGTCTTGGTGTTAGGTGGAGTTTTTCTTCATTGCATTTAATGCAAAGGAAAGGCCAATTGGACTTGGTGGCCGGCTAGAGTGAGGCTAATAGAGCCTTTATCTTCTTGGTTTGGTGAAGGAAAATATTAATTTAGAGGGAAACACCAAGCTTTAGCTTTTTAATTATATTTTGGATCAAAATTTTCCTTTTTCACAAAATTTTCAAGAACACCAAGAACACACATTTCAGATTTTGATCTTTTTGAGCTAGCACAAGTTGGCACAAAAATCACACATGTTACCACATGAACTAAGGATCAAAGATAGACACTTTTGACGTAAGAAACTAAGAAAATGAGGCTTGAAAGGCACAGAGACACTATTCCCAAAGGTGACAATCGAAGAACACCAAGTAAACTCCAAGGCACCAAAAGCTCCGCTACCACTTGATATGATCCGGCCTAGGATAATTAAGCCGAATAATATATGGAGTTTATGGAGTATCTAGCCGAAGGAGTTAACTATAAGACTCAAACAAGTTATTGAAGATCAAAAGGGACACAGACAAGCAGCGAATATAAATTACGCAGATAGAAAGGTAGAAAGGATGGATGTTACCCGGAAAGATGGAAAGTGAGGATAGATCGGAGTGTGAGTGACAAGAAACGTTGAACAAACACGTAACCCATTGAATCACAAAGTTGATGAGTGACAAGTAATGCACACATATATTTCAATAACCATAATCATCAAACAATTACAAACTTTGATTTTTCGAAGGAAGATCGGGAGGAGTGCTCTCAACTCAAGCGATCTTTCTCTAAGAAGGATTGAAGAGTTTAAGGACCTAGGTGATAATGGAATGAGTGCTCTCAACTTTACAATTATCACAAAAGTCTAAAAACTAACTAAGAAAAAAAGAAAAATAGCTATTTTATAGTTCGTGTACAAAAATGGGCTTGAAAAGCCCAAAATGTGGATTTCGGGTAATGCCTAGCGGCATGCCACTAGCTTCGACTTTTGGAAACCCAAAATTAATTAAATCCTAGCGGTATACCACCCCATTCATGGCATTCCTGGCGATATGCCACCAGGCTTGATCTTCAAGCCCTCACATGGTTTTCGGCCTCCGAATGATGGGCAATCATCACCAACGTGCGGCCTTGTCCTTAACTCACATCTTGACTCATCCGGGCCTCAATCCATAGGGCAGTTTGCTTGGCCATACTCCTGGTGATTGGCCCTCTGAATGTGGTCGGGATCACATCATTAGGGAATGACAAAGACTCGGTGATGGCAAGGATAACACTAGAGCAAGCAATTGTACATATGGAGCGCTTGGGTGTGCTGCCGACAGATCACACCTACCATAGGTACTTGCAAATATTTTTCAAGGTTCTAGATTGGGATAGGATGTTCTTACACCACCATAGGGGGACTACCTAGTGGAACAAGACAGTTTTGAGGGAGAGGGATGGATCAACCCACGCCATCACCACATATATAGACATTCAAAATGTCTCAGGTAATCTTTGTCCTTCGACCGTGCCTTTAAGTGATGCTAACTTAAGTTATTGTACTGTAGGTCTAGGTTTGGATTCGAGGATGAATCCTTTCCAAGGGGGAGGGAATGATGCGAATCCTAGCGTATACGCATCGCAAGGAGTGCTTGTGCTTCCCACCGGACTGATGGATCACAAAGAGAGCAAGGAGCTTGATAGCCTAGGCTGGTTGCAGCGTTATCACGCCCACCCTTAATGTGATGACATCGAAAACATAAGCATGCATGGATTAGAGCCAGGCGACGACGTGATCACGTCGTCCCTTGGCGTAATCACGCCCATTGTGATGTCATCATGTCCTACCTCTGATGTGATGACGCCCAAAACAGATGCTCCAGACGAGGCTGAAAGCTGCTCGACGTGATCACGCCAAGCCTTGGCGTGATGACGTCGACACAGGCTATTTTGCATCAAAAATGGAAACTCCAGACTTTCTATTTTTTAATTAGTTCTTTTATTAATTAATTAAATTTGTTTGGATTATTTTAATTAATTAACTAGGAGTTCAATTAGAAGAAGGACTTCTATTGTAAGGATTTAGGCTTTCTCCTATTTAAAGGAGCCACCCTCTTCAATATTCTTTTATGTTATCTTTCAAATAAAATTCAGAGAGTTTTCTCAATTGTTCTTCACGAGCCTTGTCCCTCATTGAGTCCAGACACTCGATTAGGATAGCAAGTAAAACCCGAAAGTCCATTCCATTGATTCCTAGCTCTAGTTTGGCTAATATAGGATATTAGCAGGGTTAGAGATCGTGTCAAAAACCTCATCCGATAGATTTATTTTAGCTAATACAAGATATTAGCAGGGTTAAACAGTCGTGTTGAGTCATCTATCTTCCGTATCGAAATCCAAGCCTAGACCTAGATTAAAAGTACGAGCTACGAGCCTCGGGCGACCCAGGATCGTATCATACACCAAGTACTTTCAATGGTTTGATGAATCATGTGTTGCGTGAATTTATTGGTCACTTTTTTGTCATTTACTTTGACAATATCTTGACCTATAGCACATCCATGGATGCACATGTCACACACTTACGCACTGTACTCCATGATACGATCCTAGCCCTACCACACACACACACCAAGCAGCAAGGGCTAGATGGATGAATACATCGAGACAAGGACACTACAGAACCTCAAGGGAGGTTAATACAACCCCTATATATGAAGATAGGTCAAGAGATGTTGCTGGATCGAGCCATTAGGCAAAGGATGACATGGAAGGTAGCTTAGAGGCTGTTAGGGCAAGACTTCACATCCGACCAGGTCAACTCATGGAAGCGAGGGTTCTATCAGGAAAAAAAAGTAAATACAAGACCGGTTGGTGTCTTAGGAAGATCGTGGCCAAGTTTGAGCCAATTTGGAAGAGTAAATTGCAAGATGGTTCATGGTGACATTCCCGCACGTAAGGGTTCTAAGCGCAGAAGGAATAAGCGACTTTGTCCGAACCTATTCGGACCAATACAAGTCAGAATCATGTGATCGACCATTTTTATGAAACCTCAGGATGTTTGCTCCATTATTACCAAGTTTCAGCTCAAACGCACGAGCCATTTGCGTGTTATTCAAAGAGGCATTTTTGCTGACAGCAATTCTATTCCTACTCGGACTAGTAGACACATCAGGTTATGATTTGCAAGTTTATTCAGACTTGTTCATCCCATACCAGGGAGAGAGACATGTCTCTACTATTTCCAGATGTTAGCTTTAGAATGGGACAAGTTTCAGCCCGATCGGACAAGCGGATCAAGAGTTAGACCTAGTGGATATTTTCATGCGCAGTGTGAACGCGCAACAGCCCGCACCTTGGAGAATGAGGCCCAACTTGGAGTCTAGCTGTGCGAAAGCTATTCTAGAGCTTCTGGAATGTACTTGTGTATTTATTATTTATTTTATTCAATTATTAGAGTTATTTATTAAATAGAACTTCTAAGTTGTATAGGTTTAGTATTTCTATTCCTAGTAGAATTAGAACTTGTAATTATACTTAAACTTGTACTTGGGCTTTTGCCTATATATAGAGCTGATTGTGCTCATTAATAAACAGAGAATATTTTTGATCAAATTGATTGTTAAGACTTTTTCTTTGGGTGGATTCCCTTTTTCCGTTCGTGGACTCGAACAAAAACCCTAGGTGGCGTTGTCAAGTGGACTCTTGGCGTACCTTATCCTACAAAGCTCACTTGTTGATCGACGGTGTTAGATGGACTCCTAGCGTACCTTACTTCAGCAGGCGTTGTTCAACCGCGACTTGGAGATATGCGAAGTTAGGTGGATTCTTAGTGTTCCTTATATCGAAGAGAAGAGTAGATTGAGTTAAATTCCGTGCAACTTCAAACCTTCCAACAACGATCATCAATTCAGCACATCCTAACTATCTAAGATCGTATCAAGGGTAGTGAGGATCGTATCATGTGGTAGCGGAGCTTAGCCGTTGCAAGGTTTGATTTATATCAATCTATCCTTTATTTTGTGTGTTGATATTTTCATTTTTGGTTGAGTCGGTTTAGAAAATAATTTTTCTAAATCAAGTTTTGTGTCTGTGTAAAAACGAATCGGAAGTAAGATTTGTTTGAGTAAAAAAAAAAAAAAACCCTAAATTATTGTGAGTTAGTTTAGCCGTCTTTTGTTTATCAAAAAGTGTCATAAAAAAATCAGTCCCCAAAGTGTCATAAAAACAGTCATAAAAACAGTCCAAAAGAGTGTCCATTAGAGTCAAAAAAAGAATTTGTCCCCAAAAGTGTCGTTTGTTTTTTTTTATTATTTTGAGTCATGTCGAGTCAATCGTCTAATGATATAGAGGATCAAGAGATCATCATCCTAATGTGGAAGCTCAACATGAGATTAGAAGCGGCAAATCAATGGTGGAGAGAAACGGAGGCAATTGGGAAAGGAGTGCGACTTGAGAAGCCAGTTTGAAGGAGCGCTTTGAGTCCTCAAGTAATTAGTGCATCGCAGCTAGAGGATAAAAAGAAATTCCTATATGAGAACCTAGCCGAGAGAGGGATAGGTACGGAGGTTGCTACACCAAGACGTACATGTGAGTCAAGGGCGGCCGACGCACTCAACAACGCGAGATCCTAATGCACGCCAAAGACGGCCCCAACACATGTTTGAATACAAACATTCCTTTGCCAACTCGTGTGCAAGCGCGAGATATATATTGCCACATATACACGGGTTGAGGACACACTTCGAGTCAATGCCCCAATAATAAGACTTCTACCGAGACTACTAATCTGCTAGATGCTCTTAGCAAATATGATGAGATTAAGGAGAGTCGGTTGGCCGGTTTGAGTAGTAGTAGACGCAAGGTGAGAAGGGAGCAATTGTTGAGCGCAATGTGAGTGTTCCTTATGAGACTATGGAATACCATGAAGAATTGAAGAGGTTCTTTGTGATTGTTCATAGAGATAGGATGAGCCTACACCAACCTTGGTTGCCTACCCAAGTCAACAAGTCAGCCGCGAAGAGAGACATTGGTTTGACCCAAACCATCGTCGCACACGAAGACACCACCGTGGAGTTGGATGTCTTGGGTAATCCCTTTCCTTCTTGTCTTTCCTTTGTTTATTCTAATGTGAGGAGTATGGTTTTTATTAAGGCAACAGATTCTAGGACGAATCTTTTCGGAGGGGGGAGGAATGATACGATCCTAGCCCCGCCACACGCACACACTAAGAAACAAGGGCTAGATGGATGAATACGTCGAGCCAAAGAAGTTACATAACCTCAAGGGAGGTTAATACAACCCCTATATATGAAGATAGGGCAAGAGATGCTGCTAGATCTAGCCATTAGGGAAAGGATGACATGGAAGGTAGCTTGGAGGCTGTTAGGGCAAGACTTCACATCCGACTAAGTCAACTCATGGAAGCGAGGCTTCAATCGGGAAAACAGAGTAAATACAAGACCGATTGGTGTCTTACGAAGATCGTGGCCAAGTTTGAGCCAATTTGTATGAGTAAATTGCAAGATGGTTCATGGTGACAGTCTCGCATGCAAGGGTTGTAGGCGTAGAAGGAATAGGTGACTTTGTTCGAACCTATTTGGACCAATACAAGTCAGAATCATGCGATCGAACATATTTATGAAACCTCAGGATATTTTCTCCATTGTTACCAAGTTTCAGCTCAAACGCAAGAGCCGTTTGCATGTTATTCAAAGAGACATTTTCGCTGACAGGAATTCTACTCCTACTCGGACTAGTAGACACATCAGGTTACTCTTTGAGAGTTTATTTGGACCTGTTCGTCCTAGACCAGGGAGAGAGATGTGTCTCCACTATTTCCAGATGTTATCTTTCGAATGGGACAAGTTTCAGCCCGATCGGACAAGCGGATCAAGAGTTAGACCTAGTGGACATTTTCATGCGCAGTGTGAACGCGCAACAACCCGCAACTTGAAGAATGCGGCCCAACTTGGAGTCTAGCTGTGCGAAAGCTACTCTAGAGCTTCTAGAATGTACTTGTATATTTATTATTTAGTTTATTCAATTATTAGAGTTATTTATTAAATAGAACTTCTAAGTTATATAGGTTTAGTATTTCTATTCCTAGTAGAATTAGAACTTGTAATTATACTTAAACTTGTACTTGGGCTTTTGCCCATATATAGAGCTGATTGTGCTCATTAATAAACAAAGAATATTTTTGATCAAATTGATTGTTAAGACTTTGTCTTTGGGTGGATTCCCTTTTTTGTTTGTAGACTCGAACAAAAACCCTAGGTGGCGGTGTCAAGTGGACTCTTGGCGTAGCTTATCCTATGAACCTCGCTTGTTGATCGGCGGTGTTAGGTGGACTCCTAGTGTTAAGGTCTAAGCCTTGGAATTCAAGCTTAGCCTTAACATGAATCCTGAGACCCGCCGAAGGCGCATGGATTTGACGGATAGCCCCTTTATAGGGTATGTGAAGGGAAAGTTTAATTGGGTGTGATAGCTCTCCACCAACCCTTGGATAAGATACGAGAGTATGCTAGTCTAAGTGAGCTTCTCCTATGCGGGTGAGCCTTCCGTGTTATGGAGAGCTGGGTCCGAGCTGAGAACTAGTAGTGCGCTGGCAAGATAGGGCCGAGGCTGGATTGGGTGTTGGAGATTACTACTAAGTATCGGGAGAAGGTTGGCCTAGGTGCGGCACCTAGGCGTCGCACGGGCATAATAATGGTTAGGCCGTGACAGTTGGTAGCAGAGCTATTTCGATTACTTTGAGATGGCAAAGTCTTTGAAAGTCAAGTGCACTAAACAAGAGAATCACGTGAATGCGATTGATGTAAGGATGCGGGAGTAAAACCATGGAGATGAATCGATGAGGACATCGATGATTGAAGTGGGGGAGGAAATGCACAAGTGACAAACCATTTATACAAACAAAACAAAACAAAACAAAACAAAAAAATTATACACATGAGAACCACTAACTCAGACGGACATGATCCAGTAAGAGAATTTGTAATGCGCAGTGGCGCATGGCCTGATGAGGCAAAACTATAAAGCGCAGTGGCACTTGGCCCGGTGGGGGGAATTACGTCGCGCAAAGACGCTTGGCCCGATGGGGTAGAACAATAATGCGCAGAGGCGCATGGCCCATTGGGGCAGAATTATAATACGCATAAAGTACTATGAAACTCATGACTCAGACGGACTTGAGCTAGGAAGAGGAACTATGATGCGTAGAGGCGCTAGGTCCGATAAGGCAAACTCACTAGCTCAGATGGACCTGAGCTAGGAAGAGAAATTATGAGGCGCAGAGGCACTTGGCCTGATGGGGTAGACTTACTAACTCAGACAAACTTGAGCCAGAGAGAGAAATTATGAGGCGCAAAGGCCTAAGAGATACGTTATAACGCGCAGAGGCGCCTGGTCCAGACGAATACGATATAATGCGCAGAGGTGCTTGACCTAAACGAATATGATATAACGCGCAGAGGCGCTTGACCCAGACGGATATGTAATAACGCGCAGAGGCGCTCAACTCAGAAATATATGATATAATGTGCAAAGGTGTTCGCCTAAAAATGCAAAGTGATACCTGGCAAAAGAGAGTCGGTTCGGTAAAAATGACACACCTATGTGCCAAGAGTGTCGGTTCGAAGGAGCGATACGTCTATGCGCTAGAGATGCTTGTGCCATGAGAAAGCTGGACATGTGGATCTAGTACTGGATTCTGGAACGAGAACAAAGTGCTACGCAATAATATGACCCTATGAAATAGGCTTTGGTGAGCATAGTGAGAATGGAGAAAAGAAAGAGTTATAAAAATATGTGTAGAGGGAAAACAACCCGTATGACAAGAATAAGCATGCGATTGAGAGATAAAAGAAAATGAGAGGTGAGACCACAATCTGAGGAGTTGTGGAAGAGTGAAAAGAATGGTAATAGAGAGAAAAAGAAATGAGAAAAGAATAAAAAGTATTGAAGTGTGGGAAAACCTATGATCAACTATAATGGCCTTAACGTGTTTCTAACCTTATGTTCCTTGATAATACAGGTCTAAGGTGTATGTGAAATACTAGTTCCATAGAGAGAGGGCGCGAATGCCGCATGAACTTAACCCCTTTGGCTAGAGACTGGGATCTAGTCGATGAGGGCATCGACATTATCAAGTGGGGGAGAGTGTTAAGGTCTAAGCCTTGGAATTCAAGCTTAGCCTTAACATGAATCCTAAGACGCGCTGAAGGCGCATGGATTTGACAGATAGCCCCTTTATAGGGTATGTGAAGGAAAAGTCTAATTGGGTGTGATAGCTCTCCACCAACCCCTGGATAAGATACAAGTGTATGCTTGTCTAAGTGAGCTTCTCCTATGCGGGTCCGTCATAGGTGTGCGAGCGAGCCTTCCATGTTATGGAATGGGCGTTGCCATGATGGCCACTTCTAGCTAGGTCCGAGCTGATAGCTAGTAGTGCGCTGGCAAGATAGGGCCGAGGCTGGATTGGGTATTGGAGAAGGTTGGCCTAGGTGCGGGACCTAGGCGCCGCACGAGCCTAAGAATGGTTAGGCGGTGACACCTAGTGTACCTTACTTCAGCAGGCGTTGTTCAACCTCGACTTGGAGATTGGCGGAGTTAGGTGGATTCCTAGCGTTCCTTATATCGAAGAGAAGAGTAGATTGAGTTAAATTCCGCTCAACTTCAAACCTTCCAACAACGATCGTCAATTCAGCACGTCCTAACTATCTGAGATCGTATCAAGGGTAGTGAGGATCATATCACTCCATACTCTTCGAATCCATAAATTGTATACAAAATTAGCTAATTGTGAATTCTGTCTAGATCGTGTCCATTTCCTTAGATTTATGGTTAGTATAGACGGAGTACAGGTTGATAAGGATAAGGTGAAAGCCATCTGGGAATGGCCATACCTAAAGAACGCCAGTGAAGTTAGATCCTTCCATGGTCTGGCTAGTTTCTACTGAAGATTCGTCCCCAATTTCTCGACAATAGCCGCCCCTCTCAACGAACTCACCAAGAATTTTCTTTTGTTTGAATAGGGAAGCCGACAGAAGACAGCCTTCCGGGAGCTCAAAGAACAGCTCATGTGATCACCGATACTTGCATTACCGAATTTTAGAAAATCATTTGAGTTAGAGTGTGATGCTAGCGGAATAGGTATCGGGGAAGTGCTTACTCAAGATGGACGCTCAATAGCCTACTTTAGTGAGAAACTGTCGGGAGCACAACTCAATTACTCCATGTATGATCAGGAATTGTATGCTTTGGTGAGATCGGTAATGGTTTGGGAGCATTATCTGTTGCCAAATCAGTTTATTATCCATACGGATCATTTGAGCCTGAAGTACCTCTAAGGACAAGCAAAGTTAAACAAACGGCATGCGAAATGGATGGAGCTCATAGAAGTAATCCCTTATACCATCAAGTATAAAAAAAGGGGAAGGATAACGTGGTTGCCAATGCCCTTTCCAGAAGGTACATGCTCATCTCTGCTCTCTTTGCTCCTAAGACTTTTGGATTTGCATAGCTGGTAGACCTTTATGAGCATGACGATACTTTATGTGACATATATAACGCATGTGATAAAGGACCCTACTTGCATTATGTGAAATATGACGGATTTTTATTTAAACATAAACGGCTTTGCATACCAAAGTCCAGCATCCGGGAATTATTGGTACTAGAAACTCATAGGGTGGGTTAACGGGTCACTTTGGCATCACTAAAACATTACATGCCTTAAAGGTGCATTTCTTCTGGCCGAAAATGAAAATTAATGTGACAAAAGTGATCTTTATAAATCTTGTATACAAACGGGTCAAGTCGACCTCTATGCATCATGCATCATACATGCCATTACCGGTATCTAGTCATCCTTGGGTTGATTTGTCAATGGATTTCATCCTAAGGTTACCGAGGTCTAAAACCGGTAGTGGCTCCATTTTAGTGGTGGTTGACCGTTTCTCTAAGATGGCTCATTTCATTCCATGTGCAAAAACCCATGATGTTGTTCGTATTGCTCACTTATTCTTTCAAAATGTTATACGATTACATGGCATGCCTAGGACCAATGTGAGTGACCGAGATACCACGTTTCTAATTCATTTTTGGCGCACAACTAAACTTCTCTTTTCTACCATGTGTCATCCTCAAATGGATGGACAAACGGAAGTAGTGAAAACAAACGGGGCTAAATGGGAAGATAACATTGCATTAATTGAATTTGCATATAACCATGCAAGACATTCCACTGTTGGGTTTTCTCCCTTTGAGGTGGTATACGGGTTCAACCCCTAACCCCTCTTGATCTCTTACCATTGCCTTTGAGTGTACTTAAGTGTGTAGATGGTGACACCAAGGCAGAAGAAATTCAAAAATTGTATGCCTAAGTTAGGAAGAACATTGAGGCCATGAACGAAAGGGTGTCCACCAAACACAACAAGGGCAAGATAAATAAATCTTTTGAGCCAGGACAATGGGTCTGGTTACACTAGTGCCAAGATAGATTTCCTCAACAACGGTAGGGAAAACTGAGCCCCCGAGGCAATGGACCATTTGAAATCCTCCACCAGATCAATGACAATGCCTACATCCTTGACTTACTAGGTGAGTATGGATCAATCAGTAACTCCTTCCATATTAATGATTTATCCCTTTACAATGCATGTGATGAAAATCTTGAAGAATTGGATTCGAGGACGAATCCTTTAGAAGGGGGAGGAGATGATGCGATCCCGCAAACCTTAAAGCTTCAAGAACTGGATGTAATACCAGCAGGACCGGTAACTAACAGCAGGGCCAAGAAGTTAACGTTGTGGATAGAGCGCGAGATAAAAATGGATGTTTCCCATGCACCAAGTCAAACATTGATGCAGATTACCAGGCCGAAAATCATCGCGAAAGTTACCGGGCAGACCCATCTATCAGGAAAGTCAAGATAAGTCAAACGGGTTCCGATACCTTACCAAACGCCTTGGAGGAAGTTACCAAGGCAGACATATCTATCGGAAATGGTCAAACTAACTCAAATGGGTCTCGTTACCTTACCGAACGACTTGACAGAAGTTACCAGGCAGACACATCTATTGAGACAGTCAAACTAAGTCAAACGGATCCTATTTCCCTTCCATACTGATGATGTGTCAAGATTTACTGGATACCGTTCCCTTCCCTAAAATCTACCGGGTTTTCTTCAGCCTATAAATAACACACTATGTATTTCATTTTTCTTAGTTTTTGTGTAAAGTGTTTTTGCTTGCGTAGAGAATACTCCGCCTTTAAACACCAGAAATTCACCTTGTGAGAATCAAGTCTAGAAGACGGCTGATTCCTTGCAAGTAAAAGACCTACTGTCTTTAACCTTAAGTTTCTATTGAGTGTTAATTCCTTTACAACTTCCAAGATGCTTGAAATCGATCAATATCTTGGATTTCTGTATTTGGTTTGTTTATGAGTAAGTGTGATTTGGATGTTTATTGTTAATTGATTATTTTTAATTAATTATCCGCTACAAATTCCATCGTTATTATTCCGCTTCTTCTTCACCACCTTTTTGTTGATTTCCGCTGCAACTTCACATTTTCAATTCCGCTTTCTCCATCTATTCCGTTCATATTTTCCTTTAGGATTAAACTGATAACTCGGGCTAGATCCTTAGCTGCGAAGGATAAACGCGTCTGACTCTTCGAAAGGGATTTCATGTCTCATCAGAGAGGCTAGATGCAGCTGCTGGAGGTGCCTTGCAAGACATGACTCCCACTAGAGCAAGGGCACTTATCTAGACATTGGCAGAGAATTGTTACCAAAATGGTTTAGGGGAGAGAGCCACACTAACGAGCAACACAAAGGTAGCCTCAATTGAAATTTTTGACCATGTGAACAATATTTATGTGTGTCAAACACAAGCTCAAGTTCATCCACAACAGGTCACTTCTTGTGGAGTTTGCAGTCAACAAGGACACGCGACACATGACTGTAATTTAGTGCCAGGAACTCAAGAACAGGTAAATGCAGCAATGCAGTATCACCAGCAGCAAGGGTTTTTCAACAACCCTTACTCAAATTTTGCCCTTTTTGCCCTTATAGCAAGGGTTTAGACCCTTTTTACCCTTATGCATGAATATTTAGAATTGCTAGAATTTAATTAATCTATTGGGCATGATCACATAAATTAGGACCTTTTAAACACCTATTTTATCCGATAACCTTTTTAGGATGTGATTCGGGTGCCTAACACCTTCCCGAGTCCATAATACGACCCCGAACTGTTGTTCTCAGGTTTAGACCCTTTTTGCCATGACTTTAGGGTGGCAACTTCATTGCATTATGTGAGATGAGTCTGATTTCATCTAACATCTCGTCCCAAACCCGCATCGCACGATAAATTCCAAAAAAGAGGTGCGACAGATAGCTTACCCCATTTACCGTAGATGGATTCGAGGAAAGAAAATGGTGAGAGGTGGAGAGTGCTAGAGATGAGTTGTAGAGTTGCAAAGTGAGGAAGGAAAAATAATACAATTAATTAGGAAGAGAGAAGGAGAAGGGTTCAATGGATGTGAGAGGTATCTGACCCTTTGTTTTGTTAGAGGTCACTTTTACTTTTCCTCCGAACCCCTGTATGATATGTGGTTTGTTGAACGAACGACAAGTATTATACAAGGCATTAAAGTAAAAACACACATAAAGTGGACACAATTCTCAAGGGTGTCAATTAAACAAAAATATTATTTTTGGGCTAAAACGTCCATTATTTTTTAACAGAAGGAGTCTTAATTATAACTATTAGTGTTATTAATATATTTATTAATAATGATATTAATAATATTATGGGGTAATAGCATAAAGCACCCCTGTACTAAACGCAAAAAACAAACACCTCCCTTGTACTTCAAAAACGCTAATACGCCTCCCCTGACTAACGATTCTATCAATGTAATTCAGGGGAGGCGTATTAGCGTTTTTGAAGTACAAGGGAGGTATTTATTTTTTGTGGTTAGTACAGGGGTACTTTATGCTATTACCCCTAATATTATAATTAGTAAATATTAATTATACAATTTATTATTAAAATTATAATTACTTAGTAAATATAAATTCTACAATTTATTATTAAATTATAATTTGTAGTTTAAAATAGTTTTATTGGAAAGTTTAATTTTAATTACATTTTAAATAGAAATTAACAAATTTATACCACATTGTTATTCAAAATAAAAAATTACATTTTAAAAAAACGTAGGTTTCTAACGGAATATCCAGCTTTAAAACAAAGTATTTTCAAAAATATAAAAAATTATACTTTCTATGTCATTAGTTATCCTTACTTATATTGTTTGTTTATTGATATAAATTTCTATTTAAATTACAATATTTATAATATTGAAATTATATAAATATAGTAAGTATAATTAATTAGTATAAATTAATTTGATAACATTTGTTACTATATATATACCATGTATGTATAATGCTCATATATATACTTTATTTTTTTTAATTTTAAAAATTAAAAAGTGAAATTTTGATATAAAAGAATAATAATATTATTACTTATATACGTATAACAATATAATTATCGTACACTATATATAGTTGTAGATCTAATTGGCCAAGATTTTTGAACAAACATAGAGTCAAAATACAGGTTTTTCTTTATTTTTTCTTGAATTTCTACGATAATGCATACTATAATATATTGTAAGGTATCTTCTTGTTTCAAAATTTAATTGTTTTTTAAAAATAACTTGGATTAAAATTTAAAAATATATTTTTCCTTTCTCTTCTTCGACATTGATATTTCTTTTATGATTAGATCTATATAATATTGAATATATATATTTTGAATATTAATCAAGCTTTCATTTACGTACGCAAGTAGTAATTTTCTTTATATTTATATAGTTGTTGTGGTATCCAAAAATAATTTCTATTTATTGTTCTTGGACAATTTTTTGATGTTGTTTTATATAACATTTGTTAAATGAAAGTGTGTATATATAATCATATTAATTACCGCAATATATATATATATATAAGAAATTACATAATTTTACTAATTAATTAATATGTAATTAAGTAAATTATTTATTAGCTAGCTTACAAAATAGTTTATTGGAAAGTTTAATTTCAATTACATTTTATATAGAAATTAACAAATTTATATAACATTGTTATTCAAAATAAAAAATTATATATATAGTCATATTAATTACCGCAATATATATATATATATATATTAGAAATTACATAATCTTACTAATTAATTAATATATAATTAAGTAAATTATTTATTAGCTAGCTTACAAAATAATTTTATTGGAAAGTTTAATTTAAAAAGGGTAGCATTTTTACAAAAAGTCTAACTACTGATGTGCAAAAGTTTTGATACCCGAAATTCTGATTTTCCGACCCGAAATTATTTCAATTTTGGATCAGAAATTTCGGGTATCGAAGTTCAGGTCGGAACCGAAACATTTTTTCTAAGTTCGGGTACCCGAAATACCCGAACTTAGGAAAATAATAGGACACCCTTTTTTTCATTTCACGATTTCTCGCTCTCTCTCTTCTCTCTCACTCCCATCGTCTTCCTCACCTCCATCGCCCAAACCCTAAACAAACACCATCGTCTTCCTCACCTACAAACGATTAATCTAATCGCCTCATCCATTCCACATCCACTGCCAACTCTACTCCAAACTTCATTCCTTACCGTCGTCTGTTGTGATGATACCTAAGCAAAAGGTGAGCTTCATAATTTATTTTTATTTTTATTTTCAATTATTACAATTTGGTTTGTTTGGGGCTGGAAAATTTTGAAAACAATCTAGAGTTCAAACAATTCACAAATCTCAAATTTCTAGGGTCAAATTTGCTTTTTTTTTTGTCTTTGTTTTTGTTCTTACTCATTCTGGTGCAGGAGCTGCAAGTGAAGTGCTTTTTGTTTTTGTTGTGCTGTTTCATGTTTTTGTTGTTCTGTATTTATTTCTTGTATTTAGCAGTAGAGAAGTTGGAATGAGGAATATTGTTTCTCTAGTCTTCAATCTTCGACATGCTTCCATCATCAGTTACTAACTAAAGGTAGTTGTCTGGTAATTGTAGTGTTAAGTTTCCTTTAATCGATCCATCCAAGCATAGATTCCTATCTTGTTTCTCGGGAGGAAAAGTATCAAAAATCACATGCATTTATGGCTTTCTTTTCTTCCATAAGTTGTTGCTGCTGCTACACCTTTTTTGTCCTTCTGTATCTGTTCTTGTCTTCTTGACTTGCCCAATGCATTGATACCTGTACATAATACATTACTATTTTTTTCCTTAAATTTTCTGGTTTGTTGAGAATTAGGTAAATACATACATGGTTCCTAGCCTAGCTTGTCAAATTACTGAGTTACACTTAGATGGTAGAAAATCTATAAATAATGAGCTATATCCTGTGAGTTCTGTGAATCATTAAAACCACACTACTTCCAGAATCTCCTACATCATATAAATTATCAACTGCTAAATATATGTCAATATGTAAAATGTATGTGATTAATCTGAATCCAAGAACTAGCAAACAAAAAATTCATTTGAGTCATATCCATATTGCCTAATGTCCATTGATTTTTTGTTTTATTAATTAAGAGTCTCAAAAGTTCAAGATGAAGATGACAGACACACATGTAGCAGACATTAAACTGCATCCTCAAATCAATAATAATATGATGCTGTAAGTATAAGTGGCTGTTATAGTTTCTCAAAAGCTTGATGCTCTTGTTGGACCTTATTCATAGACAAGCCTCAACTTACTAGGTTGTATTGTTTATTGATTGGGCATGCATGATACGATCCTAGCCCCGCCACACACACACACCAAACAACAAGGGCTAGATGGACAAAAGCGTCAAGCCATGATGGAGCAGATGGAGTCTGATCAGGGATCACAAAGGCTTGATGGACACTCTAATGTGTTATATTTATTGTGTCGAAATTTCAGGACATTTGGACAAGTGGATCATCCAAAAGCTCAAAGCAACATTTTAGTTGACAGGAGTCCTACACAGACAATGACTCTAGGACGCGTCAGACGACTTCTACTGAGCCATTTCGGATCAGTGAGACCCAGACCAGGAAGGAAGAGGTTTTTCCCGAATCTTTCAGATGTTAGCTTTCGGTTGGAATAGGTTTCAACCCATTTGGACGAGCGGGTTGAAAGTTATGCCAATCGACATTATGGTGCGCAGTGTGTGAGCAAAACAACATGCGACTTGAGGATTCAGCCCAAACCTTGGCCCGATGATGGGGAAACCTCTTGGAGTTCTGGAATGATATTTAATTATCTATTAATTATTTATTTAGCTTATAAGAGTTATTTCTTATTTAGAACTTCTATTCCTATTAGCATTAGAACTTATAGTTTGAGTAGAACTTGTATTGGCGTTTAGCCTATATAGAGCCGATTATGCTCATAATAAAGTACGCTATTTTTACCCAAATTCATATTGAGACATTGTCTTGCAGAGTATTTACTCTTTGTTCACGTGTGAACCTTGTTACAATTCAAGTCCGAACACTTGAATAATTGGCAAGTAAAAACCAAGAGTTCAAACCCCCATTGTGTCGTTTCACCTAGGTTGGTATTCACAGGTTGAATGCAGGGTTAGGGATCCGAAGCAAGAACCTCACTTGTTACGTTTAGGTTGACTAGTGCAAGTTATTAGCAGGGTTAAACTTCCAAGTTGAGTTATTTTATTCCGCATTCAAAATCCAATCCTTCGAACTAGATCAAAAAGTACTCGTTACGCATCCTATGCAACTAGGATTGTATCAGTTGGTAGTGGAGCTCAAGGCGTTCAAGGTTTGGTATCTATCTTTACGTTTCTATTTTCCTTGTTGAGATTGGTTCTTTTTCTATCTGTTCTATAACCAATCTTCTTGTGTGCTTGTGTTAGTTGTTTTGTGCGTCTTGTTAAACAAATCGTTGTACGATTTGTGTGTCATTAAATTAGTTTGTTTCTTTCCACAAAAGAGTCACAAAATACTAAAAAGAGTCTTTAATTTTGTTTCTATTTAGTTTCGTTCAAAAAAAAAAGTCAAAAAAAAGAGTCAAAAAATCAAAAAAAAATTTCAAAATAGAACGAGAAATAAAATACAACATACTATAGAGTATTGTGAAGCTATTTCAAAAAGAATCATTAGATTTGGTGGTCAGAATTGAGAGATAGCTAAAAGACAAATCGCACACACCTAAACGCATATCACTCACGGTTTGGTGAATTTACTTGAGTCTTCTTGAGTCTTTTGAGCCTTTTCTTTGATTCCTTTACATCTATATATCTTCTACTCTAGTTCAACATTTGCTAAGTTCATTGATTTTGCAACTAACCTCTTGTTGAGCATCTAAAAGTCCATTCGAAGCTAGTTGTCTTTGTGTGTCTTCTTTGGAAGCTTTCTTTTGAAATTCTCAAGTCATTGGCGTTTGCACCTGAACAATTGTAGGTAAGTGTGAGTGATTTTGTGAGATCAATAGAGTGTTTAAACATGAGAGTAAAAATGTGAGGGAGTGCTAGGTTTAGTGCAATTTTACATTTTCTATTTCTTGTTGTGAATTTCAGGATATCATATCGTTCTTCAGAAGATGAGGAGTTTTCCTATGAGAGGTGAAAGAGGGTTAAAGAGAGGAGGCTTAGGTTTGGAGATCAACTTGACACAAACCTTAGAAGTATGAGGATGGAAATCCCTTCCTTTGGAGGAATGAATAATCCGCATACTTATCTAGTATGGGAAATGGAGATCCAATCGATCTTTGTTTATTATAAATACTCGGAGGAGAAAGTAAAGATGGCATCAGTTAGGTTCTTTGGGTACGCCATTCATTGGTGGGAGCAAATCAATAGTGATCGGATAAGGTTGGAGGTCAGACCGGTTCGAACTTGGAATGAGATGAAGGTATTAATGAGGCGATGATTTCTACCCGCCCACTGGCAAGAGCGACACTATGATGCGCAAGGGTCATTGCGTTATGGTGCGCGTAGACCGCTCCACGAGTCATGCGGCAAAATTCACAAGTGGAGGGACTACAATTGTACTGATGCGAGCATGATTAGCATCAGGCCGAGGGTTTCACTCTTCAAGGGTAAGGACGGCCCCAACACATGTTTGGCAAGAGATGTTCCTTCTTCAACTCGTGTGCGAACGTGAGATATTTTATGCCATACATGCACAGGTCGAGGGCACACTTCTAGCCAATGTCCCAACAATAGGGTGATCATTAAGGACGATGGTGAGGTTATGTCAGACAGGATGGGCAAGAGTGATACCTTCAAGGATTCTCTGGAGCAGTTGGTGAAGTCTTATGTAGAGGAAATTGAGAGAAAAAAGGGAGAATTGAGCATTGAAAATAAATAATTGGAAGCTTTAAAAGAAAAAGAGCAAAACAGCCCCCATGAAAAGAGTGAGCATGGGTTATGAGATGAGAATGACGCTTGTGAAAAATGAAGTATAAGAGTTGGCAAGGAGTTTGATACGATCCTGGTTCCTTAGGATGCGTAGCACCAATTTTGATCTTTGTTCAAAGATGGATTTCCTGCGGAATAGATAGAATAGATAGAACTCACTTGCACAATTAAGACCTGCTGAACGCTAAGCAACAGCCAACCAAAATCCGAACAAGAGAGGGTCCTTGTGAATGATAAACTTGCACAACTAAGACCTGCTGAACGCTAAGCAACAGCCAACCAAAGTCCGAACAAGAAGATAAACAACAAGTAGGATGCAATTCCAAGATTTACTTGTATACGACTCAAGTATTGCGGACTCAAGAAGAACAAGGTTCAACCAACTTGAACAAGGGGCGGAGATTGAAGAGATTAACTCAATTTATCAAATAACAGCCACCTTTCTAAGGAGGCCAAAAGGCTCCTTATATAGGTTACAAATAAACCCTAATTCCAAAAGAGGAATATTACATAAAGTAGATACTTAACTAATTAATTAAATGTCTATTTAATTAATTATCTAAACAAAGTAAAAGCAATAAACGCGTGCAGCTTCTGGACAACAGAAACGGACAAGTGCCGATAGAGGTAGGGACCAATCGGGCCGGAGCCGTTTCATTCGAGGGCAGATAGGCGCCAAAACGGACACGCGGAATTGTTGAAGCAAACGGCAACGGATGAGTCAAAACGGTAAGTGCCATTTTGAGAGAAACGGACGCGTGCCGATAGAATGGTCAAATGCCGTTTGACCAATGCCGATTGTGCCAATTGGTCAAGTGCCGTTGTGCGCATAACGGTCAAATGCCGTTTGACCCACGTCATCATCGGTCAAGGCAAAAGTGAGAAGATTCACTATCTTTGCCGTCTTCTCCCTAAGTGCAGTCCTCTCACTTGTCATCTCAGATTCTAGCTCTTTGTGGATGAGGGATGACAATCGGTCTTGAAGTCGTTGGGCTCTGGCTCGAGTCATTGGACCAGCTGGTGGTAACGGTAACTGGATGCGTGGATTCGCATCATTCCCTCCCCCTTCGGAAGGATTCGTCCTCGAATCCGTATCGGCATCATCCGCAAGTCCATACTCGTCATCTGCATCAAACAAAACTAAGTCAGAAACATTGAAAGTGGAGCTAACGGCACCATACTCACTCGGCAACGCCAGTTTATAGGCATTGTTGTTGATCTTCTCAACAATCTGGAACGGTCCGTCTCCTCTAGGTGATAGCTTGCCGCGGCGTTGGTCAGGAAAACGCTCCTTGCGCATATGCAACCAGACCCAATCGCCAACCTGAAACGTCACTAGCCGTCGGCCCTCGTTCCGTTTCTGCACAAGCTTCTCATTCATACGCTCAATGTTCTGTTTTGCCTTAGCATGTAATTGCTTGACAAAATCAGCCTTCTGTTCACCATCTAAACTTACAACATCACTCAACGGTAAAGGAGTTAAATCCAAAACAGTTCTGGGATTAAATCCATAAACAAGCTCAAACGGTGAGTAATGAGTAGTAGAATGAACAGCACGGTTGTAAGCAAATTCAATAAACGGTAAATGATCAACCCAAGAAGAAACATGCTTACGAACTAAGGTGCGCAAAAGGGAGCCAAGAGTCCGATTTACCACCTCTGTTTGGCCATCCGTTTGTGGGTGATAAGAAGTAGAATATAACAATTTAGTACCAAGTTTCTTCCACAAGACACGCCAAAAATGGCTAAGAAACTTAGTATCCCTATCACTCACAATCGTCAAAGGAATGCCATGCAAACGTACTACTTCACGAAAGAATAAATCAGCAATCTGAGTAGCATCACACGTAGTAGAACATGGAATAAAATGGGACATTTTCGAAAATCTGTCCACTACAACAAAAACAGAATCCTTGCCGTTTTTAGACTTAGGCAGTCCGACAACAAAATCCATAGATAAATCAGTCCAAGGATGAGAAGGAACAGGTAACGGCATGTACTCTCCATGACCAACAGACTTAGATTTGGCTCTACGGCAAACTAAACATCTAGCGATGATGCGCACAACATCACGCTTCATGTGATGCCAATAAAAATGATCATTCAAAACATCTAAAGTCTTAGTCACGCCAAAGTGGCCCATCAAACCACCACTATGGGCTTCATGCACAAGTAATTCACGAAGAGAGCAATGAGGAATACACAAATTTTTACCCCGAAATAAATACCCCTCATGCTTATAGAATTTAGAACCAGAAATAGAAACACCATGCATATAAATATTACCAAAATCAGAATCGGTAGCATAGAGTTCTATGATGTGGGAAAATCCAAGCAACTTAGCATTAAGAGAAGTAATTAACACATACCGTCGAGATAGTGCATCGGCAATAATGTTCTCTTTACCTTGCTTGTACTGAATATGATAAGGAAAAGCTTCAATAAATTCCATCCAAGCGGCATGTCTCCGATTTAGCTTCCCTTGTCCCTTGAGGTACTTCAAACTCAAATGATCAGTGTGGATGATAAACTCTCTCGGCATCAGGTAGTGTTGCCATGTCTCCAATGCGCGAACAAGGGCATAGAATTCCTTGTCATATGTCGGGTACCTGAGCTGAGCATCCTTGAGCTTCTCGCTGAAATAGGCAATCGGCCGTTTCTCTTGCATCAGAACGGCGCCGATTCCTAACCCGCTGGCGTCACACTCTATCTCAAACGCCTTAGTGAAATCGGGCAAAGCTAGTACTGGAGCGGTACAAAGCCGTTCTTTTAGGGTAGTAAACGCCTCTTCATGTGGCTGTTCCCATCGGAAAGCAGTATTCTTCTTTGTTAGATCATTCAATGGAACAGCGATGGTGCTAAAGTCCTTCACAAAGCGCCGATAGAAGCTTGCCAAGCCATGGAAGGATCTGACGTCACTAACGGTCTTGGGCGTTGGCCACTCCTGAATCGCGCGGATCTTTTCTTCATCCACTTTAACGCCATCTGTACTCACAATAAAACCAAGAAAACCAACTTGTTCTATTGCGAAAGAACACTTACTAGGTTTAGCAAATAATTTCTGTTCACGAAGTGTTAGAAAGACTTCCCTAAGATGTAAAACATGCTCATCAACGGATTTGCTATAGATTAAAATGTCATCAAAATAAACTACAACAAATCTTCCAAGTAAGTGCCGAAGTACATGGTTCATTAACCTCATAAAGGTGCTAGGAGCATTAGTTAAACCAAACGGCATAACCATCCATTCATATAATCCGTACTTTGTTTTAAAAGCAGTTTTCCATTCATCCCCTTCTTTCATGCGAATTTGGTGGTAGCCACTCATTAAATCAATTTTAGAAAAGATTTTGCTGCCACTTAATTCGTCTAACATATCATCTAAACGAGGAATAGGGTGACGATACTTTACAGTGATTTTGTTGATTGCCCGGCAATCAACACACATTCTCCAAGTTCCATCCTTCTTCGGGACTAGAATGACTGGAACGGCACATGGAGACAGACTCTCCCGAACGTACCCACGCGCAAGCAAATCGTCCACTTGCCGTTGTAGCTCCTTGGTTTCCTCTGGATTGGATCGGTAAGCAGGCCGATGTGGAATTGCCGATCCAGGGGCAAAGTCTATCTGATGTTCAATGCCTCGAATCGGAGGTAAACCACGTGGTATCTCCTCGGGTAGAACATCTTCAAATTCCTGCAAGAGAGAAGAAACACCAATCGGAACGGTAGGCTGCCGATCCGTTGTACCCGTTAGCAAACAGTAAGAACGGAAACGGATGAGAAAAAGGGGACGGCTTTTGCCAAAAGATTTTTGAGAAGAAACGTTTTCCTCAACTTCGCTCCCCTTGGCATATACACTCAATTTCTTTTTATTTGCCTCTCCTTTTCTCTCAATGCCACTCTCAGCACGCTTACTCTTTTCGTGCGAATGTTTACTCTCTCCCTCTGCATGCTTGCTGCTTTCATGCGAATGTTGAAGGCTCACACACTCAACATTTTGCTCTTTATGTTTCACTCTTAAGCCTTCTTTTTCTCTCTCACATTGTTTGGCAATTTCATATTCAGCGTATGACTTAGCAAGCCACTGCTAATCTCCAAGTACTTCTGCTGGTGACAACGGTGCTAAGGTAAACTTTTGACCATCCTTCACCAACTTATAGCGATTCCGTTTGCCTTCATGGATCGCGTCTCTGTCAAACTGCCATGGTCGACCAAGAATGATATGGCTAGCTTGCATTGGAACTACATCACAAAGTACTTCATCTTGGTACTTGCCGATATAGAAATTGACAAGCACCTGCCGAGTCACCTTGACACCGGCTTCGTCTGTCATCCAGTGAAGCTGATAGGGCTTCGGATGTCTTATCGTCCGTAAGCCAAGCTTATCAACCATCATCCAACTCGCGCAATTGGTGCAGCTGCCGTTATCAATGATAATGGAACATCCTTTCTTGTCTATCACACCTCTGGTATGAAACAGATTGGTCCGTTGTTCCTCATCACTCACTTCTTCGGTGGCCTGCACGCTCAGAGTCCGTCGGACCACAAGTAAACGGACATGCTCACCTTGCTGACTATCACTATCGGAATCGGCACTACCATCTTTATCAGGTGCCGATTGCTCATCATCTGACTCTTCCTCTCCATTCGGCCTGATGATAAACACTCGTTTATTCGGGCATTCCGATTTCTTATGCCCTCGACCGTTGCACTTGAAACACACAATATCTTTAGTTGCTGGCCGATCCATCGGTGGAGTATACTATTTTGTAGTAGCCGTTTTGGGAGGAATAACGGCACGGGAGGAGCTCGTTGGAACGGGAGAAGCCGTTCTGTCTTCCTTACTCCAAGATGACTTCTTCCACGGTGTGGAACCAGTAGACTTAGAAGAGCTCTTAGCCTTTCGATGCTTCTCAATCTTTTGTGCCATGTGAAGCATATCCTCTAGGGTATTGTATTGCGTTAGCTCCAAGGCGTCGGCAATCTCTGCATTCAGACCAGCACTGAACCTAGCCATCGTTACCTCAGGTTCCTCAGTAACCTTTGCTTGAGCTAAAGCAATCTCCATCTCATTGAAATAGGCTCCAACACTCTTGCTGCCTTGCTTTAAGGTCTGAAGCCGTTGATGAAGCTGACGGTGAAAGTAAGTCGGAACAAACCGTTGTCTCATCGCCTGTTTCATCTCGCCCCAATTATCAATCGGACCAGCATAAACGGCTGCTCTCTTCAGGTTGAGCTGCTCCCACCAATGACTAGCATAGCCACTGAATTCAACGGCTGCCAGCTGAACCTTTTTACTCTCCGAATAATTGTGGCATAAGAAGATAGCGTCTATCTTCCGTTCCCAAGTCAGGAATGCATCAGGGTCATCGGTACCCTCAAACGGTGGTATTTTCATTTTAATGCTGCTGAGATTAGCATCCAATCGGTCATCTTCCCGTTCTCTTCTACCAATCCGTTCTCCGCGTCTTTCCCCTCTCGGACCATCCCGAGCATATATATATCCTTCTCCTCCGTCAGGTTCCTCTTCCAGATCGGGTTGTGGAATTTGTGGTCCACGTCTAGCAAGTCGTCTGGGAGGAACGTTGACCATGTCACGCTGCCGATTCACTTCACGTGGTCGACGGGCGTTGTCATCCTCGTCGGACGGTTCTGTCATATGTCCATCGGCTCTGTCATCAGCTGCTCTATTCACTGCTCTCGGATTTGGGTTTAGAGTAGCTAACGCTTCGACTCTAGCCATCCTTGCATCGGCAGTTAGTTGTCGTTCTGTCATGGCTCTAAGTTGTTCCGTTATGGTGGCTAACATAGCCGACAGATCGGGTTGTACTCCTTCTTGAGACGTCTTTAAGTTCCTGAAACTCACAACACAAAAGAAAACGTAAAATTGCACTAACCTAGCGCTCCCTCACGTGTTTACTCTCGTGTTTAAACACTCGAATAATCTCACAAAAATCACTCAAAATCTCCTGCAATGTTCAAATGTCAGTAAGACTCAAGAATCCAAAGAAAAGCTTCCAAGAAGACTCTCAAAGGCAACTAGCTTCAAACAAAAAGGTGATACTTGGTATTTGATTAATCGCAAGAACGATCAATTAAACAAATATCAAGTAGAGTGGAAGACAATATTAAAGAATCAAAGAAAAGCTTTATTTGACTCGAACGACTCAAACAAAATTAATCCTTAATATAATATGGTATATTTGGTGCATGGGTGAGAGAATAAACTAAGTTTTGCCTTTAATAAGTGGAAGACAAAAACAGAGAATATTCTTATAGGAAAAGGTAGTGGGTGCGGGACAAAACAAAGTGGATGGATGGGTTGCCTTCTACTTTTCAGAATACTTTTGTGCAATTCTAAAAGTATACTCAATAAAATATTTGCACATGCAATCCCAATAATTTTGACAGATGTGGGATCGGTCAACAAACAACACAAATCAATTCCTTGCCAACAGAAAGGATCAAATAAGGTTTTTTGTACCAACTTATAATCAATCTCTTTTTTTTTGTTTTTTTTGTTTTTTTGTTTTTTATCCTGAATGCACAAAACCCAGTCTTAGTAGAATGCTTGTAACTTTAGTTTCAGATGTCCAACTCACTCGATTCCTTTTGATTCGGAATCTACACAGATATAGCTTTCTAACGACACCAATATCACCCAATTCGGATACCAACTGATATGTTAAAACAATTTTGACAACTGACCAGAATTTGCACATATACTAACCAAGTACAGCAAAGAAATCGGTTTTGAATGGAGTAGAAAGAAATACCGATTTCAACGATGAAAACTTGAAAACAATTAAGATACTTACCAATCTTTGAACGCCTTAAGCTCCGCTACCAACTGATACGATCCTGGTTCCTTAGGATGCGTAGCACCAATTTTGATCTTTGTTCAAAGATGGATTTCCTGCGGAATAGATAGAATAGATAGAACTCACTTGCACAATTAAGACCTGCTGAACGCTAAGCAACAGCCAACCAAAATCCGAACAAGAGAGGGTCCTTGTGAATGATAAACTTGCACAACTAAGACCTGCTGAACGCTAAGCAACAGCCAACCAAAGTCCGAACAAGAAGATAAACAACAAGTAGGATGCAATTCCAAGATTTACTTGTATACGACTCAAGTATTGCGGACTCAAGAAGAACAAGGTTCAACCAACTTGAACAAGGGGCGGAGATTGAAGAGATTAACTCAATTTATCAAATAACAGCCACCTTTCTAAGGAGGCCAAACGGCTCCTTATATAGGTTACAAATAAACCCTAATTCCAAAAGAGGAATATTACATAAAGTAGATACTTAACTAATTAATTAAATGTCTATTTAATTAATTATCTAAACAAAGTAAAAGCAATAAACGCGTGCAGCTTCTGGACAACAGAAACAGACAAGTGCCGATAGAGGTAGGGACCAATCGGGCCGGAGCCGTTTCATTCGAGGGCAGATAAGCGCCAAAACGGACACGCGGAATTGTTGAAGCAAACGGCAACGGATGAGTCAAAACGGTAAGTGCCGTTTTGAGAGAAACGGACGCGTGCCGATAGAATGGTCAAATGCCGTTTGACCAATGCCGATTGTGCCAATTGGTCAAGTGCCGTTGTGCGCATAACGGTCAAATGCCGTTTGACCCACGTCATCATCGGTCAAGGCAAAAGTGAGAAGATTCACTATCTTTGCCGTCTTCTCCCTAAGTGCAGTCCTCTCACTTGTCATCTCAGATTCTAGCTCTTTGTGGATGAGGGATGACAATCGGTCTTGAAGTCGTTGGGCTCTGGCTCGAGTCATTGGACCAGCTGGTGGTAACGGTAACTGGATGCGTGGATTCGCATCAGAGTTGATGATAGCACTAGCGCCACCTGAGTAAGTCGTAGCTCATATGGAGTGTTGGAGTGTTCCTTATGCGACTAAGGGATACTTAGAGAGGTTGAAGCGGTTCTTTAGGATTTTTGATAGAGGAAGGATGTTCTTACACCAGCCCTGGTTGCCTAGTCAAGTCAACAAGACAGTCGTCATTGGAGACGTTGGTTTGACCCAAACCACCACCGTACACAAAGTGTCACGGACTAATCCTTTGGAAGCCCAAGGGATTGAGTTCGTGCGGCGTTCACGCACTCTCTCTACGGAACCAGCCTTTCACACACACCTTAGACCTGCATCACCAGGGAACATAGGGTTAGGGCCGTAATAGGGCCATTATAGGTTATCATAGGAATAACATAAGGCAAGCACATAGACCATAGGGCATACAATCATGAAAGACATCACTTCATAGAATAAGCATACGATTACAGACAAGGGCCAAAAGGTCGCAGACAAGGGGGCCGCCCGCACAAAGGCCGACTCAACACCTTCCAATGAATAACCGAGCCCAAAGCATAAAGGGACTGATTACTCACTCCCCCAACCCGAATACAAAGATTATCTGTAAGCTCTCGTTAAGGTTAAGCGGCCATGGGCGTGAACATGCCCTGGACGAGCTTAGACCTTAACACTCTCCCCCACTCAGTTCGTCGACGCCCTCGTCGACCTGTCTTCGAGAAATTCCATAATCAATTCTTGTGCATCTACCAAGTCCTCTGCGCTTTCCCAACTGATTTCTTCATTGCCCAAGTCTTTCCACTTGACGAGGAATTGTCGTTGGTGGATCTGTTTCTTCACATTTTGAATTTGCCGCCTGATTGCCACCTTGCGTTCGGCCAGGATAGCTTCAACTACCTTTACTGGTTGAGGCTGCACCTTGAACCGGACTTCAGCTCTGATTGGCTGATTTCTACTAGCATCTTCGTCATCCGCGTGAAACGGTTTTAAATGGCTCACATGAAACACTGGGTGGCACTTCTTCATCCAATCTGGTGGGTCAACCCGATATGAGACTCTGCCTATTTTCTCAATAATCGTCACGGGGCCCTCATATCGTCGTAGAAGGCGGCGATCCTGTCGTTGGAGCGCTCAAATCTGTCCTGGCATCAGTCTCACCATTACTTTACCGCCCGCTTGAAATTAGAGGGCCCTCCTCCCTTTATCCGCCCATTGTTTCATTCGGCAGGAAGCTCTCTCCAACAAGGCTTTGGCTATTTCAGCGTTCTGCTTCCATTCCTTAGCAAAGTTAAAGGCACTGGGACTCTTCCCCCGATACTCATTCACCGTGTGTGGAAACAACGGTTGTTGGCCTGTAACTAGTTCAAAAGGGCTCTTGTTAGTCGCAGAACTTTTCAAGGAATTAAAGCAGAATTGTGCCACGTCGAGGAGTTCAATCCAGTTCTTCTGATTAGCATGAACAAAATGCCTTAGATACTCTTCTAGAATCGCATTCATTCTCTCAGTTTGCCCATCAGTCTGAGGATGGAATCCTGAAGACATATTCAGCCTAGAGCCAAGCAAGTTGAATAATTCCTTCCAAAAGGTGCCAGTGAATCGAGGGTCTCTATCGCTAATAATGCTTTCCGGGATACCCCAATACTTCACAATGTTTTTAAAGAACAATCGCGCCGTTTCCTCTGCAGTGCAAGTCTTAGATACCGGAGCAAAAGTCGCATACTTCGAGAATCGATCTACTACCACAAAGATTCCACAAAGATTCCCCACTTTTGGGAGGCAAGTAATGAAGTCCATAGATACACTCTCCCACGGCCGGTTGGGAACTGGCAATGGATCAAGTAGACCTGCAGACTTCTGTCTATCTACCTTATCCTGTTGACAAATCAAACAAGTCTTAGTAAACATGCGAACATCATCTCTCATTGCCGGCCAAAAGTAGGCCTGCCTAATAAGCGCCAAGGTTCTACGCCACCCGCAGTGTCCTGCCCATAAGGTATCATGACATTCGCGAAGCAATTTCTTCCTTAAATCCCCTCCTTTTGGCACATAGACTAACTGTCCCTTCGTCATTAACAGGTCGTCCTCCACCCAAAACCTTCGAGTTTTACCTTCTTTCACGAGTGTCAATAGCGCCTGTGCAATTGAATCTGACTTCATCTGCTCTCTAATTTCTCCTCTCAGTGGGGTACTGATTTTGCTTTCACAAGTGCCTGTGCGAACGTGAGATATTTTATGCCATACATGCACAGGTCGAGGGCACACTTCTAGCCAATGTCCCAACAATAGGGTGATCATTAAGGACGATGGTGAGGTTACGTCAGACAGGATGGGCAAGAGTGATACCTTCAAGGATTCTCTGGAGCAGTTGGTGAAGTCTTATGGAGAGGAAATTGAGAGAAAAAAGGGAGAATTGAGCATTGAAAATAAATAATTGGAAGCTTTAAAAGAAAAAGAGCAAAACAGCCCCCATGAAAAGAGTTAGCATGGGTTATGAGATGAGAATGGCGCTTGTGAAAAATGAAGTATAAGAGTTGGCAAGGAGTTGATGATAGCACTAGCACCACCTGAGTAAGTCGTAGCTCATATGGAGTGTTGGAGTGTTCCTTATGCGACTAAGGGATACTTAGAGAGGTTGAAGCGGTTCTTTAGGATTTTTGATAGAGGAAGGATGTTCTTACACCAGCCCTGGTTGCCTAGTCAAGTCAACAAGACAGTCGTCATTGGAGACGTTGGTTTGACCCAAACCACCACCGTACACAAAGGCACCACCGCCGAGTTGGATGCCTTGGGTATTTCCTATTCTTGTTATGTTTCCTTTGATGTTTCTAACTTGGAGAGTGTTGTTGCCATTGAGGAAATAGATTCGAGGGTAAATCCTTTCGAAGGGGAAGGGAATGATATGATCATAGCCCCGCCACACACACACACACTAAGCAGCAAAGGCTAGATGGACAAAAGTGTCGAGCCAAGATGGAGCAGATGGAGTCCGATCAGGGATCACAAAGGCTTGATAGACACTTTAATGTGTTATATTTATTGTGTCCAAATTTTAGGACATTTGGAAGAGTGGATCGTCCAAAAGCTCAATCCAATATTTTCGTTGACAGGAGTTATATGTAGACAAGGACTCTAGGACGCGTCAGATGACTTCCACCGAGCCCTTTTAGATCGGTGAGACCCGGACCAGGAAGGAAGAGCTTGTTGCAGAAGCTTTCAGATGTTAGCTTTCGTTTGGAACAGGTTTCAGCCTATTTGGATGAGTGGAATGAAAGTTATGACAATCGACATTATAGTGTGCAGTGTGTGCGCAAGACAACATGTGACTTGAGGATTCGGCCCAAATCTTGGCCCGATGATGGGGAAACCTCTTAGAGCTTCTAGAATGATATTTAATTATCTATTAATTATTTATTTAGCTTATTAGAGTTATTTCTTATTTAGAACTTCTATTCCTATTAGCATTAGAACTTATAGTTTGAGTAGAACTTGTATTGGCGTTTAGCCTATATAGAGCCGATTATGCTCAGAATAAACTAACTGTCGCACCCCCTTTTGAAATTTTACGTGACACGGTTTGGAAATGTGAGACGAAATCAGAGTCATCTCACATAATGCAATGAAGTCTCCACCCTAATTTGTTTCTAAGGTTTAGGGAACCTATTGTTATGGCATAAAAAAAAACTAAGGCAAAAAGGGTTTAAACCCGAGAATAGTAGTTCAGGGTCGTATTATGGACTCAGGAAGGTGTGAGGCACCCAAGTCTCATCCTAAAAAGGTTACCGGATAAAAGAGGTGTTTAAATCATACTTGAAAACATAAAAAGTCCTAATTTACTGATCATGCGAATTACGCAAATTAAATACTAACATTTCTATATAATCGTGCATACGATTATAAATGCAAAAAGCGTCGAAATAAATAAAAGGGTGAGAAAATGTGTACTTGTGAAAGGTTGTCGATGGATTTACCCTACAAAGCTAAGATTATTAGTACAAGTAGATGATAAGCGATAAACAAATAAGCATTCAACAATTATCGTATGGAAGCAAAATAATTAATTTTATCAATTAAATGCAAGCAGAATAATTATTTAAACATTCGAAAGCATGCAAAAGTAATTATTTAAATAGTACAAGCATACGATTAATCAGTACGAAAAATAATGGGATCGGCTGAGAAATTGGGCCCAACAGTGCGGGGCCATGACAGCCCAGCCCAGCCCAGCCCAGCAGATGGGCTAGCTGTTTCTCTTCATCCGCTTGGGCCAAGGCAAGCGAGGCCCAAACCAAAGGCCAAACAGACCAAGTGATACGATCCTAGTCGCTTAGGATGCGTAGCACCAAATTTGATCGTTGTTCAAAGAGGGATTTCAATGCGGAATAGATGAACTCGACAAGTATGAGCTTAGACCACTTAGCTAACCTGTGCTAAGAGCCCTAATCGATTTCAAGTCAAGGGTCTTGAATCGGGTTCTTAGGACTAGACTCAACAATGTGAGAATCACACTAAGAGAAACGACACAATGATGCAATTCCAAGGATTTACTTGTATACGACTCAAGTATTGCGGACTCAAGAAGAACAAGTGTTCAACACTTGAACAAGGGGCAAATATTGAAGAACAAGGTTCTGAAATTATCAATTAAAAGTCGCTGAAATAAGGAGGCCAGCCGCTCCTTATATAATGTTTTACAAGCCAAAACTTAATCTGAACCAAAATAGAAGTTCTAAATAAGGTAACTAACATAATTAACTAATTAACTAAATAGTCTAATTAATTAATTAATTAAGGGAAATAAAGTCCAGTTGTTGTCTTAAAAACAGCAAGGAAACGCATAGGATAAGAAGTCCTAGCGCGCGGAGGACAAGGAGTCCTCGCGCAGCAAGGACAAGGGTGTCTCGCACCCGGATTAGGGTTAGCGTGCTCGTCCGCACCCTAGATTAGGGTTTGGGATAACTTTCAAACGCCTCGGGCTTTCTTCATGAAACTTGGGCCCGTGCACCATGACATGTTGCAGTACATGTCGAACTTGATTGCTGGACAGAAGCATTACATCTACGCGCCGATCTGCTGCCCAACCGAATCACCGTCGTACGTCGTGATGGTGAGGAGATTGACTGCAGGGTCTTCTCTCGAAGTGCAGCTTCCTCACTTGTCATCTCACACTCCAGCTCCTTGTGAATGAGAGATGACAACTTGTCTTGAAGCTTTCGAGCTCGCGCCAGCGTTATTGGACCAGCCGGTGGTAGAGGTACGTCAATGCGTGTGTTCGCATCATTCCCTCCCCCTTCGAAAGGATTCGTCCTCGAATCCGAACCAGCATCATCATCAAGTCCATAGTCGTCACCTACATCAAACAAGGCCAAGTCAGAAACGTTGAAAGTAGAGCTAATGGAACCATACTCACTAGGTAACGCAAGTTTATAGGCATTGTTGTTGATCTTCTCAATAATTTGAAACGGTCCATCGCCCCTAGGAGATAGCTTGCCACGGCGTTGGGGTGGAAAACGCTCCTTGCGCATGTGTAGCCACACCCAATCCCCCACATTGAACGCCACCAACTTTCTCCCCTCGTTTCGCTTAAGTGCAAGCTTCGCATTCATGCGCTCAATGTTCTGTTTTGCCTTGACATATAGTTGCTTAACGAAATCAGCCTTCTGTGCACCATCTAAACTTACAACATCACTCAAAGGTAAAGGAGTTAAATCCAAAACAGTCCTAGGATTAAATCCATAAACAAGTTCAAAAGGTGAGTAATGAGTAGTTGAATGGACAACACGGTTGTAAGCAAATTCAATGAATGGTAAATGATCAATCCAAGTAGATATATGCTTATGAACTAAGGTGCGTAAAAGGGAACCAAGTGTACGATTCACCACCTCGGTTTGCCCATCAGTTTGTGGGTGATATGATGTAGAATACAACAATTTGGTACCAAGCTTCTTCCATAAAACACGCCAAAAATGGTTGAGAAACTTGGTATCTCTATCACTCACAATAGACAAAGGAATACCATGTAAACGAACTACTTCATGAAAGAATAAATCAGCAACTTGAGTAGCATCATAAGTAGTTGAACATGGAATAAAATGGGACATTTTTGAAAATCTGTCCACCACAACGAAGACACTATCCTTCCCATTCTTGGACTTAGGCAGCCCCACGACAAAGTCCATGGACAGGTCGGTCCAAGGGTGAGAAGGCACGGGTAAAGGGATGTACTCACAATGACCAGCAGACTTAGATTTAGCCCTACGATAAATTAAACATCTAGCAACAATGCGCACCACATCATGCTTCATGTGAGGCCAATAAAAGTGATCATGCAACACATCTAAGGTCTTAGTGACACCAAAGTGGCCCATCAGACCACCACTATGGGCTTCATGTACAAGCAAGTCACGTAGAGAACAATGAGGAATACACAACCGTTTGCCCTTAAACAAATATCCCTCATGCGTACAGAATTTTGAACCAGTAATTGACACACCATGCTTATATATGTCACCAAAATCAGAGTCAAGAGCATAGAGTTCAATAATGTGGGAAAAGCCAAGTAATTTGGCATTAAGAGAAGTGATTAATGCGTACCTGCGCGATAATGCATCAACGGCAATATTCTCTTTACCTTGCTTGTACTGAATGTGATAAGGGAACGCCTCAATAAACTCCATCCAGGTGGCATGGCGTCGGTTGAGCTTGCCTTGGCCTTTGAGGTACTTCAAGCTCAAGTGGTATGTGTGTACGATGAACTCACGAGGCATGAGATAATGCTGCCAAGTCTCGAGGGCACGCACAAGGGCATAGAATTCCTTGTCATAGGTCGGATACCTTAGTTACGCGTCCTTGAGCTTTTCGCTGAAGTAGGCAATAGGCCACTTCTCCTGCATAAGAACAACACCAATTCCAATCCCACTCGCGTCGCATTCGACCTCGAACGCCTTGCTGAAATTCGGGAGAGCTAACACCGGGGCCGAACACAAGCGCTCCTTGAGTGTGGTGAACGCCTCCTCTTGCGGCTGCTCCCACCTGAAAACAACATTCTTTTTGGTCAGCTCATTAAGTGGTACAGCAATAGTGCTAAAATCCTTGACAAAACGCCAATAGAAGCTCGCCAATCCATGGAATGATCGTACATCACTCGCATTCTTCAGTGTCGGCCACTCCTGAATCGCGTGAATCTTCTCCTCGTCCACTTTCACACCTTCTACACTCGCAATAAAACCAAGAAAACCAACTTGTTCCATTGCGAATGAACACTTACTAGGCTTAGCATATAACTTCTGTTCATGAAGTGTTAGAAAGACTTCCCTAAGATACAAAACATGCTCATCAAGTGACTTGCTATAGATTAAAATATCATCAAAATAAACTACAACAAATCTGCCAATGAAGTGTCTAAGTACATAGTTCATTAATCTCATGAATGTGCTAGGAGAATTAGTCAATCCGAAAGGCATAACCATCCATTCATATAATCCATACTTAGTTCTAAAAGCAGTTTTCCATTCATCACCCTCTTTCATACGAATCTGGCGGTAGCCACTCATCAAATCAATTTTAGAGAAAACCTTACTACCACTTAATTCATCTAACATATCATCTAAACGAGGGATAGGATGTCTATACTTTACAGTGATTTTATTGACTACGCGACAATCAACACACATGCGTCAGCTGCCATCTTTCTTTGGAACTAGGATCACTGGAACGACGCATAGAGAAAGGCTCTCCCTCACGTACCCTCGCTCAAGAAACTCGTCCACTTGCCGCTGAAGTTCCTTGGTCTCCTCAGGATTAGTTCGGTAGGGTGGACGATGAGGAATCACTCAACCAGGTACAAAGTCGATTTGATGTTCTATGCCTCGGATTGGAGGCAATCCGGGAGGCATCTCCGTAGGTAGAACATCCTCGAACTTCTACAAAATAGAGGAAAGAACACTAGGAACCGAATGTGAAGGGTAAGCGTGAGAGGAGTTCAAACAATAAGGTCAAAATTTGATTAAAAGAAGAGGGCGGCGTGCGCCAAAATAATTTTTTTGAAAAATCAGCGCTCTCCTCACTTCGCTCCCCTTGACATATACACTCAATTTCTTTTTATTTGCCTCTCCTTTTCTCTCAATGCCACCCTCAGCACACTTACTATTTTCATACGAATGTTTACACTCGCTCTCTGCATGCTTGCTGTTTTCATGCGAATGTTTATCACTTACACACTCAAATTCACCGTCTTTCTTTTTGACACTCAATCCTTCTTTGTCTCTCTCAAGTTTCTTGGTATTTTCATATTCAGCATGTGACTTAGCAAGCCATTGCTGATCCTCAAAAACTTCAATTGGTGTCAACGGTGCTAAGGTGAACTTTCGGCCATCTTTCACCAACATATAGCGATTACTCTTCCCTTCGTGATTAGCCTCTCTATCAAACTGCCAAGGCCTTCCAAGGAGGATGTGACTTGCTTGCATAGGGACAACATCACAAAACACTTCATCCTTATAATTTTCAATACCGAATTTAACAAGTACCTGTTTAGTCACCTTAATCCCATTACCATCCGTCATCCAATGCAAGTAATACGGTTTTAGATGCTTCATGGTTGGCAAATCCAGCTTGTGAACCATCAAAGAACTTGCACAATTGGTGCAGCAGCCACACCCTTGTCATCCTTGACCCAAGATGACTTCTTCCAAGTAGAAGAACCCGCGGAAGATTTATAGGAACTCTTAGCTTTCCTCTGCTTCTCAATCTTAAGAGCCATGTGAAGCATCTCCTCAAGAGTGTTGTAATGAGTTAACTCCAACACATCTGCGATTTCACGATTCAATCCACCCATAAACCGTGCCATAGTTGCATCGGACTCCTCAGTGATTCGTGCTCGAGCTAGGGCTATCTCCATCTCGTTAAAATAAGCCCCAACGCCCTTGCTGCCTTGTGTCAAACTCTGGAGCGTTTGATGAAGCTCACGGCCAAAGTGAGCAGGAACAAACCGCTGCCTCATCACCCGCTTCATCTCACCCCAATCATCAATCGGATCCACATATATCTCAGCCCTTTTCACATTAATTTACTCCCACCAATGACTCGCATACCCACTGAACTCTACGGCTGCCAACTTCACCTTCTTACTTTCAGAATAGTTATGGCATAAGAAGATGGAGTCGACCTTCCTTTCCCATACCAAATAGGCGTCAGGGTCATCGGTACCTTCAAAAGGGGGTATTTTCATTTTGATGCTGCCAATATTAGCATCTACTCGCTCCTCCTCTCTATCTCGTCTACCTACCCGAGCATCTCTCATTTCCCTACGCTGACCATCCTTAGCATTTATCCAACCCTCTCCCCCATCCGGTTCCTCATCCCTTTCAGCGTGAGGCCTTTGTGGTCCACGCCTAACAAGTTGCCGTGGCGGGATTGGAGCAAGGCCACGCTGAGGATTCACATTGTTGGCCGGTGGAACTAGTGGTTGCCTCCTAGCATTAGCATCTTTATCCGAAGTGTCCGAGACATGACCATCACTAGGTTCAGCCGCTGCCCTATGGTTAGGGTTTATGGTGCCTAGTGCCACGACTCTTACCATCTCAACATCAACGGCCATTTGCCTCACTCTCATGGTTCTCAACTAGTCTTGGATAGCTGCAAGCACAGCTGCCATATCGCCTTCTTGAGACATCTTTAAATTTCCTGAAAGTCACCACACGAAATAAAACATAAAATTGCACTAATCCTAGCACTCCCTCATGTGTTTACTCTCGTGTTTTCACTCTAATAATCTCACCAATAAACCACTCAATTTGCCTGCAATTGTCCAAGTGTCAATGAGACTCAATAGATCAAGAAAAGCTGCCAAGAAGACTCTCAAAGAAAACCAGCTTCAAAACAAGTGATGATACTTGGTAGTTGAATAATTGTTAGAACAACCAATTAAACAATTAACAAGTGGAGTAGAAGACAATATTAATGGAATCAAAGAAAAGCTCAATTTGACTCGAAAGGACTCAACTAAAATTTTATCTCCAATTCTGATTTTAATACACTATCGCTCTTCAACTTCAGTTCGCTTCAAACTGAAAAACAAATCTGAATTTTGTAGGGCAAAATTTGAATCCCTTTCTTTCTCTTTTCCTTTTTCTTTTCTCTTTTTTTTTTTTACAGAAACACAATTTACTAAAACGAGTGCAGCTTTTGACTCAGGTGTCCGAATCGTGTGATTCTTTTTGATTAAGAACCCTAACAGGTATAGCTTTCCAACGAGACCTTTCTCACAAAAATAGGTCCCAATAGCTATGTATTAAAATTCAATTTCGACACTGCCAGAAAATTGCGCATATAACGAACCAAGCACAACAAAGAAATCGATTTTTGAATGGAGATGAAGAAGAACCGATTCTAGCAAAGAAGACTTGAAAATAATTAAGGATACTTACCAATCTTTGAATGCCTTAAGCTCCGCTACCAACTGATACGATCCTAGTCGCTTAGGATGCGTAGCACCAAATTTGATCGTTGTTCAAAGAGGGATTTCAATGCGAAATAGATGAACTCGACAAGTACGAGCTTAGACCACTTAGCTAACCTGTGCTAAGAGCCCTAATCGATTTCAAGTCAAGGGTCTTGAATCGGGTTCTTAGGACTAGACTCAACAATGTGAGAATCACACTAAGAGAACGACACAATGATGCAATTCCAATGATTTACTTGTATCCGACTCAAGTATTGCGGACTCAAGAAGAACAAGGTTCAACCAACTTGAACAAGGGGCGGAGATTGAAGAACAAGGTTCTGAAATTATCAATTAAAAGCTGCTGAAATAAGGAGGCCAGTCGCTCCTTATATAATGTTTTACAAGCCAAAACCTAATCTGAACCAAAATAGAAGTTCTAAATAAGGTAACTAACATAATTAACTAATTAACTAAATAGTCTAATTAATTAATTAATTAAGGGAAATAAAGTCCAGTTGTTGTCTTAAAAACAGCAAGGAAACGCATATGATAAGAAGTCCTAGCGCGCGGAGGACAAGGAGTCCTCGCGCAGCAAGGACAAGGGTGCCGCGCACCCGGATTAGGGTTAGCGTGCTCGGCCGCACCCTAGATTAGGGTTTGGGCTTTCTTCATAATCTACTGCCCAGCAGAATCACCGTCGTACATCGTGATGGTGAGGAGATTGACTATGCGTGGGGTCTTCTCTCGAAGTGCAACTTCCTCACTTGTCATCTCACACTCCAGCTCCTTGTGAATGAGAGATGACAACTTATCTTGAAGCTTTCGAGCTCGCGCCCGCGTTATTGGACCAGCCGGTGGTAGAGGCACGTCGATGCGTGTGTTCACATCACCAAGGCCAAGCAAAATTACGCTTATGGTGTCTCTAGTCAAAATCGTGATGCCCAGCAAGAAGGGTGGGGTCTTCCAGGCAAACAACCAAAGATCTCTGAAGAAGGTTGGACTGTTGTCAAGCCTCACAAGGGAGAGGTTAGTAAGGCTTCGATTCATATGCCAGGAAATCTAGAAAGAACACCTTATAAGACTGACACAAATCCAATGTCCAGAAAAGGAAGAAACCACGCCCTTAAATGCTTTACACTCGGGTCTGATGTTTCTTCATCTCACCCAAAAAGGGCAGTAACTCTTGAGGAGTATTTCCTAAAAGAACAATCTTATGAAGATTGTGTAGTCGTCCACATGGTCAGTATTGAGCAAGCTGAAGAGTCTGACCAGGAGGGTGATGATGTTATGAAAAGGTTAAGAGAGGTTCCATCAAAAGTCTCTTTAGCCGAAACTCTTAATCTCCCTTTAGAAGTCAGGAAGTCATTAGTACAAGCACTTATAGATCCAACCAAATAGAAGGAAAGATTGTTAAAAGTTGTTGATCAGCCATCTTATGATACGATCCTCGCTACCCTTGATACGATCTTAGATAGCTAGGAGGCGCTAAATTGATGATCCTTGTTGGAAGGTTTGAAGTTGCGCGGAATTTAACTCAATCTACTCTTCTCATCGATAGAAGGATCGCTAGGAATCCACCTAACTCCGCCAATCTCCAGGTCGAGGTTGAACAACACTTGCTGAAGTAAGAAATGCTAGGAATCCACCTAACTTCGTCGATCAACAAGTGAGGTTCGTAGGATAAGGTTCGCTAAGAGTCCACTTGACACCGCTACGTAGGGTTTTTATTAGAGTTTACAAACACAAGAGCAAAGCTCTCACAAGACACACGCCTCACAATCACAAAGGATCAAATTTGGTTAAAAATATTCTCTCTGCTTTTTATTAATAAAGCCAACCGGCTGTATATATAGGCAAAGCCTAGTACAAGTTTAAGTAAAACTAGGAATTCTACTAAGACTATAAGTTCTAATTACAATAGGAATAGAAGTTCTATCTAAGAAATAACTCTAATAATTAATTAAATAATTACATCCTAATTATTCTAGAACTCCTGGACATATTCCAACTTCAGCTCCCTCAATGGCTCGATCTCGGCCTAGCCATGGCCTAGTCACTTGACCCTTGGCTCGGTCAATGCGCACCAAAATCCTCTCTCGCGCCATCTTCACTTTTACTCGTGCGTTTGGGCTGAAACTTGACCCAAACCTTCCTAACATGTTGAAAGACATGTCACAAGGTCGGCTCCTCAAAATAACCTCACCCGAACCCACTTGGCTCCAATGAGCGCGCCTGTTGCGCTTGTATGCACCCTTGGTGCATGCAACTAAGTCCCTCCGAGCAATCTCTCTATCCCATCGTGCGTTTAGCCTCAAACTTGACCATGACACTCCTAAGACACCCTTATATCTTGTATTTATCATGGATCACTGATCGGAACTCTTCTTTCTCGGTTTGGCTCGAAAGGACTCTCCTAGGGTTTACGTGTGTGCGCTAAGGTGCGGCGCATATCCTCCTCGACATAAGGTCTGCTTCCTTCGTGCGATGATCCTCCTCTTAACACTTTGAGGTTGTTTTAACCTCGCTCGACTCGCTATAGTTCTCTTGGCTCGACGCCATGACCCAATTGGTCCAAGGCATGCGTCTTGCACATACGATGGTGCTAGAATCGTATCATCTTACGCTGAGTGTTTTAATGCAATCACATTTACAGATGATGATTTGCTACTAGGATCTCATTTGCACAACAAGCCTCTTTATGTTGCAAGTTACATTTGAGAAGAAAAGGTCAGAAGGATACTTGTGGATCAAGGGTCAGTAGTCAGCATCATGCCTATCCATACAATGAAGAAACTAAGAATCACCATGTCCTAGCTTTCTAAAAGTAAATTGGTTATCTAAGGTTGTAATAAAAAAGGCCAGACTTCCATTGGCGCGATCCGACTGAAGCTAGAGATCGAAGAATTGGTGTCTACTGTCCTTTTTCATGTAATTGATGCTTGAACATCCTACCAGTTACTCCTTGGAAGGATTTAGTTACATGAAAATGGAGTTATCTCTTCAAGCTGGCATCAATGCCTCAAATACATTCATAACGGAGAGGTAAAATGCATTAAGGGAGAAACCGATCCATTCAACAAGGAAGAATCACATTTTGTGGATGCAAAATTCTTCTTAGAAGGAAAGATTCCTTCGGAAGCCTTTCCCATCTCTGCACTAGAATGTAAGAGGAATGAAGAAAGCTCTTCTTCCGCCACAAGGGCAGCACCTATATTCATAAAGTCTTCGCTTTCCAAAACCAAAGATATAAGAAGCGAAGGATCAAAAGGATGCAATCGAGGATGGTATGACCCAAAAGTCAATAGACACTTTGATAATGTTGGGTACAGAAAAGGGGAACCTCTCCAACTTGGTGACTTGGATGCTGTCTTTTCCAGAGAAAAATCATCTACAAAAAGTCAAAGGTTTGGGCTCGGTTTTCTACAAGATCCTCCAGCCAAGATCAAAGTCAAGAAGGCCTCTGTGAACCTGATGCGATCCGGCCTCGTTCTAATGAGTTAGATCGTTCCAATATATCTAGATTGAGTTACCCGAAAAAACCCAATCAATTTCGAACAAGAAACACAAGAATCAGAGATGGATTAGAGTAGAAACGCAGCGGATTTTAGAGAATGAAGAAGAACAAAAATCTGGGAATTTAAGAGATGATTTGTGGTAAATAATCCAGTCGGAAATGATCAATGAATAGAAAAATGTCTAAATCAACTTATAATCAATCATCCATTCATAGGAATCCATAATATTCAATAAACACAATAATCCCAAAGTTCTATTCAATTACAACAAGAACACGTAATTAAAGATTGAAGGTAAAAGAAATTTTACTTGCAATAAATCAAGGAGCCTCTTAAGCTTAATCCTTACAAGGAGATTTCAAGGTGTTTAGAGGGAGGAGTACTCTCTAACTCAAGCAATAAACACTCATCAAAACCTGAATACAGAAAATAAAGTAGGAAGTTATTTATAGGAGCTTCAAAATTAGGTCTAAAACATAGTTTTGGATTTGTGATGAGGGGATATAGTGATCACGCCTAGCAGATAACGTGATCACGCTAAGTCCAAGTCTTTCATTTCAGCTTCTGAACTCAATAAAGCATATTGTCGCACCCCCTTTTCGATTTTTACGCGAGCTGGTTTGGGATGAATGTGAGACTAAAAGGAGGTTTCACATAATGGAATGAAGTCCCCATCCTATTTATTTCTAAAGGTTTAGGGAAACCTAAGGTCCAAAAGAAAGGTCTAAACCCGATAACAACGGTTCGGGGTCAATTTATGGACTCGGGAAGTTGTTAGGCACCCGAGTCACATCTTTTTAAAAAGGTTATCAGTTTATAAAGAGAGAGGTGTTTAAAAAAATATATTTAAAAACAAGTAACTGAGCCCTCAGAGGAATCCTCGCTTTATCATTTACGTTGGGTTGATTGATTTTTATGAAATCATAACTGTATTTGTTTTATTTTTGCCAAAGTGAGAGCCCACTATCATCACCGGGCCATGCATGATTAATCCTAATTATTAAATGATCCTGATCATGCATAAACTAATAAAGTACCGATTCAAATGAATGCAAGAAAATGCGTTGAATAGATAAAAATCGGGGAGTGAGGGACGATGTCGCACACAAAACACACTCATTAATACAAGCATAAAAAAATGCCCGTCCATGACAATTAATTAAAGCAAGCAATTATAACAAGTTATGCATCATGCGAAACATAATGATAAAAATTCTAGCAATTCTAAATAGTCATACATACGAATGTACAAAAAGCGTCAAATAAATAAAAGGGTTGAGGAAAGTGTACTTTAGTGGGCGAACGCTGATCGATTTTATCCTACAAAACCAAGATTAGTGGCATAAGCAATAATAAACGATGTACAAATCGTAAACTAATTACTTAACTAATTATTACAAGCAAGCAAAATAATTAACTAATTATTACAGGCTAGCAATTAAAAATAATTAACTAATTATTACAGTCCAATAAGTAATCAACTAATTACTACAAACAAACAGTTAATTAATTGGCACAAAAATAATGGGATGGGCCGAGAATTCTAGCCCGATGCAAGCCTGGCCCAATAGTTGGGGCCTAGCAGCCAAGCCCAACAGATGGGCCGACTCATTCTCTTTTCTTTCCTTTCTTCTCTCCGCTTGGGCCAGAACAGTTCTGGCCCAAGACTAACCAAACAAGCGCCAAGTCCATCACCTCTTTCCCTTCTATTTTCAAATTGTGCTTCTTCTTATTCCTTGGGTCGCCGACGCCATTGTCTGCGACCAAGGGCAGCACCAACCTGAGAAAATACAGTAATTAATGATTTAAAATAGACCCAACAAAAGCAGCAATTAATCCTACCAAAATAGCAATTCAATTAATTAAAAATAGTGGGCAATTTTAACAAATGAAAGTAAGCAAATTAGTTAAAACAAAGCTTTTAAATGAAATCAAAACAACAAGCAATTGATCGAGACAACAACAGCAAAATTAATTTGACACAAAGACAACAATTTATTAGTAGAGGTAGCAACAATTAATTGCCAATAAAATAGGAGCAATTGATTTAAATTGAAAACTGTGGCTATTAATTAATTGAAATGAAATTAATTAAATAAATTGAGCAATTGATTGGATAAAAGTAATAAAATTGAACCTTGATGGTGAGCAGTTGCAGAGTGAGAAATTAGAGGGAGAGAGCTTGTGAATTGTTCCCCTTTTCTAGTTGTGAGGAGGGGAGTATTTATAGGGAAAGTTGAGTCAATTGGAGCCTTGAGCTGGCCGTCGACGAGGCACAGATGATGAGGCAGAGCTGATGATGAAAACACGTTGACGAGGCAGAGAAGTGATGTGCATTAATGGCTGCCTTAATGTGATGGTAAGGGTTGACGTTGGGTGGCCGGTTAGCATAGGCGTGATGATCATCCACGGCATCAGCGAGGCGTGAAGCGCACAAGTGTGCATTAATGGTTGCATTAATGCACAATGAAGATATTTTCGGTTCGAGTCGATGGTACGAGAAACCTCGTTTGACATCGAACAAAAAAATACTAAAAATACCGAATAAAATTAAACGACATGAACCAAGCAAATGATAAACAACAAATAGACTAAATAAATAATAAATATAAAATAGACAAAAATGTTCGATCTATTGTCTGAGACGTCTCGCTTGGAACCGATAGAAGTTCGAATGAAAAATAGCAAAATATGGATAAAATGGAATAAAATGAAATGACACGAAATGAAATAAAACAAAATGATCTATGAAAATATGATTGATATTTAAAGAGGTTAATAATAGGATGAATGATAAAAATACGGAGATGCTATGATAAAAATGTCAAAATTCGGGTAGGAACAATTGCCCCCTCTGTACTATCTAATCAAAAATATATTTTTTTATGAGCAGTAAAGACGGTTGCCCCCACATATCCGAATTTTAGCGATGCAGAATGATGTGTTTTAAATCAAAAGGGTGTAAAGGGACTGGAAAGCAGGTCTTACCTCGAACTTACCGTGCGAACTGAAATGCGGAGGATCTTGGCCTCTACACGTCATAAACCGCAAAGTGGGGGATTTTGTTCTTACATCGAATTTGCCGTGCGAACTGAAATGTAAGGGATCTTGGCCTCCACATGACCTGGGAAGTGAGTGGTCTTGTACCACCGCGAACTCCCCGTGTGACGATAAACTTGGAAAGTGAGTGGTCTTGCACCACCGCGAACTTACCGTAGAAAGTGGGGGTCTTTCACCTCTGTGAACTTACCGTGCGAAAATGAAGTGGAAAGTAGTGGTCTTGCACCTTCGCAAACTTACCGTGAGAAAAATAAAGTGGAAAGTGGGAGTCTTGCACCTCCGCGAACTTATCGTGCGAACTGAAATGGAGAGTGGTTAGAAGCCACCGTATGAACTGAGCTAGAGAGTGGTTGGAAGCCACCATGTGATTTGAGCTGGAGAGTGGTTGAAATCCACCGTATTCGGATAAACTAGAGAGTGGTTGGAAGCCACCACTTGGAATTGACTGGGAAGTGGGGGATCTGAGCCTCCACACAAGATGTACCGGAAGGTGGGGGAACTGTGGTGCCGCACAAGATGTACCGGAAGGTGGGGTAACTGAGTCGTCACATAAGATAGACCGGTATTTTTATAACCTGATTGGATTTGTTAGTGAAAATCCATGATGAGGGCATTACAATGATTTTCTCATCGAAACCCGTCTAATAGCGTGAGATTTCGCGAAAACTTCCTTCCATATTTGTATCCTACAAATAGGGAGGAAGCAAATACGAAGCGACATCTAATCCAATATGGGTGGAAAAGAAAGAGCAAATGATATATGGGAGAACAACAAAATTATTCCCAAATTACCCTAAGGCTTGCCCCCAAGCATTTTATCAAGATAAAAACAACTTCCCTATCAAGAGAAGGTTCAAAATATTTAGGCATTTTGGAGAAGATGCTTGACACAAGCCTAGAAAGCATCTACATCTTACGCAGGAGATAACGACCTCAAGGACAAGACTTTCCCACAACATGTAGCCGTAAGCAGTCCTCATAGGATACTGGTGTTTGTACTCATGCTAAGAAATAAGGCTAAGTGTTTACACTCATAAAAATGCAATAAACATAGAACAAAAATCAAATTTGCAATGTCAATCCGAGTGAAAGATGCATATGCATGGGCATTCTAATAATCAAGAGGACTTTGCAAGAGAAAGGAAACGTGTAGTGTGGGAAGTTTGAAAGGAAGAGTCTATTTTTAGAAAAGGGTGCTTTGTAGCAAAATGTAGAGGGTTTTAATGAGCAGTACTCGACGATTGGTCGCGGCGAGGGCGAAGCGCAAAAGTTCTTGACTCTTTGCTGAGAATGCTCCTTCTTGAGATCATTTCTGGATGGCTCTGCGCCACTTTCTGTACTTGCTTCTGTTTTTTTTATTGTGTTCTTTGAACACTTTTTTTTCTTAGAATTTTTCTTTTCTTTTTCCTTTTTTTCTTTTCTTTTCCTCTTTTTTTTGAGTTAAATGTAAAATACATCAGTAAGCAAAGCAAGTATAGTTTCCTCCTTGGCTTTCCTCAGTTCTGGTTTAAGGCGGGGACCTTCATTTCTTGCTTTCCTCGACCTTCTTCCAGCGTGCATCAACAATCTTTAAGGGTTTCTCTTCTTCATCCCTCTGATTATAAACCAATACTCAACATGCATCCTCAAATCTAGTTAGCAACCTCAATTGAGTATTACTCACTGGCTAAGAAGGAGTTTAAGTAAAAATGGATTTCAGGTGGTGTATAGAAATGTAAAATGGTGCACGAATACGAGCGTTGTTGGTTAACGACTGGAAAATTAAAAATATGAAAGAATAAGCAAAGTCCAATGTCATTTTACCGATATCCCATGTCTAATGGTGCATGTACCCTGGATATTATGCGAATTTAACTAATGTTAGTTATGCACTTGCGCTCATGAAGAAATAAAACGTGAAGGGTCGAAATGCTCACAGGGATAAGCTTGTGACTGTTTACTTCTAAGGCATGTTGTGGATATAAGAGCAAGCAGGCAAGATCATGCATGTCATATAATTTCCAATGAATGCTCAAGTTATCCATGATACAGTAAAATGATGAACATGCTCAGTTTAGGGAAGGTTTGAAAATTTGAGGGTAGTGTGGATTTTCATTAAGCAAAACATTTACAACCACAAAGCTCAAAACGTTTTTAACAATTTTAAAGGACAAATTCAAAATTGCCCCCAATGTAGAAAAATGACTATACAAAGACTATACAAGGACTAGGATTAAAAAGGCAAAAGAAAATGGACTTCCCCGAAAAATGTGCAGCAAGAGCAGTGAGGACAGGGAGGATGGTCATTCAAGAGCTGGTAGGAGGAGGATTCTCTGTCTCGCTGTAGCGATGAATTGAAGCAAAAATAGGATGGACGCACAGAGCTCATTGTTGTGAATTAACGCTCTCTATGATTTGCCCCCAGTAAAAAAAAAAGGTGCTCAACCTTTGATGTTCCTTGACACCTTCTTCTGGTCATCATATACCTGCTTGCCCCCCTAAGTTTATGAGCTTTACTACACCTGAGATAAAGAGGGAATTAATAGCAAGTTTAGAGGAAAAGATATCCTAAAATCCTGAATTAAAATTAAAATAAAAAATAGAAATATTGAAAAGAACATGTGGGTTGTCTCCCACGAAGCGCCCTTGTTTATAGTCATAGGCTCGACTAATGCGCAGCTTTGCATTTGTGAACCAATTTTACTAAATGTTTTTCATACACTTAGTTTGATATGAATTATCACATGAAGCGAATGGCCTTTTAGCAAAGTGATATGTTGGTAACTACGACATGATTCGTACAACTCAGGCCTATATAGCAGCGTTTGGAACTCAAATCCCAAATTATCGTCTGCTCATTATAGTGAAAAGCCTTCAAAATTGTAATCTCTTAGCTCCTCAAAGTTTCATAATGATTATGGTGTGGATTTGATGGATTGGCAAGGCCAACAACTTCGGGCTTCATGTATGGACTTGCGTCTTGGGCAAGATGGATATCGGGACAATTCGGCAGGATTTGTGTCACTCAATAGTGTGACCTTATTGGCTTTGGACTCCGTGCTAGCTTCTAGCCCTAAAGGTAAGTACCCTTGATCGTCTAATTTTAGCTCATCCCTAAGCATAGAAAAGTCCTCTATTTGAATGATCACCTGTCAAGATACAAAATTCAATTCATTAGTAGCATCAAATTCAAGTTCTGCATGTGCCAAAGGGTTAATGACATTGACTTTGTATGAGAAAACATCCATTGGGTTTTCCATAATTGGATTTTCTAGAACCGAATTTTGGTCTTCCAGAACCGAATCGAACGAAAAAATCTCTTTCGTACCTTTATTCTGTAAGTATAAAAGATAAAGAACACGAAATCAGTAGTATCTAAATTCAAAATAGATTGGAAATTAAAATAATGATTTAATAAAAGTAATAACAAGGACAGATTTTAATAAATCAATAGAGTAAAATATGGAAAACAATGGAAATGATGAAGCAAAATTGAAACATATGCATACGATCATGATGCACATATTGGGGTGATGAAGCAAAATTGAAACATATGCATACGATCATGATGCACATATTGGGGTGACTTCAACTACTTCTATCTGGCTGAAAGCTCCCAAATGATACTAAAAAGTGGTCCCTCAATAAATGGATACTTGATTGCTTACTGAATCACCAAGGATTGCGAGGCGCTTAACTATTTAGGGGTTCAAGTCTGAGTTAGGGTTCATGAAAGCATACTGAGACACTAGGTCCACAGGGCTTCACTAATACCAACCTAATTCTATTTGGAAAATGGCCCAGCGGTATGGCATTCATGCGTGAAATGTGTATGAACAATTTATCAAAGCAAATAAATAAACACACAACAATTTATGAAAGCGAGTAAATAAAAATAAACACCTCAAATAAACAAAAATTGTCTTCAACCCTAAGTCCCCAATGAAGTCACCAAACTGTCGCACCCCTTTTTTGATTTTTACGCGAGCTGGTTCGGGATGGATGTGAGACAAAAAGGACGTCTCACATAATGCAATGAAGTCGCCACCCTATTTAATTCCAAAGGTTTAGGGAAACCTAAGGTCCAAAAGAGAAGGAAAATAAAATAAAAGCTAAGGAACAAAAAAAAGGGTCTAAACCCGAGAACAACGGTTCGAGGTCGATTTATGGACACGGGAAGGTGTTAGGCACCCGAGTCACATCCTTTTAAAAAGATTACCGGTTTATAAAGAGAGAGGTGTTCAAATAAAAGATTTAAAAATAAGTAATTCCGACCTCAAAGGAATCGCCGCTTTAGCATCTACGTCGGGTCGATTGATTTTTACGGAATCATAACCGCATTTGTTTTATTTTTGCCAAAGCGAGTGCCCACTGTCATCACCGGGCCATGCATGATTAATCCTAATTATTAGATGATTCTGATCATGCATAAACTAACAAAGTACCAATTCGAATGAATGCGGGAAAATACGTTGAGAAGATAAAGACCGAGGAGTGAGGGACGAGGCCGCACACAAAACACATTCATTAATACAAGCATAAAAAAATGCTCGTCCACGATATTTAATTAAAGCGAGCAATTATAACAAGTTATGCATCATGCGAAACATAATGAGACAAATTCTAGCAATTCTAAATAGTCATGCATACGAATGTACAAAAAGCATCGAATAAATAAAAAGGTTGAGGAAAGTGTACTTTAGTGGGCGAACGCCGATCGATATTATCCTACAAAACCAAGATTAGTGGCACAAGCAATAATAAACGATGTACAAATCGTAAACTAATTACTTAACTAATTATTACAAGCAAGCAAAATAATTAACTAATTATTACAGGCCAACAATTAAAAATAATTAACTAATTATTACAATTCAACAATTAATCAACTAATTATTACAAACAAACAGTTAATTAATTGGCACAAAAATAATGCGATGGGCTGAGAATTCTTGCCCGATGCAAACCAGGCCCAACAGTTGGGCCCAGCAGCCAAGCCCAACAGATGGGCCGACTCACTCTCTTTTCTTTCCTTTCTTCTCTCTGCTTGGGCCAGAACAGTTCTGGCCCATGACCAACCAAACAAGGGACAAACCCATCACCTCTTTCCCTTCTATTTTCAAACTGTGCTTCTTCTTCTTCCTTGGGTCATCGGCGCCATTGTCGACGACTAAGGGCAGCACCAACCCGAAAACACAGCAATTAACGATTTAAAACAGACCCAACAAAAGCAGCAATTAATCTAACCAAAACAGCAGTTCAATTAATCAAAAAATGTGGGCAATTTCAACAAACGAAAGAAAGCAAATTAGTTAAAACAAAGCTTTTAAATGAAATCAAAACAGCAAGCAATTGATCGAGATAGCAGCAGCAAAATTAATTTGACGCAAAGACAACAATTTATTAGTAGAGGTAGCAACAATTAATTGCCAATAATACAGGTGCAATTGATTTAAATTGAAAACAGTGGGGATTAATTAATTGAAATACAATTAATTAAATAAATTGAGCAATTGATTGGATAAAAGTAATAAAATTGAACCTTGATGGTAAGTAGTTGCAGAGTGAGAAATTAGAGGGAGAGAGCTTGTGAATTGCTCCTTTTTTCTAGTTATGAGGAGGGGAGTATTTATAGGAAAAGTTGAGTCGATTGGAGCCTTGAGTTGGCCGTCGACGAGGCAGAGCTGATGATGAAAACACGTTGACGAGGCAGAGAAGTGATGTGCATTAATGGCTGCCTTAATGTGATGGTAAGGGTTGACATTGGGTGGCCGGTTAGCATAGGCATGATGATCATCCACGGCGTCAGCGAGGTGTGAAGCGCATAAGTGTGCATTAATGGTTGCATTATGCACATTAATGCACAATGAAGATATTTTCGGTTCTAGCCGACAGTACGAGAAACCTCGTTTGACATCGAATGAAAAAATACTAAAAATACCAAATAAGATTAAACGACACGAACCAAGAAAATGATAAACAAATAATAGACCAAATAAATAATAAATATAAAATAGACGAAAATGTTCAATTTATGGTCCGAGACGTCTCGCTTGGAACCGATAGAAGTTCGAACGAAAAAAATAGCAAAATATGGATAATGTGGAATAAAATGAGATGGCATGAAATGAAATAAAATAGAATGATTGATGAAAATATGATTGATACTTAAAGAGGTTAATAATAGGATGAATGATAAAAATGTGGAAATGCTACGATAAAAATGTCAAAATTCGGGTAGCAACACATCATGAAGGGAAGAACTTCGTATATGAGAGGCGTCAATCTTCAATTTTAACCCATCAATTTGCTGAGGTGAAGGAAGACAACTCGTGCCCTTCTCTCTCCTTGTAAGGTAAGGGTCAACTCAAGTTAGAAAGTCCCCAACCTTCAACTTCAATAGAGCAACATCAAATATAAAGACATCCTTGATGACCTCCTCAAGAATAGAAGACTTCCTTTCCGACCAAGCCTTTAAATTTGAAAAGCCACCACTAAGAGCAACCTGGAACTCCTTCCTAAGAAAACCAGAAATCCCATGAACAATAAAAGATCTGCATAAAGCAAGTTCCTTGGAACTGATGGCTGGACTAGGACAGATAAATTTTGTGGGCATCGACTTTTGAACACTCACAACCGACTGATGTAAGCTAGGATGATGAGCAAAAGAAGCAACGACACTCGTAGGAGACTCTCTTATCTTCAACAAATCCACCTCTTTTTCTTCATCTGTAGGAAGAACGCCTCCATCTATGGTGCTAGGGAAATTGATGTCGTTAAAAGCATTCATGGAAGCACCGACATCATCTTCATCAAAACTATTCAGTGCTTCAATCTTATCTTGATCGACATCTGAGTCAGGACGAGAATTAGGGTTCAAAGCATCACTTGTGACTACACAAATTTCAGGAAATGCTAGAAGAAAGTAAACATAAGCCTTATGAGAAAAGCTAAAATAAATGGAGAATAAACTGGTAGATACCTTCATTCCCAGGTTCGATGGGCACCCCACCATCTTTAGCAAGTCCACAATCCTTTTGAGGGGTACTCTTCTTGGATAACATTATCTTTAAACTGGTAGATACCAACATTCTTTCAGTTGTTATTCCTCACGAGAGCACACTATGAAAAGACTAATGATATCGGCAGAGAAGAGTTCAAAGGAAAAGCTAGAAAAAAAATGATAACATACCTGATCCTCATTATCTTCATCATCACTGTGCAAGACCTCCTTTCCGCGAGACTTGCGAGCAACATGTTTTGTCCTTTTCCATCCTATAGCGTCATCAAGAGAAGGCTCGACAATCGCACTAGAAAGAGGTCCTTTTAAAGGAGCATCTTTGTCATCTTAGACGTGTTGTTCCTTAAAACCTTTGACCCAAATCCATCTCTCTCTTAACGATATCTTCCTAAGTCTCTAGACTTGGAATTATCATTCCTCGGGAGATCTTTTAGAGAAGTCTTCCCCTTGGATCCACTACTGCTCTTAGGCAATCTTTCAGCCAAAGGGAGGAGCTCGTAGTCAGGACCTTTACTAGACTGTAACAAAATAATAGAGATACTATCTAAAATATCAGCTGACCCTCTAGTACACCATGATACGTAAGTATCAATACGTTCGAGTTGAATGTTGGGGCTAGGTAGTGGAATAGTGAAAGATGGGCCGCTACAGATTCATGTCAAAGACAGCCAGTAAGAAAGATGAGCATGAGAGTTGAGCTTGTCTTCGGACAAAGCTATGGATCTTGGAAGGCTTTGTCTATACCTTTATTGCCTTGCAAAATGATGGGGGTAATACCACTCCAAGATCTAGAACGTCCTATTTAAAAGAGAAAGTCACCCCGGGCAAATGCTCACCATAAATTTGAGAAATTCAGTCAAGAGTGTCCCGTCATCTTTATACATACCAGAAGGTGAAGGAAGATGGACAAGGATCCAACAAAAATTGGCAACATCTCGAATAATTTCTCTCCCATCAACAAACCCAACTTCCCATGGAAAATAAGCATTTGCTGAACCTCCATACCTACGGATGATAGGTCACCCATATTTGTCGTCAACATGTAAGTATATACCTCGCATAAAATAGGTATCCGCCCAAGCATAGAGAAAATGATCCGGGAAGGAAGTAGGGACCAAACCAAGCTCTCCTCTATCATTCACGTTAGCAGTCTGACTCAATCCTCTGTAAATCATGCCAAGTATGGGATGATACGATCCTGAGTACCACAGGCCCGATCACCCGCTCAAGGTCCCGAACCAGCCCTAGAGTAGTAGCTGCAAACCTCCCTTTGCCGCCCACGGGCCCGATCACCCGTTCAAGAGCCCGAGCCTTGCAGGTGAGGCTCAGCAGCCTCATCCACATGGAACTGAAGACACAGACATCCTTGGAGGAAGCCAACCTGCACACGCCCCAACCGCGCCTTGTAACCCTAATCCGCACCGCGTCCACGCCTACGGATGGGCTACACATGGCCACCTCGGACCTTTAGGTCCACCAGCGCCCTTCTCTAATTTTTGACCAGGCCATGATCATTTATAATATAAGAGAGGATTCCAGGCCAAGAATCAGGAGAAACGCTCGAAGGATTTGGGACAGGCCCAAATCACAAGCCCGCATTAGACAGCGAAAGCCACTGCCGAGCCTTTTGACGTTTGGAGCATATTTCCTCGCACAATATTCCTCCCAGAACTTCATATATATTTTAGGAAGGTTCCCTAGAAGTTTCAGGGGGAACTCTCTAGGGAATAAGGAAAACGCCTTGTTTCCTTAAAACGTGATCCGGCAGACCCGCAAGCAAAGCCACTTGGGCCTTTTGACCTAAACGGTGGCGCCTGCACTTCTATCCTATTTAGTAGACTTTATTTATATTATTTTAGGGTTTCAAAACTTATTTGGAAGGGTGGCTTGTTGCCATTTTCGTTTAAGTCATTATTTAGAAACTAAACTAGTTTCCATTTTTGGAATTAGGGTTTAGTGCTTCTTTACAAAGGAGCCGCCCATGTTATTTTTTAGTTAGACTATTTTTATAATTGAAAGCAAATTTATTTGGATCTTAATCCACTTATTCTTGATGAACCTTGCAACTAATTGAGTTTCGTGCATTCGATTAGCTTGTCAAGTAAAACTTGAAAGCACTATCTATTGAGTCATTCATCTTTGGAGTGCCGTGGACACCTTACCACAGAGATTCATCGGTTTGACACAAGAACCTCAAGGGATTCGGCGTGGAGTGCCAACGACACCTTACCTTGGAGATTCACGTGCTTTCTTCGAGTTAAATTTCGCATTGAAGCCCTCGTCGCTGGACAACGATCGAAAGAGAGCATTCTAGCACTAAGGAACGCATCAGTTGGTAGCGGAGCTCAGCTGTCCCGACTTGGTAAATCTATCCCTTTAATTATTATGTTTTCTTTGTTAGAATTGGTCTTCCTTCATTCTCTTCTACACCAATTCTCTTGCGTGCTGTGTTAGTTGTTTTGCGTCAATTTGCGTCTTGTGTGTGTGCAATTAGTGTGCAAATCATCTCAATGATTTGTAGGTCTTTATTTGTGTCAAAAAAAATCAGTCCCCAAAGTGTCTTACTTAATTTGTGTTTTCTGTTCCATTGAATTTCAACAAAAAAAAAGAAGAAAGAAGTGAAACAATTTCGTCAAAAACAGAATAGGGGCAAAATCAGTACCATTCAAAAAAAATGGGGGGAACTTCAGAATCAAATACTAGAGTGAATTTTTGACTCATAGCAAAAAGAATCATTGGATTTCGAATTGGGAATCAAAAGTTGTGGCAAAAACAAGTTTCAAAACCCTAATCGCATGCCATTAGCGTTTTTGAGTTTGTAAACTGACTCAATCCGTTTATTTTGAGCTTTTCCCTGATTCCATTGCTGTTGTACCTTTCTACTCTGTGGTATACTTGATTGGTTTATTGATCTTTGCAATTGATTTGAGTATATTACCTTAAAATTTCTTTCTACACTAGTTTTCTTTGTGTGTCTCTTTGGAAGCTTTTTCTTGAAAATTCTTCGAGTCGGTTCATCTTGAACTACGGATCTGGACAATTTGCTTTGAGATATTTTTTGAGATTAATAGAGAGACAAACATGAGAGTAAACACGTGAGGGAGTTGTTAGTTTTAGGCAATTTTACGCTTGGAAAATTTTCTGTTTTGAATTTCAGGATGTCAGGAAATCCGGAAAAGGAGGCTACAGTTATGAATGATGTAGCCAAGGCACTACAAGACATAGCAGCCCAGATCCATGATATGAAAGCTTGGAGGCAGCAGGTTGAGGCTAGGGAACGTGAGGATGTTGTTCCACCAGCACCCGGAGAACACTTTGTTCAACACCTAAACCCTAGAGTGAATCGAGAGGCCTATGCACCTACACCGAGCGACGACCAGCGCAGTGAGCCCGAGTTAGATGGTTCTGAAAATGAGTATGAGGAGGATCCTCACATGGCGGGATTGAGGGGGTTCCAGATGCGCCGAGGAGGTGCGCATGGGCGCGACAGACACGCCTTTGGTAGGCGAGACCGTGACTTTGAACAGCCGCATCGCAAGGAGCGCGAGCGAGTTGACAATCACCTTGGAAGTGTCAAGCTCAAGGATCCACCTTTCGAAGGGAAAGATGATCCCGAGGCATACTTGACTTGGGAGCGAAAGATGGAAGCAATTTTTAAGTGTCACAACTACACGGATGAAAAGAAAATAAGGTTAGCTTCCGTGGAGTTCTTTGGGTATGCTGCCCATTGGTGGGAGCAAGTGAATGAGGATGTGAGAGGACCCGTAACTACTTGGGAGAACATGAAGTATGTGATGAAGAGGAGGTTTGTTCCACCGTACTATCATAAGGACCAACTTCAGCATTTACAAAAGCTTACCCAAGGGTCCAAAACTGTGAATGACTATCACAACGAGTTGGAAGTTCTTTTGGCTAGGGTTAATGTGATAGAGGATGAGGATTCGAAGATGTCTAGGTTTATGAGTGGGCTGAAGTTGGACGATGCTCTCTGGGTATATAGGACAGCCTTCAAGACTCTAATCGGCATGACACCCTACCACCTCGTCTACGGCAAGCCATGTCATCTTCCCGTAGAGATTGAGCACAAAGCGTTCTGGGCCATCCGTAAGGTCAACTTGGATCTCAATGAAGCCGGGAAGCAGCGCCGACTGCAAATCCAAGAATTAGAGGAGCTCCATGATGATGCCTACAAGAACGCCCTAATCTACAAGGGAAAGACCAAAACCCATCACGATAAGTTGATCTCTCTGAAATCTTTTGAAGTCGGATAAAAAGTTTTATTGTTTAATTCCCGTTTGAGTTTATTTGCAGGTAAACTTAAATCCAAATGGACTGGCCCTTACCTTGTTACTTCTGTTTTTTATCATGACGCCATTGAGACTTAGAGTTTGGACACTGGTGTTACTTTCAAAGTTAACGGTCACAAACTCAAGCCTTTTTATAAGGGTTTCAAGCCACACACCACTAAGGAAATGACCGTGTCTCCCCCACCTGACTTGCCCTAGAGAAAGTATTGTGAGTAGGCCTTGATGTTAACTAAGGCACTCCGTGGGAGGCAGCCCACGCATCTTCTCCCCTCTTTTTTCTTTCCCTCTCTCTCTAATTTTCCTCTTATTTTTATTTCCCTTATTTTTATTTTCCTTCTTTTTATTTTCCTTCTTTTTTTCTTCCCTTCCAAATTTATGGACTAATTAATTTCTTTTTCCTTCTTTATATATATATTTACCCTTAATTATTTCCCTTATTTTATTTTTCCTTTCCCCCATTTTCACACCCATATCCCTAATTTTTCTCCCCATGATTTATTCCTTTATTTCAAAATCTCTAACTGTCAGGAACATGATTTTATTCCCTTAACAGTTCCTATCCAAACCTGACACGAACTCCATTTTTCCAGTTTGAAAAGGATTTTTTATTGTTGGGATTTGTTTCCTTTTTGTGCAAGTGAGATTTTGAGGGACCAATCACACACTAGCAGACAAACGGCTAATTTGCCATTTATTGAAAAGCTCCCACGCTTTTTCCTTCATCTCCCTCCTGACACACTCCTTACTTTCCCACTCTTCCTCTCTCCCTCCAGCGCTCCATACACTCTCCATGTCACATCTTCTTCCCCAAATTCCCAAATCTTTAATCTCCACCATAGGTCGCGTTAAGCAAGTCGCCCACAAATCCACCAGACCCTTCGGTACCCACTCTGACTCTGAAATTCCACCGCTCTCACCAGCCGCTGCCACGCTTGTCTCGGTCGTAGCCACTCGACCACCCAACCCCAAATCTCCGATAACCACTCCTATTACCCCATCTGAGTAGGCGCCGGTGACAAATACCCCTGTCCTGACTACTACCCCCGCTGTTCCCACTCCATCTACATTACACACCCACACTACCCCTCTGCCGCCTATACAACCATCACCAGTGGCCGCCAACTCCTCCTCCGGTACCTACAACTATGGCTCCGGGTCCTCTTGGAAAACCTGCTCCGCCTCTGACAAGGACGACACAGAGGTGACCTCTACTGCACCACCCATCGCCTCCAGCATGGCGGTGGACCCACCCAGCGACATCCACATTCTTGCACCACCCACGATCGACCCTTCCACGACACTAACTGCGGATGTTGTCGACCCCGTCGACGACGATCTAATGGCGATTGATGATGAGGTGGAGATCACCGACTCCATCCCTGCCCCCATCGATGTACCCATGAGCCAGGGTATGTCTAGTAGAGGTCGTCTGTCATCCCAGTGAGCAAGGGCAAGACCCCTGATCCGTTGACTGCTCCATCCTCCACCAGAGCACGCTCTGCCATTCCTGCACCTACTCCTTAGGTAACACCTGATCTCTCCTCTATGGGTGGATGGCTAGAGTTTCATGATAAACACCAACTTGATAGGTTAAAGGTCTTGCATAGTAAGTTTGTTCTCCCTTGTGCTCGTCTCGATTTTGAACTGTTAGATAGGATGGGCATAGGCGCTCGTGTACACGAGCTTATCGAGAATATAGGTTGGGTTGCTCTATTCTATTTGGACCAGCCCACCTTCTTGGAGCTCAGCCATGAGTTTTTCACGATGTTCTGGTTCAATCAGGAACATCTGAAAGACAAGGGCAAGACGACCCCTACCCTTGACGCCACCCGTGTGGTCAATTTTCGTTCAGTCAATGTTTGGTCCCATCTTTCTCTCCATGATTTCAACTATATGCTCAGTTATGTGAGTCAGTCCGATCTTAGTGCCCGTTGGTATCTAGATTCTTTCACTGCATATCCCCCTGCCTTTAACGTGGACGAGGCCTTTAAGGAGCTGACCGGTGACCCCACTATCGTGCACAACTCCCATTTCTCCAAAGGCCACGAGATCCTTGACCCCTCCTTGTGCATCTTGCATAGGTACCTGGCCCTTACCTTTGCCGGTAAGATTAATTCGTCGGGCCAACTATCCGTGCAAGAGGTATTTTTCTTGTGGTGTATGTTATACGGGCATCGTGTCAATTTGGGGTATTGGGTTGCATCCGAGTTGACAGCTATTGTCAACAACAATAGGAGTCCTATCTTAGGTTCCCTCATTACTTCCATAGTTGTTAATTCTAGAAATTTCATTACTACTGACTATAACCTGTATTGCCCTGTTGATTTTAAATTATTAGACCTCCGTACCCTTGATGGTATGGGGAATTTTAACCTCATGGATCAAGTTTTACAGTTTAGTACAGGATGCACCCTAGCAAAGGATAGAGTTTTTGAAGCTACACACGGTGGACGCTTCATTTTCCCAGACCTTGCCCAAGAAACTCAAGCGTAATATGCCTCTACCCGTCGCATCCCAAATGGATCTGCCCCATCCTCATCCACCACCCCAGCGCCAGCCATCATTGATCTCACCGCCGCCATTAGGGAGAACAGCATCTTGAACCACCACATCGTTGACCTCCTCCATACCTTACCCCTGAAAATTGCTCGCGCCCTACAGCAACCTTCTAGCCCTTGATCCCCCCCCCAAAACTATTTTTGCTTTCGGGCTAGTTTTGTACTCTATTTTACCTTTGGACATCTTCTCTTTTCGTACTCTCTCTTTATTTTTCTTTTGCCCTTGTCTATGTTTGTGTGACTCCCTCACATTGAGGACAATAGGCAGCCTAAGTGTGGAGGAGGTTTTATGTGTTTGCATGACTGCATGTTTTCAAATTATATTATCTGCCTGCTTGCGCATTCTGTTTGCATGACTGTTTGCTTTGTGATGTTTTGGGAAACTTTCTAAAAATCTCAGATTTTTCTTCACTTCTAGGATTGCACATAGATTTACTCACCATGCCACTTACAGACTGCCACTGTTTTATAATCCCTAGCACAGACACGCTTTTGAACTCCTGCATATGAAACAAATCTGTCTACCACTGCATCTATGCCTGATCATGTATGACTCTGTCTGTCTACTCTTATTACCACATCTAGGCCTAGATATTAGCGATCGCTAAATACACCTTGCAAGCACATTGGGGCCCATGCCATTATTCGTTTTGAGTGAATGAATGTATAGCTAGTGATACGAGCCTGAGTAGGAGCCCAGCCGCACCTACCGCATCCGTGCCCTTGCCGCCCGTAGGAGCCATCACACGCTCTCGCGCAAGGACACCTACCGCATCCGTGCCCTTACCGCCCGCCGGAGCCATCACACGCTCTCGCGCAAGGACCCTGCAAGCGAGGCTAAGCTCTCTGATCCATGCGGATCTGAAGGCTGAAGCCTCACTGGAGTCAGCCATCCTACGCGCACCCCAGCCGCGCCTTGTCTCGCTCGTGTGCGCTGCACCCGAGCCCGCACCGAGGCCACCTTGGGCCAAGTCGGACCTCTAGCCCAAACTTTGATGTAAGAAAGATTCTAGCAAGATAGAAGTTATTTATAATTCACCAAGAGAGCCCTTGCCAAGTTTCAGCCCAATCGCACATAGGGTTAGAGAGAACGCATCACTTCAAAAGTATCATACTGCCAGCGAAAGCCACCGTCGAGCCTTTTGACGATCGACGAATATTTGCTCGAGCCATCTTCTGACAGTTATTAGATACATGTCTTGTGAGTATCCTGTCCACTTTTCATCCAGTTCTCCCAAGGGATTTGAGAGAACGCCTTGTTCTTCTTCGACTGCGCAGGAATAAAGCCCAACGGGCTGCCAACGGATCCGATCTGAGTCTTTGGTCATTCCGACCGACCTTGAACTCGTCCAGATCATTGGCTTGACTTTATTTTAAGTTGTTTGACTTTATTTATCCAGGTGGATTTTATTTTAGTTAATTAGGAGCGCTTTTAAGTAGTTAAGCGCAAGTAAACTTCTTAATTAGGGTTTTGCGCATCTCTTTTCTTATAAAGAGCATGGCGCTGCTATTGCACTTAGGAGGGTTGGAGTTTCCGACGAGTTACTTTTCCGCATTCAAATCCTTGTCGCTGAGCAACGATCCAACAATTGGAAGGTTTCCGAATTAGGAACCACATCAGCTGGTAGCGGAGCAAAGGCTGCTCACCGAATAGGTATCTATCCTTTTAATTATTGTTTTCGTTTGTTGAGATTGGTTTCCTTGATTTCCTTAGCCAAATCTATACCAATCTTGTTTGTTTTCCCGTTTGTGTTAGGAGTCGAAACTAGTAACTAGTTGCGTCTTGTTAGGTATCAAATCAAGCCCTTTGATTTGCTATCTTCTTTGAGTCATAAAACAGAAAAGAAAGTTCCACAAAGTGTCAGTTTATTTTGTTTCAAGTATTTGCAATTTCTATTTACAAAAAAAAAAAAAAAAAGAAAGAACACAAATTCGCACAAAAACAGAACAGAAAGCGAATTCTAAATTTTCAGTGTGTTAACAAAAGAGGAACCTTGCGATCAAAACAGAATCAAAATCAGCAAGAAAAGAGTGTTCCAACGCAACAAGAATCATAGAAAACGGAGTTGTAAATCAAAAGTTATCAAAGAAACAAATCGGACACCAAAAACCCTAGTTCTAAAACAAATGCGAACTAGTTCAAATATCTTGTCTTTCTTTGAGCTCTTGTGATACATGACCTATCTATTCTGTGCTATAATTGATTGATTAGCTGATAAAATAATCTTCAATTATACCCCATCTATATTCTTTCCAAGCTAGAGTTTTCTTTGCAAATTATTGGAAGCGTTCCTTGACATTCTTTGAGTCTACGGATCTTGGATTGATTGGAGCAGATTTTCAGAGTGATTTGTGAGCGCATTAGAGTGATTTAAACATGAGGGTTTAAACACGTGAGGGAGTGTTAGATAGGGTAATTTTACGCTTGTTCTTTGTTGGTTGTTTGTGATTTCAGATGTCGGACCATTCAGCCAAGAGCACAGGGACGAACGAAGAAATACGCACACTATTGCACAATCTCAACCAGAGATTTGACGCAATAGACGCATGGCGAGTAGAAATGGAAAGGGAAAAGGAAGCAGCTGCAAACGCTGCAAAACAGCACCCCACTCAGTTCCAACAAGTCCTAAACCCTAAGAGTTCCCCGTACGCCTATGGTATGCCACCATCCGGAGATGGATTAAACCCTACTGGCCGAGTCGCTAGGAGGATGACTAGGAATGCACCTCGCGGAGAGGAGGATTATGAGGAGGATGATCCCGGACCCAATCCCGATGGGTACGAGGAGGGGCCTGAGTATGAGGAGGAGGAGGAAAGACCTAGATATAGGAGACCTCCACCAAGGCAACCTAGGGGAGAGGCCGGAGGCGAGGAACGCCTAGTAGGAATTAAACTTAAGGTTCCCGCATTCGAAGGGAAAGAAGATCCTGAAGCGTTCTTTACTTGGGAACGCAAGATGAGGGCCATTTTCTTGTGCCACAATTACTCAGAGGAGAAGAAGGTTAGGATTGCCTCTGTAGAGTTCTTTGGGTATGCTGCCCATTGGTGGGATCAGCTACACATCACTAGGCAACGAGTAGGCGCAGGTCCAATTGATACTTGGGATGAGATGACTAGGGTTATGAAGGAACGATTTGTTCCCCGATACTTCCACCGAAGTCTCCATGCAAAATTGCAGACCCTTAACCAAGGATCGAAGAGTGTTAATGAGTACTACAACGAGATGGAGATGGCCATGGCACGAGTGCAATCGGTAGAGACCGAAGATGCCACCATGGCACGGTTCTTGAGTGGATTGAACAAAGAGATTGCTAATACCGTTGAGGTTATGCAATACCGAACCATCGAGGACCTCCTTCACCTTGCTATTATGGTAGAGAAATAGAAGAGGTTCCACAGCCCAAACACCACCCCAATTACTGCCCAAAACCCAAAGCCAACACCTTGGAAGAAACCTTGGAACAAACCTACCAATTTCACCAAAACACCACCAAAAGTAATACCCCCAAACTACAACCCTAAAGGCCCAAACACCACACCTTTTACACCAAAACCTACTGCCCAAAACCCCCAAACCACTGACCGCCAACCATCACGGGAGATAGTTTGTTTTAAGTGCAATGGTCGTGGCCATATGCAAAGGGAATGCCCTAATCGGCGTGTTGTTATCATGCGCGATAATGGTGACTTAGACTCCGAGGAGGACCGAGATATGGAGGAAGAAGAGGAGATGGAAGGGGAAGCCGAAGAAGAGAGTGACGGAGAGGAGCGAATGCCCATATCGACTAATTGTGTTATCAGGCGCAACTTGAGTGTCGCGCCAAAAATAGAAGCTTGTGATGAGGAGCAGCGTGACAACCTTTTTCACACTCGTTGCATCATAGCAACCAAGGTATGTTCAGTGATTATAGATAATGGCAGTTGTGCTAACTGTGCGAGCACACTTTTGGTTCACAGGCTTGGCTTGACCGTTGTTAAACACCCAAGGCCGTACACGTTGTCTTGGATGAATGACGGCAACACTTTGAAGGTTACCAAGCAGGTGCTGATCTCGTTTGCCATAGGGAGATATAAGGACGAGATCCTATTTGATGTAGTACCTATGCACGCCAGCCACATGTTGTTGGGAAGGCCTTGGCAATTCGACCGAAACGCCAACCATGAAGGGCGCACCAACAAGTACCGATTGGAGAAAGATGGTGTCAAGTACACCCTAGCGCCACTAAACATGAAAGAGGTCGTGGAGGACCAGCTGTGGCTTGAAAAATCTAGTGCCGAGTTTGAGTTATCTCGAGCAGGGGGAGAGAAAAGAATTGAGGGTGAAAACAGCCCCCGAGAAAAGAGTGAGCTCGGGTTAGAGAAAAATAAAAGTGAGAAGAGAGTTGCGAATGGGAAAAAGGGGAATAAAAATAGCCCGTGTGAAAATAGAGAGCACACGTTAAAATTAAACATATTCGCAAAAGTGAGGCATGTGAGACAAGCATTGACGGTTCAAAAGTCTTCGGACTCATTTTTTCCTCTCATTCTTCTCCGTTTTAGGTCGTTCGCCTTGAACGCCGCTAACCCTAACCCTACGGATTCCTTGCTTCCTTGTTTTAAAGCTCTTTTGTAGGAATTTGAGGACGTGTTACCTGAGGAGATGCCGCCAGGACTACCCCCAATCCGCGGCATTGAGCACCGCATAGACTTTGTGCCGGGCTCGTCAATACCTAATCGACCAGCGTATCGCAGCAACCCCGAGGAAACCAAGGAGTTGCAACGCCAAGTGGACGAGCTGCTGTCCAAAGGCTACGTGAGAGAGCCTCTCACCGTGTGTTGTTCCTGTCATCCTTGTGCCGAAGAAGGACGGCTCTTGGAGGATGTGTGTTGACTGCCGCGCAGTCAACAAAATTACGGTAAAGTATCGCCACCCCATCCCATGTTTAGATGACATGTTAGACGAACTTAGTGGTAGCATTATGTTCTCTAAAATTGACTTAATGAGTGGGTACCATCAGATTAGGATGCTAGAGGGTGATGAGTGGAAAATGGCATTTAAAACTAAGTACGGACTATACGAGTGGTTAGTCATGCCGTTTGGCTTAACCAATGCGCCAAGCACATTCATGCGTCTAATGAATCATGTTCTTAGGCATTTCATAGGCAGATTCGTAGTTGTTTACTTTGATGATATCTTTGTCTACTCTAAATCTGTTGATGAGCATGTTGCGCACTTAAGAGAAGTTTTCCTAACCTTGCGCCAAGAGAAATTATTTGCTAAACCTTCGAAATGCTCTTTTGCTTTAGAACAGGTTTCTTTCTTAGGTTTTATTGTAGGCCGAGAGGGCGTGAAGGTTGATGAGGAGAAGATCCGAGCGATCCGCGAATGGCCAACTCCAAAATCAGCAAGCGATATCCGTTCCTTCCACGGATTAGCAAGCTTTTACAGACGGTTCATTCGTGATTTTAGTTCTTTGGCCGCACCACTTAATGAACTAACAAAGAAAAATGTTCTTTTCAGGTGGACCAAGACACAAGAGGCTGCTTTCCGAGCGCTCAAGGACCGATTGTCCAACGCGCCTGTCCTTGCCTTGCCGGACTTCGACAAGCCCTTTGAGCTCGAGTGCGATGCGAGCGGTATAGGGATAGGAGCCGTGTTGATGCAAGAGAAGCGAGCCATTGCCTTCTTCAGCGAGGAGCTCAAGGATGCCTAGTTGCGATACCCTACGTATGACAAAGAGTTGTACGCCTTGGTATGCGCGTTTGAGGTTTGGCAACATTACCTAATGCCGAGGGAATTCGTGGTACACACGGATCATCTCAGCCTCAAATACCTGAAGGGCCAGAGCAAGCTCAACCGAAGACATGCAGGGTGATTGGAGTTTTTAGAAGCTTTTCCATACCACATCAAGTATAAGGAAGGAAAGGACAACGTCGTGGCCGACGCCTTGTCCCGCAGGTATGCTTTGATCTCTTCACTATCCGTAAAATTCCTAGGGTTTGCACAGATAATTCCTATGTATGCTGAAGATGCGGATTTTAGTGAAATCTATAAAACCTATGATGCACAAGCTGATGTGAGATATTTTACGCATGATGGATATTTGTTTAGGCAGAAACGCCTATGTATTCCTATTTGTTCCTTGCGTGATTTACTTGTGCATGAGTCGCATAGTGGCGGTCTCATGGGTCATTTTGGAGTCACTAAAACTTTTGACTTGTTGAAAGTGCATTTTTATTGGCCTAAAATGAAACGTGATGTCATTCGTGTAGTCGCTAGATGTCTTATTTGCCAAAAAGCCAAATCGCATGCATCTAACCACGGAGCCTATATGCCACTGCCCGTACCATCCCACCCTTGGACCGATGTGTCCATGGACTTTGTAGTCGGCTTACCTAAGTCGTGGGACGGCCATGATAGCATCTTTGTTGTAGTCGACCGATTTTCGAAGATGGCACACTTTTTGCCATGTAAAACCACACACGACGCATCTAAGGTTGCTAAGATTTATTTTAGGGAGGTAGTCCGCCTCCATGGCATGCCGGTTAGTATTGTAAGTGATCGTGATAGTAAATTCTTGAGCCATTTTTGGCGAATTTTGTGGAGTCTCTTAGGGACTAAGTTGTTGTATTCTACATCTTGTCACCCTCAGACGGACGGTCAAACCGAGGTGGTTAACCGAACGCTTGGGTCACTACTTCGCACATTAGTCACCAAGCACACGTCCAAATGGACGGATCATTTACCCTTTGTAGAATTTGCATATAACCGAGCTGTGCACTCTACTACAAATTGTTCTCCATTTGAGGTTGTTTACGGTTTTAATCCTCTTACTCCACTTGACTTGACACCTCTACCTTTGAGTGATGTAGCTAGTTTAGACGGACAGCAGCGTGCGGACCTTGTCCAACAAATGCACGCTAAGGCCAAGCAGAATATTGAGAAGGCTAACGAACGCCTTGTACGCAAGCGCAATGAGGGCCGAAAGATTGTTTCTTTTCAGGTTGGAGATTGGGTGTGGTTACACCTAAGACGTGAGCGTTTCCCTAAGAAGAGACGCGGGAAACTTTCCCCGCGAGGAGATGGACCATTCCGAGTGGTTAAAAAGATCAACGATAATGCCTATCGTTTGGATCTACCTAGTGAGTATGGTTCAATACATGGTACTTTTAATATTACTGATTTGCGTCTGTTTGAAACAGGTGATGAAGACGATGCTGACCTGGATTCGAGGACGAATCCATCTGAAGAGGGAGGGGATGATACGAGCCTGAGTAGGAGCCCAGCCGCACCTACCGCATCCGTGCCCTTGCCGCCCGCAGGAGCCATCACACGCTCTCACGCAAGGACACCTACCGCATCCGTGCCCTTACCGCCCGCCGGAGCCATCACACGCTCTCGCGCAAGGACCCTGCAAGCAAGGCTAAGCTCTCTGATCCATTCGGAGCTGAAGGCCGAAGCCTCACTGGAGTCAGCCATCCTGTGCGTGCCCCAGCAGCGCCTTGTCTCGCTCGTGTGCACTGCACCCGAGCCCGCACCGAGGCCACCTTGGGCCAAGTCGGACCTCTAGCCCAAACTTTGATGTAAGAAAGATTCTGGCAAGATAGAAGTTATTTATAATTCACCAAGAGAGCCCTTGCCAAGTTTCAGCCCAATCGCACATGGGGTTAGAGAGAACGCATCACTTCAAAAGTATCATACTGCCAGCGAAAGCCACCCTCGAGCCTTTTGACGATCGACGAATATTTCCTCGAGCCATCTTCTGAAAGTTGTTAGATACATTTCTTCTGAGTATCCTGTCCAATTTTCATCCAGTTCGCCCGAGGGATTTGAGAGAACGCCTTGTTCTTCTTCGACTGCGCGGGAATAAAGCCCAACGGGCTGCCAACGGATCCGATCTGAGTCTTTGGTCATTCCGACCGACCTTGAACTAGTCCAGATCATTGGCTTGACTTTATTTTAAGTTGTTTGACTTTATTTATCCAGGTGGATTTTATTTTAGTTAATTAGGAGCGCTTTTAAGTAGTTAAGCGCAAGTAAACTTCTTAATTAGGGTTTTGCGCATCTCTTTTCTTATAAAGAGCATGGCGCTGCTATTGTTATTTTTTAGACGTTATTTGATAAACAAAACCAGAAGAGTTTTTCTTCAATTGATCTCCAAGATCCTTGTCCTACATCCGGTTTGATAAGCCGCATATAGTTGCAAGTAAAGCACGAAGTCTATCATTCCCTTCTTTAGTCTCGTCGGGGTTGTCTAGGTATTGCACCTAGGAGGGTCCGAGTCCTACTGAAGATCCATGAAGGATTTCGTCCAGGTTGCCTAAGTATTGCACTTAGGAGGGTTGGAGTTTCCGACGAGTTACTTTTCCGCATTCAAATCCTTGTCGCTGAGCAACGATCCAACAATTGGAAGGTTTCCGAATTAGGAACCACATCAGCTAGGTGCTGGTTGGGTTCGCATAATACCTCGGGTATAGGCATGATTAGACATGGGAAAGCATCGAAATGATAAAAGACTTTACACCTTCATTTTTCTCCCTATTTTTTCTTCTTTCTCCACTATCTTCCCCTTTTCCTTCACATTCACCTACCCCTAATCCCTTCTCTCTCTAACCACTTGAGCTTGTTTCCTTTAACCCATTTCCTTAGCAGGTGGATGACACTCCTCGTCGCATAGCGTCTAGGGCAAGATGCAGAATGACATAAGTGTGGGGAAGGCGATACATCAAGATCTCGATGCTGGAAGTAGTAATATAGAAAAAGAAAGGACAAAGCTGCAACAATCAAGTCTAGAAAAAGAAATCGGTTCGTGTTATCCCTGCTGAATAAATTCAAAAAAAATCAAAAATAAAATGTCCAAAAAGAGCAATAATAAGAGCAGAGGGAAACACGAACAAAAGCAGCAAGATCCCAGCATCGATTCAGGAGAATCTCCCTCATTTGAGAAGAACTGCACATCTAGCCCTAGCTGCTGTCTAGTGTCACTTCACCAACTTCTCTTTATTCCCAGCTAAGGAATCCTTTCTTCATTCTTTTTTCTCTTTTCTCCTTCCCTGTTTCTTTCTTCTTTTATTTTCTCTCTTCTTTTCTTCGATCCACATACACATTCCCTACCTTTTTTTTGCGCAAAGCCTTTTGGATTGATAGATTGCCCATGCATGTGCACTACTCACTCAGGTTGACATTGCGAACTTGACATTGTGTTGCACTATCTGCATTCGACCAAGTGATTAAACACCTAGCCCTGTTTGTGAGTGTGAGCGCAAACACTTTATCTTGTGAAGATTACTGGTGGATGGACTTGATGTGGAAAAGTCTCTCCTCTAGGGTCGTTATCCTTTTGGTTTGATGCAACTGCACATCTAGGGAGAGTTGTGTAATGTTAGGGCATATTTGTGGGAATTGATTATCTTTGTTAGTATGTAGGAAGTCAACTGTCTGTAGTCTAACTATGAGGTTTTCATTTTGATAAATGCTCGAGGGGGGGCATTAGGCAGTGTGGGGGAATTTGATATAGTGTAATTTTGAAATCAAGATCAAATCTACACCAAATCAAATATTTTTTATTAGATATTAGACCAATGAGATGAAGACACATGTCATCTTTCAAATACAAAATCATCCTTATGAGCCAATAAATAGAGGCCTCATCAGAAGGTGAAAGGAGGAGATTTTTGGAGACGAATTGTTGCAAAGATCAAGAACTAAAGCGTATCATCCTCGAGAAAGATAGAAAAACTATAAGCCAAATTAAGGCCAGTTTTTCTCTCAAGCTCAAATCGAATCAAATCAAGGAGAAGCAACAAGTTGATTGATATAGTGTAATTTTGTATATATTTTCTCCTTCTTTCTTTGCCCAATTCTATTCATGATGCTACTGATTTGTTGTTATTTCCTCTATTTTGCAGATCTGGGCTAGAGAAAGAGAAAGATGCAGAATGCACGACTTTTGGACGAGTTTCGCTGGAACAGTAGGTGTCGAGGCCTAGCTGTAGATCGTCTTGGCCTAGACGAAGGATGTTGCAGACGCTTACAACTCTGACACATCGAGGGAAACCTCAGAGAAAGAATCCTAGCAAAACCCGAAGACCTTTCCTGTGATTTTCTATGCTAGCGAGGAGATCACCATCTTGTCCCGCATTCCTATTAGGGATAGAATTTCTATTTTGGTCCAAACTTCCTATTTTATAGCCAATATATATGTGGCTTTTATTTCTAGGGTTAAGAGTACACTTTGATTATCAGTCTCTCGACTACTTTCAGCTAGGATCTCTCTCTTCCGCCGCTGGCGTTCTTTCCATTTTGTAATAAACTAGAGCCTTAGCTCCGGCCGGTAAAACTCAATATAATTTCGTATTTTCTTTCATCTCCTATGTCTTCTTCTTTTATTTATTCTATTTATTTCATTATGAGTATGAGTAGCTAAATCCCTCTATCCTGGCAAAGGTATTTCGATGGTTGCTTAGGATAGTCATGAGGTTAATTTGTGCTTAATAAATTCCTTATCATACTTGTTCACTTGTCGAGATCTTGTCAATTTGCCTAAGGTTAATTAGAAGCCTGATCAACTCTTAATTGAATCTAGGTGATTAAAGTCATCCTTGTAGTAATAACTAGCGTGAGGCTACAGGGTAAAGTGGACAACTAGTTCAGAGTCATCATGTCGAACTGGTCCAATCTGACTAGGGCAAGTGGTCGACTAGGGCAGTGCCTCGAACGCAGTGAGTGTCTCGCCCTAGGTGCGTCTTTTCTCTGCTTAATGGGCCTCTGAGTATTGCTCCCATAAACGTACTTTGGGAGACGGTAGAGTGTCAAGGTTACCTCATAAACGCACCTTGAGATAACTTCTCGTACGAAGAAAAGCAGGGGGGCTAAACGTACCTGGCCCCTATAGCGTGCCTATGGCAAGGAATGGAATACATCTTCACCAATGATTGACTAGGCCTAGATGCAACCAGAGAATGGTCCTCTACCAAGATCCTTTCCCTTCTGATTTTATATTATTATTTATCTATTTTATTTAGTTTAATACTTAGTTTGAACAATAACTCTCAACCCCCCCCCCCCCCCCCCCTCTCTCTGGTTACTATCTTGGTTTTTTTGCTCTCGTTATACATAGAAGTCAGTGTCTACGTCTAGTCCCTGTGTTCAACCCTATTACCACTATACACAATTCTTTGTGCATTAGCTAGCAGGTTTATTCTTATTATTTTTTATGACTTCGACAACTGATCACTGATTCAAGGTCGGTTTCTTCTCAAATCAACCGCCGACTACAAGCTGATTCAAGGTCAGTCTGATATCCATCAAACTCAAGTGCAAATCCAAATTCGGAGTGAAGAACTACTTTATTTTACATTCAACATTTGTAATTTGACACGTGCAATTTTCTCCTGCTTAGGAAGAATTTTGTGTCTACAAAGCTGAAGGAATATCTCACTTCTAATTTATTGTTGAGGCGTCCAGAGGATGGCAATACTCTTTACTTGTATCTAGGAGTGGCCGATGAGGTAGTAAGTGTTATTCTGGTACGCGATGAAGACGACATTCACAGGCCCATCTACTTTATCAGTCGGATCCTCAAAGATACTGAGCTGAGATATTGTCGAATTGAAAAAGTGTTGTTTACCTTAGTACAGGCAACCCGGAAGATGACGCGGTATTTTTAGGCGCATCCGGTAGTTGTCCTGACAAACCAATCTCTAAGAAGAATTTTGAAGAGGCCGAAAACTTCTGGAAGAATGGTAACATGGGTCATTGAGCTTGAGTAGCATGGATTGCAGTATCGGTCTCGACTATCAATCAAGACACAAGCTTTAACTGACTTTATAGTCGAATGCACCTTCACAGATGAGCCTTTACCTGAAATATCAGCAGTAGAAATGGAAGATGTAGATCTACCTTATCCCGAGACCTACGACGATAAGTGGGTCATCTTTGTTGATGGTTCCAAGAACCAGAAATCCGCTAGTGCTGGTATCATTATTTCAGGACCCGACGGGATCAAGATGCGCTATGCCTTAAGAATTCTGAAGCCCTTATCCAACAATGCGGTTGAGTATGAAGCACTCTTAACTGGCTTGTGCATCAGAAGAAATTTGAGTGCTAAGGGAATCCATTACCATGGAATGTTAGAAGATTTGCACTTGGTGATATATAGTGATTCAAAGTTAATTGTGGACCAAGTTAACGGTCATTCCCAAGCTAAAGACCCAACTATGTTACAGTATCTTGAGAAGGTGCATAAGGAACTATTGGACATTAAGAAGAGAAGAATCCAAGTCAAGATTGAGCACATACCGAGAGAAGAAAACGTAGAAGCAGATGAGATTGCAAAGTTGGCCGCTGATGTCAATGTTGTTATACCACTTGATGTCATGGTGGAAGAGATCACGGTTCTATCTTTAATGGAAGAACAACTCACTATGTGCATACGTGAGGCGGCAGATGGTTGGCGAATTTCGGTAATCGATTATCTCAAGCATGGGGTGTTACCGGAAGATATTACTGAAAAGAAAAAAGTACTCAAACGGGCCAACAAATGCACATTCTATTACAGTGAACTCATTCATTGAAGGTCTCTATTGATACGATCCTAGGATCGTATCTAGGCCTAGTGCCCACCTACGCCGAGAGACGAGTAGCCACGGAGCCAAAGCACGCAAGGGGGTGAGCTAAGAGAGCTATAATGAGTCAATAGAGGTTCATATATCAAAGATAAAGAGCATCGCATGAAGGAAACACATGTTGGTACATGCGCATAAGTCATTCCTAGCATCAGTCAGGTCAACGCTATCGAAAGTAACCCTAACGAACTCTGAATTGACTTCTGTGAAAAATAAAAGATCCCTCAGAGTGCTCGATTAAAATTATATCATGCTAGGTACTCCCTTACCTAACTCTTGGAATATTGCTCGATTAAAATTATATCATGCTAGAATTTGACATGCCGTTGGGCATGGTTTAGAAATTGAGTTTGACATGTCGTTGAGCATGGTCTAGAAATTGAATTTGTGACATGCAGTTGGGCATGGTCTAGAAATTGAGTTTGACATGCCGTTGGGCATGGTCTAGAAATTGAAAGTGACATGCCGTTGGGCATGGTTTAGAAATTGAGTTTGACATGCCGTTGAGCATGGTCTAGAAATTGAAATGTGACATGTCGTTGGGCATGGTCTAGAAATTGAGTTTGACATGCCGTTGGGCATGGTCTAGAAATTGAAATAATGAAATGTGGCATGCCGGTGGCCATGGTCTAGAAATTGAAAGTGACATGTCGTTGGGCATGGTTTAGAAATTGAGTTTGACATGCCGTTGAGCATGGTCTAGAAATTTAAATGTGACATGTCGTTGGGCATGGTCTAGAAATTGAGTTTGACATGCCGTTGGGCATGGTCTAGAAATTGAAATAATGAAATGTGACATGCCGGTGGCCATGGTCTAGAAATTGAAATAATAAAATGTGACATGCCGGTGGCCATGGTTTAGAAATTGAGTTTGACATGTCGTTGGGCATGGTCTATAAATTGAAATAATGAAATGTGACATGCCGGTGGCCATGGTCTAGAAATTGAAAGTGACATGCCGTTGAGCATGGTCTAGATATTGAAATTGAAATGTGACATGCCGGTGGGCATGGTCTAGAAATTGAATTTGACATGCCGTTGGGCAAGGTCTAGAAATTGAAATAATGAAAAGTGGCATGTTGTTGGGCATGGTCTTGAAATTGAAATTGAAATGTGACATGCCGTTGAGCATGGTCTAGAAATTTAAATTATGAATCTGACATGCCGTTGGGTATGGTCTAACAATTGTTGTGGAAATATTTCTTGTTCCTTGTTGGTTGTCTGTGTAATGTGCAGATAACAAGGAAAGGAGGATGTTGGGGGTGAAAAGTCCTAGCCTTGGGGCAGAACGGGCTAATGCAGATGGGTCGTCAAGACGAGGCACGCCCCGGCGATCCTGGAAATATATGGTGCTGGAAGTGAAAAATTCTGGCCTTGTGAGGCCGGCCTTGATCAGGCGGCTCGCTAAGACGAGACACGCTCCAGCACTGTCGGGAGTGAAAATCCTATCCTAGGGAAACCCAGAGAGGGCACGCCCCGACTCCCCTAGGGGTGTAAAGTCCTATCCTTGTGACAACCCGTGCTCACATAGGCGGAGGATCATTAAGTGAGGCACGACCTTAGGGAAGATAAAAACTCCACCTCGCAAGTAAAAATCCTATCCTTACGAGGGTAGCGCTAACATAGGCTCCTCGTAAAGAAGGGGCATGTTCTGAGGTGCGAGGGCAACGCTGAGGAAGTGAAAAGTCCTATCCTCGTGATGGCCGGCCCTGATCAGGCGGCGCACCGAGAGGTGGCACTTCCCGGCCAATTGAAGAAATGCGGGAAGTCACGGTACCCCAGCTAGTAACCGGAAGGGACAAACCCGGTGAAGTTTGGCTGGAAGAGTACGTGGCACGAGCGACATCGGGCGAGATCGCGCCAAGTGAGTTGGGGAAATACGCGCCCACACCCCAAGGTAATTAAGATATTTTAGTAGATGTCGCTACTAATGTAAATGATAAGTGAAAATGTGCAGAAAATTCGGCACAAGCGATATCTCGGAAGGATCGCGCTAAGAAAGTGAGGAGCGCGCGCGGCAATGGCCCAAGGTAACTAAGGCTTTTCGGGAATATGTCGCTACTAATGATGGGTGTCGAATCCGGTCAAAAATAAATTACAACTTATCACTTAGCAACAAAAAGGATTGTGCACAGCGGTAAGAGGATCGATCCACAGGGACTATCGGCCTAATGCTCATTCTCCTGCAAACAACCAAACCAAACTGAACAAAACGATAGGGGTGAGGTGAAAGTGGTGCTGAAAATAAATGACAAGAAAATAAAATAAAGCAGGAGACATGGAAGCTTCATCTCAAGGCCTTGAGATGAGTCTGCCATGCTCTAAATAAAAACAGTAAATAAAATACGAAAATAGTAAAGACAAAGAGAGTGAAATGATAATAGAAATATTATTCCCAGTAGAGATCTCTTGAGGTAACAATTCCAAGTTGCTCATTGACACAAAAAACATTTTCAAAACAATTTTCATAGGGAAGTTATAGAGATTCATCCAGGGGCGATCTCCAAGCCTCCTCCTACTCAAGTCACTCAAGGAGAATCTCCTTTCGCAACCCTAACTCCCTTAACAATCAAGGATTGCTAGCTTGTTGATATGATTAGGAAGGCCCTTCCCTAGACCTTGAGATGGACGCACTTGCAGTCCATAGACCTCAAAACTAACCCCTTTCTTCTTCTAATCTCAAGGAGACATCATCCCATCCACTAGTTGTCTACTCGGGTTCCCTCTAACACAGAAACGCGGCATTAGAGTGATTCTACTATAATCAATTATGCTGAAATCTCAATTGGCCAAACTCAAACACAACACAATTAAGTTGACATTAAACCAAGTAAGAAAAGGGATATGAAAACGTTTTTAATAAAGAACAAAGAGTCTCACAACGTGCTGGAATTGTAAACCTCTCAATCCCTACCAGGAATTGGAGGAATTAATTACAACCAATCAAAACAGCAAGCTCTAAAATAAAAGAGAAAGTACATGAAAAGTGGAAAATAATGAAAAAAGAGAGAACTAGCTTCTCTCTTCCGTTCCCCTTCCTTTCTTTCTATCCTCCGTCCTCCCTGGTCTGGTCTGCTCAAGCTCCTTCAATTTAATGGCAGCAAAGGGGAGAAACACAATAGAATAAAATATTCCCAAGTTAATAAATCCATAAAACAAGCATGCTAAACATTCTCCACTATGTTTTGTTTCTTTGAGCCACGTGAGGGAGAGTATAGCATGCTGGGAACATCTTGTCTCTATTTTCCAAGTCCCAAGCAGACAAGAAAAGCACTCAGGAATAATTAATTTCGGACCACAAAAACATAGTGAGTGCTGTCCAGCTAGAATTTGTTACGGTAGCTTCATCTCAAGACCTTGAGATGGACTGGAAATGCGCCTGGACAATCTGCTCAACACCAATTGATCATTTTTGCTCTAATCTTCGGCCTTTTCATTCCTTTTCCTAATTCTAGGTATTCAGGTGTACTTCTGGAAAAAGGAAGGAAAAAGGGTCAAAGTAGCATATTTATCATCTCAAAAACTAATTTAAGAGACAACAAATCAAAGTGAAATAACGATCAATCAAATCCCCCACACTTAAACCATGCTTGCCCTCAAGCATGAACTAAAAACAAAATACACCCCTGCATTAAAATCGATCCCTAAACTGTATACAAATAAATACTTCAAAAACCAACTCATTCAAGCAATGCTCAAACACTATGAACACTACAAAATGTATAAATATCCACATAGTGAAATAAGCATGTTGTACATCTAAGAAACAATACACTAGGACTACTGACTCTTCTGCCCAAGACACAATCCAAACGCAGCTGCTACACACACAAAAATACACAAGCAGTCATGCAACAATAATAAAAATACAAGCAACAAAATTAAAGAACACCACCAAGCTTTCCTCTTTCCCTTCTGCACAATTTCTTTTTTTTTTTTTAGGCCTTCGGCCTCTTTTTGTTTTAGGCCTTCGGCCTCTTATACCTCCTATATTTTTTTTTCTTCTCCCCTAGGCCTTCGGCCTCTTATACCTCCTTTTTTTTTCTTCTTCTTCTTCTCCTTCTCCTCCTCATTTTATTTTCCTTTCCTTCTTTTCCAGGTTCTTGCACCTCTCCACAATCCCAGAAAATACAAACATGCAGTCATGCAAAGAATTTAAAAAGTTAGTCATGCAAAAACAAAAATTAAAAACTTGCAGCAAAATTATGGACGGGATCTTCATCCCAAGGTCTTGAGAAGAGAAGACAGTACAATTCTAGCAAAATATTTCCTAGGACAACACTACTCATTATACAACCATGTGGATATCTACACAACCAGTAGTGTCAATGGTATCTAGCATGCAAGACAGAGTTGGTTGATCAAGTATATAAATGAATCAAGTTTTTGAGATTTCATTTTATACAAGGGTGCGATTTCCATAAAAAAAAAAAAAAAAGGAAACAAACAACTAAAATATGCCCAAAAATACAATAAAAACACGAAAGTGACTCCCCCACACTTATTGGACACACTGTCCTCAATATGAACGAGCACAAACAAGGGCAAAAAGACAGTAACAAAGAAAGATACAACCTTGAGGGCGAAGTTGATGGAGTAGATGGTGAAGGGGCCGCTGGTGCAACACATCCGCCTCTTCCAAAGACCTGGGAAGAGTCTGCCTGGGAATTTTGCAGCAGCGCCGAAAAGCAAGGGTAAGAAAATAGAAATAACGAAAGAAACATGGGTTGCCTCCCATGAAGCGTCCATCTTTATAGTCTTGGGCTAGACTCAGTTATTCATCAGTTGATCTGGTCATAAACATAGAAAAAAAAACATTAGTTCAACAAATAATCCCCCGCAACGGCGCCAAAATTTGATGGGTGTCGAATCCGGTCAAAAATAAATTACAACTTATCACTTAGCAACAAAAAGGATTGTGCACAGCGGTAAGAGGATCGATCCACAGGGACTATAGGCCTAATGCTCATTCTCCTGCAAACAACCAAATCAAACTAAACAAAACGATAGGGGTGAGGTGAAAGTGGTGCTGAAAATAAATGACAAGAAAATAAAATAAAGCAGGAGACATGGAAGCTTCATCTCAAGGCCTTGAGATGAGTCTGCCATGCTCTAAATAAAAACAGTAAATAAAATACGAAAATAGTAAAGACAAAGAGAGTGAAATGATAATAGAAATATTATTCCCAGTAGAGATCTCTTGAGGTAACAATTCCAAGTTGCTCATTGACACAAAAAACATTTTCAAAACAATTTTCATGGGGAAGTTATAGAGATTCATCCAGGGGCGATCTCCAAGCCTCCTCCTACTCAAGTCACTCAAGGAGAAGCTCCTTTCGCGACCCTAACTCTCTTAACAATCAAGGATTGCTAGCTTGTTGATATGATTAGGAAGGCCCTTCCCTAGACCTTGAGATGGACGCACTTGCAGTCCATAGACCTCAAAACTAACCTTTTTCTTCTTCTAATTTCAAGGAGACATCATCCCATCCACTAGTTTTCTACTCGGGTTCCCTCTAACACAGAAACGCGGCATTAGAGTGATTCTACTGTAATCAATTATGCTAAAATCTCAGTTGGCCAAACTCAAACACAACACAATTAAGTTGACATTGAACCAAGCAAGAAAAGAGATATGAAAACGTTTTTAATTAAGAACAAAGAGTCTCACAACGTGCTGGAATTGTAAACCTCTCAATCCCTACCAGGAATTGGAGGAATTAATTACAACCAATCAAAACAGCAAGCTCGAAAATAAAAGAGAAAATACATGAAAAGTGGAAAATAATGAAAAATGAGAGAACTAGCTTCTCTCTTCCGTTCCCCTTCCTTTCTTTCTATCCTCCGTCCTCCCTGGTCTAGTCTGCTCAAGCTCCTTCAATTTAATGGCAGCAAAGGGGAGAAACACAATAGAATAAAATATTCCCAACTTAATAAATCCATAAAACAAGCATGCTAAACATTCTCCACTATGTTTTGTTTCTTTGAGCCACGTGAGGGAGAGTATAGCATGCTGGGAACATCTTGTCTCTATTTTCCAAGTCCCAAGCAGACAAGAAAAGCACTCAGGAATAATTAATTTCGGACCACAAAAACATAGTGAGTGCTGTCCAGCTGGAATTTGTTACGGCAACTTCATCTCAAGACCTTGAGATGGACTGGAAATGCGCCTGGAAAATCTGCTCAACACCAATTGATCATTTTTGCTCTAATCTTCGGCCTTTTCATTCCTTTTCCTAATTCTGGGTATTCAGGTGTACTTCTGGAAAAAGGAAGGAAAAAGGGTCAAAGTAGCATATTTATCATCTCAAAAACTAATTTAAGAGACAACAAATCAAAGTGAAATAACGATCAATCAACTAACGAAAGTTATAAGTAAAATGTGCAGAAAATTTAGTAAAGTGTCAAAGTGATGGAGCACTTGGAAAATAATGACGCCGCGGAGAGGCAGAGCGTCTAAAGGGGAGATCCAGTCGTCTCAAGCACGGTACGAGATAATGTTAAGGAGCGGATCTACCCTATTGCCCGGAGAGAAACGCGCGACGACATGGCGTGTTGCGACTCCACAACGGGAGTTCGAAGGCGCAGGTAACATCAGTTCAACGGTGGCAACCAGTTTTGAAAGAAGGGCTAACGAAAGTAAAGTGAGAAAGATCAACGATAAAGTAAAATGATGGCAAATTGTGCAAACTGTTTGTACAAGAGGGGATACTTGTTTAAACAAAAGGCACCAAAAACATAAAAAGGACAAAGAAGTCAAGGCGCCCGATGAACCAAAAGAGAAGTGAAATTTACGGCCTGGGCATGCTGTTGTCCCCCTCGTCATGTCGTGGCCTCTTCGCTTGGCGGTAGCCCTCTTCCGTGAGGAACCCGGACTTCTGCTTGAAGAGGCGGATGATGGCATCAGCGTCAAAGAAATTGCGGCCGTGACGCTCAATAAAGCAGTCGGCCATGAGGCCCACAGTTTGTTCCAGAAACCATTTACACTTGTCCGCCGTTTCCTCCGTAAGAGCGGCATTCTTACTTTGCTCTGCTTGAAGGGCGGCATCCCTCGTGGCCTGGTGTCCTTTGGCCTCTTCCAACTCTTTCCTCGCAACTCCCAAACTGGCTTCCATACATCGTCGCTCTTCAACACACTTCCTCAGCTCTTCTTGAGTTTTATGAAGTTCCCTTTGGTACTTGTTGATTTCTTCCAAGAGCTGGTGATTAGTGTTGCGCCATTCCTGGGAGGAAGATTGGAGAGAGCTCATTCGTCTCGTCACATTCCTAGACCAGTAATGGAAGCCCTGAAAGCTAGAGAACAGTTGGGTCCTTATCTGCTACAGTTGCTTGCCCTCGGCAACGGAGAGGAAGGCCTGCTCCTCCTCCTCAACCGACATCAGATGCCCTGCCAGATAGGCAGATGTCACTAGGGAGCTGTCGCCCCCCAATGCTAGGAACCCGCGCTGGCGAATGTTACTTAAATCAACTTGATGGGTGGCGGCTCAGCTAGAGAGTATAGTGCTTAGGTCAGCCACCATGCACGGAGTGTCCACGGGGGGAAGAGAGGGAGAGACTGTTTGAACAGCAGTAGGAATGAAGAAGACATCAGGAGGGGACGGAGGAGAACGATTAGATGGTCCAGCGTCAATATTGAAACCGCCAGTTGGTAGGGAGGGAAAGTCCTCCTCTGCAAGATCCTCCAGGAAGTCCAAGGGATTGCCAGGTGGAGGAGATGACGCGGCAAAAAAAGAGTGAAGCGCCGCAGAGGTAGCCCCGTTCCCTGCTAGACCAGAGCCTTGATTACCCTCCAAGGGGCCGGTATTGGTGACGCCGCCTTGCCTTTCCTGACCAGCGGTAAAGTCATTCGCTGAAGTTGAGTCCTCATTAAGACGCGGTCGCTTGGGGTCAAGAATACCCGACAAATCCATGTCATCGTGCGAAGGAGTGGCAGAAGAGGCAACAGCAGCGGTATCCTACGTGCAAAAGAAATAGGGGAATTAAGAAACGGACAAAAAATATATAGACAGAGAAAATTTTGTAAAAACCACCTGAACAGGAGGACGGGTAGGAGCGATAACGCGAAGGCGGAGAGTTCTTTTCTTCTTTCTTGCAAGGGGAGGACGAGAAGATGACGCTCGTGTAGGAACAACGCTAGGGGAGGAAATTGGCTCAGCAGTTGATGTGGCAGTAGCCTCCACTCGAGGAAGAGAAGAGGACTCAGGTGCAGAAGTGGACGCGTGCGTGGTGTCAGTCACGGCACCAGCCGAGGTGGCAGAAAGAGCCCTTTTTTTCTCTCTTCTGCTGAGCTCTTCTCTCTCTTTTCTTGATACAATCAGGTTTCCACCCGACGGGAGGATCTGTAGAGATAAGAAATCAATGTTAGAGTTAGTATTGGCGTGGAACAGCGAACAAAGGGACGGTGCTCACTTTGAATGCAATCCTGGATGTCACCCTGGCACGCGAGTTCGCGAGTGCGAACACCAGGAATCCCCGACAGGTTGAGTAGCTTGCCCAGCCAGCCTTGGTCAACTGGTCCTAACTCTGGCCTGCCACCCCAGGCAGCGTCTCTGACGACTAGATTAAACCCGCTCCGCCACAAAGGCTGGGGCAGGTTGATGATGAAGAATCCTTTTTTCCAAGCATCAATAGAAGATTCAAGGAATAACAGCTTCCAGGTAAAGGGGTTTAGAGCTTCAACATCATAGCGAGGCGATATCGCTATGATGTCGTTGTTATGGTGGTATAATTGAAAAAGGGAGCGAAGTAACAACAAGGAAGGAGATTCATTCCCTATATATCTAGAAAGGGCTATAAAAGCATAAATACCACAGTAGGCGTTTGGACTCAATTGGGCAGCATTCAGATCAAATTCAGAGAATAACTCGGCAATTAAAGGATCTAGAGGCAACCGAAAACCATAATGAAACATTTTGGCATAAAGAACCCTACGGTTGCCAGGTAATTCGCTATTAAGGCGAAGGGACTTTGGGGCAACTTCAGTAGAATACCCCTCCAGCTGGTCGAGAGTGGCATTATAGCTCCGCAGGTGCCGTCGAAGGACGGCAGTGGAAGCAATGGTGGAAACATTAGTATCAATATCCCCCTCCCCAGCAGAGCGGGGATAGCGGCGGTTGCTAGCCATGTACAAGCTTAAAAGAAGAATAGAGAGGAAGGTACCTGTGGTGAGGAGAAGATCGAAGCACCCGGGTGGCGGCGGATCGTAGGAGGAAGAAGAGGAATTGTCTTTTCTTTCTTTTCATTTTTCAAAAGAGAAAGGTAACAAAAGATAAAGAGAAAGCACGTGGGGGTTTTATAACCCTAAGGACTAAAGGGAACGACGGGTCAAGCGATCGTAGTGTGTGACGTGTCAAGGGTAAAGAGACGCGGGAAGCGGGTACAACCCCTGAGGAGCGAAAAGACATGCTCAGCCCGTCAGTCCTTTAGCGTTCCCCTTTGATGACACGTGGGCTCAAAGCATCATGATTGTCTCCTCCGTATCAAATAAAAGGAGTAAGAGCATTAAATGCTCTGAAAAGGGCGCAGTCAAACCCGGCGAAAAGGAGCGGCAAGATGTAATGACACGGCGTGCAAGGGGCAAAGTGCGAAGAAAATGTAGTCAAGCGGCATGTGATAAAGGGCGACATTATTAAGAAACACGCATTATTTGGTCAAGATTACAAGATCTGTTAATTATTACAAGCAAGGAGGCGACGTCAAATATCCAAACGGGAAAAATAATACAATAAGGGAGTAAGTAAAGAAGCGACACCCCCAATCAAGCGGCATCAAATGGGCCCTTCCCAGGCACTGATCCACTACTCCTCTTCGGAGGAGAGGAAACCCTCTTGGCTCTCGTCAATCTCTTTCATCCTCGCGAAGGCATACCTGGCGACTTCAGCGGGATCAGCGGACCTGCTGCGGTGATGATCTGTCACCCCGGCGATAAAGGCTTGTTCAGTCTTCTTCTTCCACCAGGTCACCTTCTTGAAAGCTTTCGACAGGTCCACATCGCGGGAGGATACCTCCTCAAGAAGGAATGAGTTCTTCTTCCTCTCAGCCACCAACTCAGCCTCTAAAGCTTCAACCTGGGCTTTTCCTTTAGACCTTTCCCGAGAAAGGTCAGCGCGACACTCGCGCAGTTCGGCCTGAGCACGTTTGTGGAGTCGCGACAGCTCCTCTACCTTTGCTAGGGCACCAGAGTTTTGAGATTGTGTCCCACGAGCCTTGATGAAGTAATGAAGTTGTCGAAAGGCAGCAAGGCAGTTGTTCATGACGCGCACATACTGAACTTCAGGAGGAAGTTGCAGTAGCCTACTCTCCTCCTCGGAGGCGCGAAACATTTCGCAGGCCAAGATAGCCGTGGGCTGATCTTGCGATAAGGGGTCTGATATACCCAGGGCACGGAACCCGTCAGTCCCAGATTTAGCCGGTGAGAGGGGGGCCCTTGAGGCCCGTCATGGGAAAGATCAGCAACAAAGCAAGGGGCGGAGATACTGCCTGAGCCCCCGATGTCTCGAATTGAAGTAAGGAACAACGGGCAAGGGGACTTCGGGGGAGAGTGAGAAGAACCAGGCCCACTTGGGACTGAGGGACGCACGTCAGGAATATAGAGGCCAATGGGCGAGTGTGGAGGCTTCATGACAGGAGTGGAATTTGCAGCGGATGGCAGCATCGTTGGGGGCAGCCAGCCCTAGAGTCGAGGAAGCGCCACCCAGTGAAGCGGCACCCTCCATAGTGGTGTCGGGAGAAGCGGCAGTCTGGGAAGCTACGGTATTTACGGCGTCGCTTGGAGGAGATTGAGCAGCCATCCTGGTCACTTGAGCTTCGCTCGCTTCCCTTAGCTTCTTTCGTTGAGCTGAGGAAGTCGGGCGGAGGCTCAGTTCCATGTCCATGTCCTCCATGTCCTCGACTCCGTAGGAGAAAATCTTTGTCTCAGTCATTGGCAAACCAGACCCGGACCTCTTCTTCCGACTGGGTAACCAGTTCTCCATGAAGCGGGAAGTGCGGAAGGAGGAACCGCTTTCCCTGGAAAGAATCTCGTCTAAAGCTCTTTTCTTTATGGGCATACGGTGATCAGCTCGAGCCCCAGTGGAAGTAGAGGGAGCAGTCGTTGAAGGGGCGACAACCTTGTGAGGAGCGTCACCTTCGGAGAGCGGTCGAGCGATGGTCTCCCCTGCGAAAAGTTATGTTAGTAAACAAGGGGTAAGCAAGGCAGCGGCGAAGCTCAAAAGCTCACCTATGGTACACTCAGTTAAAGGCCTGTACAAAGCAAAGTTTCAGATCTGGAAAGAGGACTCCATCTCCTGTAAAGCGTTGGCCTAATCCAACTCTTCCCTAGACAGAGGCGCTGGCCTCGCCCAATCAACCACCTCCAGGTTGAAATCAGGACACCACAGGCGAGAGGGTAATTCGACAACGAAGAAACCGCTCTTCGAGTTCTCGACGTTCCCCTCAAATCCTCGAAATTTCTGCCAAAAAGGCCTTACTAGAGCATCATCCCATCTTGGAATAATATTAATGAAGCCGTCGTGAAAAACCAGAGTCAAGAACTTGCGAAATAAAGCAACAGAGGGAGCAAGAATATCTTTTAATTCGCAAGCACGAAGGAAGGCGTAGATGCAACTCCATGAGGAAGGGGTGATCTGCGCAGGGTTAAGCCCGTGCTCGCGCAACACATGCTCTAGCGTGTCATGAACCGGGAGGTGGAACCCATATTGAAACATTTTAAAATAAAGAATCCTATGAGTTTTCCAGAGCCGGCTATGAAGCCTCATAGTGTCAGAAGGAATAGTAAGGCGATAGCCGCAGGGGAAGGTAATATTATTGCTTTCCAGTTCGAGGCGTAAGATAGTAGGGCAAGTAAAGATGCTAGGGGTGTTTTCAAGCTCGGGATATCGAGAAATTGGCCTAGGGGTAGCTAAAGAGCTAGATTGAGATCTCGTGCGAGGCATGATAGATAAAGCAGCAAAGGAAAATCAAAAGCAAGATCGAGCAGAATACCTTGAAAGAGAGAAGACTGAAATTAATAGGCGAGTCGTCTGGATGCGAACGAGAGAATTTCCTCGGAGCGAGCGAAAAATGAAGAGAGTTCTGAAGTATAAAAAGGAGCAAAAAGGTACGAAGAAGGAGCATTTTTCCTTTTAAAAGAGACGATGTAAAAGTCAGACAGAAGGGCAACCTATCACAGCAAGACACGTACGGGATAAATGGGACACGTGGAAAGACCCTGACAGAAACTTAAAGTCAAGCGCTCACCTCAAATGTCGTAAAAGAAAGACTCGTTAATTACAAGAAACCCCACAAAGATGGTCATATGAAGCGGTAATTGGCTGTCCAGTGGCAGTTATCCCATAGGGCGGCGATTATAACAAAAGCGAAAAGAAAAAGGCAAATGACATTTTGTTTCATTTCATTCTATCTTATTTATTGAAAGAGAAAGCCAGCGGCATTTACAATAAGTGCGACATCGTCAGTCCTCGTCCGCCCAGTGTATGTCATAGACGCAATCGTAATCCTCCGGAGACGATGGCGACCCACTGTTATAGAAAGGAAAGGGCTCGCCAATCTCGAAAGGTCTTTTACCAAGCCCAGTCGTGGAACCTGTCGTAGGGGCAGTTTCCTCCTTTGAAGCAGCGTGAGAGCTTTCCTCCAGGGTCGGGGTAACCAGTCCTGGGGCGGCATCTTGCATAGAAGTCCCATCCTTGGGAAAAGGACAAGGGACGGATGGTGACGCTTCATCCTTTTGCCACAGCGAAAGGCAGTGAGGTTCAAAGTCGGCAAAGAAGGATTCGAAAGATTGTTTCTTTGTTTTCTTCAATCTCTTGTGACCCCGGCACTTTACGGAATGTCTGGCAGGCCTCTAGGGGGGTGAGAGTGAAGGATTGTCGGAGTCGGGAGAAGTTGGAGAGGTCGGAGGAGAATCGCAAGCGGCAGTATACAAAAAACGGGAGTCAGCCATGGAAATATCAGTAAGAGTGAGAAGAAAGAAGAAAAAAGATGAACAGAGAAAGAAAGGAAGAGCCCCATTATATAGCCGAGGTGAGGAAGCGTCCTTGCCTTTTCGCGTATTATCGAGGACAATTAATGCTATCAGAGATAACGTCTATTGGGGGGAAAGATCTGACTCCGCAACTGTCAAAAGTCTGCACCAGCCAGGAGGCACCGAAATCGTTGCCCAATCCGTTAACACTGAAAAACGGCGTAAAATATATTCAGGACGGATGCGATATGGGAAAATCGTCATTATGGGCCAGGTAGGCAAATAAAGTTACGGGATCCCAAGAGACACCACACTCACAATTAGTGAGAATAGAAGTTGTTTTCTAAGAAAGACGATATGAGAAAGAAGAAAAACATTGACAGCGCGGCAAGTGAATAAGGGAAAGCATATTTATTTATTTAAAGGGCTCAGCGGCCCGAGATTACAAAAAGGCCTAACGGCCCGGAGTTACAAAAGGTGGCCCCAGAGGAGCACAGAAAGACACGCCAAGAGGATCCCCATCGCTGGTCAGGCATTCAACCCAGCGTCATCATCTTCCCACTCCAGGAAAGGAATTTCCCTCAGGGCATCCGCAAGAGCCGTCTGTTCAGAAGAATAGGCCCTCATGCCCTTCAGGCAGCATCCCAACAAGTCTTTCCTATGCTGAAGCGTTGACATCAGCAGCTGAATTTGAGAAACAGCCACTGACAGCTTCACCGCCTTCTCCACGGGACTAAAATCCTCCAGGGTAACGGCAGCCTGTCTAGCCTGCAGAGGAGCCAGTATCCCCTGGAGCTCCAGTATATCCTCCGAGGTCTTAATGCTCAGTGACCCTAGGAAATCAGTATCTGCCTGAGTTAGGTTCCTCAGGGCATGGGTTTTGGAGAGCAGGAAGTTTTTGGTGACTTCGTCCATGAAAAGAAGAGAGATAAGGAAATTTGAAGAGAGAGGTGAAAAAGTTGTGAGAGTTATGAGGCAAGTGCAAAATGAAAGGCCTATTTATAGACTTCGAAAAAAGGCATTTCGAAGATACACCTTTATCGATCGTCGAGCCCTCATTAGGGCAGAAACCTCTGAAGGAGCAGGACCGGAGACGCTGTGATAGCCCTTGGTAAACACTCGGGCTAGTTTTCGTTTGGGCATATAATAACTACCGATACCACAAAAGCGGCATCTTCACTACCCCGCCGGGTGACCCGGCCAGCATTCTGTACCCGCCGAGGGAGACGAGACCCTGTTCTTACCGCCCTTAGCCTGGCGACCGACCCTGGGATGGTCGACATCACCGGGGGGGCTCTCATGCGGCATCCGCACGGCGGAATCCCATCCCAGGTCATCCATGATGTCACTCCGCATGACGTCATCCCACATGACATCACTCAATGCCACCCCAGCGGCATCTATCACCCCAGCGACACCTACCAGGGACTATTCCCACCCCCTGTCGGTACACTCCTTCCTTTGCCTATAAATACCCCCACCTTTTCAGACAAGGGGGTAAGCCTAAGATAGCGTACTAAACCCCTGCCATTTTGACTACCTGCACTGACTTTGGCATCAGAGTGTTTACGCCGGAGACCCCCTCCGGCGCTTTGCAGGTGACGAAGACCCCAGTACAGTGTTCCCGACCAGTCCAGATCAGGTCGATCCTGCTCAGTATCCCTCGGACTCTTATCAAGGTCCATTCATGGAGCTCAGAGATACTGCTAGTCTCCTCCCGATAGCTCCTCAAGTCTTCCTTAGCCTTTGCGTGCAGCTCTTTCTCCTTTCGTAGAGTATCGGAAACTTGCTCCAGTTTATTGGCACTATATTGCATCATATATTGAAACTAGCAAAGAGATGAGAATATACTGCTGGAAGATCTCCTTATCAGATGAAACGGTAATCATCTCTGGTAGAAGAGAATCTATAGGCACGTCGCGAGCGGTGGGCTCTGATAATCCCAAAGAGCGGCAACCTTGATAACCTAGATCCCTCAGGTTCAATCGGTGAGTGACTACTCCATTAGGACCAAGGGAAGACAAGTTGGCATTTAGGTCATAAGTGGGACCCTTGATCCGGCTGTCAGAAGGCAGGAAGAACCTAGAATAAAATGGAGCTCGACAGGAGAAGAAGGTACCGGGTGAGGAGGACTTGGTGGATTTTGAGGCAACGCTGCTTCATCTGGAAAGTGAGTTGTGATTGGAGAAGCCGATAGAGGAAGGAAGGAGCCCAGAGCCAAAGTGGCTATGGCAAGAGAGACAGATGTAGGAGTCGGCACGGGGGGGAGTTCGATAGGAATTTTGCCCAAAAGCTCAGACACTCGAGGGCCTTCACCCAACTCCACCGATAGTTGTGGAAAATTTGTTGTTGCCTTGGGAGCAATCGGGAGAAGAACCTGAGCAGTCGGTATAACTCTTGCTCGAGAGGTGGAGGCTCCGACAGTTCTCTTCTTCTTAGAAGGGGGGCCTTTGCTCGAGGAGGAGCTATAGCAGTTTTCTTCTTCCGCAAGGAATCCGGTAACCAATCTTTTGGTATCTCTGCAAAATAAAAAATAACATCAGAGTTAGAAAAAATTGAAATTTTAAAAGAAGTAACAAAAACTCACCAAATCGGCATTCCGATAACCGAACACCAATGGCGAGCTTCCAAGTATGGAAAGGTGTGTTCACACAAAGCAATCTATCGACTAGGGCTTGTTCCTCAACCAAAACATCACTCGGCTTCTTCCAGTCCTTCTTAATAACAACCTAGTTGAATCCCGATCTCCATTGAGGGGTTGGCAACTTGATGACAAATAAGTGATCCCTCCAATCGTGCACATATGACTCAAATTTTTGAAAGTTCCATAAAAAGGGCCTAACGGATTTTCCTTTCCAACGGGGAAAAATTGTAATCATGCTTCTCCGATAGAACAACTGGAAAAACATTCTAAGGAGTCTAACAGATGGGAAAAGGATACTGTTAAGTTCCCAGATCTATAGAAAGGCGTATATCCTAGACCAGGAATTAAGGGTGATTTGAACAGGGTCTGAATTGTATTGGTTCAACATATTGAAAATCATGGGATAGAGAGGCAGACGGAAACCATATTGAAACATTCGAGTATACAACACTCTTCGATTTCTCCTTAAAGTGTTGTTTAACCTAACATACCTATCTCCTATATGGATGGTATACTAATTGGAGAAGGAACCCCCAAAATTGGTCAATTCCACCTATAATTCTCTAATGTCAGTAATCACAGAAGGTGTTCTCTCTATCTCTCTCTAGGCCTGATCCTTAGGTTTAATTTGAGGAGAGGCGCGAGGCATGATTACGAGTTGATTTACAGAGAATGAACGAGCTAGATTCTCAAAAATAAAGGAGCAAAAAAGGTTAACAACAAGTACCTTGTTAAAAATGAAGCAAAACGGAGGCCGGAGCTTGGTCGAAATTTGACTGAGAATTAGAATACAAATGGAATGCAGGTGAAGAAGATGAGAATAAAGGGTGGGAAATTTCGATTATAAGTGGAGAGAAGGTAAAAAATTGAAAAGAAAGGAAGAAAGGGCAATTTATAGCCTAAGAACGCCTTATGACCGTATGAGTGCCATATCAGGAAGCGACATGTGGCAAGGGTATCCAATTAAAAGATAACACATGGAGGCATATATTTATTAATTTATTTTAATCAGCCCGCGCCTGCTGAACCGTCTCTTCAAATTCGTACCGCAGATTTTGCGTTATTCGAAGCGGTATGTCACACCAATTCCCAACGACTACTTTTGTCTTGAATGGGTGAGAAAAGGCCACGTTGGCTAACGCATGTCGAGGACAATGATCACCTCCTGCACTGAATTTATGATGGATTTCAGAGCATTTAATGCACCGTCAATCAATAAACAATGCCCGGGGAGAGTAACGGAAGCCCTTGGTAAACACTCGGGCTCATTTTTTGGTTGGGCCTATGATAATACAAACAAGGCACCTCAAGGGTATTTTCGACGTTTTATCACCAGCGAGGGGGTCCCAATATATGTACTTCCTGGTATATATCACCGCTAGTAACCAAGACTATGTATACCGGCTCTACTAGGGAAACTATTGGGTAAAGTGACAAGTATCGGTAAATGGTTGAACAAGCCCAAACGACACGTGTCCAGGGTGACACACAGGGCGAGGCTATAAATACCCCCCATCACCTTTTCACACATACACACACGCGCGCACGCGTACTGAAGCTCTGCCTGCACAACTACCCAAACACCTACCTCAACCCGATAGTTTCCCTTACCGCCTATTTTTATCATGTATATTGACTTGATCGTCGGAGCCTCTACGTCGAAGGTCCCCTCTAGTTCTTTGTAGGTGGTATAGGACCAGCGAGACAGTCCACATCAGCATGCCAGATTATAGAATTACCCTCACCCAAATCCAGAATTACCACTCTAATTAGGTTTTCGAGCACTCTCTTGCTTTTAATTGCAGTCTTCTTAGCAAGAGGTTTTAAGCCACTTTTAGGAAAGTCGGCCAACTTCGAATAAGCAAAGAATGGTAAGGGTTACGCTCCTCTCATAGAAAAAGGCTTTGTACTTAGGTTGATTAAAACAAGAGGCGAAAGGGGCGGAGACCTGACTAGTAAGGGAAAAGCCCTTTACTAAAAAAAAAGAGATATAGGGCTTCCGTATATTCTTATACAGTCAAAAGGGAATCGATTTTGTCAAAGATGAGAGCAGTAAATAAGAATTATGGCCCTTGAGTTCATTTGCTTTTGGTTTAATATGGTATCGATAGCAATAACAGTTTTTCCAGTTTATCGATCTCCGATTATAAGTTCTCTTTGACCACGGCCTATAGGAACCAAGCTATCTCAGTTTGTAGAAAAGAAGTTATCCTAGATCTGGGATCGGTCCACCCTTTCACTCTTATTCTTACTATCTTATACGGAAAGAAGGGAAATATCTAAATACATATCTTATTCTTTAATTTCTTTTCAATAATCCAAATTTAAAGCTAATCCGTTATCTCTCGCGGGGCCTTGGTTCAGGCAGTGTCTTCAACAATATCAAATCTCAGTGATTTCGTATCCGGTCAAAATCTTGGCTATTTGATCGAAGTGGGGAGATGCAAAGTAGAAAGCTTTGTCAAGACCACAGGATGCAAGACTGGGCGCAGTTATGATGCTAGAACGGGAAGTTTTGTTGAATGAATTCCTTCCCCTTCCATGCTCTTACCTGGAAACGGCAAGGTTTGTTCCCGGGCGAAGTGAAGCGATATTCGCATGAGCAAGCAAGAATTCCAATCTTCTCCACTGTGCTCCTCCTCTCAGCATCAATAGGGCTTTAGATAGCTTTCAAAGGCTAGAAGAAAGGGACTGAATCCACTAGTGGGGCATGCCCATAACAATAGAAAGACCGCTCATATATATTAATTATATGATATATAATTCTACCAAAACAACCCGGGCTCGGATATTATTCTATTAAAAAAGTTATTCTTGCAAGGTCTTACTTACTCTTCTCCAATCTCTGAATGACTCGTAAGTATGGCGGAAGAAGAATAGAATAAGTCAGAAATACGACTAGACTTTTTTTCATTTGATGATAGAGATATAAAAATATTTTTTTCAATTTTATTTTTTAATTTCTCCATCGAATAAATATTTCAAAATTTTCGGTTTATATTATAAGAGTAAGAATAAGTATTAATTTCCCATGTACTGTTGAGAAGCTTTACGACGGGAAAGCCCATCGCAAAGCTTCTCAATGATATAGGCCAAAAAAACGAATCCTTATCAACGGGAAATAAATCTCGTCGCTAAACCAAAAATAGCGACGGATTTAGGCCGTTGATAAACAGAACATGTCTAATGGTGAATCAAAGAAAAAATTTCTAAGGATGAATCAAAGTGAATCGCATTTAGAGATTTTTTTTATGGTGAAACAACACTTTTAAGGTTTCAATACTAGGGGTAAAGATAATTAGAATGAAGAAAATTAAATTTTTTTTAAGTAAGAAATAATTTCATAGATTCGATTAGCATTAAAAATATAAATTATGTTGAATCAAAATTTTCTATATATATTTTTTCTTCGTATAACTTGGTGACCTGTTATAGCAATTTAATTTATAAGATAGAAAAACCTTTAAATAGTAAATATTTATTGGTCCGATATCGACACTTAAAAACTGATCTAAGCATAGTAGAAAAAATCATTAGTTATATAATATAGTTCGTTTTCTCCTAAAAACAGTTTTGACTAATTATAGGTTGCTTTTATCCTTTATGCAAATTGAAAATGGTTTTATTATTAAGGAGCTTTTATTTTCACACCAAAATAGTTAAAAAGTAGTTATGATATTTTTTCAATTTCTCTTATCAAAGTCTCTTGATATGATAACTTCCATATCTGTTACAATTTATTTTTGGGATTAACTACCTTTCTTTTTTCTTTTTTCCTTTCGTTTTTAAACAAATATTTGAGAAAAATTCTATTTGATATCCAAATTTTTTTCCAGTATAAAATTTACTCTTAATTTTTTATCCTAAATAACTTGACACTCAACTTTTATTCTGTTACATATTGGTGATAAAGTATTAACAAAAACTCAGTTTTGAAGGGTTAATACACCCCGCGATCCTAAATATTTGTCATTTTATTTTAATCAGTCCCAAACTTTTTATTTTATCGGTCTCAAACGTTTTATCCATTAGTTTAATAGTCTCAACTGTAAATATATATATATTAACGGAGACAAACTTCTTTAGAAGTTATTATTTTAATATATTTTTTCTCACAATCAGGTTCCACATGTTAGAAAATATTTTTTAAAAATATAAAAAATTAAGAAAAATCTAATAAAATAGAAAAAAATATAGAATTATTTTTTTAAAAATCATAGCAAATTAAGAAAACTATTATAAAAAATAAAAATATTTTAAAAAAAGAAAAATCTAAAAAAATAGGAAAAATATTTTAACAATTAGAATAATTAAAAAAACACATGTAATACTCGATAATTCATTTAGAAATTACAGAAAATCAGAAAAATTAAAAAATACTTTTTTTTTACATTTTCTGGTTTTCTTTAATTTTGAAATGAATTATCAAGCTTTACATGTATATTTTAAAAAATTTCTTTTTTTCTTAAATTCCTATATTTTTTTAAAATATTTTTTTTTTATTAAATTTTTAAACATATTTATTTTATTAGATTTTTCTTAATTTTCTATATTTTTTAGAATATTTTTCCTATTTTATTAGATTTTTCTTAATTTTGAATATTTTTTTTAATATTTTTTTCTATTTTATTATATTTTGTAAAATATTTTCCCTATTTTATTACTTTTTCCTATATATTTATTATCTTATTAGAATTTTCTTAATTTCCTATATTTTTTAAAAACAAATCCTATTTTATTTGATTTTTTCTATTTTTTTAAAATATTTTTCCTATTTTAGTAGACTTTTTTTATTTTTTATATTTTTTAAAAAAAGTTTCTGAATTATTGGACCTAATTGTGAGAAACAATCATTAAAATACTAACGGAGTTTGTTTTCGTTAACATTTTTCTTTTATAGTTGGGAGTATATTGAACTAACGAACCGATAAAAATAGAAAAAAATATTTGGGACTGATTAAAATAAAATGACAAACATTTGGAACTGTGGGGTGTATTAACTCTTCGAAACTGAGTCAGAAGTGAATTTGAAGCTTAATAAAAAGGAAAAGAAAAATGGGAAAAAGAGTGGTTGATCCCAAAAATAAATTGTAAAAGATACGGAAGTTATCATATCAAGAGAATTTGATAAGAGAAATTGAAAATATTTGATAACTTCTTTTTAACTATTTTGGAATAAAAATAAACTAATTGAGTGTGGAAATAAAGACTCGCTTATTATTAATCTAAATATCCTCACATGAAAAAAAACAAATAGTTGAACATAATCATAGATAAATAATGATAAAAGAATATTTTTTTCTGCATAAAATTCCAATAATGATTACTAGAAAAAAAACTAACACCTAAATGACTAAATACTAAAAATCAAAGCAAGAGGTCTACACACTTTTTTTTTTAATAAGCTGAAGAATTTTATTCATTCCCTACCAGAGGTAGGAAGGAAGAAGGAAAGAATGTACAGAAAAAGCTCCTCAACAGAGGAAGCGACTTACCAAAACTAGGAAGAAAACCAGCAGAGTGAAGATAACAACAGCCAAGACTACTGAGCTATCCGACCTAATGTAAGTAACCACGACGGAGACAACAACATCATACCCAAACTATAAGGGAAAGCTTGATCTGAAGTCTTTAACCACCTATACCAAAACGAAAAGGCGCAGTTGAAAACCCGTCTTGAGCAAAACGTTTCTTGCTGAAAGACAACCTTGTTTCTTTGCAACCACAAGCTCCATACTAAAGCATAAAATAGAACCCTCCACTTCCCTCTGATATCTGCCCCTCCCCAAGGCACAAAGCTCATCCAAGAGCCCCATAGGTCACCTATATTCCTGGGAGGACACCAGGACACGCCTAACCAACACATCACTGCATCCCAGCATGTCATGGAAGTTTTACAGTGGAGCAAAATATGATGGACAGATTCACCTTGTTCATCGCATAGAGGACAAACATTGTCTTCCTCAAGTAGCATCCTACGTTTCCATAAAAATTCCCTAGTCACTAGACGGTCGCGCAGTGCCAGCCAAAGGAAAAATTCGACTCTGTATGGGACTAAATTGGACCAGCACGACTTTAGAGTTGGGTTGGCTTGGAAACGTTGTATATCATAACCCAAGGACCAGGATCCAACCGAAAACTCTCCTTCGCTGTTTAACCGCCATCTATTCTTTACAACACCTTGTGTATTCTGTGGCGTCGTGAGGTGAGATGACAAGCAAACCCATTCTTCTAATTCCCATTCAAATAGCTCGCGGCGCCACTGATTATTCCAGGACCACTGGTCTCCATTCCAGATTCCAAGATCAAAGATACACCCATTAGCATTGATAGATAAATTGTAAAGTCTTGGATAGACCAGAGCTAAAGGGGTCTTGTTGTGCCAAGGATCCCACCAAAAGGACACACAGCGACCATTGCCCACTGCAAGGTCCATGTGTCTCACCCAAAAATCGAACCAATCACCTCCCTTAGAGAACATCCCAAATATATCACGCCAAATAAAAGAGACCTTAGCCATTGAAGACTTCCATAAGAACCCAAAATTTGTGAAGGCATATTGTCTTCTAACTATATCCGCCCATAATTTCCCGCTTCCATTACAAAGCTCCCACACCCACTTGAATAAATAAGCTGCATTCCGACTTTCAAGATTACCTATTCCCAGACCCCCAAGCTCCTTCGGCCGAATCATATCTTCCCATTTAACCTTCGACAACCCACTTTTAGACTCATCCCCACTCCACATGAACCGCCTCATAATCCCTTCGCATTTCCGGCGCACAATTTTTGGCATCTTATAAATAGACATGTTATATATAGGGAGACTTGAAACCGCTGCCTTGATCAAAGTAACACGTCCACCAACAGACAAGAGATGACCCTTCCAAGTCGCCAACTTAGATCTCATCTTCTGAATAAGGAAATCCCAACTAGCTATTCTCCTAGGGTTAAGGCCAACAAAGGAACCAAGATACTTGAAAGGTAAATGTTCGTACTTGCACCCCGCTCTCCTGGCTAGACAGCCCCCTGCTTGATCACAAATGTTGATACCCACAAGAGTGCTCTTATGAAAATTGACTCGTAGCCCAGAATAAGCCTCAAACCAGCGCAGAGTCCCTTTCACTCCTTGTATCTCACTCTCATCATTCTTAACAAAAATTAGAGTGTCATCTGCAAACTGCAGGTGAGTAATCTGCCACCCAGCCTGATCGTTACCCACGCCACTTAATAACCCCTCTCTTCTGGCACGGACCAAGATGCGATGTAACCCTTCTGCAGCTATGTTAAAAAGGAACGGGGACATAGAGCATCCTTGTCTAAGCCCACGACCAACCTGGAATTGACTAGTAGGGGAGCCATTAATCAAAATAGAAACTCTGGAAGTACTAAGACACTGCAAAATCCACCCCCTCCAGCGTTCCCCAAAACCCATTTGGCGCATCACCTCCTGTAAGTAACTCCATTCGACCGAGTCATAAGCCTTTTCGAAATCCAATTTGAAAAGTAAGCCTTGCTTCTTAGACTTTTTTAAGTGATTAACAACTTCATTAGCTGCCATCACACAATCAAGAGTCTGTTTACCTCTCATAAACCCATGTTGTTCCCCACTTATCACCTTCTCAATCACCGTTCCCAACCTAGTCGCAAGAATTTTAGAAATAATTTTGTAATAGCTACTCACCAGACTAATAGGACGGAAATCGCTAAACTTCTTAGCGGAATTAGACTTAGGCAGGAGCGTGATAAAAGAAGAGTTGGCCCCCTTCGGAAAGATACCAGTTCTAAAGAAACCCGTAATCAAGACACAGAATTCAGGACCAATAATATCCCAAGCGTTCTGGATGAACCTAAGAGAGAAACCATCTGGACCGGGGGTCTTATTACCATTGCAACTCCTAACAGCTTCCCAAATCTCTTCAGAAGTGACCTCACCTTCTAACCAATTAGCTTCAATGTCACTCAATCTGTTGAACCCCAGGTCAGGAATCATAGGCCGATCCCAAGTCACAGAGTTAAAGAATGAGGAGAAGTGTTGGACAGCAGCATTTTTTATTTCAGTGGGATCGACTAAACGACCATTAGAAGTCACAATGTCAGTCACTCCCTTCCGAACATAATTGACTTTTGCTAACCTGTGAAAGTATCCTGTGTTTCTGTCCCCCTGTAAATCCCATTGAGTTCTATTTTTCTGTTTCCAAAACCTGTCCACCCGACCCTGTTGCTCCCAAATCTCATTAGCCAGCTCCAGCTTCCTCCCTTGTTCTGATAAAGACAAAGTTCTCTCATCAGCTATCCTGTCTAGTTTCAAATCCTCCTCGTGAAGCGCCTCAAGGCGCTTCTCCACATGACCATAAACCTCTGCATTCCAGCTCTTGATTTTCTGTTTCACCCATCTTAACTTCTGAATTACCCTGCAGGTACCTGAAAATTCAGAGGAAGCCTCTCTCCACCAATCTGCCACCAAATCCTTGAAGCCAACCACTTCCCACCATATAACTTGATCTCTGAAAGGCTTCGGACCCCAGTCCACTGAGTCCTGAATCAGCAGCAATGGAGAGTGATCTGAACCGTGTCTGTGCAACGCTGTCAACCTGTCCCTTTGCAAGATGATACCCCATCCTGTTTGAATAAAGACCCTGTCCAATCTACTTCTACAAATCGAGTTCGCCCACGTAAAACGTCTGCCGACCAGTCTCAGATCTTGGAACCTACATTTGTCCACCCACTCTTGAAAATCCTCCATACCTCTTGCCTGACTAGAACCATTAAGTCTATCAGACGGCGATAGTATTTCATTAAAGTCTCCTCCCACCAGAACTGGGTGAGCACAACTCTCAACTAGATGAGCAAGAGTGTCCCATAATCGACGTCTACTATCCACATCATTATACGCGTAGACATTCAGAATAACACATCGGAAATTCCCTTTCTTCAAAATGCCTTCTAACCAAATATAACGATCACCAACAATCGACCGTTCTAAAGAGAAGGAGCAACTGTTCCACATTGTTAGTAACCCTCCAGACCGACCGGTCGAAGGAGCACTCAACCAACGAGCTTCCTGATTCCCCCATAAGGACTGAATGAAAAACTCATCAATAACCTCTAACTTTGATTCCTGCAACAAGCAAAAATCCAAATGCTCTCTACGCCAACATCGTTTGACAAAATTCCTCTTTCTGGCAGCTCTCAACCCCCTACAATTCCACGACATTAGATTAACCATGATAAAAAGAGGACCACGATCCGGGACGGAACTAACGAATGTACTGAGCCAACTCAGCAAGGAATCTTTCTTTGTCGAAAGAAAGAAAAGCCTCTTTATCTACATTCTCAGTTAAAGAAAGTAATGTGCCCACATTCCACGAATCTGGATTAATCATCGTGGCATCTGTCACCCGATTCATGCGAGATATATCTTCATCATCTGCTTTCTGAACATTCACCCTGGAACCTACTTCAGAATTAGCTGATGCAAGGCTTCCCGCTTGACCAGCCAGTTTTTTAAATTTATCTACCCTCCGTCTCACCGTAATGAGGGGTAAGCCACCTGGAATTGCAGTTTCACAAGATGGTTTAAAAACCCCATTTACCTCTTGATCGTCAATGTTCTTATCCTCTCCTGATACAAGTTTATCCCCTTCCACACTATTCTCCAACTCACCTACTCCCTCATCTGACGACCCATCAGACCCTTCAAAATCAATCCTAGCACCCACCATCCAATCAATGTTAGTGACAGCTCCATGCATGGGTTCTTCTTTGCAAATAATCTCATAAAACTTCCCGTCTACCCTTACCTGCATTGATTCGTTTATAGTGGTACGATCCGAGGCGATTAGAAACCTCGCGACATCAAGTCTTGTCCTCGCAGTTGTGTTATCGTCCACTACCACCAATGACCCCAAGCGACTGCTAATTTTCTCGAAAGTCGAAAGACCCCAAGTCTGGACAGGAATCCCGATGACTTGAACCCAACATAGCCTTCCTCCCTTAGCGATATCATCATCCCAGGGGACTACTTTGGAGAACAACCTTGAACTAGCTTCTGCAATAGCTCTGTCTCTGTCAATTTGCCTATCAAATTCCAACCAAACAAGACCTCTCCCCATTACCCGCGTGTCGCAAATCCAACCTGACTCAAGGACCAGTTCTTGAATCTCAGGAATAAATTCTAGTTTCCGAATGACCCCGATCGCACTTTTGTTTAACCATTCTTTATTATCTGCTGGAATATCCAAACCTAATACCCCCGTATTAGGATCCTCCTCCTCCTTGTTAACACTACTGGCCTTACTCTTCTCTAGCTGATTATCCCCTCGCACCACCTCCGCCAACGAACGAGCCCCAGGACCACTACCTTTCCTGGCAGGAATAGATTTTGCTACCACTCTTGTGGCAGAGCTTGTGGGCTTCAAAAAATTACGGTTCGAAGAAGAGACAAAATGGGAACGACTTTGCTTAGCCCTCCCCGCTCTCCAACCACGCCGGCCAATGCTGCTTCTAATAGAAGAAGCGCCAATAAATTGCTTGTCGAGAGCAATTTCCATATCAATTCTGTTGCTCACCCAATCGAAACGAGCAAACCCAAATCTCTTCCCATTTCTATTCCTACGACTAGGAATGAACACGTCAATCAAAGAACCAAACTGAGGAAGTTTCCAGCGGCGAGTGATAAGGTATCGGAGGGCCCTATGATCCACATGAGATGGAAGATTCTCTAGGTAATAAGAGATCTCCTCATTCAAACGGCCCTTCTTGAAATTGGACGAATTCAATTCATCCCAATCGGTGCGAGGCACCCCAATCCGAAAAGGCTTATGCCCAGCCATAACAGACCGCCAGAGACCCAATGAACACCCGCAGAAGGCCAAAAACAGAAATAACCCGGCCAAGAAAACACGAAATCAGTAGAAAATACAGAGAACACAAGCAAAAAGGGCCCACGAAGTCCCTTCAAACCAAACAAAACACACCAGCAAGGTAACCAAGACAATCAGCTAACAAAACAGGGAGAAAAAGAGCCAAAAAGTCAAAGTGCACTGTTCCGGCGAAGACCCAGCAAACGGACGAAAATCCGGCGAACGATGGGATCCCACGATCTGCGTAGCTCAGCCCACCCCGTCAACCAGATAAAATCCTTAAACCAACCAGCCCAAAGACCAAAGACGCCGCCGGATCCGCTACGAGGGCAAGAACAGAAGCTGCGACCCGATGACGAGACTCGAACCAAACCAGACGCAGTGAGTGAACGGACACGGATCGGGACATAACAAAGAAAAAACCACAAGATCTGACAGTTTTTACGCCAACTGCAGTGGGCAGTTGGTATTTTGGCTACTCCGGCAGCAGTGGGCTGACCGGAGGGGGAAAGAGGAACAGAGGTTATCGCATTTCACTATAAACCACCCGTGAACTGCGGAAAGTTCCCGAAAGTGGCAGTTTTGTAATTTTGCAAAACCGAGCCTAAAAAATCGCCAAAATTGAAAACCAGGCACGGGTATCTGCCGATCTCGACGAGGCGATCAAAACCCAGGTGACGGTGCCCGGAACGGTGGCCGGACGCGCCTCCACTCGCCGGAGGAAGGTGAGGTGGCCGGACTCTTCCTGGCGCGATTGCCGGCGCGTCGGTGCTCGGAATGGCTCCGTATCGGTTGCGTTAGACTCGTCTCGTCAAGACGCTCGTTTCGGTTCTGGCGGTGAGAAAAACGGAGTCCGGGAAGTGGTTCCTCTGACAGTGGCAGCAACAGTGACGCAGAGGAGAGCGTTTTCAAATTTCTTTGTTTATTTAGCAAGGCGATTTTTTGATGTGTAATGTAAATAAGAGGTCTACACACTTCCTCATCACATTATGGTGCAACAATGAGGCTTTTCAGGAGGTGGTGGTTCTGGTGCTGGAGGCCTAGCAGCTGGCTGTGCTGGGACTGGTGCTGACGGTGACGCCAGATCATGAAACATATGTGGCGGTGGCGGCGGTGGAGGAGGAGGAAGCGGCATAAATCCCTGCGGCGGCAACAATGGTGGTCCTAGTGGTGGTGGCGGCATTAGATATTGATTTCTTCCATAGTAATCAAGTCCTCCAAATTGTGGATATGGAACATGCCCAAATTGATCACATGGAAGATAAATATTCTGTCCATAATAATAATGTTGTTCCTCCACCTCACCATCAAACCTTACATTTGACACTTTTCCATGTTTACCATACTTTTCAAATACTTTCAGAATTTTAGCCGGATTAACTCTGCCATTAACCTTTACCGTGCCTTGTTCAGAATCCATCACCACGGAAGACAATCCTAATAACAACATGATTAGAAGCAATAGTATTAATTCAAGATTACAAAAATAAATTGTCGAAAACCCTAATCACGATAACGCAGCGCGCGCGTACTTTTTACATTTTGCAGTACCTCCAACACTTTCCTCTTGCATCCATCAAATTGGAAATTCACTTTCAATGCACAACTCTAGAAACCATAAGATCAAAATCAAACAACGAAATGAATTTAGAAAAAAATATCGAAACTATTTGGAAAAGAAACTAACCATTTGCGCCATGGATTCCATTTGAAGTTCTTGAGTGTTGTAGTAGTATAAGTTCATATTCTTTGGAGAAGAAGAGGTATTATATTGCAATGGTGAGTAAGAATCAAGAAATGGAGCGTATAAAAGGTAAAAATGAAAAAATTCTAAATCAGTAAATGAATAGCTGTAGCATCATCATCTTGTTGCCATTCTTGACATCCCATCTGAGTTGTCCAGCTTTTGAAATCCCTCAAATCTCTCCTTTTATTATTTACATTCCTAACTTCGCAAAAATAACTATTAATTAAAAACTTTTATTAAAATGTTTTTTTTTAATTTTCTGGTTTATTTTGGATGGACTACTAATTAAATCAACATATAATCCAATTTTATTAGAGTGTAACAGCTAGCTATTTAAAAGAAAGACAGCAACATAATTGATGATTGTATTAATTTTATGCCACAATTTGTCACCGAAATAGGAAATTTGGGTGATAAGTTTGCTAAAATAATATTCCTTCATTGTTTCCAAAAAGAGGAAAATAAGAACTTTTACTTTCCTTTAATAACTATTAAATACTCTTATTAAAATTAAAATACCCTACTTCCTCGTGCTATTATATGATTATCCTTTTTGATTTTTCTCATAAATTAAGAAAATATAATGATTGTGTATTTCCGAATAAATCCTTCCATTTGTTATTGATGAAAATTAATTACAGTCCAATTAAATTGACTTAATTAATTTTAATTTCTAAAAATTGGTTTTCTTTACTAATATCCAACATAGCATAATGTGATAGCCAAAATAATAGTAGAAAATAAAAAATCATATGTGGCAAAATGAGGACATGGACACTAAAATGAAAATTTTCCCTACCCAGACCCATGTTGACCCTACTCGTCCGTGTCAGCTAGTGGCGCCCATACTTAGAAACATGCCCTAAAAAAGAGGGAGCATTGGTGGGATCGTCCAATCCCTTAGATTGCGTTTTATAACCGAAATATTTCTATTTGAAATTTTTTATGTTTTTTAATTTTTTTTATCTAGAAATATTTTCTGAAAATTTTCTGAAAATGAAAATTCTGTTTCACAGCTACAGTACGTTTTCTATTTTTCAGCATTTATTTTCCAGCATTAGAAAACTTGAAATCGTATTCACCTAACAATTATTTCTTTTTTTTTTAAAAAAAAAAACTACTACGTTTGTTAAATCAATTTGATTTTAATTAAAGAATAATGCTAATGTTTTTTTTTAAGATTAATAAACTAAATAGTAGCCCAAGTTTGTTAAAGATCAAATATAAATATGGTAAACATATTCATGTTTAAATTCAAAAACACAAGCCTTTTAAGGGCTGTTTAATTTTTGAAAAAATTTGAAAAAATTTCCAAAATCTGTTTCATAGCAACATTTTCCTAAACGGAAAATTTTCAACAAATTTTCCATTTTTGCAATTGGAAAATAATTTTTTAGAATTAACACTACAAGTTTAGAAAATTCTGCAAACGTCATATTTGAAGTTTTCCAAATTTTTCAAAAAAATTCTCCAGCTCAATCTATTCATGTTAAAAATCAAATATAAATATAACAATTTCGTTCATGAAATTAAAATACATATAAAATAGTCTTGAATTATTTGTTCATGACGTGAATACTACAAATTTGAACATTCAAAACATACTTAATTTAACGTGTTACTTCTTCATATTCTAACAATTATTATAATTAGCCCATAATTGATTTGCAATATTTTCTCTCACCGCATTCACTAGTTGTTGTTGGGGCATATCCACTTAAATACCTTCTTGCGTCACAGTAGCTTCGTTCTCGTTTAAATTTTACTGACCTTCTGTACCATGTTCTGTAAATAGTCGATCAGCTCTATCTTCCATTCGAATAAAATTGTGTAGTGTACAATAAGCTAGAGGTATTTGCCTTTGACGACGAAGAGGATAATTTGGAATGGACTTTAAGATTGAAAATCTAGCCTTCAGAACGCCAAAAGCCCTTTCAATCACATTTCTCAATGACGAATGTCGATAGTTAAACAATGCATATTTTCTTGTTATCCTTCCTCGTCCACGAAAATCATTTAAGTGATACCGTTCACCACGATAAGGAGCTAAAAATCCAAGAATGTTTGGATAACCAGCATCAACTGCATAATAGTAGTCTGCCAAAGATAAATAACAATCAAACATTTGTAATACACCATTAATGTAACAGCTAATAAATATCGTTATGAATTACAAAAATAATATTTTACCAACTGCAGGCATAGGAAAACCATTATCTTATCTTGTCAATGCATCAAGAAAGACGCGTGAATCATTAGTTGTGTCTTCCCAACCAGTATACACAAAGGTAAACATCATATCATGCGAACACGCCGCCATAACATTTTGACTAACAAGTATTTTTCTACCCCGAAAAGTTTTTTGTTTTTGGGCAGGACACCAAGCTGCGATATGAGTACCATCTATAGCACCTATGCATTTCTAAAAGGGAAAAATTACACACATAAGTTTAATATTCAAACATAATTTTTTTTTATTTAGTGATCATGAATTTATAATACACGTGCATACCTGAAAATATGGATACCATCTAGCATTTGCTTGAATTTCTGGTTGAATAGGTCCTCTTTCAACATGCCTGATCAAATCAGTTCCTAAACGATTTAAAACGCATATCACACCCTTAACCCAACATGAGACCGTCGCAGTTGAATGCTGAAATTGTTCTGCCACCAGCCTTTGAGTTATTCTATGACATAATACAGTCAATCTCATTGCCACACCCTCTTCCAAACTAGTTACACCTGAATTCTGTAAGTTCAACCCTCTCAACCTGCTAAACAAATCCATTGGAATATTTTTTGGAAAAATTTCAGTTAATTAACAGGTTAATTATAAGTAAAAATTAATGAAGACATAAAAAAATTCATTTGAATTATTTTTGAGAAAATTTCCGTTAATTAATAGGTTAATTATAAGTGAAAATTAATTGATATATACAAATTTATGAAAGGATAAACAAATCCATTGGAATATTTTTTGAAAAAATTTCAGTTAATTAATAGGTTAATTATAAGTAAAAATTAATTGATATGTACAAATTAATGAAGACATAAAAAAATTCATTTGAATTATTTTTGGAAAATTTTCAGTTAATTAATAGGTTAATTATAAGTGAAAATTAATTGATATATACAAATTTATGAAAAGATAAACAAATCCATTGGATTTTTTTTCCGGAAAATTTCAGTTAATTAATAGGTTAATTATAAGTTAAAAACAATTCATATATACAAATTAATGAAAAGTTAAACAAATCCATTGGAAAATTTTTTGGGAAAATTTTAGTTAATTAATAGGTTAATTATAAGTGAAATTTAATTGATATATACAAATTAATGAAAAGAGAATAAAACCAATTGGAATTTTTTTTGAGAAAATTTAAGTTAATTAATAGGTTAATTATAAGTGAAATTTAATTGATAATATACAAATTACTGAAAAGAGAAACAAAGCCATCGGAATGTTTTTTGAACAAATTTCAGTTAATTAATAGGTTAATTATAAGTGAAAATTAATTGATATTTACAAATTAATGAAAAGATAAACAAATTCATTTGAATTTTTTTTGGGAAAATTTCAGTTAATTAATAGGTTAATTCTAAGTTAAAAATAATTGATATATACAAATTAATGAAGAGATAAACAAATTTATTGAATTTTTTTATGAGAAAATTTCAGTTAATTAATAGGTTAATTATAAGGGAAAATTAATTGATATATACAAATTAATGAAAAGATAAACAAATGCATTGGAATTTGTTTTTGGGAAAATTTCAGTTAATTAATAGGTTAATTATAAGTAAAAATTAATAGACATATTCAAATTAATGAAAAGATAAACAAATGCATTGGAATATTTTTTGGGAAAAGTTCAGTTAATTAATAGGTTAATTATAAGTGGAAATTAATTGATATATACAAATTAATGAAAAGATAAACAAATGCATTGGAAATTGTTTTTGGAAAATTTCAGTTAATTAGTAGGTTAATTATAAATATAAATTAATTGATATATACAAATTAATGAAAAGATAAACAAATCCATTGGAATATTTTTTGAAAAAATTTCAGTTAATTAATAGGTTAATTATAAGTAAAAATTAATTGATATATTCAAATTAATGAAGAGATAAAAAAAATTCTTTTGAATTATTTGTGGAAATATTTCAGTTAATTAATAGGTTAATTATAAGTGAAAATTAATTGATATATAAAAATTTATGAAAAGATAAACAAATCCATTGGAATATTTTTTGGGAAAATTTAAGTTAATTAATAGGTTAATTATAAGTGAAATTTAATTGATATATATAAATTAATGAAAAGATAAACAAATCCATTAAAATTCCTTTTGGGGAAATTTAAATTAATTAATAGGTTAATTGTAAGTGAAAATTAATTGATATATAGAAACAAATCCATTGGAATTTTGTTTTGAAAAAATTTCAGTTAATTATTAGGTTAATTATAAGTGAAAATTAACTGATATATACAAATTAATGAAAAGATAAACAAATCCATTGAATGTTTTTGGGGGAAATTTTAATTAATTAATAGGTTAATTATAAGTGCAAATTAATTGATATATAGAAACAAATCCATTGGAATTTATTTTTGAAAAAAATTTAGTTAATTAATAGGTTAATTATAACTGAAAATTAATTGATATATACAAATTAATGAAAATATAAACAAATCCATTGGAATAATAGGATAATTATAAGTAAAAATTAATTGATATATACAAATTAATGAAAAGATAAACAAATGCATTGGAATTTTTGTTTGGGAAAAATTCAGTTAATTAATAGGTTAATTATAAGTAAAAATTAATTGATATATACAAATTAATGAAGAGATAAACAAATCCATTGGAATTGTTTTCCGGAAAATTTCAGTTAATTAATAGGGTAATTATAAGTTAAAAATAATTGATATATACAAATTAATGAAAAGCTAAACAAATCCATTGGAAACTTTTTTGGGAAAATTTTAGTTAATTAATAGGTTAATTATAAGTGAAATTTAATTGATATATAAAAATTAATGAAAAGAGAATCAAATCAATTGGAATTTGTTTTGAGAAAATTTTAGTTAATTAATAGGTTAATTATAAGTGAAATTTAATTGATATATACAAATTAATGAAAAGATAAACAAATCCAATGGAATATTTTTTGAGAAAAATTTAGTTAATTAATAGGTTAATTATAAGTAAAATTTAATTGATATATACAAATTAATGAAAAGAGAATCAAATCAATTGGAATTTTTTTGTGAAGAAAATTTCAGTTAATTAATAATTTAATTATATGTGAAAATTAATTCATAAATAAAAATTAATGAAAAGATAAACAAATCCAATGAAATGTTTTTTCGTAAATTTTAGTTAATTAATAGGTTAATTATAAGTAAAAATTAATTGATATATACAAATTAATGAAAAGATAAACAAATTCATTTGAATGTTTTTTGGAAAAAATTCAGTTAATTAATAGGTTAATTATAAGTGTAAAATAATTGATATAGACAAGTTAATGAAGAGATAAACAAATTTTTTGGAAAGTTTTTTTGGAAAAAATTCAGTTAATTAATAGGTTAATTATAAGTGAAAATGAATTGATATATACAAATTAATGAAAAGCTAAACAAATCCATTGGAAAAAATTTTGGGAAAATTTTAGTTAATTAATAGGTTAATTATAAGTAAAAATTAGTTGATATATACAAATTAATGAAGAGATAAACAAATTCATTGGAATTTTTTTTAAAACAAATTCAGTTAATTAATAGATTAATTAGAAGTGAAAATTAATTGATATATACAAATTAATGAAAAGATAAACAAATCCATTGGAAATTGTTTTTAGGAAATTTTGAAATACTTCAAATATGGCGTTTTTAGAATTTTCTAAATTTTTAGTGTTAATTCTGAAAATCTGAAAAATATTTTCCAACTGGAAAATTTTCTATTTAGGAAAATGTTGAATGTGAAAAAGATTTTGATAAAGATTTTGAAAAAAATTCCATTTTTGAAATTTTTTTAAAATTTTCCGTTGTGAAACAGTCTCTTAAATGTTTTACGGGTATTTGAGTGTGGGTTCAAACACCATATTTACTTTAAAGTCTTTGCCTTAGCATTTTGCGGATTTTTTAAATATTATTTTATCCTTGTCTGCGTGTCACTGTCGGAATGTTTTTGTAATTTTTGGAAAACTAAATTAAATTGGAAACATCAAATCAATTGGACTGATTTGAACTAATTAGACAAATGTGAGGATTTATTCATAAATTTTGGACAATGTAGGGACTAATTTGAGCTTTAAGCCATTATTTTTTCAGAATTGTTTTTTAACCAAAATAATAGAAAAGAGTTAACAGTTTCTACCTTTCTTTTAACTTTAAAATTTCTTATAAATGTTACTTAGTATTCTAGCCAAAAAATGAGGGACTAAATAACATATTTTAGTAGCGACAGAAAGATTATATCCTTCCAAAGTAAATAGTTATATTTTCTCAAAGAATCAAAGCCTATGGATTTGGTTTTTGTCCAGTTTCATAAATTTGCCTATTGTATTTTCATTTTCTTCAATATTTTTTTTTAAAACTCACGCAAGATAATTGATTTAATTCCCTTTTATAAATGAGTTAAATATATTCTTATTAGTTTCCTAATTAAAATGGTGGCCTTTTCAAACCTTTTTTTAAAGAAATTGTTTATATTAAATCCAATATTTTTTATTGATTAGATACAAAAACACATTAAAACAGTTCAACTTGTAATTTTTTTAAAGAGTTAGGATAGGCTGGCTCCATCGACATGAGTTTTATTAGACTTAAAAATTAGAGAAAAGTCATGGTCTACGAGTTTAGTGATTAGATCTACCATTCACTAAAATATTAAAAATAATAATCAAATTGTGAAAGAAAACAATTATATAGAGACATCCCACGAAAATAAATTTTAGTTTTGAAATCTAAACTTATTCGATGATGCAATTAATTTTCTAATTTCCCAAAATTAGTTTCAATTTAAAAAAATCATGAACTACGTACATAAAAATATATAAATACTTTGAAAATATTTAAAAACCTATAATTATGAAAATATTTCATTTAACCCTATATAATTTAAAAGTGTTCATTATAAAATTTATAATTTTTTTTAAAATTACAATCTTTACCTTTTAAATATTTTTTAAAAAAAATAGTAAAAAGTTGCAAAGTTATAAAATTTGGACAAAAAATGTAACTAATATGGTAAATACTTAATACAATGGAAAAAATAAAATAAATTTTATTTACAATTTATTTTTAATTTATTCCTTTAAATATTTTTAGAAACAACTCTCATTATGTTTTTTAATTTTTAGTGGAGTGAACTCTCCCACGTTTGTTACATTTTTTCTCAAATTTATATAAAATTTTAAATTATTTTACCATTTATTTTAATTTTTTTAACCACTAAAAAGGTTAAAATTATAACTTTTAGAGAACTATAGAGTTTATATTATAAGATTTTAGATTATAGGGGATTAAGTGAATTTTTTTATAAAATATAATTTTTTTTATGTAATTTACTCATAAAAAATTAAAATTCAAATGGAACATACGAGCATCCAATGCCAAAATGCTATATAGTTACTATGTTATATATTGCACTTTTTATTATTTTAATCAAAATAAATAAATTAAAAGAGTTATCAAATTTAATGTATAAATTTTACCAAAAAAAGAAGAAGAGAGAAACTTAATGTATAAACAAGGAGAGCAATGTTGACATTTATACAACATAAATATTTAGGATTTTGAGATAAATTGAGGGAGCAAAATAGGTGTTAAGCCTTAAATATGTATATGTATATATATATATATATATATATATATATATATATATATATATATATATATATATATATATATATATATATATATATATATATATATTTAAATAAATAAAGATTTATTAACAAGTTTTAAGAATTAATTTATAAACAAAACAAAAACAAAATACAAAAAACAAAAACAATTTTTTGGAATTACAAGTTTGTCAGCCGAGACGACCCGTAGGGTAGGGCTTAACAGCAGCAAGCCTCAACCCGTACCAAATTACAACTGACAAAATATCACCCGCTCCGACTTGAGGAAGAAAACGCAGAGAAATTCTCCGAAATGGCCTCATTTGCTGCAAGCAGGTCCGTTTTCCGGTCGAGCCCCGCCCGCAGCGCCGCTGCAAACTTGGCCTCCCAATCCAAATCCAAGCCGACGACAACCTCTTCTTTTCGCATCTCCACCAACACTCCCATTTTCAGGTCACCATCATCGAAGACACTTACTTTTACGCCTTATAGCTTCATTTTAAGAAGTTCTTTGATACGAAATGTTTATTTTTTATTCTCGTTATGAAGGCGTCTTCCCGTGGAAATGAGCTGTGCTGTGGAAACAAGGATGCCTTATCATACGGCGACTGCTTCAGCTTTGATGACTTCAATGCTCTCCATCTCTCAACGCAGTTGCGGTTGGCTTCCTGAAGGTAACACAATATCATATTTTTTTAATTACTGTCATCACTTGTGTCAAGTCATTAGCTTGTGGATTGAATTTATGTACACGGATGTGATTGATTGATTTTGTGTTTTTTGACAATGATAGAGTTTTAGAGTTATGTGCATAGTAATTTATTCTCGGTGCTTTGCCTCTTTCAATCAGACAACATGGACTATGGTGTATAGTATGCATTGGATTGTTTTGAAACTGAAGAGCCTATGCCATGTATGGTAGTTTTGTTTTATGGTGTTTTCAAGTAGTGATAATGTGCGGGTGATGATGGTGTTCCTTCTTGTTGTGAAATTAGGTCACTAAGCAACACAGTCTTGATGTTGTTTACTTCTTTTCTATTTTGGGGTAAGCTAGTTCTTGTTGGATTTAGGTGTTAGATTTATTTTGGAATTGAGTTTAGATGAGAGAGAGAGAAAGTAAGAAGTGATCAGGCTATTGAGTTTAGATGAAAGATAAAGTAGGAAGTGATCAGGCTATGTCTTATCATAATTTGCACACATAGTGTTTCTATCACATCTTGCCAACGCATGTCAACTGAGATGTGGCTGAGATGAGGAATAAGCTTTTGTCACTATTCCTATGTATTTGCTGCTGTTATTTAGGAGTAAGTAAATCTGAAGCCATTAGTTTTCTGTTTTGACAAAAAAGAAGTGCATCCTCTTCTCTTTTCCTGTTGTAGGACCAGTCAAGACTAGATGAAGATCAAGAGGCAAGATGGAATGACTTGGGTTTATCTATATTTTGAAGCGTTTAGATTAGTAAACAATCATCTGTAGTCTAGGCGGGCTAGTATCTTGTTTTAAGAAGTATGATGAAAACTTGAAGTGAAATGATGGTAATTTTACGAAAGAGTTTTTTGTTTGCTGTAAGAATTCCTGAATTATTATGGTCAAATAATATTTAGTTTATACCCTTGCATGTAACCATATTTCTCTTTGCGTACTTTGAATCCCCTCCCATCTCGAAGTGTCTCTTGGTAATATGAGCTGTGCTGAATACATGTGTGGCTTTAACTGTCCGACATTTTTCCTTGGTTAAGTTTGATTAAAGAATCAGCCTGGCCATCAAAGTAGCTTACTGATTTCTTTTATTCAATCAGCTTGCAATGATGATGTGTGATGAAATGCTAAGAGGATTGAAGCAAGAGTTAGTACAAATTTTGCCTTTAAAAGTTTTGAATGAGCTGCTGAGGAGGCGGTTGGATTTCATGAGTTAGCAAACTTATATGAAATAGTTGACCTCGAGTTCCCTTTTTATTGCCAAAACTACTATGTTTAACGTCTGAGCTTTGATGAGAGCATGTTGATGTTACAGACAGTTGCAAAGATGTATTGCAGATTTATGATTTAAGTAATAGCAATCCATTTTGAAATTAGTAATGTCAAAATAATTAGCATATTGAATAAATCTATCTTTATTGAAATTATTCTAGTGTTGCTGTTTTAGTTATGGCTAGCTGTTTACAAACTAATCTGATGTCAATGTTGAAAACTTTCTGAATGAAGCTAATTTCTTGAATCTAATCAGCTTGCAATGATGATCTATGATGAATATCCAATGGATTTGGGAGAAGTTTTACTCAAAAGTACTTGCATTCTAATCAAATGATGCCTGCTAGTTTAGAAGTGTTGAATGATCTTCCTATTGTAAAGTTCCAGTCTCAATTTCTCCACCCTCTTTTTCACTTCCACCTTTTATTTTTTGACTAGATGCATGAAGATCTGAATGTAAGAAAGTTTGGAACTGCAAGGTTTCAGTCAGTGTCTTACTGTGACGGCTACTTTCATCATCTTCATTGTTATGAATAAAGTGAAGCAATGGTTTTAATTGTTTGCAATTTATATGCACTTAGTTATTGCTGTCTTTGCCTTTGAACTATTTTATGATCATCAATACATGTTTGGAGAGTTTGCTAATGCCTCTATTTATCATGAATCGAAGTGGAAATGTAAGATGTCAAAATTGTAATGTGCTTCTTTTTCTTTCTTGTTCTTTTTCCCTTTCCCTTTCAACGATTCAACTTCTAGTTTCAGTGTTTTGAACACAATTGTAATCTGCTGCAAGGTTTTTTTAATACAACCTGCTTTGCGATGTGTTTCAACCTTAAGGATTGATTGTCTTGTTCTTTTCTGATCCCATGTTTTCTTTGTTTAGGGTTGTGACCCGTCGTTGTGCACGATCCTGATCCAGAGGACTCTGTTAATCTTTCCCTCAATTTTATCATTCTATTTGTGCTAGCAGTAACAGTTTGTCACTCCTGGATCCTAGAATGTGACAGGAAGTTGGATGCTCTATTCAACAAAAATGTGGGTTTTCCACCGCAATCTTTCAACTAGTCTTTCCTTCCTTCTCTGATTTTACAACGATCTTAGGCATAAAACGGAAACAGAGAAAAGGTGGGCTAAGCAATGTTATTGATCTCATATCATACCGTCCGGTATGATCGGTACATCCCATTATAATAAAAAAGCCGAAATAGAAAATATATTGTACTATTTCGGTTTTTATTGCAATCTATACCGGTCAAATATTGACTGGTATGGACGGTACATTCTATTCCAATATTAAAAAGAATATCATAAGTGTGTTGAATGTCTATAAATTTGTATATATAAATATATAAAAAAAATAGAATTTTGAGATGTCTGGAGACTGATATTTTGATCTAAACCTGTACATCCTATATAATAGTAAAGCCGGCGTTCAATCCAATGGGTTCACAACCTTGGGTCTAAGGCCATCTTCTCTTAGCTGCATCCAAGCTTACTGACCTAAAATTAATTGGGTATCAGGTATTTTAAAATATAAAATAATCTTAATTAAATAAAATTATGCATAGCTGTTTTCACTCCACTTATCTTTAAAATGTCATAATTTAATTAGTATTTTGGCTATTTCATTTGATTAAATATATACAAATTCTAACCCAATGGACAAATGCAATTTTTCGTTTAAGTTTTGCCTTTGGCATATTCATAGTTAACCATCATGTAACCTTTTCAAAAGAAAAAAAAAAGCAAAAACAAAAAAACCTCAAACAAAAAAGAAACCTGTAAATATTTTATTTTTTTATCAAGATATATATAGTATATACTGTTTTATATATATATATAAATGACTGTTTAATCAAATAATTTATTTAATTTATTATTTTAGTATAAAATATCAAAAATATAATTTTTTGTTACTATTTTTGAAATCGTTGATGAAAATCTAAAAATTGTCTTCTTTTTTTCAGTGAGGGGGAGATGAACACCTATTACCCAAATTACCATTTCATTGTTTACGAAGGAGACCCTCTGCACTGCAGCCCTCTGGCAATGAAGGAGGCTCTCCTTCAACTCAGAAGAGAATGAAACAAACAGTTAAGCCTGGTAGACATGCAAATCATCTCAACCAAAACCAATCGAACGAAAATAAGGAAAACCAAACATTCTAAACATTGCAGTTCAAATAAGCTGTGGCAGATGAGACCACCATAAGTAATTTCATTCCCGAACTAATACTTAATTGTTGCAATTGACATAGCAATGTTGAGGCTAAGATTACATCTTAACAAAAAAATTATACCATACTCGAAACCCTTCAGTCAACATTTCACATCCAGGGAAGGGAACAAAAGCCAGTCTCTACTCAACTGAAAAATATTCACTTCTACGTGATAGCAACGGTCATTTCTTGGGTACGCAACAATGGGGCAATGGTCATTCTTGAACAGTAACTAGCTCATACTCCACCAAAGAAAGATTATTATCTTCTTTAACTACCAAGTTAGCAGGTTCGGTAACTTCAACACGTCCCCACTTGTCAACAGCAAGCCTCATGGATCCCTTGAACATGTCAATCTTAGCATTGCGCAGGATGACAGTCGAGCCAGGAGTCAGAACATCAACTGCATATAAACAAAACTACCATTATAAGTCAATGTGGAAATACAAAACAATACAGTTCCATTCGAGGAGGATTCATTGGTAATGGAGCCACACTGTCCAAAGCCACAATGAGAGTAATACAAAAGTATGTGAGTGCTCATATATGCACCTAAATTGAATCTTAAGCCTGGATGACTTTGTACAAAAGAGAAAAGTATGACAGCAATGTTGTTCTCGATTCTCAGCTCAATACAAAAAGCATTTGTGATTCCACCAATCAAACCGAGCCATCAACCGATCGATATAAAACTACCTAACTTACATAATGGAATCAATTTTTCTAATCAAACAGTAATGCCTTAAGCTCATAGAATAACCTTCAATTTGCCAAAGGATTGGGCATTATTTTGGCTCCTAAAAGAGACTAAAACATGAGCACAGCAACTACACAAGTTAACTTAAAACGAATCGCATCAAACACAGACCCAAAATCAATAATCACTATACCTACCATAAAAAGTGATATAAACACAAAAGGCCGGATTAAAAACAGAAACAGGAAACCCATAAATGCCACAACCAAGGGAGAGGCACAAAACCCAGAAACCCATATCACGTAACGAAACAGACAAGCAGTAACCAGTAAGCAACGAAAAGGAGGGAAGGGAGGAGGGGGTAACCTTGTTCATTTCGGGCGGTGAAGAGGATGCAACCAGTCTCGTCACCAACAAGGCATTCGGCGATGCGCGTGGGGGTGATAGGGCGGCGTTGAGAGAGGGACACGACGGGAGGGCGGCGGGGCTTGGTGGGGGCGGAAACTTGGATGGGATTGGAGCTGACAACATGGACGGTGAGGTTGTGGCCACTGGTTCCGGGCTTTAATGCGTCAACCTTGCCGAACACAGGCTTCCTCTTCTCAGTCGTCGCCATGATCTGATGCAATCGGAGAGGAGAGGTTTTCTCGCTTCTTTTGTGTATATAAACCCTAAGCGACCAACTTAGGCAGCGTTTATAAAGTCAAAATCAGAGAAGAAGGGTTTATTTTACGCACGTGCGGCATCCCATTTCTTTTTAATTTACAAAAAATGCTTACATGTGTGGAAGGCAGTGAGTGGCCATGGCGTGCATATTTGTAAAAGAAGAACCGACATGTCGGTTTACACATTGTGTCTGTTTTGCGAAGTGGAGTGCCATGTCGTCCGTGATTCTATAAAATCTGATTATAATTATAAAATTAAAAAGTGCCCAACCAGCTAGGCAATGGGGTGTGAAAAGATTATATATTTGGACTGCCTACAGAATATCTTAACACTGACCAATAGAGAATTCCTTTTAAACTATACGGGATTGGTGCTGGAAGAGGTGGCACGACTAACTTCTACGTTTTGCAGTTGCTCTTTTACGCATACTAAAAAGACTACAAATGTCCCAGCACATGAGTTAAATCAATTGATTTTAATTTCCGGTTTAGGAAATATTTGGGTAGGGGAATACCCCGAGACGATCACGTCTTTTGTACTTGCAAACGTGAATTAATCAAATTCGCTTTTTTATTTAATTTTTTTTTGTTATTATTTATATTATATTTTTTATTCTTATTTGTAATATTTAAAAAGTACTTTTTGTTCCATATGTGTGGTGAAGCGGTTGTGTATATTTGTTGTTTCATTCCCATCATTTTTTATTTATTTTTTCGATCCAAATTATTACATATGCTAGTTTAGTTTGTTTAAGTCTCTGACAAAAAGATTACGGAAACAAAAACCATTAAAATTAAATATTTTATTATTTTTCTGACAAAATTGTTCCACATTAGAAATTCAAATTATAAAATTCAAACAAATAAAATAATCTAAAAAACTAAAAAAATCCAAAAATAGGAAAATAAGATAAAAGTGATATAAGTTTTTAATACACTAAAAATATAAAATATAATTCAAGGAAAAAAATCAAATTTATGATTCCACTTGTATCCTTTTCCTCTCTTTTAACCCAATTTTACTTTTTTTTTCTCAATTCTTTCATCTACTCCTAAAACTTTGTTTTCGTAGAAAAAGTAAAATAAATCCTAAAAAAAAAGGAAAATAAAATCACAAAAATGATGTTTTTTTTATCTCCATTAAATTGAGTTCCTTACCATTTTTAACCCTTTTAGCTTAGATTGAAAGACTAATTAACTTAATGTGTATAAATTTTCAATTAATACATAATAATTAAAATTACATTAATTTACTTTTTTCCAAATTTCCTAAATAATCATTTTCATGTGAACATCAATTTCTTTTCTTTGTTCACCTAACACTATCATTTTTCTTTTTTTTAATAAAAAAAAATTAAAATCATCCATCATCATCATCCTCTAAACCCACCTTGTTATCACCACCTCAAACACCCAAGCTCGTTTAATTTCAGAAGACCAAAATTCATCTCCTAAATTAAATCACTAATGCTAACAACGATATGTTTGACCTGATTTCATTTCTAACATTTTGTAAAGGAATTGAAAAGGGACTCTAATTTCACGATGGAGAGAGAGAATTCAACTTTAAACTTTCCTCCGGTTCCGTTTCTTTCTCCAACGATGACCGCACAGGTCCGAACCTCTCACCTTCATGGTCCGATAACTTGTTCTTTGAAGGAAGAGAAACTTCATCTTCTCCACTTGATTCCACAAAAAAACCCGTCTCCAGTTGCGTCAATGCTGAAATCAGCAACTAAGCTCCGCGTCTTCACTCTTGGATTCAAAAAATCTAAAATGCAAGCAAATGAGAAAGAAAAACTGCGCCGTCTAAAAACCTCACTTTGGATTAAAAAAGAGAGAGCGAAGGCTCGTGAATCAGATTAGAGGACGTGGCCTATTTGGATGGAACTTTTTATTGTCTTTTGAAGTATAGAAATCTGGGGGGCTTCCATGTCGATAAGCAGGAATGGTGTCTTCTCTTTAGTTGTGAGATACCAAGATTTGAAAAGTTGTGCGGGGTGTACCGCGGTCAGTTGGTGGTGTCTAAGCAGCTGCAACTCTTGTGTGTATATCCGTTGAGGGATAGTTTTCAGGTCGTGAGGTTCGATTTATCGCGGAAGGATTCATCATTACGATTCTAAAACAAAGACTAGAATTTATGTTCAAAAGTTCGATGGAATGCGCTTCTAGCAGGATTCTGAGGTTTACTGTACTAAGAAGGTTTCTGCAATAAATTACGCGCTCCAAAGTGGACTCGAAACAATGTTGATTATACCTTCTCAACTAACTTGGTTTCAGTTTTGACGGATGATGATCGCTTCATTTGCTAATAATTAGAATGTAATTCACTCTTTGGTTCCAATAAACTACTACAGCATTGTTTAAAACATTTAGTTGCCGGATGTGATATGGTTTTGAGATTTTTCTGCTCCCTTCTCCATTTTGTCCATTGAAGTACTATTTCCTGCCACATCCCTACGGGTCTACGGCCAGTGGTTTCGCGGTTGTTGCCGATTTGCCCCAATTTAGCTGCGCGGTTGGTTTCTTGTCCTTCACGGTTCACCTGTTCTTTGACTATTCACCTCTGACTGTCACTCTTGGTCATTTCTGGTTGCATTGTGCAGCAAAGTTGCCTTGGACAGTTTACGCCCTCCTTGATTTACGTCCATATCATTGCGAGAGTGTTGAGGAAATGGATTGAGAAATCATCCGATGATGGCTCAGATAGGCTTGTCTGTGTCTTGCTTCTTGATGAAAATGTAAGTTATTTTGCAAAACATTAATTCTATTATAATCACAGCTTCGATGTCAAATGGTTGTACGCTAGGTAGGATTATGTATAGTGATACGATCCTGGTTCCTTAGGATGCGTAGCACCAATTTTGATCTTTGTTCAAAGATGGATTTCCTGCGGAATAGATAGAATAAATAGAACTCACTTGCACAATTAAGACCTGCTGAACGCTAAGCTCCAGCCAACCAAAATCCGAACAAGAGAGGGTCCTTGTGAATGATAAACTTGCACAACTAAGACCTGCTGAACGCTAAGCTCCAGCCAACCAAAATCCGAACAAGAAGATAAACAACAAGTAGGATGCAATTCCAAGATTTACTTGTATACGACTCAAGTATTGCGGACTCAAGAAGAACAAGGTTCAACCAACTTGAACAAGGGGCGGAGATTGAAGAGATTAACTCAATTTATCAAATAACAGCCAACTTAATAAAGTAGCCAAGTGGTTCCTTATATAGGTTACAAACAAACCCTAATAGTAAACCAAATAGGAATAGAAGTAGGACTTCTAAAATAGGAAGATAACTTAACTAATTAAAACTGTCTAATTAACTAATTAAGCTAAAATAATTAAAGTCAACAACTTAAACTTCAGTCAACGCGCGCTTCTGGACACGCGAAACGGGCAGGAGCCGTTTTGAGCAATCGGCACACGAGACAGATGAGTGAAACGGCAATGGCTGAGTGAAACGGTCAAGTGCCGATTTAAGCGAAACGGACAAGGGCCGTTTTGAACGAATCGGACAAGAGCCGTTTTGGTGACAAACGGTCAAGTGCCGTTTCTGGCAGAATCATCTTCGGGCATTGTGAATGTAAGGAGATTCACAACTCTTTGTGTCTTCTCTCTAAGTGCAGCTTCCTCACTTGTCCTCTCACATTCCAGCTCCTTGTGAATGAGAGATGACAAACGGTCTTGAAGCTTTCTAGCTCTGGCTCGAGTCATTGGACCAGCTGGTGGTAACGGTAGTTGGATGCGTGGATTCGCATCATTCCCTCCCCCTTCGGAAGGATTCGCCCTCGAATCCGAATCGGCATCAGCTGAAAGTCCATACTCGTCATCTGCATCAAACAATTCTAAGTCAGAAACATTAAAGGTAGAGCTAACGGCACCATACTCACTCGGCAACGCCAATTTATAGGCATTGTTGTTGATCTTCTCGACAATCTGGAACGGTCCATCGCCTCTAGGAGATAGCTTGCCGCGGCGTTGGGCAGGAAAACGCTCCTTGCGCATATGCAACCAAACCCAATCGCCAACCTGGAACGTCACTAGCCGTCGGCCATCGTTCCGTTTCAGCATTAGCTTCTCATTCATGCGCTCAATGTTCTGCTTTGCCTTAGCATGCAATTGCTTGACAAAATCAGCCTTCTGGGCACCATCTAAACTCACAACATCACTCCAAGGAAAAGGAGTTAAATCCAAAACAGTTCTAGGATTAAATCCATACACTAGTTCAAACGGCGAGTAATGAGTAGTAGAATGAACAGCACGGTTGTAAGCAAATTCAATAAACGGTAAATGATCAACCCAAGTAGAAATATGCTTACGAACTAGGGTGCGTAAAAGGGAGCCAAGAGTCCGATTTACCACCTCTGTTTGACCATCCGTTTGTGGGTGATAAGATGTAGAATACAATAACTTAGTACCAAGCTTCTTCCATAAGACACGCCAAAAATGACTAAGAAACTTAGTATCTCTATCACTCACAATCGTCAAAGGGATACCATGCAAACGAACTACTTCACGAAAGAATAAATCAGCAATCTGAGTAGCATCAGAAGTAGTAGAACATGGTATAAAGTGGGACATCTTCGAAAATCTGTCCACTACAACAAAAATACTATCCTTTCCGTTCTTAGACCTAGGCAATCCTACCACAAAATCCATAGATAAATCGGTCCAAGGGTGAGAAGGAACAGGTAACGGCATGTATTCTCCATGACCAGCCGATTTAGACTTGGCTCTACGACATATTAAACATCTAGCAATAATGCGCTCAACATCACGCTTCATGTGAGGCCAGTAAAAATGATCATGCAATACATCCAAAGTTTTAGTCACGCCAAAGTGACCCATTAAACCACCACTATGGGCTTCATGCACCAGTAATTCACGAAGAGAACAATGAGGAATACACAAGTGTTTACCTTTAAATAAATATCCCTCTTGTTTAAAGAATTTAGAACCAGAAATAGAAACGCCATGCATATAAATATCACCAAAATTAGAATCGGCAGCATAGAGTTCTATAATATGTGAAAATCCAAGTAATTTGGCATTTAGAGAAGTAATGAGCACGTACCTTCGAGATAGTGCATCGGCAACAACATTCTCTTTACCTTGCTTGTACTGAATGTGGTAAGGGAAGGCTTCAATGAATTCCATCCAAACGGCATGTCGCCGATTCAGCTTCCCTTGATCCTTTAGGTATTTCAAGCTCAAATGGTCTGTGTGGATGATAAACTCTCTCGGCATTAAGTAGTGTTGCCATGTTTCCAACGCTCTGACAAGAGCATAGAACTCCTTGTCATAGGTAGGATATCGGAGTTGAGCATCCTTGAGCTTTTCACTGAAATAGGCAATCGGACGTTTCTCTTGCATCAGAACGGCGCCGATTCCTAACCCGCTGGCGTCACACTCTATCTCAAACGCCTTGCTGAAGTCGGGCAGTGCTAGGACGGGAGCGGCACAGAGCCGATCCTTGAGGGTAGCAAACGCCTCTTCTTGTTGCTGATCCCACCTGAAAATAACATTCTTCTTAGTTAATTCATTCAGAGGAACAACGATGGTGCTAAAGTCTTTGACAAATCGCCGATAGAAGCTCGCCAAGCCATGGAATGATCGCACATCACTAACGGACTTCGGCGTCGGCCACTCCTGAATCACGCGGATTTTCTCTTCATCCACTTTAACGCCATCTGCACTCACAATAAAACCAAGAAAACCAACTTGTTCCATTGCGAATGAACACTTACTAGGTTTAGCATATAATACCTATTCACGAAGTGTTAGAAAAACCTCCCTAAGATGTAAAACATGCTCATCAAAAGATTTGCTATAGACTAAAATGTCATCAAAATAAACTACAACAAATCTGCCAAGTAAGTGCCGAAGTACATGGTTCATTAACCTCATAAAGGTGCTAGGGGCATTAGTTAAACCAAACGGCATAACCATCCACTCATACAAACCATACTTAGTTTTGAAAGCAGTTTTCCACTCATCCCCTTCTTTCATGCGAATTTGGTGGTAACCACTCATTAAATCAATTTTAGAAAATAATTTACTACCACTTAATTCATCTAACATGTCATCTAATCGAGGAATAGGGTGGCGATACTTTACAGTGATTTTGTTGACTGCTCGGCAATCAACGCACATTCTCCAAGTGCCGTCTTTCTTTGGGACTAGAATGACAGGAACGGCACATGGAGACAGGCTCTCCCGAACGTACCCACGCACAAGCAAATCGTCCACTTACCGTTGCAGTTCCTTTGTCTCCTCAGGATTGGATCGGTAAGCTGGCCGATGTGGAATTGCCGATCCAGGGACAAAGTCAATCTGATGTTCTATGCCTCGAAACGGAGGTAGGCCAGGCGACATCTCTTCGGGTAGAACATCGGCAAATTCCTGTAAGAGAGAAGAAATTCCAATCGGAACGGCATGTGCACGATCCGTTTCATCAGATAGCAAACAGTAAGAGCGAAAACGGATTAGAAGGAAGGGACGGCTTTCGCCAAAACCGTGTTTGTACGAAATCAGTGCTTTCCTCACTGCACTCCCTTTGGCATATACACTCAATTTCTTTTTATTTGCCTCTCCTTTTCTCTCAATGCCACTCTCAGCACGCTTACTATTTTCGTGCGAATGTTTACTCTCTCCCTCTGCATGCTTGTTGTTTTCATGCGAATGTTTTTCTCGCTCACACTCACCCTCTGCATGCTTACTCTTTTCATGCGAATGTTGAAAGCTCACACTCTCAGTTTGGCTCTCAATTTTATTCACACTCAAACCTTCTGTTTCTCTCTCAAGCTGTTTCGCGATTTCATATTCAGCATGTGACTTAGCAAGCCATTGCTGATCTTTAAACACTTCAGCTTGTGTTAACGGTGCCAAGGTGAATTTTTGACCATCCTTTTCTATCTTGTAAAGATTTCTCCTTCCCTCATGATTTGCCGCTCGGTCAAACTGCCACGGTCGCCCAAGGATGATATGGCTCGCTTGCATCGGCACAACATCACAGAGAACTTCATCATAGTACTTGCCGATTCTGAACTTTGCAAGTATCTGTTTGGTTACCTTAATACCGTTGTCATCCGTCATCCAATGTAGAAGATATGGTTTCGGATGCTTTACCGTTGGTAAATTCAGTTTATCAACCATCAACCAACTCGCACAGTTGGTGCAACTGCCGTTATCAATGATAATGGAACAACCTTTCTTGTTTATCACGCCTCGGGTATGAAACAGATTGGTCCGTTGCTCCTCATCACAAACTTCTTCTGTGGTTTGTACGTTGAGGTTCCGACGCACAACAAGCAAGTTCACCTGCTCCCCTTCCTGTCGGTCAACATCTGAATCGGCATCGGCATTTCCCGATTCCGATTCTTCCCGTTCATCATCCGATTCCTCCTCTCCATTCGGCCTGATGATAAAGACTCTTTTGTTAGGGCATTCCGATTTCTTATGCCCTCGGCCGTTACACTTAAAATAAACAATCTCCTTAGTAGCTGGCCGATCCACTGGTGGAGTATAAGGTTTGGTAGTTGCCGTTTTAGAAGGAACAACAGCACTGGCAGATCCCTTCAAAACGGCAGGGGCCGTTTTGTCATCCTTATTCCAAGACGTCTTCTTCCAAGGTGTCAACCCAGTAGACTTATAGGAACTCCTAGCTTTCCTATGTTTCTCAATCTTTTGAGCCATATGAAGCATCTCCTCCATAGTGTTATATTGAGTCAGTTCCAATGCATCGGCAACGTCTGCATTCAAACCAGCAAGAAACCGAGCCATCGCTACCTCAGTTTCTTCAGTAATCTTCGCTTGAGCCAAAGCAATTTCCATCTCATTAAAGTATGCTCCAACTCCCTTGCTGCCTTGCTTCAAGGTTTGAAGCCGTTGATGAAGCTCACGGTGAAAGTGGGCAGGGACAAACCGTTGTCTCATCGCCTGCTTCATCTCTTCCCAATTAGCAATCGGACCAGCTAAGACAGCTGCCCTTTTCAGATTGAACTGCTCCCACCAATGACTAGCATACCCACAGAATTCGACTGCGGCGAGCTGAACCTTTTTACTCTCCGAATAATTGTGACATACGAAGATGGCATCGACCTTTCGTTCCCATGTCAAGAATGCATCAGGGTCGTCAATACCCTCAAACGGAGGTATTTTCATTTTGATGCTGCTGAGATTAGCATCCAAACGGTCAGCCTCCCGTTCTCTCCTACCATCACGACGGTCTCGTCTCTCTCTCCTCTGTCCATCCCTTGTATTTATCCAGCCTTCTCCCCCATCAGGTTCTCCTTCCAAATCAGAATGTGGTAATTGTGGACCACGTCTGGCAAGCCGCCTAGGAGGGACCAAAGCAAGATTACGCCGATGATTCACATCACGTGGTCGACGGGCGTTGTCATCTTCTTCGGACAGATCAGTCAAACGGCCATCACGTTAGTTATTCGCGGCTATAGGAACTGGATTAATGGTATTTAACGCTTCCACCCTAGCCAGCCTTGCATCGGCAGTTAGCTGCCGCTCATTAGCAGTTAATTGCCGTTCATTCAATGTTCGGAGCTGTTCCGTCATTATGGCTAGTATAGCCGATAGATCGGGTTGTTGTACTCCCTCTTGAGACATCCTTTACCTTTCCTGAAAGTCACAACACCAAAGAAAACGTAAAATTGCACTAACCTAGCACTCCCTCACGTGTTTACTCTCGTGTTTAATCACTCTAATAATCTCACAAAATCTCGCAAAATTCCCTGCAAAGTTCAAGAGTTAGTGAGACTCAAGAATCCAAAGAAAAGCTTCCAAGAAGACTCTCAAAGAAAACTAGCACTGAAAAGAATGGTGACACTTGATATTTGAGTAATTGTAAGAACAACCAATCAAACAAATAGCAAGTAGAGTAGAAGGCAATTTCAAGGAATCAAAGAAAGCTCAAAATTGACTCGAAAGGACTCAAACAAGTTCAATTTCAGTTATGATTGTAATACCCAATCGCAGTGCAATTTAATTCCTTGATAAATCTGGTTTTTATGGAGCAAATACTTCTATATATTTTCGTATTTGCAGGATCGGATCCCTTTCTTTTCTTTGGGAAATTTCCCTGTTGTTGTTGTTTTTTTTTTTTTTTTTTTTTTTTTGACAGCAAAACACAATTCAGTGTTTTGATCAGAACTTTTTACTCTGAACTCCGAATCGACCGATTCTTTTTGATTCGGAAGCCCAACAGATTCAGCTTTCCAACGAAACCACAATTACTAAAATTGGACTTTAGTTGCTATATATATGAATACAAATTCGACAACTGAAGTTACTGATACTGAACAGAATTTTCTCTTGTATTTTGTGACCTTCTTGTGGGTAGAAAACGCAAGTAATTTAGCGAATTTCAACACAACAAAACTGGACCGAAACACAACCAATTGTATTCAAGTAACTAACCAAGCACAGCAAAGAAATCGGTTTTGAATGGAGTAGAAAGAAATCGGTTTTGAATGGAGTAGAAAGAAATACCGATTTCAACGATGAAAACTTGAAAACAATTAAGATACTTACCAATCTTTGAACGCCTTAAGCTCCGCTACCAACTGATACGATCCTGGTTCCTTAGGATGCGTAGCACCAATTTTGATCTTTGTTCAAAGATGGATTTCCTGCGGAATAGATAGAATAAATAGAACTCACTTGCACAATTAAGACCTGCTGAACGCTAAGCTCCAGCCAACCAAAATCCGAACAAGAGAGGGTCCTTGTGAATGATAAACTTGCACAACTAAGACCTGCTGAACGCTAAGCTCCAGCCAACCAAAATCCGAACAAGAAGATAAACAACAAGTAGGATGCAATTCCAAGATTTACTTGTATACGACTCAAGTATTGCGGACTCAAGAAGAACAAGGTTCAACCAACTTGAACAAGGGGCGGAGATTGAAGAGATTAACTCAATTTATCAAATAACAGCCAACTTAATAAAGTAGCCAAGTGGTTCCTTATATAGGTTACAAACAAACCCTAATAGTAAACCAAATAGGAATAGAAGTAGGACTTCTAAAATAGGAAGATAACTTAACTAATTAAAACTGTCTAATTAACTAATTAAGCTAAAATAATTAAAGTCAACAACTTAAACTTCAGTCAACGTGCGCTTCTGGACACGCGAAACGGGCAGGAGCCGTTTTGAGCAATCGGCACGCGAGACAGATGAGTGAAACGGCAATGGCTGAGTGAAACGGTCAAGTGCCGATTTAAGCGAAACGGACAAGGGCCGTTTTGAACGAATCGGACAAGAGCCGTTTTGGTGACAAACGGTCAAGTGCCGTTTCTGGCAGAATCATCTTCGGGCATTGTGAATGTAAGGAGATTCACAACTCTTGGTGTCTTCTCTCTAAGTGCAGCTTCCTCACTTGTCCTCTCACATTCCAGCTCCTTGTGAATGAGAGATGACAAACGGTCTTGAAGCTTTCTAGCTCTGGCTCGAGTCATTGGACCAGCTGGTGGTAACGGTAGTTGGATGCGTGGATTCGCATCACATAGCCACCAACACAAGGCTTTCTCAAGCTAATAAAGATTACAATGTAGGGAAATAGACAACACTCGATCTTCCGTGAAAACTCGTGCAAAAATGGGAGAAATTTAAGCTGTTACATTATTTATATACACTTTAAATGATCCATGAGGGTAAATGGGGCAACACACAACTCGTTCACAAGAATTACAAGTGCTAGTTTTGTGGACAACACCAATTCCATTAAGATTCACTTGCTCACAAGTCACAACTAAAAGATGGCATTCATTTCTGTGAGGTCCCTTCTTCAGCCAACACCACTGCCAGCTGTGGCTCCTTTTCGTCTTCTCCTTCCTCCCCCACTTCCTCCTGTCTTGGTGCAAGTTGTACCCGGCAGCATCGCAGTATTACCAATGACAAAAATGCTACAAAAATAAAAATACAATGGCTTAACATGTGTAGAAAAAGTTCAAATGGCACTGGATGTTTTAAATAAACAATAATTTTCGTGTCATCCATTTGATGGAGCAATGTTGTATTGTATAATAACTCCAGGATGATTCGAAAGGGAAATATAGAGGACATAAAGTTGACATTGCTTCTTAAGTCGTAGTATATCATGGAAAATTACATGAAAGTTTACCTGTGAAAATTCGCGTCTTAATGCTAGACAAGTTCCAGAAGGCTGTGATTGCTGATGCTGCCACTATCTTCTTGTGAGAGCATGCTCCCCATGCTTCCGACACCCGGCATTTCGCATACTCAACTGCAATAACACACATTTTTTAACGGATTACGTGGTATATACGATTAGATCGAATAAGCCCTTATGTTATAAAAATTCAACAGCTGGGTTGTAGACCTTTTTCGTTTATCTGAGTAGAGTAGCAAGCATACAATTTTGGGATAGTGAAGCTAGTGAAAAAACCTGCTCAATTTGACAACCCATGAGGCACAATGTTTCAGGTCAGAAGCTAAACAACACCGTGAAAAAACGTGAAATGGAAATAAGTCTGGTGGAAATGAAAAGAGTACCAATTGCGCATAGCCTCCTCAGAGTCACAAGGTGACCATACTCAGCTCCAAGAAGCAAGAATGGAATGACCTGTGAGCAGAAGTCATGGCAGCTTTAAGTAAACATTTAAGAAAACGCTAAGAAACATAAATGGTAAGGTCAGTTAATTACTTTGAGGGTCATAGATGGTTCTCCTGAGAAAAGATCTCTAGTCTTTGAAATTGCAAGATTTGCAACTGGAAGTATTAATCTACCCACCCTCAAAATGTCCTCATCCTTCAGCTTAAACTTACGTTTCCCTTCAATACTACTCCTGTAATCAAATTATCACACCATTGATACTCATAGAACATAAATTGTTATAATGTATTGAAATTTGTACCTCTGACAAATCAAATTCGAGAAGAATGAAGCACCCAGAAACAAAAGCCCAAGCTGGCAAATGATGGCGCACAAGCTGAACATATGAAAATTGAAGAGATTTAAACACCTTGATAGGAACCCTATTGCAGATTGCAACAGAAGGAAGAAAAGTAGAGACACACACCTAAAGTTAATTCCTTTGGCGAAGATAGAGGACAAGACAAATAAACACCCAATACCAAACCAAAAACTTGATTTTGCTACATCTTTCCACATTATCAGGTCATAAATCATCATCCCAAACATATCCAAATTGCCTCCATCACCATCATCATCAAGTTCTAAGTCACAAAATACAGGAAACAAAAATCAATACTTTATTTCCTTCAAAATAAACATAATGCAAAAGCACATTGATACATACTTGGAGAAGAGCTTGAAGAAGGCAATGGAGGGACTGAAGAGTGCTTATCCTTCTTCGATTTCCCGCTATGCCTCCTTTTTCTTGTCTTGCCAATCTCCTCGGCAGATCCCAACAAATCCTTCTCCTCTCTAATCTCCATCTCAGCCCTCTTCCTTAACCTCCTACCACTGTTCCTTGGTGAGGCACAGCTGAGAGAACTCGATTGAGATACCCTGCTCTTGCACCTCCGGCGAGACCCAGTTGGCTCTGCAACGGTCTCCTCTGCCATGTCAAGGCGGTCTATAAGGCAGGTTCTTGATTTCCTTGAAGGAGATGGCGAGAGAAGAAAGAGTTCTTGCAGAGGGAGAGAGTTGGCGGACAGGGATGGAGATGATGGTGTTTCCTTCGATAGTGATAAAGGAACAAGGTCTAGAGATAACTGTGGGGGTACTGAATATGTGATCCGGGCTAAGCGAGAGGCTGATTTGGATTGAGGGTTACGGTTTGATTTATGAGAAGGAGGTGTTGAATCCATAGCTACAACCGCTTTAATTGCAGATGTTTGCGGTGGGGCGTTACAGTTTTGGGGAGCAGAAACAAGAAACAAGGTATTGAATGAAGAGATTGGGAGAGGATTAATGGTCTTAGAGATGGGGTTTTTGAAGAGACTTTCTTGTTTTTGTTGTGGTGTTAGTAGTAGCCGTTGGGGAGAAGGGTTTTTCTTTGTTTGGTTTCGTACTTTTGAATTGTAGAGGTGGGAACGTGGGAGCATAACGGTAAGAAAGTGGGGGCCCAAGAGTTGAAAATTGGTCCATGTTAATGGGCCTAGTCCTTGTTCTTTCTGGTGTTTTTTCCATATGGTTAATAAATTTGTTTGACAAAAAAAATTAATTTACCGTCTTAAATATTTATCATTTTATTTTAATCAGTCTGAAAATTTTTATTTTATTTTTATCGGTTCTAAATATCATAGTTATCAGAATCGGACCGGACAGCGAATCGAAAATGATTTTTTTTAGTTCGATCGGGTTTAACCGGGTTCGACCATTTTGAACCGTTCACATATCGAACCGTTCAATCTTAGATAATTGAACTGACTGGGTCAATGTCTGTAATGGGTCGGCCTATCAAAATTTCAAAAAAAAATTAAAAAATTACCAAAACGACGTCGTTTTGGAGAATAAGCATTGAACCAGCCGGTTCAATCCGGGTCGTTGTTTGTCAAAAAACAGGCCGGGTTGACCGGTCGAACCCGGGTCGCATTCATTTTCGGTCCGATTGCTGAATCGAAACGAAAACCTGAAAAATCACAGTTGAACTAGCCGGTCCGATCCGGTTCTGATAATACCGCTAAATATTTTATTCGTTAATTTAATATAGTTCTAACTGTTAAAAAAAATATTAACGGAGACAAACTCCGCTAGATATTATTATTTTAATATTTTTTTAACAATCGGGTTCCATCATGATTATTTTATATTTCCTTTGCTTATTTTAATACTTCTTTATATTTCCTTATTTTCTTATTTCTCGTTTTTTTTTCCATTTCCTTTTTCTTTCTGTTTTCTTTTCTTCTCCTCAAATTTTATGCCCGTTTTATCGTATACCAACTCAAAATTCAAATCCCGCACATAGTTAAAGATTGAGCACCCAATTTTCTCCTTTCTCCACTCCCTATCATTCTTCTTTCTTTCTTTCTTTGTTTTTTTTAAGGATCTAACTGTAATTTCAAAAGCAAAGATTATCTTTAACTAGTATAATAAAACCCAAACAACAGTCCCAAGATCTGTCCCTGCAATCTTGGTAGATAATGAATCACATAAATTTAATCCCTTGGCAAAATCTGATGAATTGTGACCCAATAGTACAAAACTTGGCATTATTATTACTACTAAATCTAATGAAATATTTTATTTATTAAAAAAATTATATTATAATAGTCACAATACAAAAATTCTTTTGAAATACTTGAGAAAGTAGGTTCTCTTAGTCTTTTGTAAAGAATTACTTTCCTGTTTCTTTTACCAATTTCCAATTTTGGAGTCTTGAAAATGTCACATTTTACGGAATATAACATTCTTAAATTGAACTAAGGTAATTGATAATCCAAAATATACACCCTGAGTATTTTGGTCCCTATACGAGGTATGGAACTTCAAACTACTGTAGCACCTATTCGGTATCCTGCTCGCCCTACTTCTGGGGTGTGGTCGACGTCAACGAGGGACCCCCCCCCCCCCCCCCACAGGTACCTACTACTGGATGGCGCCTAATCCCACACCGATACATCCTACTGATCGTCACTCAAATATACTAATTTTCTGATGCCTAATTGCACAGTTAAAATGTGTAAAGGGCAAGACAGGGTCGAACCACAGAGATTGAAGGACTAATAATTCAGTTTAAATCTATGACAAAGAGGTGATGCAACAAAACATAAAAGTAACACTGGGGGAGTTTAGGTTGATTAACGAATTAATCAACTCAGAATTGGGAGCTAACAAGACAAGTAATTAAAGCAGTTATCTAGGGCATGAAAGTAAAACACAAACGAGGGCAAGAAAACAATAACGATTCGAGGGCAAGAAAATAATAACAATTCGAGGGCAAGCAAATAATAACAATTCGAGGGCAAGAAAATAATAAAGGCAGTAAAAGAGATATTAGTCTGATAGGAAGGGATCTTAGCAAAAGGTGTTCTCAGGTTGCTTTCGGGTTAGTTAATCATCGGCGCAAAGATATTTCATTCTCGTGCCCTAGACATGCTATAGGGGTTTATCACCTCCCCACACTGTCACTGCTAAAGAGATGACCTAAACACCTCGCCATCCTTCCAGGCTCCTCCCCACACTGTCACTGCTAAAGAGGTAACCTAGACAGTTCGTCATCCTCCCAGACACCTCCCCACACTGTCACTGCTAAAAAGGTGTTGAGGGCACGATAACGACAGACAAGCAAATACAAACAATAAGAATATATTAAACACAATTAGGCCTCTTAACTAATCCTTGCAGCCCTTGAAACACCCTTTACTAAGAAAATGAGCTTAGCCGCTCATGCTAACAAGTAATAAAAACAAATCTAATAAATAACATAAAAGTAAAGAGACAAGAAACGAAATGAAAGCTTAATAAATACCGGCCGGAGCTTTTAAGGAAGGTAGATGGCGGAGGCTGCTCCAACAAAAGGGAGGAACAAATCCCCAGAAAAGAAACCTAAGAGGTGGCTGCCTAAAACTAAAAATGAGATATGATGCCTAAAACCCTAAAACTAAAGGTGTAAATAGTGTCTAACCCACAAAAAGACAAATTCCAGCTAAGGGACTACAAAAAGATAAATTCCAGCTAAGGGTGACAGCACATGGAGCGTGCTGGAATATTCTGGAATCTTCTAGATGCCCATGAAATCTTCTAGAAACGCTTGGAATCCCATGTGAATCTTCGGAGATTCCTTTCTTTGGCTTTCGATTGAGAATAGATGCAGAGGTATCGCGGGCGAGAGACTGCTCACTGGTCTGGTTAGCGTCGAGGGCTCGAGGACACTCTAATCTTCTAGGCCTTGAAGCTTGAAATCCCAAGAATTCTTCCAAAAATGCATCTTTTTCGCTCTTTTTCTCCTTTTGGAGCTGATCTGCAATAAAGATGGAAATAAGGGTCAAATAGCAGAATCATGCCCCCAAAAAGGCTAGAAAAGAGGATAAAATCATGCTCATAAAACATGCTATCAAACATCCCCACACTGCCTCAATGCTCGTCCTCGAGCATTAACAAAATTAAAAAACCACCTCATGCAGTGACATACATCTTCAACCTCATAACACACAGAATAGACAAGTCATTCGACAAACTACACCCGACCAAAACACATCCAGCCCTAGAAAAGCACCTGCATCAGACTAATAGGATAACGACCCTATCAATCAGAATTTTCCAGACCAAGCCTATTCACCAGCAGTCCTCACTTAGATATGTGTTTGCACTCACGCTCGCAACAAAATACGTATTTAGGCTAATCACTCAAAAATACAATTAACACAACACGAGGCAGAGTTTGCATATCAATCCGAGTACATTAGAACACATGCAACGACAATCTAGCGATCAGAGACGACTTTGCAAAAAGAAAAAAGAGAAAAGGAAAAGAGCAATAAGGGGTAGGCGAAGGTGTGAAGGAAAAGAAAAAAGGAAAGAAAATAAAACAGAAATAAAAGGAGAAAAGAGAAGGAAAAGAAAAACAAAGGAGGAGAAAACAAATCTAGAGGTGGAGGATTCCTTGGTTAGAAGGAAGGCGAATCGGTGAGCAACACTCTGAAAGGAAGGAATAGCTTCGACTTTCTTCAGTGGGGGAGATCTTTTGTCTACTTCGAGGGCTCGAAATGGTTGCCTTTTGTTATGCCTGCTCTGCTTTTATTTTTTATTTTTTTTAAGGAAAAATAAAAAACAGGCAGGCATTTACTTTTTCCTTTCTCAGCTCGAAACTTGCATCAGCATTTAATTTCTTCGGAACTGGAGCTGGAGTTGGCAATCTTTAAATACTGCTTTAAGCGCTTGATTTCGAGGGCTTGATATTTGACTTTACTTCCCCACACTTGAGTTTTGTTGTGGTGAGGAAGTAGTGTTGCGTTGCTGTCATGACCCCGATTTCTGATTTCTGCGCTTGCTCTATCCTGCCCTTGATCTATATTTTCCTCCCCACACTTATCTTCTTCGGAGTCTAGCCCTTGCCTTTTGTGATGAAGAGTGTTACTCACCTGCCAAGGAAGGGTCAAAGAAAAGGTTGAAATGGTTAGAAGATAAAAAGAGAGGGAATGGAAGTCGAGGGCACGAAAAAGGAAGGAAAAATGGAGAAAGAAAATAGAAAAGATAAAAATAAAACAAAATAAAATTGCAAAGTCTCTCGTCGTTTCATTGTTTTCCCCCGTCTAATAGTGCCTATACCCAGGGATATCATGCAAACCTAGTCAGTGCCTAGTCAAGCATTTATCACACATGAATAAAGGGCATGAAGCTCAATGTGCTCACAGGGTTCAAATTGTGACTACTGGTGTCTAGGGCATGACTGGACATTAGGGCTAGCAGGTCTAGATGTGTATGGTCAGACATAGATACAATGAATGACAAGTTTCTTCTATGCATCATAAGCCAAAAATGCATGTCAATTATAAGGGTTTTAAAACAGGGCAGGGGCAAAATTCATAGCGAAGTCTAAAAATTAAAATCTGAATTTTTTTGAAAAATTCGAGAAAACATGTAATCATGCAACAAGTGGAAAATTAAACATGCAAAAAAACACAAAAATAAATCCCTCCCTACACTTAGGCAGCGCATTGTCCTCAATGCGAGAGAGGGATAGAAATAAATAAGTTTGCAACAAAAATAAAAGGAGTTCAACAGGAATTAAAGGGTGATAAATGTGGGTTGCCTCCCACGAAGCGCCTGAGTTAGCGTCAAGGCCTTGAAGGATTGTTGTTGTCTAGGCCTGGTCAGATGGGTCTGCCTTCAGGGGGTGGAAACCTTTATGAAACAACTCCAATCTGTGGTCATGCACTTTGGAAATGAGGCCCGTGCCCATACTCTGAATCGTGACCACACTATGATCATACACTTTCTTGACAAGGTAAGGGCCAGTCCATTTATGCTTCACTTTTCTAGAAAAGAGCCTAAGATAAGAATTGTAAAGTAAAACCTTTCGTCCAGTAGCAAAGATTTTAGAAGAGAGCAACTTATCATTAGTAGTGTTAGTCTTGCTCTTGCTCGTATTGTGGGCATGATGTGGAGCTGGATTGACATTGGGTATCTTGCCATCGACAGTCAAGGCGGTGTCGGTATCAGTTGGGGCGGGGGTTGGTGCCATGGCTTTGGGGACAGTAGGAGTGGGTACGAAAGCTACCGGAGCTAGCTGAGGGGCGCCTAGGGCTGGTGAGAGTGGCTTGACCTCGACGGTCGTCCATCCAAGGGCCTCTGCCAGTGCATTAGTAGTGATGTTCCCGTCGAGGGCACGATGTACAAAGTTGTCAGCGTTAAGATTGGAAACTTGTGTAACAATAGGGTTAATAACATCAACAATTGAGTGCTCTAAAGTCATAAGTGTCAAGGCGAAGGTGTCCAGCATGGTGGGCGGAATACTCCTGTCGAGGGCAAGATGTTGAAGATCATCAGCATGCAAGTGAGAAACTTTCTCAACAATAGGATCGACGATATCAACAAAATTAACACTAGAGAACTCAGAAGGATATCGCATGGACTCCAACATGTTGAACTTGATGGTCTCGCCGTCGAACTCAAGAGTAATGGAGGCGTCATGGACGTCGATCTTGGCTTTTGCTGTCCTAAGGAATGGTCTGCCCAGGAGCATGTCAGAGGCCTTGACAGATTGGGCATCCTCCATGTCAAGAACGTAGAAGTCGGCTGGGTATATAAAATCTCCAACCTGGACCAAGACGTCCTCCACGACTCCCTTGGGACGGATGACGGATTTGTCAGCTAGTTGGATCGTGGTCCCGGTGGGCTTGAGGTGAAGAAGCTTACTGCCAAGCTTGAACTGTGACGATCGATGCTCGATATGAGCTATCAATCAATGAGGGAGAAGGAGCAGAGCTTGCTCTTGAGATTTTGGTGCCGTTTGAACGAAGGAGGGAGGCTCGTATTTATAGCCTCGAGATCGCGTGGTGTTGAGGCGCGGTGCTGCGTGTGGCTAGGCCAGACGTCGAGGTGGCAGAGCTAGGGGCTGAGGTGATGGTTGTGGATGGGACAGGACGTCAGGAGCAGGCTGCTCGGTGGCCTGCTCCGCTGCTGGTTCACGTCCATGGTGCATGTGCACCATGGTTCTTAATTAGTCAACCGTTGATCTGGTTGACTTTTCTTGGTTGACCAAGTCAACGGTTGTGATCAAGGGTTTTTTTAAGCCTATTTAAATGGCCTGGAGCCAATTTCGCGAACGAACGTTCTGAATTTTCGAGTCGAAAGTGCCAGCGCGTAGAGAAAAATACGGTGAGTTTAAACGTCTACAGCGAATGACGAGAATTTTTTGTTTAACGCATTTATTTTCTCGTTCAGAAACATGAAACGTTCGGACGAAAAATAAATGACGTTATGACGAAAATCACACGAAACGCTGTAGGTCGGTGTGATCGAAAAAAAAGGAAGGAACTAGTTGATGGAAAACATTCTAAGTTCGAGCTATTGTCCGAGCGAACTTACTCTAGTCCAATAAAAGCTCGAACAAAATAATAATAAAAAATAATGCTAAAAAATTGTGATAAAATACTAAAAATCCTAAAATTCGTGTGATGACTAAAACGAAGAAAAAGCTAGCAAATGACTGACGGATGATTGAAAATGCGATTTTTAAGGCTAAAAATATTAATGATAATAATAACGAAAATACGTGACAAAAAATTAAAAACGCGATTTCGAACGCTGACGATGCTAACGACGACGATAAAAATGCGATGAAAATTGAAAAATGCTAAGGACAGTAAATTAATTAAAAATGACAGTCAATTAACTAAAATGACAGAAAATGCTAAAATTAATTAAAAATGGCGTCAAAATTCGGGTATCAACAGTTACCCCCTCTTTACTGTCTTATCGAAGTATTTGATAAGCAGTAAAGACGGTTGCCCCCACATATCCAAATTTTGGCGACACGGCAGGTCTTACCTCAATCTCACCGTGATGATGTCACTCTGGGAGGAGGCAGGTTGTTGCTGTCACTTTGGGAGGAGGTAGGTTCGTCGATGTCACTCGGGGAGGAGATATGTCATAGATGTCACTCTAGGAGGAGATATTGTCGTGGATGTCACTTTGGGAGGAGATAGGTCGTAGATGTCACTCTGGGAGGAGATATGTCGTAGATGTCACTCTGGGAGGAAATATTACCGCAGATGTCACTCTGGGAGGAGATATGTCGTAGATGTCACTCTGGGAGGAGGTATTGTCCTAGATGTCACTCTGGGAGGAGGTATTGTCGTAGATGTCACTTTGGGAGGAGATATGTCGTAGATGTCACTTTGGGAGGAGATATGTCGTAGATGTCACTCTAGGAGGAGATATTGTTGTGGATGTCACTCTGGGAGGAGATAGGTCGTAGATGTCACTCTGAGAGGAGGTATAATCATAGATGTCACTCTGGGAGGGGGTATAATTTGATGACATCACTCTGGGAAGAGGCATAATTTTGATGACGTCACTCTGAGAGGAGGTATAATTTGATGATGTCACTCTGGGAGGATAGTTTTGATGATGTCACTCTGGGAGGAGACAGTTCATCGATGTTATTCGTTGACGTCACTCTGGGAGGAGATAGTTGGTTGATGTCTCTCTAGGAGGAGGTAATCGTTGATGTCACTCTAGGAGGAGGTATGCTTTCGATGTCACTCTAGGAGGAGATAGTTGGTTGCTGTCACTCTGGGAGGAGATAGTTTTGTTGATGTCACTCTGGGAGGAGATAGTTTTGTTGTCACTCCGGGAGGAGATAGTTTTGTTGATGTCACTCTGGAAGGAGATAGTTTTGTTGTCACTCCGGGAAGAGATAGATTCGATCGGATGTCCTGCAAAGATATAAACTTAGATCTATTCGGATATCGAGAGAAACATAGGTTGCAGAAAATGTAAATGATGACTACTTTGACAGGAATCGAAGGTAATTTTACGAAAATGTAAATGACAGCTCCACTAGGGGGATAAGCGTTTGACATGTGACTGACGTTGCTTCAGGAGGATAATGCGTGATTCGTAGAAGTATGAATGATTTGTCCTAATGATGTCACTCTAGGAGGAGAAAAATGCAAATGATGTCACTCTGGGAGGAGGTAAATGCAAATGATGTCACTCTAGGAGGAGAAAAATGCATGATGTTGTCACTCTGAGAGGAGGAAAATACAGATGATGTCACTCTGGGAGGAGAGGAATGCATGATGCTGTCTGATAGTATATTTTTATGCACGATTTTCTCCCCATTTTCTCACCCATTTAAGGCATAATTCTGCTAATTTACCCTTGTTTTCACTACTATTGCAGATCTAGGCCTAAATAGGGAGTTTATGCGAAAAGATGCATTTTTGGAGTATTTTGTGCAGTTTTTAAGCTTCAAGACCAAAAGTCGAGGTCCCGAGTCCAAAGCAGCGTTCAAGGTCCCGAATCGGATTCTCCATTCGGGACCCCGAAGGGCGAAGAATGGCATTTCCACGTGTCCTCTTGCCAGAGCTTCCATGTGCCTCCTCTGACACTGTTCCGACAGTCTGCACTGATCACAACATACCTACCCCTCTGACCATTCCAGCCCTTGAGCCCAATCCAGACCTACCAAAGCTAGGAAAATCAGACGGCTTTATGCTTTTTTCAGCTTTGTGCTTTAAGGAGCATGGATCCACTTTCTTAGGCTTTCAATTAATGCATTTTGTCCCTAGTTTTAGGCTGAAGATATTTTGTGCTTAGGGCCCTAGTATATAAAGGGCATCCAAGAGTAGTTTAGGACATCTTTTACATCTCTTATCACTTAGCATAATTTATTTAGTTCTAGTTTTCTTAGACTTCTCTCTAGTTTCTCTCTCTAGTTCTTGTTAGCTCATCTCTAAATTTGCCGCCGGGATTCAAACGGAATTTAGTAACAAAGTTTTCTTCCCTTAATCTTTTTACTTATCTATTATGCTTTCTTCAATTATTAATTGTTCATCTTCAAGTATGAGTAGCTAAATCATTAGTTCTTAGCAAGGGTGATTCAAGGGTTGCAAGGGCAGATTCGAGGCCTTCATGTGCTTAATACATTCTTGATGCCATATTCAATTATCCATCGTTTTAATTACATCTTTGCATGATATAATTTGAGGCTTGATCAACTGATAATTATCTTATGTGAATGCTGCCATTCGTGTGGTGAATACGGAAGGAAAATTGCATGAACCAAGTAGGCATCTGTTTAGTCTTGACTATGTCAAAGTGGTCTCGAATAGATAGGGTGTGTAATTGATTAGAGCGAGGTCACGAGCCTGACAAACTGAGGGACTTTTAGCTCTAGATCTGTCTTTTCTTATCTTCATGGGCAGTTTGAATATGGCCCTCCCGCATTCGTGCCTGGAGGGATGGCGAACTGTCAAGACTACCTCATATGTGGAAACGGGGGGTAGTTTCTCTTAAGAGAAAAGTAGGGGATATCCGAGGAATCTGGTCCCTATGTCATTTCTATGATGTCTTGAATAGAATATCCTTGCGCTGATGACGATCGGGCCCCCGAATTCAACCCAAGAATACCTTTGCTAAGAATCCTTCTTTATCTGATTATTTGTGCTCATTCCACTTCCTGTTTTATTAATTCTGAATTTGTGTACTGACTTGCTTTATTTTATCATTCGGGACCCCGAACTGACACCTCAAGGTCCCGAATACTGCTTTCCTAGATAACAATTGTTAGCTCCCAAATCTGCCTTGGCTAACTTGTTTAGCCAAGTAAACCCCCCCCCCCCCCCCCCCTCCCCTGATTGTTACTTTTCGTGTTTTTGTTCTGTGCTTCCATTCAAGACCTTGAATCAGTTTCTCTCCATCCAGCCCTTGAATTCTGTTTTGTTTCTTTTATTGTTTTATTTTATAAATTTGGCCTTGTCTAGTGTAAGTCTTCACCAATCTCTGTGGATCAATCCTCTTGCCACTGTCTTCAATCTATTTTGTTGCATGTGATAAGTTGTAATTATTTGTTTGATCGTGCCCTCGACAAGCACGTTATCAAAATAGCGCCGTTGCCGGGGATTGGTGTTGAGTCTTGCCCTAGATAAGTCCAGATTTTTGTTTTATTTTATTTCTTTCTTTAAATGTCTTATTTTAATTCTTATTCTCATTCACCCCCTTTTCCTCAGCATTTTACTCCTAACCCCCCGTGCTGGAATCAAGGAAATTTCAGCTATGGAGTGCATTTTAGACCTGGATATCAATATTTTCAGCCTCCACAACCTCCTCAAGACACAGGGTTGTCTCAAGAAAATCTGGCTGCATTAATTGGCATGGTTAACCAAGTTAGAGAGACCTTTCGGGAGCAGAGGCGCCAAGAGTATATTGACGAAAACTTCACGTCCTTGCCCTATCACCTTGCCCTCGACGCTGCCCCAGCTCCCGAATCTAATAAGGAAAGGTTAACTAACTTGGAAAATCAAATAAAAGAGCTAACTTTAGAAATGCAGGAGCTTAAGGAGCAGTGGCGTCAAGAGGACATTGAAGTCGAGGTCCCGAATAGGATTCAAGACCCTGAAGCTGCCCCAGCTCCCGAACCAAATTTTGTAGCTCTCTTGCCCAATCAGACGATGGATCACCCTATCACTCCTATAGAACAACATTTGCAGCACTTAGATAGTGACGACTATTTAAGTGAAGAGGAGAGTTTCTCCACCACCACCCTATGGGAGTTACCATATGAGCGTCATGACCAAGATGATGAGTCTTATGGGATAAAAGACCTTTTCATGCCTATGGATGAGCTAAAATTGGAGGATTCAGGATGCTCTCCTTTGGAGTCAAGAGCCAATATGGACTACACAGACATCGAGGTCCCGAAGTTGAGCAACAAAAATCTGCCAGATTTTTGTGACGAGCTTCAAGGCCTCGAAGCAGAATCGGGGGCAGAAACCATTTTTCAGTCGGGAGAAATTGTGAATGAGGATTCAAGGGAGACTGAGAATGAGGATTTAAGTGAGATTGAGGAGAAGAAAATTGAGGACTTGAGCTTTTCGTCGTGCCCTCGATCTAAAGTCGTTATGGGTGAAAGGGAGATTTTGAAACTTTTTGATTATGTTGATCCTTTTCTTAAATCACCTTCCACTCATAACAATTTTTTCCTCTTAATTTTTCAGGAGCCCATATTAACATTTGACCCATATCATGGCCGCATACAAGATGCTTTGCTACAAGACCATCCACTCCATGCGATAATTCACATCAAACTAAGAGGATGGAAAGCATTTAGTAGAATTGGTTGAAGGAAATTTGAAGAGTCGAGGCCCCGACTATAATCAAGGCCAAGTGTGGGGAAATCCCACGGATTCCTAACCCTCTTTCCTCCTTTCCTTTTAATTTTTCAATTTTTCAATTCCAAGTCAAACTTAGCTTTTTTATTCTTTATGCACACTTCTTATGTGCCCTATGTAGTTTTAATTAGCTTTGTCTCCTTCCCTCCTCATTTAATTCTCTTGTCCCCTCCTTTTTCAAACCCCATTAATTCCCCATTTAATTTAGCTTTTTATGTTCCCTATGGTAGCTTTAATTACTTTTGTTTCCTTCCATCCTCATTTAATTCTCTTGTCCCCTCATTTTTCAAACCCCATTAATTTCTTTTGTTTTTCCTTCTTTCCCCCCTTTTTTTCAAATTCAAAAAAAAAAAAATTCTCATTTTTTTCTCTGATTTGTACAGGTGTCGGGTATCATCTTTTTCAAGGACTTCCCATCCTCTCCTAGCGCGCCACGTGGAATCTGTTATTCAAGACCCCGACACCTGTTTCCGATTCGGGACCCGAAGCCAACACTGGCGCAATCTTCCCCTATCCTCGATTCGAGACCCCGAACAATCTATCCCTTTGCCCCAGCATGGGCTTATCTTTTATTTTATGTTGAACAATTTCCCTTTATGCTTTAGTTTGAACTGCTATCTTTTTGTCTCCTTCTTCACATTGAGGACAATGTGTTGCCTAAGTGTGGGGAGGGTTTTATCTGCCTTATTTGTTTACTTTGCTTGACTGCATGTTTCAAGGTCCCAAATTTCTGCCTCATTTGTTTACTTTGCTTGACTGCATGTTTCAAGGTCCCGAATGCGATATTCTTTGCCTGTTATGCCTTATATCTGCTTCAAGACCTAGACACCAGTAGTCACGAATTGACACCTTGTGAGCAGTTGAGCCCCCATGCCTATATTTATTGCTTGAGTGAAATGCATGACTAAGGTACTGACTGGGTTTGCATGATATCCATGGGTATAGACACATTTAGACATAGGAAAGCAGCAAAAAGATTAAGTTCTCGCATCAATTGTTCTCTCTCATTTTTTTCTGTTCTGTTCTCCCTTCTTGACCCCGAATCCCTTCTTGACCTCTCCAATTCTAACCATTTGAATTTTCCTTGATCCTTCTCTTGGCAGGTGAAGCAATGTTGTTGGGAGCACTATCGAGGGCTAGACTAGACAAATGAAGCAGCAAAGGCGAAGTGTGGGGATCCCCCAAATTCAAGACCCCGAATGTTGGCGCCAATTCAAGACCTCGAAGCTAAAACGAAGAAATCAAGGGCAGACTAGAATGAAAAATCACTTCCCACCCACAACAAAACACAAGTGTGGGGAAGTGAAATCAGAATATCCAGCCCCCGAAGAACAAGGTCTCGATCCTCAATTCAGATCTCTCTCTCTCTCAAAAAGAAAAAAAGAAAAAAAAAAGAAAAAAAAAAGAATAGAAAAAAAGAAATATAAATAAAAGAGAGAGAGAAGAGACCAAATTTCATGAAGAAGAGGAAAATCAATAGCCAACGTTCATTCAAGGTCCCGAGCTAAGGTCCCGAGTGGAGAAAGCAAGGATCCCCCTCGAAGAAGAAAAGCCTAGTCTAGCTTTCACCCTCAGCAACATTGTCTCACCATCTCGATTCCTTCTGCCAAGGGAGTGTTCCAGGTTTGAGTTGGTTTCACCACCTTCTCATTTCACTTCCTTACTCTCCCTCTTCTCCATTTTTCCTTCTCATTATGCTTCTTCCATTTCCTCTCATCAATTATTTTCTTTGTTTCCCCGTCTTGCCCTTGATGCGAAGTCTTTTGATTGCTAGATTGCCTATGCATGTGTCTAATATACTCGGATTGACTTGCAAACTTAGTTTTGTGCTGTGTTTTTGCATACTTGAGTGTTTAAACACCTAGCCTTACGAGTGTGAGTGCAAACACCGATCCATGTGAGAACCGCTGGTGAATAGGCTGATGTGGAAAAGTCTCATCATAAGGGTCGTTATCCTTCTGATTTGATGCAGGTGTATCTAGGCGGAGTCTGTTTTCATTCGGGGTCCCGAATCTTGACAAACATGCTTATTCTCTGTGCTATGGTTTGGAGTGTCTGTTCTGTTTTGGGACTGTTTTAAATTTTGTGAATGCTCGAGGGCGAGCATTGGGCAGTGTGGGGATTATTTGATAGCATGTTTTTATGCACGATTTTCTCCCCATTTTCTCACCCATTTAAGGCATAATTCTGCTAATTTACCCTTGTTTTCACTACTATTGCAGATCTAGGCCTAAATAGGGAGTTTATGCGAAAAGATGCATTTTTGGAGTATTTTGTGCAGTTTTTGAGCTTCAAGACCAAAAGTCGAGGTCCCGAGTCCAAAGCAGCGTTCAAGGTCCCGAATCAGATTCTCCATTCGGGACCCCAAAGGGCGAAGAATGACATTTCCACGTGTCCTCTTGCCAGAGCTTCCATGTGCCTCCTCTGACACTGTTTCGACAGTCTGCACTGATCACAAAATACCTACCCCTCTGACCATTCCAGCCCTTGAGCCCAATCCAGACCTGCCAAAGCTGGGAAAATCAGACGGCTTTATGTTTTTTCAGCTTTGTGCTTTAAGGAGCATGGATCCACTTTCTTAGGCTTTCAATTAATGCATTTTGTCCCTAGTTTTAGGCTGAATATATTTTGTGCTTAGGGCCCTAGTATATAAAGGGCATCCAAGAGTAGTTTAGGACATCTTTTACATCTCTTATCACTTAGCATAATTTATTTAGTTCTAGTTTTCTTAGACTTCTCTCTAGTTTCTCTCTCTAGTTCTTGTTAGCTCATCTCTAAATTTGCCGCCGGGATTCAAACGGAATTTAGTAACAAAGTTTTCTTCCCTTAATCTTTTTACTTATCTATTATGCTTTCTTCAATTATTAATTGTTCATCTTCAAGTATGAGTAGCTAAATCATTAGTTCTTAGCAAGGGTGATTCAAGGGTTGCAAGGGCAGATTCGAGGCCTTCATGTGCTTAATACATTCTTGATGCCATATTCAATTATCCATCGTTTTAATTACATCTTTGCATGATATAATTTGAGGCTTGATCAACTGATAATTATCTTATGTGAATGCTGCCATTCGTGTGGTGAATACGGAAGGAAAATTGCATGAACCAAGTAGGCATCTGTTTAGTCTTGACTATGTCAAAGTGGTCTCGAATAGATAGGGTGTGTAATTGATTAGAGCGAGGTCACGAGCCTGACAAACTGAGGGACTTTTAGCTCTAGATCTGTCTTTTCTTATCTTCATGGGCAGTTTGAATATGGCCCTCCCGCATTCGTGCCTGGAGGGATGGCGAACTGTCAAGACTACCTCATATGTGGAAACGGGGGGTAGTTTCTCTTAAGAGAAAAGTAGGGGATATCTGAGGAATCTGGTCCCTATGTCATTTCTATGATGTCTTGAATAGAATATCCTTGCGCTGATGACGATCGGGCCCCCGAATGCAACCCAAGAATACCTTTGCTAAGAATCCTTCTTTATCTGATTATTTGTGCTTATTCCACTTCCTGTTTTATTAATTCTGAATTTGTGTACTGACTTGCTTTATTTTATCATTCGGGACCCCGAACAGACACCTCAAGGTCCCGAATACTGCTTTCCTAGATAACAATTGTTAGCTCCCAAATCTGCCTTGGCTAACTTGTTTAGCCAAGTAAAACCCCCCCTGATTGTTACTTTTCGTGTTTTTGTTCTATGCTTCCATTCAAGACCTTGAATCAGTTTCTCTACATCCAACCCTTGAATTCTGTTTTGTTTCTTTTATTATTTTATTTTATAAATTTGGCCTTGTCTAGTGTAAGTCTTCACCAATCTCTGTGGATCGATCCTCTTGCCACTGTCTTCAATCTATTTTGTTGCATGTGATAAGTTGTAATTATTTGTTTGATCGTGCCCTCAACAAGTGCGTTATCACTGTCACTCTGGGAGGAGGAGATGCAGTACAGAAACGTAAACAACGTCAATTCCGTAGGAGAAGACGTGAAATGCGGAAATTAAACTAAGGTCACTCTAGGAGGAGAAAGATGCTAATGATGTCACTCTGGGAGGAGAAAAATACATGCTGTCACTCTGGGAGGAGAAAATACGTGCTGTCACTATAGGAGGAGGAAATATAAAGCTGTCACCCTAGGAGGAGGAAATATAAAGCTGTCACTCTAGGAGGAGGAGATATAAAATGCGGAAATTTAAATGACGTTAATCCCGTAGGAGAAGACGTGAGGTGCAGAAAATAAACTAATCGTCACTTTAGGAGGACGGGACGTAGATGCTATCACTCTGGGATGAGGTAATGTATGATGTCACTCTACAAGGAGAAAAATGCAAATGATATCACTCTGGGAGGAGAGAAATGCTTTTGTTACCAGCGGCCTTGATACGAACCTAGAATGCATCTGCATCCTGTTCAGGAGGTAACAACCCCAAGGACAAGACTTTCCCACGATCTGCAGCCTTAAGCAATCCTCACTTGATATTAGTGTTTGCACTCACACTCTGAAATAAGGCTAAGTGTTTTACGCTCATAAAGATGCAACTAACATGATACATAATTTTCAATTTGCAATGTCAATCCGAGTGAATAGACTTCAAATGAAGATGTACATGCATGGACATTCTAATAATCGATGAGACTTTTACGGAAAAGAATGAAAGGACATAAAATGTCCGTAAAGGAGCTTGTTTTGGTAAAGATGTGCTTTTCTGATGAGTTTGAAGGTTTTTGATGAGTGACGTTTTGTCGATTGGCCCTGATGAGGGCGAGGTGCGTGAGTTCTTTCGCTTTTTACTGGGGACGCTTTCTTGACAGAGTGCATGAGCTCTTGGATCCTTACTGGGGATGCCTTCCGGTCGGCCAGGGGCCCTTTTCTCGAGTCTTTACTGAAGAACGTTTCCTTTGAGATTCCTTGAGTTGGTACTGGGGAATGTTTTCTTCGAAATTTCTTGAGTTTAGTTGTCCCCGGGTTGTGCTTGTTTCGGTTCTTCGATTGTTTGTATTCTTCGAATGTCTCTGAGCATTTCTCTCTTTTCTTTTTTCCCTTTTCCCCCCTCTCTCTCTTTTTATTATTATTATTATTATTATTATTATTATTATTATTATTATTATTATTTCTTTATTTTTTTCCCCTCTCTATGCCCCCCCCTTTTTGATTTGATTTGAAATGCAACAGAGCAGAGCAAGCATAGCCTTTGTCTTGATCTCTTCTCGTTTTGGCTTAAAGCTTCGACCTTCATCTTCGGGTTTTGGCCAGATGACTATACATAAATTAAAGCTAACAAAATGCAGGAATGAAAATGAACGAAGGGGGGAAGAAAGATGAACTCCCCTGAAATGTGCAGCGGGGCTGCAAGGGTGTCTTCCACGAGCTTTATGCGGATGACAATGGGATGATTCGCGTCCCTGCGAAATGAAAAGGGGACAACGGAGTAGAAAGGAAAGATTGATTTGAAAATGGAAATGACATAAGTTTAGGGATTCTCCCTTTCCTTAGCCCAGTTTTTTGAGGGTGTCGGTGGCATGGTCCCAGCTCCGGAACGCCTTGCTTAAATGCTCTGATTGGTTTCTTTTTCACCTGCTTCGCGGAAACCGCTGATCCAGGTCGGAGTGAGGATGGGATCCACATTTTTGCTTATTAGTTTGCTGGCCCCTTGCCGGACCTTCGCCGATTCGCTCTTTGATTGCTCTGGGATTAAAGGGGAAAACCTTCTGTCCCCAAAATGTGCAGCGGGGCTGCGAGGGCGTCTGCTTACCGTTCTCATGCAGGCAACAAATGGGGGCGACCCAGTTCCTGAAAAAGATACGGCGAGAACCAATGAGGAGTAAATGAAAGACAATTTTTAGCAAAAGTAATGTGATTGATAAGTTTTAAGCTCTCCCTTTTGGACGGGCCATCCGTGGGTCACCGCGGTGTGACTTATATCGGATGTTGGTTGATGATGGCTTTGCTATTAGATGCTTTGCCGCAATTCCTGTCTTGGCGCGGGTGATACTTGCAGTCCGGCTGTCCCTCTTCAGAGAGGAGTTCTGACGCTTTTTGCAGCAAGGGATTGTGGATAAAATAAGCGAATGAGATCATCATCAGCCAGCGGTCAGCGGTCCATAAATTAAAGGATTGATCTTCATCGTGTCGATCATGGTGCGGATGATGAGAAGCCTCTTGAATGAGACCGAACTAAGTATGTTGATTTGTGGTCCTAGAAGGACAACTTTTCGTCGTGCTTTTTCTCCAGGAGTTCTGCCTGCAAAGGTGCACCTGGCGACCATGGCGTTTTGATGATGAGCTCCTCCGAGTAGGTGAACGGAGGTGGGAGCCAATGTCACTCGCATTCCGGCGGCTTGGCCGAGATGGGATGGGCTTTGTGACTTTGGTCCAGCATTCAGTCCTTGCTCCAACTGGATAATAGTGTTGCTGCGAATTCTGACGGTGGGTAGTCTTTAAGTTCTTTGAGTAGTGTTACAGGCTCAGACAATCCTCTAGATGATCGGATGATAGCTTTGCGGGGTGATCTCCCTTTATGCGTTTGGTCCTTTGAGACTGGTTGTAGGATGTGCTGGTAGTACTGCGAGGAAAGAGAATTTTTAATTTAGATGGTGACGGGTTTTTAAAATCTTTCCTGATTCGCTCTTGAAGGCAGCCTGCTGCGGCGATTCAAGAGCTGCTATGAGGGGGGAACTCCCTGGTCCTATCGTGATGACAAGATGAGGTGCGAGACATTACGTCCCTGTAAAATTTTAAGATTGATTAGTGGCGTTAGTCTAAGTGTCGTGTGTCATGTCTCGAATTACTCCTTGGGATCCACCGAAGCCATGCCTCCTTTTGTCATCTCACGATTTTAAGAAAAACATGAAAGAAAGTTTTAAAACAACAAGCATCTCTTGAAAAAAACTCATTTTATTAATTTCAGGATAAACATTTGAGTGGCATTGTCATGATAAAACCCTATGTCTTTGAGTCCGCCACATGCACGGTCCGTGGTACTTCAGGCGAAGTATATCTTGACGGCATCGGCATTTACCAGTCTTGGTAGATCATCTCCGTCCATGTTGGTTAGCATTAGGGCACCCCCCGAGAATGCACTTTTAACTAGATATGAGCCCTCGTACCTTGGGGCCCTCTTCCCTTGACTAGCCTCCTGATGATGGAGGATCTTCTTCAGCACTAAATCCCTAGTTTTGAACTCGCGAGGTTGCACTTTCTTGTTGTAAGCGTTGACCATTCTTTGCTGATACAATTGTGCATGGCAGATAGCGGCCAAGCACTTTTCGGGAAGGAGGTTTAACTGCTCGTACCTCACTCTTGCCCAATCCGATTCTTCTACTTCCGATTCTGCCAGGATTCTGAGAGAAGGGATTTCTACCTCAAGAGGAATTACGGCTTCCATGCCGTAAACTAATGAGTAGGGAGTTGCCCATGTGGACGTACGAGTTTCTATCTGGTAAGCATGCAGTGCGAAGGGAAGCATGTCATGCCAATCCTTGTGAGTGACCACCATTTTTTGGATGATTTTCTTCAAGTTTTTGTTTGCTGCTTCGACTGCGCCATTCATTTTTGGACGATATGGGGATGAGTTTCGGTGTTTCACCTTCCAACGTTGGCAAAGACCGTCGATCATCTTTCCGTTTAGATTAGTGCCGTTGTCCGTGATGATTGTTTCTGGGGACCCCATGACGGCAAATGATGTTCCTCTCAATGGATCGCATGGTCATTTTCTAGTGATGTTGGAGTAAGAGGCGACTTCTACCCACTTGGTGAAGTAGTTGATTGCTACGAGGATGAAGCGATGGCCGTTAGAGACGGTTGGATGAATCCGACCGATGATGTCGATTCCCCACATCGAAAAAGGCCAAGGCGATGTCATACTGAAGAGAGGGGCTGGAAGGACATGGAGGTGGTCCGCGTAAATTTGACATTTGTGGCACTTCCGGAAATAGTCGATGCAATCTCGTTCGATGGTGAGCCAAAAATAACCTTGCCTCATTATCTGTCTTGCCATCATGTGCCCACTTACGTGTGTGGAACAAACCCCTTCGTGGACCTCCGTTATGATTCTCTTTGCCTCGGCTATGGTAACGCAATGAAGCAAAGCTCCATCAGCTCTCCTTTTATACAGAACTTCGCCATCGAGGTAGAAGTCTAGCGTTAAGCGCTGGAGGGTCTTTTTACTAACCCGGCTTGCCCCCGGTGGATACTCCCAGTTTCTGATGAATTGTACTAGGTCGTAGAACCATGGCTTGCAGTTAGGTTCTTCTTCCAAGGCGACACAGCATGCCGGAGTTTCCTTTACTTCCACCCTCAATGGTTGAAGCATTACTCCGCATTCTAATTTGAACATTGAGGCCAACGTGGCCAACGCGTCCGCGAAGCAGTTTTTTTCTCTGTCGACTCGGTCGAATTTGGTTTCCTCGAATTCCCGCGTAAGTTGGGTGAGTAACCTCTGATAAGGGATAAGCTTGGAATCCTGTGTCTGTCATAGATCCTGGGCTTGGTCTTACGAGCATCGTATCCCATTGCTTGGTTAACTTCTTCTTTGATTTTCAAAAGGATGTCTGGATGTATCCTCCGAATTTTTTGTTTGACAGGCTTAAACTCAGGCTTCAATGGGATACGATGCTCAACTATCCCGGGATCAAGACCTGGCATATCGACGTATGCAAATACGTCCGAGTAGTTTTTGAGGAGGGAAAATTAACCTTTCTCTCTGAATTATGTCCAGGGTGGTTCCAATCTTAACCAGCTTCTGATTCTCATTGCTTACCCCCAAATTTACTTCGTCTAATTCCTCTCGACGAGGGGTTATTTCCTTTTCTGAACTTTCTAGTAAACGGGCCAATTCACCGGAGATTTCGGCCTTATCTTTGGTCATGATGACGATTTCTTCGCCCGTAAAGACAGGTTTTATCAAGACAATCCGAACTAATATTTATCCTGAAATTAAAAATGCGAAAAGAAGAGCTGCGTAAAAATGAAAATTGCATATATATTGATTTTTAACAAGAGGGAACATGAGTCCCTACAAAATGTTTTCGTGAGAAAACGTGCAAAAACATATATTTTTTTTCTTCATAAGGAGTAATTACGGAGAGACATCCGGAAGCATGGTGATGGTCTAGTTGGACACAGACTCCCCTGACTTCTTTACGAAAATGACTAAACTAGGCAACGATTCTTTTTGTCCCAGAGCATCAATACAGGAGTCTGAAGCTATACTGACCATGGTAGGATTTATTTTGACGATTTCGACTGCGAGGGAGAATGTGGCCCTAATGTGGGGATACATATCTTATCCATTGGCGTCAAACGCCCATACACCTCGGCCAGCTCCTTCCCGTCTTTATCGGGGAAACATTCCACCCTCCATGTCATGCCCCCAGTATCAGTAAATTCACCTATTACTGGCCCAGCTTGAGACATATATTTGTGGGAACAAAAGGTGGGAGGACCGTTATTGATGGTGTCAACTGTCTCTACCTCACAAGTCTCCTTCTCAACCTTTTCCATCGAAATAGCATTCATACCTTCACCACATGAGGCGCGGTTTGGGAGAGGGTTGATGGCCGTGTTAGGTCCTTTGGCCAAGCCCTCGAAGAAGACCCCTCCACTTTTGATTAGATGATTTACCTTCATTTTAAAGGCAAAGCAATTGTCCAGCATATGGCCCGGTGCCCTAGCGTGATATTCGCATACAATGTTGGGATTGTACCAACTTAGGCATGGAGATTGCTGAGGTCGGGCCGAGATTGGCATAATTTGTCCAGCTGCGATGAGATGTTTGTATATTTCCCCCGCGGGGAGTGGGAGTGGCGGTACCGGTTCTCGATTCGGCTCCTTGGGTGGATTGGAGGGCCTAGGTTGTGCGGGTCTTTCGGCTAAATCCTCGAAAGAGATCCATCCACGTCTGATCAAGCGATAAACCTTTTTCTTAAAGGCACGACAGTCTTTTATGGTGTGACCAAGGGCTTCAGCATGGTATTTGCATCTAGCATCAGGATCGTACCAATTTGGATAAGGAGGCTATAAAGGTTGGATTGGGGTGGGTGCAATTTGCTTAGCTGCCAAAAGGCGCCGGTAGATCTCCCCTAAAGGAATGGGAAGCGGTGGCAGTGGCCCTCGATCCCAACGGTTATTTTGATTTCTTGGTTTATTTGGTGGGTTATATGGTCTGCGTTGTGTAAACTGCGGTATTTGGGTTGGGGGTGATGGGAAAGGTTGCCTGTCATTCAAAGGAAAAGAAATCCTTGCGGCTAGTTCTTTCCGTCTCTGAGTATAAGTTTTTACTGATCCCTCGACCCTTTTCTCTAGATTTCGCAAATCAGAACGGTTAGGTGTGATATCTGCATAGAGCTTGTACCATTCAGACGTTTCGTTGTGGTGGATTTTGAGGCGAGTTTGGGGGCGTTCAATCCCCGTGTACCTTTCGGATTGTGGAATCTTGAACTTCCGGGGCGTCTTAGTTCCTCGCATCATGCTTTTATCAGCGGGATCCCTAGGGTCATATCTTTCAATAACCCTTAGTTTTTCCTCTCGTGGGCTCAATCGATCAATACTGGACCCTTTCGCACTAATGGTGCCAAAACCTATGGTCGGTGAATATTCAAGAGAGGACTATGCTGTGTTAGATCGCTTCTCGGAAGCTTAGTTTCCGGTGGTCCAAAAATTGCGACTCGGGTAGAACGACCCTAAGATGGGTGGGAATATTGTCTGGTTGTACTTGTTGCAGCTGTAGGGTTAGTTGAAAGGTGCTGAAGTGACATGGCAATTTCTTCACCCGTATTAACCATAGGGTTTGCTGCGGTGGGTACAGTGAAGGGACTAATCCATCTCCACTGGCCCTCGGGGCCAGAAAGTGGCGGAGGTATGGAAGGTCCTGCAACGACGAGCGAAGAGGGAGGTCCTCCTATTTGAGTGGGATAAAAACCTGGTGCGAATTCGGTGGTAGCTTCATCTCTTTCCTTTTCGGCCCTGGCGGCCCTTTCTGTAGTAATCCTAACTTGTTCCTCTAACTCTGCGATTCTGGCTATTAGCGCTTCATTGGTCTTAGCCTGTTCAGTCATTTTTCATTTTTAAAGTCTAGTTACGGGGAGCCCGTGCGACGTAGCTTGCTTTCGAGGAGCTATCGTGAACCTGAAAAAAGGAAAAAACACAGAACAGAGTAAGTACAAGTGAGGATACGCAGGTGATGTGCAATCCCGAGGCCTCCACGTTGCTCATTCGCTTTTCCGGCTACACTTTCACTTGATATTTCCAGGGCGGTCGGAGAGGCGAGATATCCCGGTTATCGATAAAATATGAAAGAAGCCTCTATTCATTCCAACGATGCGAGACAATCTGAGATGCTATCTGTGAAACCCAAATTAGCAAGGGCAACCAATGCCGCCATGCTAGGAAGATCTCTTTTACCATGCTTTCAAACGACGTAGGGCCTGATGCCTGGTGAACCCAACCGAGGGGAGGGACAACAATCTATACCATGAACTTGGAGTTTGTGATAAGCTGAGAGGACATGGCCATGAGTGAGCAATACTCGGATGTTTTCGAATATTTGGTATGATTTTTTTAGATTTTTGGTGAAACGATTGTGTTTATTCCGAAGGGATTTTCTCTTTCCTTTTTGTGATGGTCTTTTGAGTTGTATTGGATGGATAATTGATATGAAAAGTTGAGGCGATTTAATAAATATCCGAAAGAGTACGACTTTATTAGAAGTGTTTACAAAAATATGGTAAACTTGCCAACTACTTAAATTCATCAAAAATGGCTAAGATAGATGAAATCAGGGATCCTAATTACATGAAAAAGAAAAGGGGTTGCCAATGTTCGAGCCTTCCCATGAAGGTGTCAATCTTGGACGTCAGAGTTCTCTTGCTCCTGCCAAAGGTACTCCATTGAGGCCATCTCCCCTTTCTGCATTTCTATCTCAGCCTCTAAAGCGGTAATTCGGCTTTGCAGTGCCTGGCTCTTCCTATCCCCCAAGTCTGCGCGAGTAGTCAAGACCCTTATCGTCGAATCCCTGTCTTCGATTATGGCACTTAATGCTTCTTTCTTGCGGGTTTCGCTGCTCAAGTGTTCCTTAAAGTCCCTGAGAGCCACTTTCTGTTTTACTGCTTGTACGCGGATAATATCCTTGCTACGCCTTTCCAATTCATTCATCTGGACCTCCAGGCCACATTGATGTACTTCAGCGATATCTCTTTCTTCTGTCATCAGATCTCTTTCTTCTTACGCTACTCACATCTGTTCTACCACTTGAGCGTAAGCCATGACATCCATTCCTTCGCTCACTTGAGATTCCCCTTCCTCTTCCATCGGTTTATGATTTTTTGGGCGAGGTAAGACATTGCCGTTGACTCGCCTTAACCTCCACTGTGGATATTGTGGTATCGTTGCCGCAGGGGCAACGCGTCCTTTGAGACAAAAAGGGTGGGCCCAGTCTTGGGCGTACAACTGAATGTTCTGATTTTCTCCGGTGTGCGGCAGGTTTGATCTTGTCATGCCGAATGTCACCGGAATGATTTGCGTGATGCAAAACTGTCTGAGGACGAGGGCGGGGCAATAGTGAGTGCACCCCCATGGTAAGGGACCGCAACAGACGATGGGATTGGAGGTCTGCAGCCATTTGGCGTGCCAACTGAAGTCTTCTTCTGAGAGGTTTATGAATCGGTCGATCCAGACATTCTTATTTTCCATCTCCCATCTATCCGTGGTCATTGCATTGATAACCCTGAGTAAAGGGCATGATCTTATGTAGCTTTCGAAGAAAATGGACTGATCAGGAATCTGTTTGAAGTGGCTGACCAACCATACTGTCAGCAACTGGGTGCAACAGGTAAGTCTCCCTTTCCCTTTTCTTCGACAAGAGTCCAAGGAGTGAAAGGTCTCGGCCAAGATAGCTGTCGTAGGATTGATGGCATTTGTTTCCATCACGTAAAAGATATTGGCTGCTGCAAAATCGATGGCGTTCCTCATTTTTGGAAAGAGGACAAACCCTACGATGGCGAAAGCTAGAATCCTTAAGCGTTTTTTCCCGTTGGACAACTGAAATCGTGCCTCGATATCTGACCAACACCAGAAGTATCAAGCCTTATTTTGACACTCGAGGAGTCGAGTCGAACATTTTGGTATATGGACGATATAGGAGATGTGAGGCACATCAGAGCTGAGTACTCCTCCAGTGTGGGAGTCAAGTCCACTCCTTTATCGAAAGAGAAACACCGATAATAGGGATCCTAAAATTTTAGGGCTGCCCGAATGCAACCCCAATCAGTCTTCACGTCAACTAGGGTTAGTAACTTTCCATAACTACCCTCAAACTGTGTCTCCTCGTCTTCAGTCAGCTCATTCCTTAACTTCAGAATCCTAGTTAAGTCGAAGTCTACGACTTTTACTTTGACCTTAGTGGTGATGTCAGGGGTGAACCCATGTTCCAACATATCTCCTCGTGCAGCCTGATCGTCGAAGCTTCGTCCCCCGAAAATATCAAGTGAAAGTAACGTAGGTGCTGACATAGCGAATGAGCAAAATGGGTCTTGTGGGACAAAAATAAAATTTTAAATGCAAAGTAACCTGCATGTGTAAGAAATTTACAGTTCATGTAAAAGACAAGATTATCATGGCAACAGGATGAATAGAGCCACAACAAAGCAGGTATAATCATGATGCACGTGCTGGGGTTCTGATTCTGACTTTTCTAACTGGCTTGAATGGTTCCCGGATGATACCATGAAAAGGTCCCTAAAGTGTCGTCCAGTGTACCGATTCCTTGCGAAATTGGGTAACCTTTCGACTAGCTTTAGGGGTTCATCCGAGTTGGGATTGGCGAACACTACCCAGGACATGTGTCCTAGGGCGTTACTACTACCCTCATAATTTGGTAATTGTCCACGGGGTGTAGGGCGCTATGAAATGCATATGACAATTGATAAAGTGAATAAATGAACAAATCAACAATTTATCAAAGCAAGTAAATAGACAAATAAAACACCTCTCAAAAATGAAACCGGCTCCGATCCTAGTTCCCCAGTGAAGTCGCCAAACTGTCGCGCCCCAAAAATTAAAAATTCGCGAGTGTGTAACGAACTTGAGACCTTACGATGCTCGACGTAAACAGACGCCTCACAACATGCAATGAAGTCGCCACCCTAATTTTGTCGCTAGGTTTAGGGAACCTTAATCGTCATGGCATAAAAAATAAAATAAATAAAATCTAAAGGCACAAAAAAAGGGGTCTGAACCCCAGACAAAGGTTCGGGGTCGTATTATGGTCTCGGGAAGGTGTTAGGCACCCGAGTCACATCCCAAAATGGTTACCGATTTATAAGAGAGGTGTTTAAAAAGGTGTTTGATAAAAATGCATTTTTGAAAGGGGGCCCTCAGAGGAATCGTCACTTTAGTCTTTTCCACAATCCGGACCGTTCAGGAATAGTTGATCATTGAACCGATCGATTATTCCTGACCGTAGTGATGGGACTGAAGTTTCTGAAAGACTGAATGAGCGCCCTCTATTTCATCATCGGGTCAAGCATGATTAAATTAATTACTACGTGATTCTATCGTGGATAGCTTAACAGAGTACAGATTTAGATGAGGGGTTTTGAAATGATAAACTGATTTGGGATCGAAAGTCCCCATGTACATGCAGTCAATATAAACGAAAAGTTAAAATCAAATGAACATGGCATTTTTAAGCAAGCCGTTAAACACGTTGTTCATGTGGGTTGATTTTAAATCCTAGCAGTTCTATATATCATGCGTACGATTGACATTTACGGAAAGCGTTGAATAAATAAAAGGGAATGAAAGGCGTACTTTCGAGCGAAGCTTAAATTTTAAACCTACAAAATGAGAGTGTTAGTGATAGCTCGAAAAATAAATAAGCAATTTATAAGTGCGAGAATTTAAATAATGACTTGATATGTACGAGAATTTAAATGATGATTTGATAAGTGCAGGAAATTTAAATGATGATTTGATAAGTGTAGAAAATTTAAAGGCTAATTTGATGTATGCGAGAAATGATGATTTGACGCATATGAAAATATAGATGATGCTTTGATAAGTGCAGAAAATTTAAATACTGATTTGATGCATGCGAGAAATGATGATTTGACGCATACGAAAATTTAGATGATGCTTTGATAAGTGCAGAAAATTTAAATGCTGATTTGATAAGGAGCGAAAATTAAATGATGACAGTTGATAAGTGCGAGAATTTAAATGATCATTTGACAAAAAATTAAGTGACGATTTGACGAAAAATTAAAGATTTGATATTTGCAGGAATTAAGCAGTTGACGATTTGCAGAAAATTTATACGAGTGATATTGCAGAAATTTAAGCAAGTTGATATTTGCAGAAAATAAACAGGTTGATATTTGCAGAAAAATAAACAGTTTGATATTTGCAGAAAATAAACAGTTTGATATTTGCAGAAAATTAAACAATTTGATATTTGCAGAAAATAAACAGTTTGATATTTGCGATCGACCATGTAGGCGGTAAATTGAATTTAAATTGCCGAAAGTAAATCACAGAAAATTAAAGTGCGAATAAATTACACAGTTGATAGGTACAGAAAATTAAAATGTTAGTACGAAAAATAATCATACGAAACATACGAACATTTTTACAAAAACGCGATCCAAGATCGCGAAAGAAAATGACAATGGGCTGGGCCCAATTTGAAAAAATGCAAGGAAATGAGAAATGGACCAGGAATAGTGCTTGGCCCATAAAAAAATGGAAGGCGCGGTGATGGGCCAAGCCCATCACCTTGACGCATGAATAGGCCATTATGTCACTATTCATCATCACCTTCCTTGGTCGCCGGCGCCACTACCGGCGGCCAAGCTCCGGCCACAGGTGGCCGTTTTGAAAGATCTTCGTACCGAGACGCTCGTCTCCCCGACGACTTCTCGACCGTATGAACCTTGAATTTTAATTTAAAACGTGCTGAGTTTAATTTCGAAAAAATGACTAAACCATTAATTATCGAAAACTAATTAATTCGCACGATTTAGCTAATGATTAATCAAATTAAAAGCATGTATTTAATCTACATCATGCACATGAATTAATGGCATAAAAACTATCAATTTATTCTATCAAAACGAAGCAAAACGAATTAAAGAAAAAAATGCATAAGAAAAATGAAAGCAAGAAAAGCTTGAAGAAGCTTACTGCCAAGCTTGAACTGTGACGATCGATGCTCGATATGAGCTATCAATCAATGAGGGAGAAGGTTCAGAGCTTGCTCTTGAGATTTTGGTGCCGTTTGAACGAAGGAGGGAGGCTCGTATTTATAGCCTCGAGATCGCGTGGTGTTGAGGTGCGGTGCTAGGGGCTGAGGTGATGGCTGTGGATGGGACAGGACGTCAGGAGCAGGCTGCTCGGTGGCCTGCTCCGCTGCTGGTTCACGTTTCTTAATTAGTCAACCGTTGATCTGGTTGACCAGATCAACGGTTATGATCAAGCGCTTTTTTAAGCCTATTTAAATGGCCTCGAGCTAATTTCACGAACGAACGCTCTGAATTTTTTAGCCGAAAGTGCCAGCGCGTAGAGAAAAATACAGTGAGTTTAAATGTCTACAGGGAATGACGAGAATTTTTCGTTTAACGCATTTATTTTCTCGTTCAGAAACATGAAACGTTCGGACGAAAAATAAATGACGTTATGACGAAAATCACGCGAAATGATGTAGGTCGGTGTGCTAAAAAATAAAGGTAGGAACTAGTTGATGGAAAACATTCTAAGTTCGAGCTATTGTCCGAGCAAACTTACTCAGGTCCAATAAAAGCTCGCACAAAATAATAATAAAAAATAAAAAAGCTAAAAAAATGTGATAAAATACTAAAAATCCTAAAATTCGTGTGATGACCTAAAACGAAGAAAAAGCTAGCAAATGACTGACGGATGATTAAAAATGCAATTTTTAAGGCTAAAAATATTAATGATAATAATAACGAAAATACGTGACGGAAAATTAAAAACGCGATTTATCAATGCGGCTAACGACGACGATAAAAAGGCGATGAAAATTGAAAAATGCTAAGGACAGCAAATTAATTAAAAATGACAATCAATTAACTAAAATGACAGAAATGCTAAAATTAATTAAAAATGGCGTCAAAATTCGGGTATTAACAAGGTGTATAACTCTATTATCTCCTGTCTTAATAGAGAAGGCCATGAGAGAGAATTAAAATCCCTACGAAGAGTTATATTTCAGAAGACGGAGCACAACAAGGCATGATAGAGATGCCTGAAATCTAGCTAAAGCAAGAATAAAGGGGAAAAAAGGGAGAAAAGATAGTGGAGATGACGTTAGAAGACATGACAAGTCTTGTATATATACTTCTTAGAATTCGGCCATCAAAGAAACACCCAACCAAGAAGCTACAGGTGTCAAACAGTTAGTAAAAGTGCATTGATGACTGCATTTACTCTCTATGCATGCTTCTGTTTCGCAGTCTCTGCATATTCCCCGAAAAGGCAACGCTTAGAGAGAATAAGAAGAGAATTATTAGCATTTATTCGACATTCCCCATTCACACCGATCTATGGCACAGTTATAAAAGAGTTTAGAGCATCTTGAAGATCTTTACAAGCCTACGACAGCAGAGAAATAACATTCCTTCATGTACCGGGAATGGAGCCCTTGGTAAACACTCGGGCTCGTTTTCGGTTGGGCTTATGATAATCCAAAACATACCCCCCTAGGGATTTTGGTCTCTACACGAGGTACGAAACTCCGAGCTACTGTAGCACCTACCCGGTATCCTGCTCGCCCTACTTCCGGGGTATGGTCGACGTCAACGAGGACCCCCCCACCGGTACCTACTACCAGATGGCGCCTAAACCCACACTGGTACATCCTACCACCCGGAACCTACCCTACCGGGACCAATATGGGGGCCGCCTATAAATACCCCCTAAGGCAAAGGCAAGAATGAGGACATGGGCAGACACTCTGCCACACTCCCTCTATACCCTCTCTCTACTCTCCCTCTCCTTCAACTCCTACTTACTCTCATATTTATCATGAATACTGACTTAAGCATCGGAGAGCTTGCGCCGGGGACCCCCTCCGACGTTGTGCAGGTGCAACAGCGGCGTGGACGACCACCCTCTCATCGGAGAAGATTCTATAATTATCCTTACCCCAGGTTCAAGGATTATCAGTAATATTTGGTTCTCAAATTGTAACTCACAAAAATGTAACTTTTTTCTAAAAAGTGATTCTCGGGAAATAATTTGTTTAGTTTTCAGAAAGTGGAGAAGTAGGTCAAGAAAGCTAGATTACTACAATTATTGTGTTTAATTCATTTTGAAATATTACATTTCTAGAAATATTATATTTTCAAAACTCCAATTTTGATTATAAAGAAGAGAGCGATTCCTTTAAGATGTTAAAAATTTTAAAATAATTTTTTATATTTTCATAATTATACCATGACTTTTTTATATATTTGTAATTTGTAAAAATATATGTTATTTACGGATCCGGCTCCTCTAATTTTCTGGTCATGTTAGATAGATCTGAGTCATTCAATAAAATTGGATGACTCAGATTAAAATTCTCCCTTTCTCTTTTTATCTCATCTCATCTCCCTTTCCTTCTTTATATCATCTCGTCTCCTTCTTTTCTTTTCTCTCTTTCCATTGCCTTTACTTTTTGGGAAATGGCAAATAGAGGTACCTGTCAAACAATTGATTGACTGATTTGGCACCTCCTCTTATTTCTGCGTTTAAAAGGTACCTCTAAACAAACAAAACGTCACATTTGGTACCTCCGACTAACACCGTCCACTTTTCACCGTTAAGTGTCCTACGTGGCATGCCACGTCGGATGCCACGTCAGACTCGAGTGACGTGGCATGCCACATAGGTCACTACTGACCCGGTTACGATTACACGGGCCGGGTAAGTGGTTTTGCCCGACCGGATCAATACTTTTAACCTTAATCCCTTTGTTCAAATGAACGAAGCAAAATTTCATCATCCCCATTCTCTTCCTCTGAAAAACCCTAACGCTCTTGCTCTCATCACTCAATATCAATTCCAAGCACTGTGAATACCCACCGAATATTGCAATCCAATCGACGTGCATGAAGAAGCGGCAGTCGTGTCAACATCGATTCAAAGTATTGTGACCCAAGCACTATGAATACCCACCGAAGATTGCAATCCAATCGACGTCCGTGAAGAAGTGGCAGTCGTGGACACTTTTTCTGGACTAATTTGTTGTATCTATATAGGAAAGTTAAAGAAAGCTAGAACTCTGAGGAGATCCGGCTGGAGATTAAAAAGCGTTTGGAGGAGGGGCGGAAAAGACTTCTTGAAGAAGTTGCTATTCAACTTGAGAAAGAAAAACAAGCTGCGGTCGTTGAGGCTAGACAGAAAGAGGTAGTAATTGCTTTAGATGAACATGGTGCTTCTATTATGATACTGTCGCTCTCATTGTCCGTTTCAGCTGTTGAGTGTTTGTTTCATTTTGTTGCATTGGTATCATCATGGGTGCTAGCCCCTGAAGTTCTTTTCCACCATGTTATCTCGTCCTATTTCTTTTTATTGATGATCCTATTTTGTTTTGTTATTCATTTTTTTGTCCTTTTGCTGCTACTGCTTACTAATCGCCAGTAGGTACACTATTGTGTTGCTCTTAGAGCTATTCTGGTGTGGATTTTAAATTAATCATTGCGAGCTTGTTAACAAAAGAAGGAAATGTAAGATTGCAAAGGAAATGAGCCTTTCTAACAAGTGATCTCTAGACTGTATGTATAATGTAACAGAAAAGACATTTGGTTGATGACCAATATGTTTCCCTTTAACTGCTTTATTTGGTTAAGGATTTCGCTATGCTTTTTTTATTTACTAGTTTAGCGTAGAAATGATGTAATCGCGTCGATATACTGTGTAGGTTGGATTTTTAGACTAATATGTTTATCTATTGATAATTGAGGATGTTGATTCTGTGATATGGCATAGATTGTTGCAAACTCGTGATGAGGTTTAAACGTTGAGATGGCTCTTGGTTGCGACTTAAATTAATCGACAAGAACTGTGAAAAATATCCATTTTGTTTAACTTTTAACAGCTAGTTATACTTCATTTGACTATATTTTGGTCTAAATGATACACGAATCTGACAACTTTTATTTTGTATTACTGGTGAAATATGGTTGTAGTTTTTGGGGTTTTGGTGTAATTTCTTACAGCAATGGTGAAGACAGAAGACGACGTTGAGAAGTTTAGTTCCGTGGTGAAGCAGAAGCCTAATTACGAGTACAAGCCTAGTATTTACTGTCGGTGCGGGAAAAAGACACCTAGATGGATTTCATGGACGAAGAAGAATCCTGGACTTTGAGTCAACAAATGTAAGCGCAACGTCGAAGAGGGTGGATGTGGTTTTTATTGGTTCATTGATGATCCTTTCCCGAACAGAGCTAACGCAATTATAAGAGGTTTGTGTGAAAGTGAGAAGGAACTAGCGGAAGAAAATAATAATTTGGTGGCTAAAAACAAAGAATTGAAGGCTCGGCATATGGTTTTTAATGGCATGGTGGATGAGTTGCTTAGTTTGAAGGATGAAAATCATTGGTTGACGAAAAGGCTTAATAAATTGAGGTTTATTTTAGGCATTTTTACATTTGTTGTTGTTGTAATTGGATTTCTTAATCTACTGAAAGTATGAAAAATTGTTGTTATTGACATTTTTTAATTTGTTGTTGTTGTAATTGGATTTCTTAGACTGCTGGAAGAATGAAAAATTGTTGTTATTGGCATTTTAATTGTAATTGGATTTTGAAGTTCATGAGCCGATAATTTGTTATATGCAGTTATGTAACAATTAGCTGATATCAATACTACTTGATTATGCTTCCCTTGATGTGGATACTTTCTATGACTTGTATATACAATTTATTTAATGACATGCCCATTTATAGTAGGAGCAATCTGTGGGAAATGCTTGTTTTCATCTGTTGAAGTAGTACACAAACCAGTGTTGTCATTATGCTTCCTTATACACATACATGGCTGGAAAATAAGCATACCAATAGAACACATATATGGTGGCATGAACTTAAGCCAACTCCAAGCCACTCCAAGCTATGAATTTGCAATGAATCTAAGCATCAAACATAGAAAATGCATGATCATATCTCAATATTATCCAAACCATTACATAAACACACTACATAATCCCTACTGTTTAGAAGTTCCAACCCCATTACATAAATTATCTCAAGCTGCATAAATGTTCCAAACATAATCAACCACCTATTACATAATATGATCAACTACATAATCCCTACTGTTTAGAAGTTCCAGCCCAATTACATAAATTATCTCAAGCTGCATAAATGTTCCAAACATAATCAACCACTTATTACATAATATGATCAACTACATAATCCATACTGTCCTAAAGTTACAGCTGCATCTTGTGAGCGTGTCTTTCTTCTATCTGGGACATCAATAACCCTTTGCCGTGGTGTTTTAGGCTGCAAAACAACCATAACGCATTGGATTCAACAACAAAACAACCAGATTCAGCAAACACAAATAGACAGACACAAACACATGATCTATAAACTCACATCATAGGACATCCACCCATATTCAACAACAAAACAACCATAACCTCCTGGTAGTTTTCCCTTTTTTGTGCAGACTTCCTTTTCCTCCCTTTCCTAGCTGGGGCTATTCCACAAGATTGCCTAATTTCTTGCAAAAGTAGCTGTGTTCTGTCAGACACTTGGGATGCTTGAACTTGCGAGGGTTGAAATTCTGAAGCAGAAACCTGAGAAGCTTGTGTCTGCACTTGTGAGCTCGATGGATTAGCAAAACACTGCCACAAGAATTGAATGGTATCAATATTAAAAATTGTATTTCATAATAAAAATAACAAATAGATATAGGTATGATCAACTAACCCTGTTGGCAGGGTTTAAGACACAGACGTCTCTCCTATGGTCCTCTATTTTGCAAAATGAGCATAGTGTCTTCCTTCGCTTCCTAGTATGATCTGAGCTACCAACATGTCCTTGTTCTGGACTAACAACATTTTCTTGTTGTGGTTCATCAACCTGCATTTTTACAATTACCAATTACCAAATAGGATTTCGACAGAATTACAATGTTAAATAAAGGTAGAATTTATTGAGTCACCAGCACAGCACAACACCTGGTTTTCTGGATTATCTGGGCAAGTGTTGGAATAATGTCTTGGCTGTTTGCAGAAAGTGCACGACTTCTTCCTTCTTTTGTGACTCAATTTGGTCCCACACTGTGCTGGCTCCCAACCTTCCCTCCTCCTAATTTTCTTTGGTCTCCCGGGTAATTTCACAAATGAAGGTGCCCTAATTGAAGTAACTGCCACTCTTGGCCAAAACTTCTTAGAATGCACAAGCAAGATTGGGTTCTTGTAAGCCAATTCAAACATTTACCGACTATACCACTTAGACATAAAACATGTAACATCCAAGTTGCAGTTAACAATGACACACATTGCATGTGCACAAGGTATACCGGTTAATTCCCACATCCTACATGTACAACTACATTTTTCCAAGCTCACCACCCAGCTATTGTCCTCATCTAGGTGCACTTCAAATCCATCGACTCCATTACTATCCACGTAAAGTTTCCCACTCTCATCCATGTTATGATTAATCTTTTTTCCAAATATTTGGACCAAAACCATCTTTAAACTTATTGACAAAGTTCTTTCTCTCTTTAAACCTCTTGAACACTACTTTATTAATGGTTTCAAATAGTTTGACAATGGATTTGTACCTAGCCTCTATAATCATGTTGTTAATCCAGAATTGCTGGTGCAAATCCTCACTGCAGTATGTTTTCCTCCACTTATGAAACAGCTGAGGGCATCAATTCATTCATGGCAGAAAGCAATCCCTACACATTAATTTTTATAAATTCAGTAAAATCTATTCATGAGTTTAATAAAAGATAAAGCAGGTGTTACGAAATTTGTAATTTAGTACCTTCTGTTGGTCAGACATGAATGTGAATCCTTCCCCTCTTGCAACAACAGTATCACCATCAGCAGCATAGACAAAGTTGCCTCCAGCAACGTCCAAATCCAACATTAGCAATTCCAAGAACCACTTCCATGATTCTTTGCACTCATAACCTACCACAGCCCAAGCGATAGGATAGATCTGTTCATTCGGATCCCTATCTACTGCTGAAAGTATTTCACCCTTGAAAGGAACTTTCAGAAAGCAACCATCTAGCCCAATTATCTTCCTACACGCAGAATTGAACCCTCTCCTAACCCCATGAAAACACACATACATTCTCTTAAAAACTCCATTCGGTGCCTCCAAAACAACCGTACTGCCAGGATTACTACTTCTAAGCTCCTCAGCATAGACTTCCAACTTGGCAAATTCCTTCAACGGATCACCAATATAATGGTCAACCACTTTCTGCTTGGCATGTCTACACTGCCCTCGAGACACATTGATCCTGGTTTGCCCATTGAAATGCTCTTTCATTTCTGCTACAGTAAGATTCAATGTAACTTTCCTAAGATCGTTTATAAACCAATCCCTAAGATTTCTATAACTAAGACAAGAAACTTGGAATTATTTCTGACACGAGTGGTGACCTACAAACATTTTCACCATCCATTTCCCACTCCTCCCATCGATTGAGCATAAAATCTTCCACTCACAATCACTACCCTTACATTCAACCCTACACCTTTTTTTTTCATCTTGCACATACCTCACATCTCTCCTATTGAATATGGCATGATTCACCACAACTTTCTTAAACTCTTTTTTGTTTGGAAAAACCATACAAAGCTGAAAATGAGTGTTATGCTCACCTGCTAAGAACCGAGGCCTTCTATAGGGAATTCTTTTCCCATGTTCAGCCTCACTTTCATTGCTGGAGGTCAAGTAACTTCCCTCGGATTCACTGTTTAGATGTACCTCACTGTTCTCCTCAACAACTGCTTCTCTTATAATCTTGGCCTTTCCTCTTTTGTTCATTTCCCTCCTTATCTCGTCAACTATATCATCTCCATTCCCGCCAGCATTGATAGTAACCCTAGCATTTCCCTCCTTATTTTTTCCCCCACCTGGACCACTAACCCCACTTGGACCTACATCCTCTATTGGTCCCTCCATACTTTCTCTCACCTCCAATTTTTTCTTCTTTTTTGATATTTTATTTTCACCCCTTCTCTTGAATCTTTCTCTCCTTTCCCGACACATCCTAAACTCCTCCTCCTCGTCAGCAGACAAATAAGGACAATCCACCCAATATTCTTGTAACGTAGGCTCGTTCTCTTGGTCCCCAATATCATCACATTCATACTCACTTTCCCTTTGCTCAGTCTGATACCCATCAAATTCATTGTCATGAGAGTCATCAGCAACAACACTTTTACCCTTACTGGACCCACCAACTACCCTATGCCCATGTTCATCAATTCCCAACTTATTACACATGGTGATGGGGTTTAGTTCATCAAAATAAGGATGCATACCAACACCATGCTCTACATATAAATTGATAGCCTTATTCTCAAGTGCATAATTAATAAATACACCAAATGTACTGTCACCATCAAGCACTTTCATATTTTTCATCAACCCTAGCCCTGCACAGTATGCATCATACCATAACTTGCTAATATTCTTGTATCCTAATTCACCACACTTATCTAAAATGGTATAAAATGATACTTCATCAACATCAAATGTTTCTTTCACTACAGACCAACCAGCATACAACCACCCACCATGCACTGTAATCAATTTCCCACCAATATAAAATGTAAAGGTTGTCATTTTCCCTGGCCACACCAACATAAATACAAAATAAAGTCAATGAGGAATAAATAAAAAATGTTAAACAAACCCTACATACATATAGACAACCAAAAAGGAATAAAGGTTGTCATCGTATACATACATACATACATACAGACACAAACATTTTAATTTAATATTCCAAGACAAATGCCAGTCACAGGTACTATTTAAAGACAACAGAGAGACACATAAAAAAACATTGCAAAATTTAGTAGCTGGACCACAGTGAGACACATAAACGACTGCATTATTACTAGCAAACCCTAAGAAACACAGTATATCAACGCTATTACATCATTTCTACCCTAAACAAGTAAATAAAAAAAGCATAGCGAAATTCCAGTACCAACCTGCGAGCCTTCGCTTGCTTTGATGTTGACACGACCATCCACGACCGCCACTTCTTCACGCACGTCGATTGGATTGCAATATTCGGTGGGTATTCAAAGTTGCGAGAAACGAAGGGAATTAAGGTTAAACGAAGGGAATCGAGGTTGATGTTAGTGTTTTTCCAAGGAAGAGAATGGGGATGATGAAATTGGGGAAATTGCTTCGTTCGTTCGAATGAAGGTTGCGAGAAATGAAGGGAATTAAGGTTAAACGAAGGGAATCGAGGTCGATGTTAGGGTTTTTCCGAGGAAGAGAATGGGGATGATGAAATTGGGGAAATTGTTTCGTTCGTTTGAATGAAGGGAATTAAGGTTAAAAGTTATTGAAACGACGTCGTTTCAATCCGGGTCGAGAAAATCCACTTACCCGACCCGTGTAATCGTAACCGGGTCAGTAATGACCTATGTGGCATGCCACGTCACTCGAGTCTGACGTGACATCCGACATGGCGTGCCACGTATGCACTTAACGGTGGAAAGTGGACGGTGTTAGTTGGAGGCACAAAATGTGACATTTTGTTTATTTAGAGGTACCTTTTAAACGCAGAAATAAGAGGAGGTGCCAAATCAGTCAATCAATTGTTTGACGGGTGCTAATTTTTGCAATTTTCCTTTAGTTTTTCTCTCTTCCATTTTCTTACTCCTGCAGATCATCTTCTTCCTCCTTTCAAGTACCCATTCCATTTTTACTCTCATTCTCTTTTACTCTCATTCGCCATGGAAATGCGCTTCTCTAGGGACTGCGATGCATGCGACGGTGACGCCATGGCCAGTGCGAGTTCTACTTCGTCGAATTCCACCTCCGCGCCAAGTGCGTCACCGACCAAACACTCGATGTCACCAGTAAGGATTTGGTTGGCCATGACCACACCGTCGTCCCCGTCGACTTCGCTGATTTTCTCGGCTCCGAGTCATTAGAGCACAGGTTAATTTCTTTGTATTTTGGGGATTTTCGTGTTATCTAGTGCTAAGGTCATGATTTAATTGATTTTCCATCAATAATGTGAAGATTTTGGCATGTTCTTTTGCTAGGGGTATTATCATTGTTAAGTTGAGGAAAGGGCAAGAGCTGAGGTTGAGGGCTATTGCCAGAAAGGGTATTGGGAAGGATCATGCCAAATGGTCTCTAGCTGCTACAGTGTCATTCATGTATGAACCTGAATTTTGTTAATTAGGGAACCCACTGTACTGCGATATAATTTAGGGTCAGAAAATAGATTGTGATCAGGAGCAACCTTTGACATAAACGAAGAAGGAGTAGATGTCGGCCGAGCTGAATCCATACTAGCCTTTTTCAATAGATCAGTAACATATTTGTGTTGGGACAAGAACAGACCAGAAGGAGATCGGTGCGCCTCAATTCCCAGAAAGAAGGACAAGTCACCAAGGTTACGCAAACGAAACTCAGTCCATAGTTTGTGAATGATGTGTCGCAAGAAGCTAGGGTCATCCCCTGCCAATAGAATATCATCCACATAGACCAAGCAAAACACAGTATGGAGTCTATGTTTGAGAATAAAGAGCGACGGGTCATAACGAGAATTAACAAAGCCAACACGCAGGAGATAAGAAGCAAGGCGCGCGTACCAAGCACGTGGTGACTGTTTCAACCCATAAAGAGACCGAACCAATAAACAAACGTGATCCGGTTTAGAGGTATCAACGAAACTCAGAGGCTGAAAGAAGGACAAGTCACCAAGGTTACGCAAACGAAACTCAGTCCATAGTTTGTGAATGATGTGTCGCAAGAAGCTAGGGTCATCCCCTGCCAATAGAATATCATCCACATAGACCAAGCAAAACACAGTATGGAGTCTATGTTTGAGAATAATGAGCGACGGGTCATAACGAGAATTAACAAAGCCAACACGCAGGAGATAAGAAGCAAGGCGCGCGTACCAAGCACGTGGTGACTGTTTCAACCCATAAAGAGACCGAACCAATAAACAAACGTGATCCGGTTTAGAGGTATCAACGAAACTCAGAGGCTGTTGCATGTATGATGCATTCCTTGTAGGCTAGAACGCTCTCCTTAGATCGTTGTCCGATGACGTGGATTTCAATGCGGAATTTAACTCGAAGAAAACTGTGAAACTCCAAGACTGGGTGCTCTTGGCACTTCATGCCGAATCCCTTGAGGTTCTACGGTCAAACCGATGAATCTCCAAGACTGGGTGCTCTTGGAAATTCAAAGATGAAAGACTCAATAGATAGTGCTTTCAGGTTTTACTTGACAAACTAATCGAATGCACAAAACTCAATTAGATGCAAGGTTTATCAAGAACAAGTGGATAAAGATCCAAAGAAATCTGCTTTCAATTATCAAAATAGTCTAACTGAAAAATAACAGGGGCGGCTCCTTTTTAAAGAAGCGTTAAACCCTAATTCCAAAAATGGAAACTAGTTTAGTTTCTAAATAATGACTTAAACGAAAATGGCAACAAGCCACCCTTCCAAATAAGTTCCGAAACTCTAAAATAATATAAATAAAGTCTGATAATAAGGATAGAGGTGCAGGCGCCACCGTTTAGGTCAAAAGGCCCAAGTGGCTTTGCTTTCGGGTCCGCCGAATCACATTTTAAGGAAACAAGGAGTTTTCCTTATTCCCTCAAGCGTTCCCACTGAAATTTTGAGGGAAACTTCCTAACACATGGATGAAGTTCTGGCCTGAATATTGTGCGAGGAAATATGCTCCAATCTTCAAAAGGCTCGATAGTGGCTTTCACTGTCCAATGCGAGCTTGTGATTTGGGCCTGTCCCAAATCCTTCGGGCGTTTCTCCTGATTTTTGGTCTGGACTCCTCTCTTGTATTATAAATGATCATGGACTGGTCAAAAATGGGAGAAAGGTGCTGGTGGACCTAAAGGTCTGAGGTGGCCATGTGTAGCCCATCCGTAGGTGCGGACGCGGTGCGGATTAGGGTTACAAGGCGCGGCTGGGGCGTGCGCAGGTTGCCTTCCTCCGAGGTTGTCTCTGCCTTCAGTTCCATGTGGATGAGGCTATTCGATACGATCACACCCACCTTGGAGCCCAAGGACAATGCACCTAGTAGACCAATCACTAGGAGCATGGCCAAGAAGCTCACATTATGGATCGAAGATGAATTACACAAAGAAATACCCCAAAGTACGCCTATCACCCTAATGTGCATTATGCACAATCACCGCGCCTATCAACCTCATGACATGACCGATGACACCGTGAAGACATACGACCTTCATCCAAAGCAAGGCAAAGCCCGCCAAGAGCCTAAAACCCATGAGGCCTCATTCATCAATTCCTTAAATTGATTATGGGCTTGAGAAGCCCAACATGAAGGAGGAAGGAAGGAAGCTCTTCTCATTAAGGGCAAACTTGTCCTTAGTTTATGTTTGATTTTCTATAAATAGCTAAGCCTTAGGCTTAACTAGGGGATAACTTGGATAAACCTTGAAATGCTTAAACTTGTTGTTTCTTTCATTTAAGTCTTGTAATTTAAGTTCTTTCAATTCAGCTATCTCAATTCAAGTCTTTACATTTATTGCAACTTCCATTCAAGTTTCTAATTCAAGTTATTTTCATTACTCGTTCTTGTCTTTCAATTACTTTCAATTCCGCACTCTAAATTCTGTCCATTCCAATTCAAGTTATTTCAATTCAATACCCCCTAAATAAAGGTCGGTTCTACCACCATCTTTAGGGACGGTTGCACTCCTTAAATTCCGCTGCCTAACTCTATCTTTTATTCTCCTCTCTTGTTCGTTTCATTCTAATCCTTGTGTTTGCAGCTCATAGCTAGATCCTCTATTAAATTTCTAAGCTCGGTTTCTTCCATTTGGAAACCGGAGCTTATCAAGTGGTAGCGGAGCTCTAGCCGCTTCGAGTTGTGTTTTCGTTTCTATCCAGTAAATTTCGTATTCTTCCTGTCCCGTTTTCAAGAGTTTCGTCACTCAGAAAAATCTCAAAATGTTTGCCAACCTTATTCATTCTGTTCTTAACAACTTTTGTCTTTTGGTCTTCAGGAAATTCGGACTCCATTGTGTACTTTTGGGCAAAACTAAAACAGTGCGCAAAAGTTGCCCGAGGAAATCCGATTTGTGTTGAACGGCCGTTTACTGTGTCTTCCCTTCGAAATTTCATCTTCTTTCCTTCTTGAAAGTTGTAGTTCCATGTCTTAGGTACAACTATGTTAAATTTCATAACTTAACTCCATTATTTTCTATTATTTTGTCAAAATCTGAAAATTGAATCCATTTCAGCCACAACACCTTTAGCTAAAATGGTTTTCCTAATAAATTATTAGTTACCAACTCATTACCTTCCTTTTGTCCAACCCTTTTGTCTCCCACTCAACCATGTCCCCTACCTTTAATTATTTATCTTTTGACTAACTTGTCACAAAATTGTCTTCCACTCTTCTTTGTTCACATGTGCTAATCTTTCCATTAGAAAGTCAAAAATCTACAATCAACTTTCCTCCATAGTATTCTTCCACCTCATCACTTTACTTTGTTTACCATCATACAACTCACATTTCCTCGTATAGCACCCTGTATTGCAGGTATTAAAAAAAAAAAAAAAAAAAAAAGAAAAAGAAAAAGAAAGAAAAAAATAAAATCAATTCGTGTGATTGTTGTGAAGTGGAAATATTGCAAAGTGAACAATATTTGGAACAATTGTTGCCCGAATTCTTCTTCCTATTCTTGCTGTCCAAATTTTCATTTCTTTTCCCTTCTTTCCGCTAGCCCATCCTTCCTTCCTAAAAGTGTTTTCTACTCCTAGCATCTAGTGTCGAGACTTGAAATTTTCCTTAAAAAGATTGATAACTGGAGTTTCAAGGCACGAAACAACATTGTGAAGCATTAAGTGACTTGGCAAGAATAACTTTTACGAGTGAATTAAACACGAGAGTTAAACAAGTGAGGGAGAGTTTTCTACTAACCTTTGTTACGTGTGCAGGAATTACCATCACGATGTCACAAAACAGTGTGGCTGACCATAGTGAAGTAAAATCAGAAAGTGAGCAAGCTATTCCTTGGCTTGCAATGATGGAAGAGATGCGGCGAGCTCTTGACCAAGCTCACGCTACCAACGCACGATTCCAAGCTCGTATAGAACAACTTGAGCAAGGTAAAGCGGTGGAACATCATACTCCCACTACTGATACTGCCATACCTCCCAAGAAGTTTGCCCAAGAGGATGTACATTGTGAAACAGAGTCCGAGGGTCATGCAAGTGGAGACGAACTCCACAAATTCAAGAGCGTGGCCGACAGAGGCTTACGCAATATTACTAGCTCAAACACTCGAATGCTTGGAGCTTCCTCAAGCATTCCCATTTCCAATGAGGCTATGGATACGATAAGAGGCCTCCATGACCAAGGGATCAAGGGCCAATACCACTTGCTCGGTCCTAACCCCGCCACAACTTCAATCACACATGGTAACATCCCTCTTATCGGAAGCACCGCGCCGCTAGGCCACCACGGGGCCGTGGTCCACACTTCTATCCACCTCCGGGCTTCAACGGACCCTTAGTGACCCGAGCACATCCCTTCCAAAGCAATAACATTCCCACCCATGGGAATGTCCTCCCACTAGGCCACCACGGGGCCGTGGGTACCTCCTCTACACATGGTAACCACTATATCCCAAGAGCACCACCCCAACATTTCAGAAATCAAAGGTCCTTAGAGGAAGACATGTATGAGGAACCCTAACACAGAAATGATGAATATGTAAACCGAGCTAGAGAGCCAAGAGATCGGATTGATGATGACCTTAAAAGCATTAAATTTCAAATTCCTATTTTTGAAGGAACAACTAATCCAGATGAGTACATCAAATGGGAAGGAAAGATTCAACGAATATTCAATTGCCACCAATATTCTGATCCTAAGAAAGTTAAGCTTGCTGCCATGGAGTTTGATGGCTATGCCGTAAGTTGGTGGGAGAAGATGACCAAGGAGAGAACCGGTACAAGCGCCATCAACACTTGGCCAGAAATGAAGCGAGTAATGAGGGAGAGATTTATTCCTTCTTACTACAAACGTGACTTACAAAATAAGTTACAAGGGCTCACCCAAGGTTCCAAATCAGTTGGTGAGTATTACAATGAGTTAGAATCCCTTCTTACCAAAACAGAAACTAGAGAAGAAGAAGAGAACACCATGGCTCGATTTTTGAGTGGTCTTAATGATAAGCTCAAATACAAGCTTGAGCTCAAGGAGATTGAAGGTTTACAGTCCATGTTACACTATGCCCTCAAGGTGGAAGCTCATGAGTCCACCAAAAAGAAGATTTACCCAAGCCGCTTATTACCCCAATCAAACACTTATCCATCCAAGACACCATGGAAGCCCTATTCCAAAGACAATCACTAACGAGACTACACAAACAACCCTCCCTTGACAAAAATTGAGACCACCACACAAAAACCACCCCACACTTACCCCAAAACGACCCCATCTAATCCTTTCCCAAAACCCCAAAATAACCCAACCTCTAACCCGCCACCTAGAAGAAATTCCAGCAACATTGAATGTTACAAGTGTCGTGGTAGAGGACACATTGCTTCCGAGTGCCCTAATCAGAGAGTAATCATTGTTCGTGAAGGAGGGTACGAAACAGAAAGTGATGAGGATTCCAATGAGTTGGAATGTGTAAAAGAAGGAGGAGCCGAAAGTGGTGAAGAAGAGGAGATCATTCCCACCTGGACAATGACACTAGTGATAAGGAGAAGTTTGAATACTCAAACAAAGAAGGAAGGCGCATGTATGGAGCAAAGGGAAAATCTTTTCCATTCTCATTTTGAAATACAAGGAAAATTTGCATCATTAATTGTTGATAATGGAAGTGTGGTGGATGCAGCAAGTCATCTTCTTGTGCACAAGTTGAAGCTACCTACCACCCAACACCCTAAGCCATACTCGCTCCATTGGTTTAATGATAATGGTGAAGTGAAGGTGAAGGAACAAGTATTGGTATCCTTCAAGATCGGCGGATATGAAGATGAGCGACTATGTGATGTCATTCCAATGGATGCAAGCCACCTACTTCTAGGGCGTCCGTGGCAGTTTGACAGAAGTGTTATTCATGATGGTCGTACCAACAAAATTCACCTCACACACCAAGGGAGAAAATTCAGCATATAACCTCTCTCACCCTCCCAAGTTTGTGATGATCAAAAACAGATGGAGAAAGCAAGTGCTGAATTTCACTTGCTACGAAAATTGCAAGAAAAAGAAAAAGAGTGGAGAGAAGAAAGTAAGAAGAGAGCAAAATACACGCCATGAAAAAAGTAAGCATGGCAATGAGAATGAGTTAGAGAAAAATGAGGACACAGTAAAACCACTAAGTGTGTTTGTCAAAGGGAGAGTTCTGAAACACGCATACGAAACAAGCAAGATATGCCTTGTACTTCGGTACAAAGAACATTGTTTACATGTTAATACTAACCCCTCTTCTCTACCAAGTCCCATTGTGTCTCTTTTACAGGAATTTGAAGATGTATTTCCAGCGGAAATGCCAAGCGGCCTCCCTCCTATTCGAGGCATTGAGCATAGAATTGATTTAATTCCTAGTTCGGCATTACCAAATAGACCAGCCTACAGATGTAATCCGGCGGAAACTAAGGAATTACAAAAACAAGTTGATGAGCTATTGAGCAAAGGGTTCATCCGTGAGAGTATGTCATCATGTGTTGTTCCTGTTTTACTAGTACCAAAGAAGGATGGAACTTGGCGCATGTGTGTGGATTGTCGAGCTATTAACAAGATCACCGTGAGGTATAGACATCCTATCCCTCGACTTGATGATATGTTAGATGAGCTAAGTGGTAGCAAAGTCTATTCCAAAATAGACTTGATGAGCGATTATCATCAAATCAGAATGCAAGAAGGAGATGAGTGGAAAACTGCATTCAAAACCAAGCACGGCCTATATGAGTGGATGGTAATGCCCTTTGGCCTTTCTAACGCCCCTAGTACTTTCATGCGTTTGATGAACTATGTTTTGCGTGAATTTATTGGGAAATATGTCGTTGTTTACTTTGATGACATACTTGTGTATAGCCATTCAATTGATGATCACATTACACATTTACGCACCATACTTTTCACACTTCGAACTAACAAGTTATATGCCAAAATATCTAAATGTGAATTTTGTTTGGATAGTGTACATTTTCTTGGATTCGTGGTGAGTGTAGGTGGCGTACAGGTAGACGAAGAGAAAGTAAAAGCCATTAAGGAGTGGCCAGCACCAAAGAACACAAGTGAAGTAAGGTCCTTCCATGGCCTAGCTAGCTTCTACCGACGTTTTGTTCCAAATTTTTCAACCATTGCAGCACCACTCAATGAATTGACAAAGAAGAACATAACGTTTGAATGGTGTGAGAGGCAAGAGAAAGCTTTCCAAGAGCTTAAGGAATGCCTTACACAAACTCCTATACTAGCGCTTCCCGATTTCAACAAGGCATTCGAACTTGAATGCGATGCTAGTGGGATTGGCATTGGAGTTGTACTCACTCAAGAAGGGCGCCCTATTGCATACTTCAGTGAGAGACTTAATGGTGCCCAACTGAATTATTCCACTTATGATCGAGAATTGTATGCCCTTGTAAGAGGCTTGATGGTGTGGGAGCACTACCTCCTCCCAAATCAGTTTGTAATTCACACAGATCATCTTATCCTCAAATTCTTACAAGGACAAGCAAAGCTTAACAAGCGACATGCTAAGTGGATGGAGTTCATCGAAGCATTTCCTTACACAATCAAGTACAAACAAGGAAAGGAAAATGTTGTAGCCGACGCACTCTCTAGAAGGTGCGTACTTCTATCTACTCTTGAGGCCAAGATATTTGATTTTTCCCATTTAATGGCCTTATATGAACATGATGAATTGTGAGATATATACATGGCATGTACAAAAGGTCCTTATTTGCATTTTGTAAAGCATGATGATTTCTTGTTTAAACACAATCGGCTTTGCATACCAAAATCTAGTGTTAGAGAGTTACTTGTATTGGAAGCACATAGTGGAGGATTGAATGGTCATTTCGGTATCACAAAAACTTTGCATGCTTTGAAAGTACATTTCTTTTGGCCAAAGATGAAAGTTGATGTTACAAAAGTAGTCAATCGTTGCATTACTTGTAAGAAAGCTAAATCCAAATCCATGAGTCATGCAACCTATATGCCATTACCCGTAGCCAACCACCCTTGGATAGATCTATCAATGGACTTTGTCTTAGGATTACCAAGGTCTCGAACCGGCCATGATTCCATATTTGTTATTGTTGATCGATTCTTAAAAATGGCTCACTTCATTCCTTGTGCACAAACGCATGATGCTATTCGCATTGCTAACCTATTCTTTCAGCATGTCATACGCCTACATGGCATTCCTCGAAGCATTGTGAGTGATAGAGATACTAAATTCTTGAATCATTTTTGGCGCACCCTATGGGCAAGATTAGGTACCAAACTTCTATTTTCTACTACTTGTCACCCACAAACAGATGGTCAAACGGAAGTAGTAAATAGAACCTTAGGATCCTTGCTAAGGGTTATGGTTGAAAAACACGGCACCAAATGGGAAGATAACATACCTTTCATTGAATTCGCATATAATCATGCTCATCATTCTACTCTTGGATTTTCTCCTTTTGAGGTGGTATATGGGTTCCAACCCTTAACCCCTTTTGATCTCTTACCTTTGCCCTTGAGTGTGTTAAAATGTGTAGATGGAGAAACTAAGGCGGAATCGGTAAAAAGGATGCATGAACAAGTACAACGCAACATAGAAAATATGAATGAAAGGATTGCCCACAAGCGCAATAAAGGAAAAACTCCTACATCATTCGAACCAGGACAATGGGTGTGGCTCCATTGGCGAAAGGATAGGTTTCCAACTCAAAGAAAAGGAAAATTAAGCCCTCGAGGAGATGGACCCTTCGAAATCCTCCATCGGATAAATGACAATGCTTACATCCTTGATTTACCAAGTGAGTATGGTTCTATAAGCAATTCATTTCATATTAATGATTTATCTCCTTATGATGTAGGAAATGAAAGGCTTGAAGAAATGGATTCGAGGACGAATCCTTTCGAAGAAGGAGGAGATGATACGATCACACCCACCTTGGAGCCCAAGGACAATGCACCTAGTAGACCAATCACTAGGAGCATGGCCAAGAAGCTCACATTATGGATCGAAGATGAATTACACAAAGAAATACCCCAAAGTACGCCTATCACCCTAATGCGCATTATGCACAATCACCGCGCCTATCAACCTCATGACATGACCGATGACACCGTGAAGACATACGACCTTCATCCAAAGCAAGGCAAAGCCCGCCAAGAGCCTAAAACCCATGCGACCTCATTCATCAATTCCTTAAATTGATTATGGGCTTGAGAAGCCCAACATGAAGGAGGAAGGAAGGAAGCTCTTCTCATTAAGGGCAAACTTGTCCTTAGTTTATGTTTGATTTTCTATAAATAACTAAGCCTTAGGCTTAACTAGGGGATAACTTGGATAAACCTTGAAATGCTTAAACTTGTTGTTTCTTTCATTTAAGTCTTGTAATTTAAGTTCTTTCAATTCAACTATCTCAATTCAAGTCTTTACATTTATTGCAACTTCCATTCAAGTTTCTAATTCAAGTTATTTTCATTACTCATTCTTGTCTTTCAATTACTTTCAATTCCGCACTCTAAATTCTGTCCATTCCAATTCAAGTTATTTCAATTCAATACCCCCTAAATAAAGGTCGGTTCTACCACCATCTTTAGGGACGGTTGCACTCCTTAAATTCCGCTGCCTAACTCTATCTTTTATTCTCATCTCTTGTTCGTTTCATTCTAATCCTTGTGTTTGCAGCTCATAGCTAGATCCTCCATTAAAGTTCTAAGCTCGGTTTCTTCCATTTGGAAGCCGGAGCTTATCACTATTGAGCCTCACTTGTAGGGCTCGGGCCCTGGCACGAGTGATCGGGCCCGTGTGCGGCAATGGAAGGCTCGCGACTGCATCCTCCAAGGCTCGGGCCTTGGCGCGGGTGGTTGCGTCACTAGGGTTGGCTCCGGCTGGGATCGTATCAATGTAGACCCATTTGGAGAGCACTCCATTGAGGAAGGCATTTTGAACATCAAGCTGGCGAATAGTCCAACCACACTGCACTGCCAAAGACAATACGGTGCGGACCATAGGAGGTTTAATTACGGGACTGAAGGTTTCATCATAGTCCAAACCTTCCTGTTGGTGAAACCCTTTGGCAACCAAACGCGCCTTGTGACGCTCAACACTGCCATCTGCCTTCCGCTTCAATTTAAAGACCCATTTGCACCCAATTAAATTCATGCCCAGCTGAAAGGGAACCAGGCGCCAAGTGTGGTTGAGATGAAGAGCACGATACTCTTCTTCCATAGCTCGGCGCCAATTTGAGGATTTGAGGGCAGCAGAATGAGATTTGGGTTCGGTTTCAAGGGAAGAGGAAAGGTGGACAGTGGAGCATGTGTATTTCGGGTTAGGCTTGCGTGTTAGGCGTAAAGCCATGGCGTAAAGCCATGGCATGGGTTTTAGTGACAGCAGGAGCTCCTGGAGGGAGGGATGGAGCCAGAATGGGTGAGGGTGATAATTGGGAATTAGGGATTGGCAGGGACGGGACTGATGAGGGATGTAGTGAGCTAGGTGAAGGGGTTGGCATAGATGGGCCGTGGATTTGGGATGATGGGCCGGTGGGGAAAGGTGGTAAGGGAGAATGTGTACTATGAACTTGTGATGGGCTTAGGCTTGCACCAAGCTGAGCACTCCTTGCGGGCTGAGCTTCGGCGGGCTGTGGCTTCAAATCGGACACAGGACTGGAGAATTGAGGAAGAACAGGACAGGACAGGGCATGTGGGATGAGTTTTGTATGTGGAATTGACGACGACACAGAGGAGGATGTTTTCTTGGCAAATGGAAAATCAAACTCAAAGAATTGAACATGTCTTGCTAAATAGATTTTATTAGTGTTTAAGTCAAGACAACGGTATCCATGATGAGTGGAACTGTAGCCCAAGAACAAACAGTGAACAGAGCGGTAGTCGAGTTTGTGGCGGTTGTGAGGACGAAGGTATGGAAAACAAGTGCAGCCAAAAATCTTTAAAAAATTGTAATCCGGAGGAGTACGAAACAATAACTGATAAGGAGAATGTTTGTTTAAGGTAGGAGATGGTTGATGATTGATTAAAAACACAGCTGTTTCAAAAGCATAGGACTAGAAATATTAAGGTAGGTGAGCCTGGGCCATTAGTGATAAACCAATTTCAATGATATGACGATTTTTCCGTTCCACTTGACCATTTTGTTCGTAAGTGTGAGGACAAATGACATGGTGATGAATCCCTAGGTCTTGAAAGTATTTACTCAATTTTCAAAATTCTCCTCCCCAATCAGTTTGAACAGATTTAATTTTGCGGTCAAATTGACGCTCAACTAATTTTTGAAACATTGGAAAGATGTGAAAGACATCGGATTTGTAGAAACATGGGTAGTACCAGACAAAATTTGAATAATCATCCACAAAGATAACGAAATATTTAAAATAACTAGAGGAAACCGAGGCCGGGCCCCACATGTCACTAAAAATCAACTCTAATGGAGCGGTACTACGCCGTCCAGTTATTTTTAATGTGGTGCGAGTAGATTTACCTAAAGGACAAGAAAAACAGTTGAATGAACGGAAAGAAAGATTACTAGACACTAGAAGTTTATTGGTGGTAACAATATGACGTAGAAGATCACGATGTGGATGACCCAAACGACTATGCCACACCGAAAGAGATGCTTTGGTGGTGAGGTTGGTAGTAGGTGTGACTCGGCTGATGGATGTCGGTTGTTGTAACAAATACAGCCCGTCCTTACTCCCCCTGCGAAGAAGAGGCGTTCCCGTACGGATATCCTTCACAAGAAAATAGGTGGGATGGAATTCCCAAAACACAGAATTATCATTAGCAAATTGTTTGACGGAGATTAAATTTTTAGAAATAGAAGGTGCACACAACACATTAGAGAGAGCTAAAGGTTTAGCACAAGATTTAATGGTAGAGTTGTCAACAAAATTAATTGGAATTTGTTTACCATTTCCCATCTGCAAGTTCTCTGTACTAGTGTACTCGGTATAGTTGTGCAGGTTTCCAGTATCTTGGGTGACATGATGGGATGCTATTGTATCGGGATACCAATCCCTAGGGGTGGTGGAATGGTGGGAGGGCACATGAGCAACCATGGTATTGTTCTGGTAAGGTGCAGCAAGAATCATGTTGGTTGTTGGTCGGGGAGCATAGCGATCATTGCAGTCAATCGCATAATGCCTCTATTGGGGACAAATTTGGCAGCGTGGTGAAAAGTATTGTCGACCACCATTGTTGGACCTGTAATTGCGGCCACGGTTATTATAATTGATAAGATTCGGACTGTTGGGGAAACGGGATCTGGATTATGGCTATCTGGAATCACTGTAGTAGCAATCCGTCGCACCTGCAAAGCGCCGGAGGGGGGACTCCGGCGTAGACACTCCGATGCTTAAGTTAGTATAGCTGTGAAATTTGGCAGAGATTTTTTTAGAGAATCAGATCTTACTCTCGATCTAGAAATGAGGGGTATTTATAGCCGAAGAAAGAAAGGTTGTTACCCCCAGGGATGGGCGTTATCAAGGGGAGATATCACTCAGGATGACATCAGCATGAGTCAGTCAGACCGGATATCGCTAGTGGGATATCGCCAATGAGACGTTGTCGGGGTTTCCTGGGATGGGATGACGCCGTGTGGGTCCCCCCCCCCCCCCCCCCCCCGCTGATGTTGACCACCCCAGGATCCTCAGTCTTACGGGGGCGGCAGCCGGGTGCCGTCGCCAGTTAAGGTCTACAGGGATCTGGCTTTGACTTGAGGTGAGAAGACGAATATACCCTTGGTGTTTCATCAATTTTTATCATAAGCCTAACTGAAAACGAGCCCGAGTGTTCACCAAGGATTGCCTCTCTTGTCCTCTGGAGGAATCGTTACTCCCTTTGCACCGGATATACGATAGCAAAATAGGTGAGTGGGACCGACCGTTAGCGATAGCGCCGGTCCTTTCCGAAGCTTCTACTATCATTCTGAAGGCAATATTTCCTTGTGTTTTCCTGCACATTCTCAAATGTGGTTTTGTCATGTTAGCAAAAATGACATATAATGACAAGTACTAGTTACCCTTAGAGGTTTTCACCCACTCATGTCGGGGTGTTTTTTGGTGTCACCGTTTCTCTCCAAACTCATGGGGTCTGGCCTTGCGATAAGCCGCTTACAGTTTGTGCGGTCTTACGCCATAGCTACCGGCAATATTGATGCGGTTTTAGGCTACTCGGAGCTACCTGTAATATCGATGCGGTTTTACGCTGTAGGCTGCCTACAAATTGTAAGGTTTTACGTTCTCCGATACGTACTCTATTCAAGCGTCTCGGGTATCCACCAGGAGTTCCGCGTTAGCCTTTCCCTCCAACTGCCTTGGGATAACGGGACGGCTCATTTTTCGAGGTGTACGCCTAGGTGCGCATTTATTACTTTGAATCTATAAATGTAATCTTTTTTGGTGCAGATTCTTCACACCCTCTTTGCTTCTCATTTTCTATTTCTTCATGGATGATCTCACCAGAAACTTCCTGATCTCCAAAGCCTTGACCCTCAAGAATCTCACTGAGGGTGACGTCAGCTTCCTGGAGAACATGATGACGAAGACTGGCGAGGATATGCTGAAACTTCGGGGAATGATGACCCCCATTCAGGCCAGGATCGGGGCTGCTACCATGGAGGACTTCAATCCTATCGGGAATGTCTCCAAGCTGGCCGTCGTCGCCTGCCGTATTGAGGTAGCCATTTCCATGCTGCAGCAGAGGAAGGATCTGCTGAACTGCTGTCTGAAGAGCATGAGAAGCACCTCTTCGGAGCTGACTTCCGTGGTGGACGCCTTGAGGGACATCCCCATTCTGCTGGTGGATGACGACAATGACGCCGGGTCCCGGGCTTGAATGTTGGCCGCTCCGCTTTCTCTTTTGTTTTCCCTTTGTATATTTTATGTATGCGAACGTATATTCAGGCCGTTAGGCCGTAATGAAACTCCTTTCCGTTATTGGACTTGTGATCTTTCTCTCCTTTTTAGGTCGTTAGCCCTAGCTTCGATTGAGAGCTATGGCCAAGCCCAACTAAAAACGAGTCTGACACTTGTCAAACTTTTGCAGTATTTATTCTTCTTTATCTGCCAGGTGGCGACGGTTGCTTAGGCAAACTGTTCTACTAATCACGCGTCGTCTCTTCAGTAATAACTAATTGGGCAGTTTTTCTGTGCTTCTTGATCGTTGAGAAATTTCAACAGGCGTGATCCAAGAATTTTAAATTTGCCATCATGGTTGATCTTCTCAAGACGCATTGAATTATCCTTCTCTCACGTGAGAAATTTGAAGATTCTCACCACTTTATTTATTTATGGGGAGTTCTTCTTCTTTTTCCTATTCATCTTCTTCTTCATATTTTTCTGTTGCTACTGATTTTCTCCTCTCATGGCCAATTCTCATGATCAGGTTTCCGATGAGCGAGGATCTCGTCCAACCCCTCCGACGACACCAGATTTTGACAATCCTCCTTCGCCGCCGTACCGGAAGAGGTGATTGCTCCACCGTAGAGGTCGGAAGAGATCGAAGAAGAGAGCATATTCTGAAGCCACTGGTTGGTTTTCTTCATTTTCAGCCCCTCCGTCCTGTAAGGGCAAAAAATTGTTCCCTCCTGCTGACTGGTTTGAAGAGGAGATTCCTTTAGGCGATACCGTTGCCAAGGCGGCATCTTCAGCTACAAAGGAGGAATCCAAGCCATTGACGCTGAGCCCGAAGCGAAAAGCTGACAAATCCCCTCCTTTTGCTGATGAGGAGCTTTCGCCCTCCGATGAGGAGTATTGCTACTGGTTCTCTTATTGGCCTGACGAGGATTGATTCCGCCCTTGGCAATCCCTTGTAGATGTCGTATGGCTTATTATTAAATGAAGTGATGCTTTGCCTTTTTTAGTTTTGCATGCTCGGGCGTTAGCTCCTCTTTGGATGGCTATCGCTGAGAAACTAACTGTTGCTTCGATGTAACCGCTTGCAACTGATTGTCAGTAACTACCCCCTCCAAAAGATATAAATGCCTGGACATAAATATCCTTCTGAGGTTTTTACACGTGTCACTTTTGCTTTGGGGCGTGTCCCGCTTTTACAGGCTGTTCAATTCTCAAACTCAACCTTTAAAAGGGAGCAACTGCTCTCTTTTAATACTTTTTGCCTGCACTTCAAAATTTTCTCCCTTTCTCTCTCTAGATTCTTGCTTCGAAGGAAGTCACGACCACCGTTCGCCGACGCTGACAGTTTTATCCACCGCCTTCTGTTCAAGGTACTTCGCTTCTTTTTCCTCAGATTTTCTTCTTCCTGATTCATTATGAGTACCTCTGGATACTGTCGCACCCCCCTTTTTCGATTTTTATCCTAATGCGACGCGGGTTTGGGACAAGATGTAAGACGAAATCGGACTCATCTCACATGATGCATATGAAGTCGCCACCCTAATTTTCCTAGGTTTAGGGAACCTATTTGTCATGCATAAAAAATAAAAAATAAAGGCGAAGTGGGTCTGAACCCGAGAACAGTGGTACGAGGTCGTATTATGGACTCGGGAAGGTGTTAGGCACCCGAGTCTCATGCTAAAAAAGGTTACCGGATAAATGAGGTGTTTAATCATGTTTGAAAAATAAGAAGTCCTAAATTATGTGATCATGCCCAAATGGATAAATTCATGAATACGAGTGTAAAATGCGAAAAAAGGCGTGGAATAAATAAAAGGGTAAGAAACGCTTACTTGATTAAGGGGTACGGGCGATTTACCCCTTTTTCATTGAGTTTACTTTGGTACGAAGAGAGGATAACGTTGAATGATTGAATATTTGACAATTGCTGCATGTGAGCGAAAATAATTAATTTAGTAGTTAAGCGCGAGTAGGGTAATTATTTAGGCGTTTAAGAGCATGCAAAAATGATTAATTAAAAGGTACGAGCATATGAATGATCGGAATCAAAATTATCGCAAGCAAGCGGAGTAATAATTTTTGATGATTAAACGTAGACAGAATAATTAAACATGCAAAAGAATAAGAAAATAAATAAACATGCAAGCATATGAAAATAATAACTAAACATGCGAGCATACGGAAATAAATAAACAGTATAAGCATGCGGAAATTAAATAAACAGTACAAGCATACGAAAAAAATAAATAGTGCGACTGCAAAAATAAATAAACAGTACGAGTGTGCGAAAAATAAATAGTGCAAGTGCGAAATAAATAAACAGTACAAGCATTCAGAAAATTGGTACGAAAAATAAATACGATAAGCTGAAAAATTAGACTAGGCCCACTGGCCTAGAAATTGGGCCCATCAGACCAGCCCACCTCCCCTCTTCTTATTATTCCAATTTGGGCTTGGCATAAGCCAAGCCCATCCACCAAATTAAAGTAAAACAACCCTGCCCTCTCACTATTCATCGTCTCCCTTACTCGTCCGCATCTTCTTCTTCAACAACAAACAGAACAGTGACCACGACATAGCTGTGCACGGCAACGCCGCAGCATGAGCAGACCAGCGGTGTGACCTGCAACGGCGGCGAGGAGCTAGGCAGCACCAGCTCGGCGGAGGCGAGGCAGTTGCAGAGGTGGCGCGGCAGTTGCAGCGACGGAGCTTGGCGACGGTGGCAACCCATAACAGCAGCAACACGTGGCAGCGGCTCAGCGGCGATGGCGCAGCAGCAGCAACGACGGCACAGCAGCAGCAACGGCGAGGTGACAGCCACGGTGGCAGCTTGGCAGTTCGGCAAGCAAGGCAGCGCAATAGCTCTACGGGGCCACGGTAGCAGCCCAGCAGCGGTGTACGGTGGCGCCGTAGCAGGCCACGGCAGTGGCGATGAAGGGGCTGCGTTTCTCTCTCTCTCTCTCTCTCTGCGTCTGCCCCCCTCCCCTTTGCTTGTGGCTCCGAGCTTCCATTTTATGAAGCTTGAGGCGGTGGAGAGGTGAGGTAACCGAGGATGACAAGAACAATGAGCAGTGGCGTGGCTCGAGGAAGAACGTGACGCTCAAGGAGGAGAACAGTAAGGCGGTTAGTTCATGCACGCCTACGTGGAAAATAGGATGGCCATTGATCTTAGTTGACTTCAAAAGTCAACTAGATCAATGGTAGAGATGAAAAACTTGATATATTAATTAACTATTCAGTTCAAGGCAATGGTACGAGTAATTTTGCGAGAAAATAAATATAAACTTGAACCAAAAATGTTAAAACGTAGAATAAAATAAACTAAGATAAATAGCATACAGTAAGCGATGAAAAGTTTGCCATATTGCTCGATAAAAAATATTCGCTTGTAAGTAATAAAAATTCGAGCGTAACAAAATGCTAAAATAAAAATTGAACGAAACGCAAAGAGATAACGCGAGATAGAAAAATAATAAAAATAAGTAACTAATGAGTGAAATTGTTCGACCCTTGGTTTCGAGAATTTGACTCGGGAACCGATACGGGTTCGAACGGAAAAAGTGATAAAAATGCGAAAAAAGTATGGAACAAAATTTAAATGATATTAAGCGTAAAAATAAACATCAGATTGACATAGATAAATGGAAGTACGGTTTTAGAAAATTGATGACAGAAATGCGACAAAATGAAAAATTTAAAATCCAAAACCGGGTAGCAACAGTTGCCCCCTCTTTACTGTCTTATCAAAAATCCGATGTTATCGAGATTTTTGATGAGCAGTAAAGATGGTTGCTCCCGAACCAGCAATGGTTTGAAAAATGCGAAATGTAAATGCAGACTTCTTTGATAATGGGGATGAGAAGTAAACGTAGAAATGTGAATGACTTGTCCCTGATAATGGGATGAAATGCAAATTGCAATAAATGACAACTTTTCTAATAATGAGGATAAAGGTAAATGGTGACTTCCTAGATAGTGGGGTGAAATGTAGATGATGAAACGTAAATTAGGTAGGGCGAGGGTAGCACTCGCAGTCCATACCTTGGTGCAGGAAACTAAATTGCAGAAAAGTAATTCAGGTAGGGCGAGGGTAGCACTCGCAGTCCATACCTTGGTGCGGGAAACTAAATTGCGGAAAAGTAATTCAGGTAGGGCGAGGGTAGCACTCGCAGTCCATACCTTGGTGCAGGAAAGTAGATGCATGCATGATATGTTGAGAGAAATTACGGAAGGGGATGAATCATCAAAACAAAAACTATCTTGAGAGATAAGTGTAACAGACAGGGTGTGGGGATGTGACCAATCACACCTTTGAAGAGACATGTTGGCAAGTGGGTAACCAAGTCACCGCACGATATGACTGAAAAGGGGAATGGGTGATTGGAGAATTTTGACCTGGGTAGATTGCAGACAGAAAGTAATTGGCAAAAAGTAAAGTAAAGTGCGGAAAGTAAGGTGCGTGGGGACAAACCGCTTACAACATTCAAAAGACATCGCGTGGGGACGAACCACTAAAAAGACGCATGTTGTGGGGACGAACCGCTTACAACATTCAAAAGACATCGCGTGGGGATGAACCGCTTACGCGACCTAAAAAGACGCATACCGCTTATAACATTCAAAAGACATCGCGTGGGGACGAACCGCTTACGCGACCTAAAAAGACGCATATTGTGGGGACGAACCGCTTACAACATTCAAAAGACATCGCGTGGGGACGAACCGCTTACGCGACCTAAAAAGACGCATGTTGTGGGGACGAACCGCTTACAACATTCAAAAGACATCGCGTGGGGACGAACCGCTTACGCGACCTAAAAAGACGCATGTTGTAGGGACGAACCGCTTACAACATTCAAAAGACATGCACTAAAGTCGCTCTGGGAGGAGGAGAATTCATGCAGGAAAGGTAAATAAAGGCAAATGTGAACTTCACTTGGGCGTTGTTGCCCCCTGAGACATCGGTGCGGAAATTGCAATTAAAACTCCACTCGGACGTTGCTGCCTACCGGGAGGTTGATGCTGAAGAGTGGAATGAAAACTCCGCTCTGACGTTGCTGCCCACTAGGAGATTGATGCGAGATCCTTCTGGACGCTGCCGCCCGTCGGATATTGAAATGAAAACTCCACTCGGACGCTGCTGCCTACCGGGAGATTGATGCTGAAAATGAAAAATCCACCTGGGGAGATTGCTTTGCTTGGAATGTTGGGAAAATGTTGGTCTTCTGGATATTTTGAGGAAGGATGTCTCTGATAGTGAGGACGGATGATGATCTCGGATAGTGAGATAGTCTTCTCTGATAGTGAGGATGATGTCACTCTGATAGTGAGGACGGGTGATGATCTCTAAACATTTGAGGAAGATAGTCACCTCGGACGTTTGAGGAAGATGGTCACCTCTGGACGGTTTGAGGAAGATAGTCACCTCTGGACGGTTTGAGGAAGATAGTCACCTCTGGACGGTTTGAGGAAGATAGTCACCTCTGGACGGTTTGAGGAAGATGGTCACCTCTGGACGGTTTGAGGAAGATGGTCACCTCTGGACAGTTTGAGGAAGATAGTCACCTCTGGACAGTGAGGAAGATAGTCACCTCTGGACGGTGAGGAAGATAGTCACCTCTGGACATTTTGAGGAAGATAGTCACCTCTGGACAGTGAGGAAGATAGTCACCTCTGGACGGTGAGGAAGATAGTCACCTCTGGACATTTTGAGGAAGATAGTCACCTCTAGACAGTGAGGAAGATAGTCACCTCTGGACATTTTGAAATTCTCGGATATGAGAGTGGGTGACCAAGTCACCGCACGACAACTGGGAAGTGGACGACCAAGTCGTCACACTAACGTGGGTAACCAAGTTACCGCACGAAAAGACTAAAAAGTAGGTTTTGAGCCGCCACACAAAACTTGGAAGGTGGGTTTTTAGAATTTTAAAAGGTGGAGTTTTTGAACCGCCACACGAAATGTTGAAAGGTGGGGTCTTGAACCGCCACACAAAACTTTGAAAGGTGGGGTTTTGAACCGCCACACGAAAGTTGGAAGAAGGGGTTTTGAACCACCACACGAAGGTTTGAAAGGTGGGGTTTTGAACCGCCATACGAAGGTTTGAAAGATGGGGTTTTGAACCGCCACACTAAGGTTTGAAAGATGGAAAAAAGAAAAAGCAATTGATAAATGGAAACAATGAAATCGAATCATGTATGATGTATATGAGGGTATCCCCACACTACCCTAAGATTTGCCCCAGCATTTTATAAAAATAACTCCCCTATCAAGAGAAGGTTTAACATGTTTATGCATTTCTGGAGAACATGTCATCCAGTTTCTATCATATAAGCATGCTTGATACAAGCCTAGAAAAGCATCTGCATCTTGCCCAGGAGATAACGACCTCAAGGATAAGACTTTCCCACATCATGTAGATATAAGCAATCCTCACCGGATACTGGTGTTTGCGCTCACACTTAGAAACAAGACTACGTATTCACACTCATAAAAATGCAACAAACATAGCACAAAATCAGATTTGCAATGTCAATCCGAGTGAATAAACTTCAAATGAAGATGCACATGCAGGGGCCTTCAAATAATCGAGAGGACTTTGCAAGAGAAAGGAAGCAAAGTGTGTAGATAGAAAGAAGAAGAAAGAAAGGATCTGTTTAAAAAGAAAGTGCCTTTTGGTAGAAGAAAGGGTTTTTAATGAGCGATGCTCAACTGAGGTTGCTGGCCGGAGGTAAGGTGCACGAATTCTTTAGTCTTTGTTGGGGATGCTCTTTCTTGGAGATTACCATTTGTTGTTGACGAGGTGCACCAGTTTCTAAATCTTTGCAGGGAATGATCTCTTTTACTTTTGAGATCGTTTGTCGTTGACGAAGCGTCCGTTTTTGAGTTTTCATTGGAATGATCTCTTCTTGGTTTCGAGACCATTTTGTTGACTTTCGACCATTTTTGTACTTGCTTCTACTTTTCGCTGATTGTGTTCTTTGAACACTTTTTTCTTGAGTTTTTTTTTGTTGTTTGTTTTTGTTTTGTTTTTTTTTGTTTTGTCCTTTTTTTTTTTTTTGCAAGCAAAAGCAAGTACAAGTTTCGTCTTGTCTTTGGTGGGGGGTCTTCAAGTCCTTATCTATTCGGTCCTTCTTCTGGCATTGATCATTAGCAATCTCCGGGGGTTTCTCTTTCCCTTTTGTGCAAACCAAGTTCGACGTACACCTTGCCTTCGGTTGTCAACCTCAGTTGGGTACTGCTCATTATTTAGGGAATTCAGGTGGAAGTGAGATTTTTCGAGCGGCTTAGAAAAGAAATGAATCGAATAGAGAGAAAGAGCAAGTGTTTGAAGATAAATGAATGAGAAGACCAAAGAAAGGTGGAAGCAAAGAGCAAAGTCCCCTGTCATCTTACAGCTATCCCATGTCTAAATGTGCATGTACCCTGGATATTATGCAAATCCAACTAGCACTTAGTCAGGCATTTGCACTCATGAAGGAAGTATGGCGTGAAGGCCCAAAATGCTCACAGGGATGTGTTTATGACTGCTTACGTCTAAACATGCTGCAGATATAAGAGCTAGCAGGCAAGATCATGCATGTCATAAAATTTCGACTGGATGCACAAGTTATCCATGATGCAGTAACATGTTGAACATGCTCAATCTATGGAAGGTTTGAAAATTTTGAGGGTAGTGTGAGTTTTATTCAAAGAATTTTGTTTACAATTACAACAAATCTTAATAATGTTAGCAATTTTATAGACAAAAATGTAAGGGTATGACCACTCACAAAAAAATTATGAATAATTTAAAACGTTGCCCCCAATGTGGGAATTAATGCGGAATGATTGTATGAAATTTAAATAGGCAGAGAGGTAAGTGAACTTCTCTGGATGTGTGCAGCAAAAAGTGCTGAGGTCGGCGCAAAGCACTGTTGCAGAACTATGAATGTAAACCTCACTCTGACGTTGATGCCCTACCGCAATGTTCGTGTAGATTGAGACCAAGGCGGGGCGCCGCAATGGATGAAAATAGGGGGAACTGAACCGCCGCAATGGATGAAAATGGGGTGTTTCCAAAAGGTTGCCTCCGGTGTAGAATGCATGGTGGACTTCCTTGATACATGCGGCAGGGTAGTAAGGGCACACCGAATGGTCATTCAAGAGTTGATAAGAGGAAGATTCCTTTATCTCGTTGAGCCTTATGCAAGTAACCATGGTATGATTCAAGTTCCTGCAAAAGTAAAGAAGGAGTACTGAGTAGCACCGAAAGGCGAGAAACAGAAAAGGAGCTATATAATGGATGGGTTTTAGACTCTCCCTTGTATAGCGAGGCTTATCAGCAAGCATGTTCGGATTCTGATCGGATGTCGAGACCCATTTACGCTTTGCAAAATTATGTTTGGATGTTGCCGACCATTGAGATTTTGATGGGGAACAAAAACGAAAGTTCCATTTAGGTGTTGATATTCACAAGAAGGTTGATGCGGAAATAGAAATCCACTCAGGCACCGCTGCCTGCTGGGATGTTGATGCTGAAATCTTCATATTCGGAGGAGAGTAGCGCTCGCAGTCCTAGGTAAGACAGGCCGAAGGACATTGATGGCCTTAGTCGGACACCTTGCGGAAATGCCTACTGGTATGCCCAATCTTTTCCTAGCTGATTTAATTGCGTGGGTTGCTTCTGGGAATGCACCGGCTCAGGCCCGACTTTTGATGTTGTACTCGGGGAAAACATTTCTTTACCTTTCTAAGGGATGGGAAACTCCGACTGTTGTGGTGGATCCAGAAAACGGAGTCCATGCACCAAATTTCAGAGATTGCTTTTTTGAAGATTCAACACTTGAGTCGGGCCTTTGTGTGGATCAATGCCATAATGACATACTTTGAATGTTACCCATTTAGTACATGCCATGATCAAGGTGCAAGGTGGACAAATGAGATGGCTTCTCCGAAGGCTCCCTCATCCAATTTGCTTGCCCCTAATTATAGAGGATTGAAAATGTGATGCAGTGTTAATGACCCAAGGCCTTCTGATTCTGCTCATGATGATTTTTGATACCGACGATCTTGTTTGGCTTTGAAGTTTCAACTTGGTGGTGCCTTCTTTAGTGATGATCATGACGAGATCAACATGTTATCTTGAGGCTTCTGCTCGTTTGGTCGTCGCTGGACTTTTGCTAGACATCTCTTCTTAGAATCATGATGGCTGAAGAGATGAAAATCCCTTGGAACCACTAGGCTGGTGAGCTTGACTGAGATACGATGGGAAGTTTTTATTCATTCCCCCAAAGTGATGATGGAGAGAAGGTCATTCGATCAATGGGTAATAGTCATCCCTGAGAAGCCACCCACTCCTGAAAGGATCAATACTCGTTCGATCATGATCAACTGCTTGGGAGGAGAGATGCTGGTGACAAGATCAAATTCGACCCATGAATGATTTGACCATGATTGAATTCGAGTCTGAAGTTTGGAGCATGGTGGGGCGTGAATGTCCTTATGCCACAGAACAGGGCCGATTTAAGCATGTTGATTGGGACCCTAGGGGAACACCTATTCGTCATGTTTTTGTAAGGTCAAGGGTTCCGCTTATAAAAGGCACCTGGCAACGGTAGTGTCTTGATGGTGGAATTTTCCGAGGAGGCGGATGGAGAGAAAAAGCTTCGACAATTTACACCCCCAAATAGGCTTGTTAACGCGGAATAGGCTTGGTGACTTGGATCCCACATCTTTTGTATTCAAACTGGATAATAGTATTGTTATAAACATAGCCAATCGCAGCATTTCGAAGAACGACCATTAAGTTCTTGGATGGTGTTCTTAGACAGTTTTCTAGATAATCAGATGATAACTCCTTGCTCGGAATTGCATGCGTAATCTTCTCATGTGGATTCAGCCTTTGAAATAGCTAAATCGCTTTTGGACTTGGTCAGATTGCCAAGGAAAGACGGGTTCAGGGTGAACCTCGAGACTGGTTGTTTGCAGATGTAAGATATTCTGCAAAGAAGCCAACTCATTGTAGTGACCATTTTAAAACTTTCCAGATTCGCTCCTTGACTGCTCTAGACGATGAGGCATCCTCTAAGCTGGGGATGGCCAGTTACTGATGTGATTTGTTCATGAAGTATGACTTGAACATAATCTGGCCCACATATTAGAGGCCTGATCTCCACCGTACGATCATGGTGCCTGTATACGGAGAGATCTTACAGAGAATGATTGTGGTGATCAAATTCAAAACATGACAATTTTGACCATGTTTGAATTTGAATTTGCAGTTGGGGGCTATGTAGGGCGCAAATGTCGTTGTAGCACAGAGCTGGAATGCATTAAGTATGTGGATTGGGACCCTTGGAGGACACACATCTATCATTGGATGAGACACTGCTTGTAAAGGGCACTTGGTGACAACAAATTTTCTGGTGGAAATCTCTCCAGCGCTGGTAGGAAGACGCCTCCTACGTTCCGCTGAGTAGCGATAAATTGGAGGAGAGATGTGGCGAGCTCTTTGTGGCGAATTACAGCTCCGTATGCCTTGCCCCCGGGTAAAAGATGTGCTCGACCTTTGATGCTCCCTGACGCCTTCTCCTGGTCGTCATTCACTTGTTTGCCCCCCAGTTTACAATTCTCATTGCTCCTTAAATAAAGGGGAGAATTAAATAGTAAGTTTGGAGGGAAGGATATCCCAAAATTTGAAATTAAAGATTGACAAAAATTGAAATATTTCAGAAGAACATGTGGGTTGCCTCCCACGGAGTGTCCTTGTTTATAATCGTAGGCTTGACTAATGCCCAAAAATAATGGAGATATTCCCGCTGAATGAATAAGCTGAATGGGTCCATTGTGGGCCTGAAGAGTGTTCATTCAAGAGGCGGTGGTCGGGTAGAGTCCTTCGGCTAACCCTCCTAAAGAGATCCATCCACTCTTGAGTAAGTGATTGACTTTTCCTTTAAGGGCGAAACAGTTTTCTTTTGTGTGGCCCTGAGTTTTAGCCTGGTACTCGCATCGTGCATCAAGATCGTACCATTTTGGAGGTTGTATAGGTTGGAGTGGGCGCGATTTGCCCTGTCACCAAGAGATGCTTGTAGATTTCCCCTGTGGGGAGAGGGAGAGGTGACACTGATTCCCGATTCCCTTGATGGGCCAAACGTTCTACGTTGTGAGGACTGCGACATATGCAGTGAAGGAGGTCCTTTGTAGCTAAGCTGACGGGAGACCGGACTAACGTCTTCTTTACTTGGGAGTACACTTTGAGGTGTTGTTTCTACTGCAGAACAACAAATCGCTTCCCAAGTTGGTTCTCTGTTCGGTCATCATGTCAAAAGAGTTGCGGCTGAATCTGATCCCCCCTAGGAGGCGAGATTTTGGGCGGGTCTGCTTTTTGCCGAGGTTAAGAGTAGGCCTAGTCAGTAGAGGTTCAAAGGGGTGTGTCACCTTGTTTGACGGTGGCGATGGTAGTGTTCGGGATAGCCGATGCGATGTACTGAAGGGGATTTGGATTAAGGAAAACTGGTTGCCACGAGCCGGGAGATGATGGGGGCATGAAAGTAACAACGACAGCAGATGAAGCAGATGGCCTCCCTTTTTTAGCAAAACAGGGGTAAAAATCGGGAGAAAAATCAATTGTTGTCTCTTCTCATTCGTTTTTGGCTTGTTCAGCCTTTGTCATAGCAAGCCGAACTTGTTCTTCCAATTCGGTTATCTTGGCTTTCAATGCCTCCTCCGCTCTACCATGCTCTGTCATCTTCCGTGTTTGTAGTCTAGTCGTGCGAATCTTGTGACGAATAGTGTACTTTTGGGAGTAACGTTTTCCTGAAAAATAAGCAGGTGAAATAATTATAAGTTTAAGCAATGATTGTATGCAAAATGCCATCCCGAGGTCTTCACACTGCGAGAGAAAGAGAGGGTAAGTACAATAATAACAATAAAAAAATCTCAAATATGGAGAATTATGGAATAATTGAGGCAAAATTATAAACATGGGAAAATCGTGAAAGAATTCGCATATGACAAATTGCGGAATTTTTTTATTTTTTTATTTTTTTTGCGTACATGGAAAAAATTATGGAAGAATTTATGCACATGGAAAATCTTGGAAAAGTTTGTCAATGTGAAAAATTGGGGGAAAAGTGGTACCCGTAGAGCAATTTATGGAGAAATTGCACATGTGGGGAAAATTGCGAAAATCATTGCACACGCAGATTTTTTTTTAGAGAAATGTGACTCAGGTGGAAAAACTGCGAAAATATTTAATACATGTGGAAAAACTGCGGACAAATTTGACACGTGAAAAATTGTGGAGAAATTTGGGAGCGTGAAAATTTTGTGGAAAATTGTACAGGTGAAAGACTGTAGAAAATTTATGGATATTAAAAGATCGTGGAAAAATTTGCAAACATGGAAACATTGCCAAAAACTTGCAAATATGGGGAAATTGCGAGAAATTGTAAAAGTGACAAATTTACGGAAAAATTTGCCAATATGGAGGTTTTATGGAAAAAATTTCCAATGTGGAAATTCACAGAGAAATTTATAAATGTGGAGAAATTGTGAAATCAGTGGTAAAATGTGTAAAAATTTGAGAAATCATTTGTAAAATGGGAAAAATTTGAGAAATCAGTTATGAAAATGAAACACAGTCACAATATACGTATTTCAATATGATGCATATGCTGGGGTGACACCAACTATTTTTATTCTGGCTGGAAGGCTCCCGGACGATACCATAGAAGTGGTCCCTCAGTAAATGGATACGAGAGTGTTTACCGAATCATAAAAGGATCCGGGGTGCTCAATCCATTTAGGGGTTCGAGTCCGAGTATGGGTTCGTGAAAGCTTACCAGAGCGTGGGCCCCAGGACTTCACTACTACCGACCTAATCCTATTTGGTGATGCCCGGCGTTAGGGATTATGCGTGGATATGCATATGCGATGACAATTTATCACATGGCAACAAATCAAGTATAAACAATTTATCAAAGCAGATAAATACATGAAAAACAATTAATCATGCAAAAAATCATGTGATAATACAACAATGAATACATGAAAAAACAATTAATCATGTACAAAAATCATATAAAAAAATAAACACCTCAAAAAATTCCGGCTTCGACCCTATCAAGTCCCTAGTGAAGTCGCCAAACTGTCGCACCCCCCTTTTTCTATTTTTATCCTAATGCGACGCGGGTTTGGGACAAGATGTGAGACGAAATCGGACTCATCTCACATGATGCATATGAAGTCGCCACCCTAATTTTCCTAGGTTTAGGGAACCTATTTGTCATGCATAAAAAATAAAAAATAAAGGCGAAGTGGGTCTGAACCCGAGAACAGTGGTTCGGGGTCGTATTATGGACTCAGGAAGGTGTTAGGCACCCGAGTCTCATCCTAAAAAAGGTTACCGGATAAATGAGGTGTTTAATCATGTTTGAAAAATAAGAAGTCCTAAATTATGTGATCATGCCCAAATGGATAAATTCATGCATACGAGCGTAAAATGCGAAAAAAGGTGTGGAATAAATAAAAGGGTAAGAAACGTTTACTTGATTAAGGGGTACGGGCGATTTACCCCTTTTTGATTGAGTTTACTTTGGTACGAAGAGAGGATAACGTTGAATGATTGAATATTTGACAATTGCTGCATGCGAGCGAAAATAATTAATTTAGTATTTAAGCGCGAGTAGGGTAATTATTTAGGCATTTAAGAGCATGCAAAAATGATTAATTAAAAGGTACGAGCATACGAATGATCGGAATCAAAATTATCGCAAGCAAGCGGAGTAATAATTTTTGATGATTAAACGTAGACAGAATAATTAAACATGCAAAAGCATACGAAAATAAATAAACATGCAAGCATACGAAAATAATAATTAAACATGCGAGCATACGGAAATAAATAAACAGTACAAGCATGCGGAAATTAAATAAACAGTACAAGCATACGAAAAAAATAAATAGTGCGAGTGCAAAAATAAATAAACAGTACAAGTGTGCGAAAAATAAATAGTGCTAGTGCGAAATAAATAAATAGTACAAGCATTCAGAAAATTGGTACGAAAAATAAATACGATAAGCTGAAAAATTGGACTAGGCCCACTAGGCCTAGAAATTGGGCCCATGGCTGGGCCCATCAGACCAGCCCACCTCCCCTCTTTCACGTTTCACGTTTGGGCTTGGCAACCAAGCGCACCCTTCTTCTTATTCCAATTTGGGCTTGGCACAAGCCAAGCCCATCCACCAAATTAAAGTAAAACAACCCTGCCCTCTCACTATTCATCGTCTCCCTCACTCGTCCGCATCTTCTTCTTCAACAACAAACAGAACAGTGAGCACGGCATAGCTGTGCACGGCAACGCCGCAGCATGAGCAGACCAGCGGTGTGACCTGCAACGGTGGCGAGGAGCTAGGCAGCACCAGCTCGGCGGAGGCGAGGCGGTGGCGACCCATAACAGCAGCAACACGTGGCAGCGGCTCAGCGGCGATGGCGCAGCAGCAGCAACGACGGCACAGCAGCAGCAACGGCGAGGTGACAACCACGGTGGAAGCTTGGCAGTTCGGCAAGCAAGGCAGCGCAGCAGCTCTACGGGGCCACGGTAGCAGCCCAGCAGCGGTGTACGGTGGCGCCGTAGCAGGCCACAGCAGTGGCGACGGAGGGGCTGCGTTTCTCTCTCTCTCTCTCTCTGCGTCTGCCCCCCTCCCTTTTGCTTGTGGCTCCGAGCTTCCATTTTATGAAGCTTGAGGCGGTGGAGAGGTGAGGTAACCGAGGATGACAAGAACAATGAGCAGTGGCATGGCTCGAGGAAGAACGTGACGCTCGAGGAGGAGAACAGTAAGGCGGTTAGTTCATGCACGCCTACCTGGAAAATAGGATGGCCATTGATCTTAGTTGACTTCAAAAGTCAACTAGATCAATGGTAGAGATGAAAAACTTGATATATTAATTAACTATTCAGTTCAAGGCAATGGTACGAGTAATTTTGCGAGAAAATAAATATAAACTTGAACCGAAAATGTTAAAATGTAGAATAAAATAAACTAAGATAAATAGCATACAGTAAGCGATGAAAAGTTTGCTATATTGCTCGATAAAAAATATTCGCTTGTGAGTAATAAAAATTCGAGCGTAACAAAATGCTAAAATAAAAATTGAACGAAACGCAAAGAGATAGCGCGAGATAGAAAAACAATAAAAATAAGTAACTAATGAGCGAAATTGTTCGACCCTTGGTTTCGAGAATTTGACTCGGGAACCGATACGGGTTGCAACGGAAAAAGTGATAAAAATGCGAAAAAAGTATGGAACAAAATTTAAATGATCTTAAGCGTAAAAATAAACATCAGATTGACATAGATAAATGGAAGTACGATATTAGAAAATTGATGACAGAAATGCGACAAAATGAAAAATTTAAAATCCAAAACCGGGTAGCAACAGATACCCAAGGATTCTCAGTGGCCTCTGGCCACAAATAGGTCTTTGAGAAGTCTCCAGAATTTCCAGCGGCCCATAGATTTAGAAATTGAGAGAGCACCCAGTGTTTTTGTTGATCAAGCGGTTTTGGAGGCAGAACTAGAGGAAAATAGTATCTTTTTCCCTCCCGGTTACTCCGTTAGAATTCCTGATGCCGGTCATCGGCTTCATGTCCCTCTATCGGGGGGCGATAGGATGGTATATTTTAGCATGTTCCTCTATGGTTTTCGCTTTCCCATCCATGAAGCAGTGAAAAGTTTATTAGTTCGATATGGCATTAACCCGGCTCAGATTGCGCCTCCTTCTTGGTGTGGGATTCATGCCTTCATTCGCATTTGCGAGTTGCGGGGTATCCTTGTCCCGTCTGTCAATTTATTCCGCATGTTTTTTTATTTTAGGTGCCGTAACTGTGTGGTAGATATTGCCCCAAAATGGAATGACGCATTGGTGCAGTCATTCTGGCAGAAATTCCAGGGCTTTGAAGGGACTGTGGCCTATTGGAAGAGTGGTTTTTTATCGTGAATTTGCCTTTCCGCCCCTAGCCCAGAGGCTTCAATCAGTGTCTTAAGGACTCCCTTTGGACAAACCCGTCAACAGTATCCAAGGAAGAGCTTCGACAAACGCATGTGCTGCTGGAGCTGAACTCGTCTTTTCGCATTCGGGAGTTTGCCTTGCACAGGCTTATAGAGAAGTGTACTATAAGTAAGTTTCTTTTCCTTCATTATCGCTTCGGCTTAATCATTGTCTGATGTGCCTTGCTGGCAGGTGACACTGGAAATCAACCGTCAAGCGATAAGGACGTTCCTCTGAACGTGAGGCCGCTTCAATCACTACCACCATCTCCTCCGCCTGAGAGTTCCAGTCGCCCTGCCGCTCCAAAAAGAAAGAGTTTCAAGACTGTTGCCAGGCGCGGTACCTCTAACCGTACTTCCCGTTTCCTCGAGAATTGTTTACCCATTTGAAAAGGAGTGGCCCCGAATCGTCCTAAAACTGAAGTACCTGACAGCAGCAGCGAGGACATGGATACCGACTCCGGGCTTCGTCATGCTTCCGCAGCTCAGCGCAAGAAACTAAGAATGGGAAATAGCAACCCAGTTGTCGAGGTCGCTTTGAAGAAGGCGAACGAAGCTCCCACTATTGGAGCTAACGCTCTCGATGGCGCAAGTACCTCCAAGACGGCGGCAGCAGCTGGGGCATCAACCGACATTCCTCCTGATACTTCCGAGGCTCCGCCAGAGGTCAACCTTCCTCCTCCGACAGCCGCTCCTGACTCTCCTATCTCCTCCTTCATCCCTGACGTCGCTGCACCGAATCGTGAACCTGCCGCTACTCCTGACCCTCTACTGAATGGTCTTCCGCCATTATTCTGCACCTCTATTTCAGGAGCCGGTGGTTCCGCTGAAAATCATTCTCCTCCCTTTACCGCCAATCTGTCTTCTCAAGGTCCTCAAGGAACCACTTCCTATCGCTTGGATCTGTCTACCTTTGGCACCAGCGGACTTCGCGCACTGGGAATATCAAACCCGTTATTGCGAATCGAGCCGGTGGGTTCGATAGTAGGTGCAATATTTGGCTCTCCTGAAGATAGGGAGGAGATGTCAGAGCTTCCTCTGGAGGTTCATCGCGAACGCGCTTTAAATGACGTGCTGGCTAGCTTTCTCGATATCCAGGGTGACAAGGCTCGAGGTTCCCCCTCTAAAGTGGCAGAGCTGACGCAACTCCAAAGCGATACCCAAGAAGAGCTTAACGACTGCCGTGCTAAATTGGCCAGAGAGAAGTCGATAGGGAAGGCCAAGATAGAACTTCTGGAGGCAGAACTGGTGGCCGCCAATAGAAGAAACTCTCTCATTCGTGAAGAGATATCGGCCCCCGATGTGAAGCTAGCGAAGGTGCCCAATGAGATGTCGCGCTGGAAAGATAAGGTGATACAAGCCTTTGCCGCTGGATTCCCAGATTATTACCGCAGCGAGGCTTTCGATTCTGCCAAGGTAGCTGACTACGCCTTCGAGAGGTTGAAGGATATAAATGTCGGGATCGATAAAGGAGTTCTTCCGTGATGGGAACAAGGCAGCGCTTGAGAGTGTTTTATTTTTATTTTTCTCTTCCAACATTGGTTTCATTTGGCTTGTAATAACTGATAACGCTTGCATAATAACGACTGTCATTCCGCTCTAGATAACTATTAATTTACTTCTTGGCGTTATCTTTGTTGATTACGTCATCATGCTTGACCTCTTTCTGATAAAATAATTCTACTTTTTCGGAGCATTTAATGCTCAGAATCCCCTCATTAATATGAGCGAAGGATGATGATGGTTCAGAGACACGTGTCTGCTCATCAGGACGCTAGGGCTAGCGTGATTTGATAGAATCAAAGCATCTTCTCTCCTTTCTAGGGTTATACTCATTGCTTATGCCTGTCACGCGCGTCGCGACTGTTTCAGCAGTCATTTCTTTTAGCCTTTTAGGGTTATAAAACCCATCACTTTATTTCTTTTTTCCACTTTCGATAATCTGTTTCTCTGCATCTTCTTCTCGAATCATCTTGCATTTCTGGGTTTTCATCTCCTGGGTACTTCGATTTTCTTCTCAAAAAGGTACTTCTTTATTTCCCTTTACTGTCTTCTTCATCTTTTTCTTTTCTTTTTCCACCATGACGAAAAGAAAAACTCGTGTTCCTGGGTCTAAATCCCTTGATGAAGAAAAAATAGAGACCATAGTCAGTACCATTACTTCTTCTGCCATTCTTGATAAACATCTGTCCGATCACGGTGCCACTCTCCCCGAGGGTTTTAAAGCTTCTGTCGCCCCTGAGTCTTTACGCCTGAATAGCGTTCTGACCGGCAAGCGCAGAATCCTGTATGCCCAGATGTTCCGTTATGGTTTCCGGTTTCCGGTTGACCCGTTTATCCAAGAGTTTCTTACTTCTCTGGATCTGAACCCTGTTCAACTGGCCCCAAATGCCTACTGCGACATTTATGCATTTCTAGAACTCTGCAAGTACAAAGGAATTACATCTCCTTCCCTTGCATTACTGAAGTCTTTGTTCAAGATGTATAACCGTCGGGGTGTGATAGCGATATCACCCCGTTATGATGATGATTCGCTCCAGAACTTCACCTGGAAACTCCTTCATTTAGAGTCTTCCATTGATAAATGGAAAGAGCAGTTTTTTGTGGTTGAGACCCCCGAGCTTCTGGAGCTATGGTGGCAGTCTGGTTTCAACTAGGGCGTCAAGGATAGGGCTTGGTGCCGCGTAGCTCTTGATGAGATGGAATAGGGCTGGTTTGATAAGTTGCTCAGTCTGAAATCAGCGTTCACACCCGCCTTCTGGCCTGCGGGACCGATATCAGAGCCTGCGTTAGACGTGATTATCATGTCAATTTTTGATTTTCAGTATTAGTACTAACGCTGACGCTGTCTTGTGCTTTTGCAGCAGCTAATCCGAAGTACGTTCCCGAGAGTGTTAGGAGGCACCGAAAAAGGCTTCGAGATAGAGAAGCGACCGCGGCTGCTAATATCGCCACCACTTCAGCTACTCCTTCTGTTATCGCTTCGATTCCTCCCCAAACGTCTTCAGTCTCTATTGATGAGGAAACTGACACCATTCCGGTTAGCATTCCTGTCATATCAATCGCTGATTTTCCTCCCCAGTCAGTTGCTCGTAGGGTTTCCACGAAAGGAAAGAAGAAAAGGAAGACAAGGAGCGTTGCCACCCTCCTGCCACTAATTCTGTCTTCTTCGGACGCGGCCGACTCTTCGGAAGCACCTGCTGCTGAGACGGTAATGGCTACCGCTCCTGATAGCACGTTTCATGGTCATGATTTTACCTTCCTTTCTAGCCCTTTCAGGGGCTCGATGTTAACATTTGACCCTCATTGCAATCTTATTTGCAGATTAGCATCAAAGGAGGGAAAAGACCGAAAAGAAGCGATTTTAGAGCATTTCTGAGGACTTCCACTTTCCAGGCCTAGAAGAAAGAATGTCGTCAAGACCTCGACGCGAACCAGACCAGTGCGCTGTCTCAAGGCCTCGGCAGTTCTGAACCTTCTCCCAAAGAAAGCATCTTCTGAGATCCGCACGGAATCCCAGGCGTTTCCAGAAGGCATCAGGAATCCCAGGAATCCCAGAATATTCCTTTTCCAAGGACATGTGCTGTCACGCCCTCATTGCCCTTAGCTGTTTTTGTCTCCTAGCTAGTTTAGGCTATATAAGCATAGTTTTAGGGTTTTTGTAAGGACGGTTGATCCAAGGATAATTTCTTACATTAGTTTCAGCATTTCATTTCTGGGGATCATCTCCTCTTCTCGATCAAGAGCAGCCATTGTCAACAACTTTCCTCTTCGATTATTAATTAATCTACCGGTTTACTCTACTCCCTTTTTACTTTCTTTAGTTTATCATTGTATGATTCTATCTATCTATTGTTTATATTATAGTATGAGTAGCTAAATACCCCTTTCTTAGTGAAGGGTGTTCCATGGGTTGTAGGGTTCGGCTAAGAGGTCTAATGCATGCTTAACATATTCTCTTGTGACATATAACCATTTACCGATTTAATTACATGCTTGTCTAGAAATGTTAAGAGCTTGATCATCTTTTAGTATTTCTGCATGAGTAACGTCATATTCCAGGGTTATAACTGATGCGAAGCCCTGGAGTTTTAGCAGACACCTAGGGGAGGCAGTGCGAGAGGCCTCACCTAGGGGTAAACAGTTATCTAGGGTATGCGATATGAGTCTGACAAGCTGAGCTATCGCGCCCTAGATCTGTCTTACCTCTCCTTCATGGGCGTTCTGAATTTAGCCTCCCTACTTCGAGCCCGTGACAGGCCGGACGGTCAAGGCTACCTTTTGATGACAAGGGAGGTAGCTAGGAGGATGGCTGAACGTCAAGGTCACCTCATATGTGGAAACGGGGGGTGACTTTTATCTACGAAGGTAAGCAGGGGATGCGATGTGAAAACGCGGTCCCTATAGCAGATCTGTGCATGAGTCTGGAAAACTTCTGCGCCGATGACTAGCCGACCTAGAAAACAACCCAAGGGAGCACCTTTCGCTAAGATCTCGTCCTATTTGATTAATATCCTTTTCATTACTTTTCCTGCATTCGATCTGTTTACATCTCTTGGTCTGGATTACAATTTACTTCTCTTGCCCTGGATTACGATTTACTTTCATGCCCTGGATAAGTACTTTCCAATTCTATTTTGTTAGCTCCCATACTCTGCGTTGATTAATTTATTAATCAACATAAACCTCCCCCCCCCCCCCTTACTGTTACTTTGGTTAGATCTGTTGCGCATTGCCTTGTCATACATACTCACTAGCAATTCATTCCTTCAATCTTTGTGGTTCGACCCTGTCTTGCTCTATACACATTAATTTGTGCATTTTGCCATCAGGATAAATTTAAGTATATTTGACTGACGATCAAATTTTGGCGCCGTTGCCGGGGATTGAACGGTACTGATTTTGTTTTGTTTTTCTTGTATGACCTGGAGATCTGCCCCCGATCTACTCCCTCTAGACCTCGAGTTGACCAGAGCGGAAAGAGGACTTCGTAGGCAAGCTCAAGGAACATCTGCCCATCGTAGAGTGATCCCACATCCTGCCCTCGACGGATCCCCTTCTAATCTGGCTGACCAGGAACATCAACTTTTCGTAAACCTGACCTTTCTCCATCGTGATCCCGAAAACCCCATACCAGACCACTTTAATTTTCCAGCAATGGATGACCTAGCCAATAATGACAACCGTAACAACCGTGAGAACCACGAAGATCCACCATCACTCCCAGACCAACAAACAATAGACAATTTCCATGCAACCCCCGATATGGCTAGTAGCTGCATTGACTAGCCCAATGTTCCTAATGACTGGACTCTGAAGTTCGCCGTACTTCATCATCTGCCTACTTTTCGAGGGGTAGCCAAGGAAAATGCCCTTCGCCATCTTCAACAGCTCCACTCTATTTGCGAGGCCATGAAACCTGCCAAAGTTAGTATTGAACAGGCCAAGCTTTGCGCATTCCAGTGGTCTCTCAAAGATGATGCCCTAGATTGGTATTACGACCTTCCCGCAAGATCTATTCGTTCTTGGGCGGACATGTCAAAAATCTTCACTGAAAAGTATTACCCGACTTCTATCTCCAATACCACGCGCAAGCAACTCGTCTCCATTGTTCAGAAGAAATAAGAGACTCTAGCCCAGTACTATGAGAGATTCCAGAAGATGCAATCGAGTTGCCCAGCCCACAATCTTACCGAGCATGCTCTGGTTCAATATTTTTGTGAAGGCCTCAAGGCTCAGGATAAGGCATTGCTTAACGCAGCTGCCAATGGATCCTTGACTGCTATAACTCCAAGAGCCGCACGAGCAACAATAGAGCTCATGGCCAAGAACACCTCTGACGACCTTGCCAACAATCCAGGCCAGGATGTCCAAGTAGCTGCCCTTCTGAACCAGATATCTTCTCTCACAGGAATGTTCCAAAACTTCATAACTGCACAACCCGCACCTGTCAAGGCCTGCCAGATATGCAATTTCATGGATCACCCCACTGATGCATGTCCTCATATTCCGGAGGAAATACAAGTGAATGCTGCTGGCCAATTTATTCCAGTCTCTTACACTCAGACTTACAATCAAGGCTGGAAACAACCAAATCCAAGATGGGTCCCTAACACTCAGCTTTCGGGACCTAGCCATCAACAGCACCAGAACCATATGGAAATCCTCCCCCTAATATACCAAATTTCAGACCTAGACCCATATTCCATCAGAACCAATATCAACGCCAACCTCCTCAGGATCAGACCTTTGTCCATCCTCTAGACCAGACTTTTGTCCATCCTCCAGACCAGACTTTTGTCCAGCCCCCGACTGCTGAAATGCCTAAGAATCCCGAGCAGCAGAAAGAAATAGATGAACTTAAGAAGCAAATGAGTGCCCTGACTGCCAAATTGCAAGAGTTAACAAATCATGGCAGATTGCCACCCCAGACAGAAATGAATCCCAAGCACAATGTTTGTGCTGTAACTTTGCGTAGTGGATCAACTTTGAACCCACCAGAGCTTCCAGCCCAAGATATTGAAAATTCTCCAGAGACCGAAATCTGGCCTAAACCGAGAACAAAGCTCCCCAAAGTCCCTAGATTCGTGGAAGTTAAAGAAGACAGAATCCGCTCCCCAGAGGTTCACCACGGAATGACCCCAACCCGCCAGAATTTACTCAAGAGTACATTCATAAGATTCTCGAGCCCCCGTTCCCTCACAGATTGGTCAAGACCAAGAAAGATAAGGAGGATCGCGATATCTTTGAAATGTTCAGTAAAGTGGTTGTCAACATCCCTCTTCTCCAGGCCATGAAAAATGTCCCTCACTATGCCAAATTCCTGAAGCAATTATGCACGAACAAAAACAAGTTCGCCGAAGTTAACAAGATCAGTGTAGGGGCCAACGCGTCTGCACATATCCAGCGTCAAATCCCTCCAAAATGCAAAGATCAAGGCATGTTCATAATCCCTTGCCGAATCGGAACAGTTGATATTGGCAAGGCCATGTGTGACCTCGGCGCAGGAATCAATGTCATGCCCTTGATAATCTACCACAGTCTAGGCCTCGAGCCTCTCGTGCCTACAGACCTCGCCATCTAACTTGCTGACCAATCTATCATCTACCCCGAGGGGATAATCAAGGATGTATTGGTCCAAGTAGGAGAATTCTTGCTCCCTGCGGATTTTTATGTGATTGCAATGGAGAACGAAGACTCCACCAAATCCACAGATGTTCTTCTAGGCCGCCCATTTCTGGCCACAGCCCGAGCAAAGATTGATGTTCATGATGCCACCATCTCCCTCGAATTTGATGGGGAGATCATCAAATTCAATATGCTAGAAGCCATGCGATACCCCTCTGAATTTTCTAGTGTGAATTATGTTGATATTGTTGATCCCATTATAGGGGAGATTGATGACATATATTCTACTGACCCCTTGCAATTTGCCCTTGATAGGAGTCTGACGCCAGCCCTTCTAGATGTCGTGGCCTCGACACTTTCTATTCCATCTGAATTACACTCTGTCGTCGCTGACCTAGAAGAATGCGCGGTTGCCCAGTATGAGTCTCCGAATCAGTCTCCCGAATATCCAGGCCATGCTAAGTTATTTCCCTCTATTGATCAGGCTCCAGGCCTAGATCTGAAGCCACTGCCTACCCATTTGAAATATGCTTATCTAGGCCCCGATAACTCTCTACCTGTCATTATCTCCAACAAGCTCGAAGACCTCGAGGAGTCCAAACTCATTTCCTTGCTAAGGAACTTCAGACAAGCCATAGGATGGACCATTGCGGACATTAAGGGCTTGTCTCCAGCATTATGCACTCATCACATCCACCTAGAGGACGCAAGCAAGACCATTCGCCAGCCCTAGAGACGACTTAATCCGCCCATGATGGAAGTGGTGAAGAAAGAGATTCTCAAGTTGTTAGATGCGGGAGTTATCTACCCCATCTCAGACAGCCCTTGGGTCAGCCCTATCCAGGTCGTGCCCAAGAAAACAGGCATAACCATCACCATCGGTCAAGATGGCGAATCCATTTCTACCCGGATCCAGAATGGGTGGAGAGTATGTATTGACTACCGCCGGCTAAATTCTGCTACCAGGAAAGATCATTTTCCCCTGCCCTTCATCGACCAGATGCTAGAACACCTCACCGGTAAAACCCATTATTGCTGTCTGGACGGTTACTCTGGATTCCATCAGATCCCAGTTGCTCCTGAAGACCAGGAAAAGACCACCTTTACCTGCCCTTTCGGGACCTTCGCGTATAGACGCATGCCCTTCGGTCTGTGTAACGCCCCTGCCACCTTCCAGCGATGTATGGTCAACATTTTCTCTGAACTAATTGAGGATGGAATCGAAGTCTTCATGAACGACTTCACCGTCTATGGAAATTCTTTTGAAGAATGCATGAACAATCTAAAAAGGTGCCTAGAGCGCTGCATTGAGACAAATCTTGTCCTGAATTTTGAAAAATGTCACTTCATGGTGGATCGAGCCCTGGTGCTTGGTCATGTTATCTCGGCCAAGGGAATTGAGGTTGACAAAGCCAAGATAGAAGTAATAGAATCCCTGCCCTACCCATCTTGTGTCCGCGATGTGAGATCTTTTCTAGGCCATGCCGGTTTCTACCGAAGGTTCATTAAGGATTTTTCCAAGATTGCCCAACCCATGTGTCACTTGCTCCAGAAGGACGTGTCCTTTGATTTCAGCGAGGCCTGCAAAACCGCTTTTGAACTTCTCAAGAACAAACTTATCTCGGCCCCGATTATTCGAGCCCCTGACTGGACACTACCTTTCGAGGTCATGTGTGATGCTAGTAATCAAGCCCTAGGCGCCGTTTTGGGTCAGAAGAAGGATAAAGAGACCCATGTCATCTATTATGCTTCCAAGTTGCTAGACACGTCCCAGCAGAACTACACTACCACAGAGAAAGAACTTCTGGCCGTAGTCTATGCCCTAGACAAGTTCAGGCAATATCTGCTAGGAACCCATGTCCTTGTCTACTCTGACCATTCTGCCCTTCGGTTCTTGTTGACCAAAGCCGATGCCAAACCTCGGCTTATTCGTTGGATCTTGCTCCTACAAGAATTTGATATCGCTATCAAAGATAAGGCCGGAAAAGAAAACCTTGTGGCAAGTCACTTGAGTAGACTTCCAGCCCAGGAAGATAATTCGCGTGAGCCAATCTGGGATACTTTTCCAGATGAGCAATTATGTCTAGCCCAAGCTGTTTATTCCCCATGGTTTTCCGATATTGTAAACTTTTGTGCTACAGGCACTTACCCAGCTGATGCCACTCCCTCCGAGTGTAATAGAATCAGAAGACAAGCAAAATACTACATTTGGGATAGCCCCTACCTATGGAAACACTGTTCGGATCAGCTCATTCGTAGATGTGTAACCATGGATGAGGTGCCCTCGATCCTTAAATTCTGCCATTCAGGAGGAGGCCATTTCGCGGCCAAGAAAACTGCCCTGAAGGTTCTGAAAGCTGGACTGTACTGGCCCACCATTTTCAAGGATAGTTACATGTTTTGTGCTTCATGCCCCCGATGTCAGGCGACTGGAAATATCGGGGCCAGGAATCAGATGCCCTTGACAAACATTATCGCTTGCGAGATCTTTGATATCTGGGGTATAGACTTTATGGGCCCTTTTTCCCAATTCCTTTGGTAATATCTACATCCTTCTGGCCGTCGATTACGTCTCTAAATGGGTCGAAGCCAAGGCTACTCGAACGGACGATTCCAAAGAGGTTGTGAATTTCCTCCGCACCAATATCTTCAACCGCTTCGGTACACCTAGAGCGTTGATCAGCGATAAGGGTACCCACTTTTGCAACCGTGTGGTGTCCTCTCTTTTGAAAAAGTATGGAGTCCATCATAGAACCTCCACTGCTTATCACCCTCAGACTAACGGTCAAGCCGAGGTCTCGAACCGTGAGATCAAATCCATTCTTGAGAAGACCGTTAACCAGTCCAGAAAAGATTGGAGTATGAAACTGGGTGATGCTCTATGGGCCTATCGTACAGCTTTCAAGACCCCGATAGGAATGACCCCTTACAGACTTATTTATGGAAAGTCGTGCCATCTCCTAGTGGAGATAGAGCACAAGGCTTTTTGGGCTATCAGAAAAGTGAACACAGATCTAGGCCTCGCTGACCAACATAGGTGCTTGCAAATTCAAGAGCTAGAGGAGTTGAGGGATGATGCTTATGAGAATGCCCTGCTATATAAGGGCAAGACAAAAGCTTATCACGACCGACACCTTCGTCCCAAAATGTTCTTAGTCGGACAGCAAGTCTTGTTGGATAACTCGCGCCTGCGACTCTTTGCTGGGAAGCTGAAATCCAAATGGTCAGGACCTTTCGTGGTCACAAAAATCTACACCCATGGGGCAGTTGAAATTCAGAACCCGGTCACAGGGATCATCTTCAAGGTCAGTGGGCAGAGACTGAAGCCCTTCTATGAAGGTTTCCAGACCTCGGTTGTTGAGGAGGCTATGGTGGATGTCCCACCTGTCCAGACCTAGATTATCAAAGCACGTCGAGGTCCCGACGAGTAAATGGACCATGCTGGAGGCATCTGATATGTCGTCTGAAGCATTTCTCTCTCCCTTATCTTCTTCCCACCTTTTTGGATTCTCTGATTTTATTTGATTTTATTCCCAGGTTTTGTTAGTTGCATATAGTATATCCCTTTCACCTATGATTTTATACCTTTTAATTAGCATTAACTCACCTTTATTCTCTCTTTTTGTCCATATCTTATATCAACCGACTCCCTTTTTGAAATTTAAAAGTTTTTCTCCTTTTCAGGTAGTTGAGATACGCATGGGCCGTCGTGCTCCACGCCCAGGACGCCACGTGGCCTGACAAGCGCAGTAAAGGCAGGCCTCATCAATTCAAAAGCTGCGGCATTTATTGCCAACTGTGATTTCCATTCTCTCTCCCACTCTCCCACACAATTTTCACTCATATCACTTTCAAACCTATCACTTTCACCTCTCTCCCTCACCAAACACTCAACCCTATTCTCTCTCCACCACCATCTCCATCCCCAATACTGTCTTCCTTCCCTCACCATCAATGGCACCTAAGACTAAAAAGCCAGCCCGCAAGAACGCTGCTGGACCTAAACCGGTGGACACTTCGAGTCCCGTTCCTTCAAGATCTAGATCCCAGTCAGCTACACCAAACTCGGCTTCTTACAAAACAGCCACACCACCGTCTGTCAACCCACATCCCATTCCCTCTCCTACGGCAGTCTCACCCACAACCGTGGAGCAGATCAGAGAGTTCACCCCGGTGGAGGACGATGTAGAAGTCACAGGCTCCGTTCCTCAGACCATGACAACCACTAGAGGCGGTCGTATGGTGAAGCTCCCTCCTGGATCGTCCACGACCAAGTCCAAGCCCAAAAATCCCTCTACATCAGCCAAGCAGTCCCCTCTTGACGCGGCCGTTGATCGTTTCCTATCTCCTCAGCCTGCCTTAACGGTGGAGGAGGTCCTCAAGGACATCCTAGTCTCTGACGAAGAAGCCGAGGTCATGGAGGACCAAACGGAGACTGGTATTGGCCAAGAGGATGAGGTTATAGAAGAGGGAATGGGAGAGAGTGGAGAAGTTGAGGGCAGCGAAGGAGAAGAGGAAGATCTCGAGCCCCAGAAAGCAGTCGCGGTAAGATCAGCGGCTAAGAAAGGGAAATCCAAAGCTGAGGCCAAGCCAGGGCAGCCAGCTGCAGTCGGTACACCAGTGAGTCTCAAGAGGAAGCTGTCAGCCACTAGTACTGGCAAGCCCTCGAGTTCCAAGAAGCTTCGGGCCCCCAAAACAGATGAGGACGTCGAGGCCGAGACCCCAGCACCTTCATCCATCCCCAGATCCAGCTCACAACAAGTGACTTCTAACCTTTCCTCACCCCATTAATGGATTGTCTTTAATGATAAACCTTCTCTTTACAAGTTAACTTTGCTAAATTCCAAGGGCGTTAGCTCATGTGCGCGCCTGGATTTTGATTTTCTTACTAAGATGGGCATTGAGTCCTAGATCAGGGAGTATGTGGCCAACATTGGTTGGGAGTCTCTGTTCTATTTGGAGCACCCGACCTTTGTTGAGCTTTCCCTCGAGTTTTTCACTACTTTTTGGGTAGATGACACTTTTAGGCCCAAGGGTAAGGTCGGTCCAAACTCCTCTACCCCTGGTTTGATCAATTTTAGGCTAGCCACCAAATGGGAGCATCTGACACTGGATGAATTTAACTGCTGGTTAGGATTTGTCACTAAGGATGAACTAAACACCCCTCTGTACAAGAATGCCTTAACTGTTATCCCTACTATTTTTGATGCCACTGCTGCTTTTCGTGAGCTAACCAATAAGCCTACTGTTAAGTATGATCCTAAGGGTAGTAAAGCCCATGAAATAGTTGACCCTGCATTGCGTATCCTGCACCAGTATCTAGCCCTCACCTTTTCAGCAAGATTTGGTTCCTCGGGATAGATATCTGTGCAGAAACTTTTCTTTTTATGGTGCATGAAACACAAACGTAGGGTCAATCTAGGTTTTTGGGTAGCTTCAGGCGTTTTGCATGTATTAAATGGTGGTCGTGGGCCTATTTTTGGATCCCTTATCTCCCTGTTTGCTGTGAAGATGCGTAACATTGACCTGGCTACTAGTAACCTTTCTGAGCCCCTGGCATTCAAGGATTTGGATATCCGAACCTTGGATGTCATGGGTCATTTATGTCTCTCACGTGGTGTGTTGAGTTTTTACCCAGGTTGTGCCCCAGCAGCGGAGAAGGGTTTCGGGACCAAGAATGGCGGCATCTTTGACTATCCAGATCTTTCAGACTCCCGCTCCAATGCCATTCCTCCAGCCCCCGAAAAGCAAGTGCCCCAAGCGGAAGCAGCTCGACAATGCCAGAACGCGGCATCAGGAAGCCAGCCCCCGATTCCACACATCGTCTACGATCCGACCCAGACGAAACTTCTCTAGCTTATCCTGCGAGAACTTCAGGCTTTGACGGCTGAAGTTGCCCGCAGAAATTTACCACCCCAGTAACCCACCCCCGAACATTTCCATCTCTCCAGCCCCCAAAAGGGGCACTAAACAATTTTACTGTTTTTACTTTGTACTGTACTTATAATTCTTGAACTCCTTTTTATGCTCTCCCCGCATTGAGGACAATGCGCTGCCTAAGTGTGGGGAGGGAATTATTATGCGTTTTGCCTGTGTGATTGCATGTTTATTTTCACGTTTGCTGCATGATTGCATGATCTACGGATTTTATTTTTAGCCTTGCTAGGAAAATTTTCCCACTATCAGTTTTCAAACCCTCATTTTTGGCATGCGTTTTTTTAACTTTCGATGCATAGAAGAAGCATGACATCCATAGCACCTATGCCTGAACATGCATTTTTAGACCTGCTAGCCCTTATATCTATATCTAGGCCACGACACCAGTAGTCATAATTTGATCCCGTGAGCATATTTGAGCTTCATGCCTTTTTATTTTTGAGAAAAATGCTTAGCTAGGCACAGTCTAGATTTGCATGATATCCCTAGGTATAGTCACTGTTAGGACATGGGAAAGCTTAGAAATGACAGAAAACTTCGTATCAATGTCTCTTTCCTTCTTTTCTCCCATCTCTCTCTCTTTTCTTTTCGAGCCCCCGACATTCCCCTTCTTTTCATACTCTTTCCTAACCATTCGCCTTTTCTTGATCTTTTTCCTTGGCAGGTGAGGTAGCAATTATTGAGGGTAACGTTGAGGGCTAGACACCTAAAGTGAGCAGGCGAGTTTAAGTGTGGGGAAGGAAGACAAAAGCAAAAGACTTCAGAGCAAAAAACAGGAATCTAGGGCAAGAAAAGCAAAAGCTCGAAAGAGTTTCGAGCCATAGACCATTCATACAATTCAAGCCCCAGAAACATTCAAGTGTGGGGAAGCGAAAAAGAAGTCACCATCAATGCTGGAAGCAGATTAAGGGCGAGCGCTGAGCGGAAGATCAAAAGTTTCGCGCCCTGGTAGAATCATCTTGTGCCCTCTCCGGTTTTAGGGTTTTTGTAAGGACGGCTATTCCAAGGATAATTTCTTACATTAGTTTCAGCATTTCATTTTTTGGGGATCATCTCCTCTTCTCGATCAAGAGCAGCCATTGTCAACAACTTCCCTCTTCGATTATTAATTAATCTACCGGTTTACTCTACTCCCTTTTTTACTTTCTTTAGTTTATCATTGTATGATTCTATCTATCTATTGTTTATATTATAGTATGAGTAGCTAAATACCCCTTTCTTAGTGAAGGGTGTTCCACGGGTTGTAGGGTTCGGCTAAGAGGTCTAATGCATGCTTAACATATTCTCTTGTGACACATAACCGTTTACCGATTTAATTACATGCTTGTCTAGAAATGTTAAGAGCTTGATCATCTTTTAGTATTTCTGCATGAGTAACGTCATATTCCAGGGTTATAACTAACGCGAAGCCCTGGAGTTTGAGCAGACACCTAGGGGAGGCAGCGCGAGAGGCCTCACCTAGGGGTAAACAGTTATCTAGGGTATGCGATACGAGTCTGACAAGCTGAGCTATCGCGCCCTAGATCTGTCTTACCTCTCCTTCATGGGCGTTCTGAATTTAGCCTCCCTACTTCGAGCCCGTGACAGGCCGAACGGTCAAGGCTACCTTTTGATGACAAGGGAGGTAGCTAGGAGGATGGCTGAACGTCAAGGTCACCTCATATGTGGAAACGGGGGGTGACTTTTATCTACGAAGGTAAGCAGGGGATGCGATGTGAAAACGCGGTCCCTATAGCAGATTTGTGCATGAGTCTGGAAAACTTCTGCGCCGATGACTAGCCGACCTAGAAAACAACCCAAGGGAGCACCTTTCGCTAAGATCTCGTCCTATTTGATTAATATCCTTTTCATTACTTTTCCTGCATTCGATCTATTTACATCTCTTGGTCTGGATTACAATTTACTTCTCTTGCCCTGGATTACGATTTACTTTCGTGCCCTAGATAAGTACTTTCCATTTCTGTTTTGTTAGCTCCCATACTCTGCGTTGATTAATTTATTAATCAACATAAACCCCCCCCCCCCCCCCCTCTTACTGTTACTTTGGTTAGATCTGTTGCGTATTGCCTTGTCATATATACTCACTAGCAATCCATTCCTTCAATCTCTGTGGTTCGACCCTGTCTTGCTCTATACACATTAATTTGTGCATTTTGCCATCAGGATAAATTTAAGTATATTTGACTGACGATCAGCTCCCCTATACTTCTTGCTCTGCTTTTTCAATGCCTTTCTACCTTTTCCTCTGTTTTTCATTATTTTTCTTCATAGGTTACTTCTCGTGCCTTTACTCCTGCACTGTCGCGAGGCAATATGGACTTGAGGCGTATTCTGACTCAACCAAGGAAGAGACAGAGGTCCACCGGAGTAGGTACGTTCCGGTCCTCAAGTCAGGTCGATATCGGGGAGGGGCCTTGTCTCTTCCGCACCTCCCCGGGCCAGACCGGTAGCATTTTTGAGAACACGGCCATGCCTGGGGCTTTTGAGACTTCTCCGCCTTCATTTGGCTCGGAAATGCCTCACTTTTCCTCCAACGTGGTCTATACTGATGAGTTGTCGGGTTTCTCCTCCTATCAACCCCAGGGATCATTCGACACCCAGGGAGGTTCCGCTTCTAACCAGCCTCCTTCTCCCGCCGCCGTGGTCTTTGTTCCTTCCGATGCTTCCATACTTAAGCGCTTCGGGGAGGGGACAGTAGTGTCCAATCTTATGGCCGACGTAAGCTCATATAATACCACTAGGCCCATCACTCATCAGGTGGATATGACTACGCTTCGTAGTTTGGGGATTGCGGCCATGGGGGGCGATAACTCGGCCGTTACTGCTTCGTTCTTGGCTGCACACATGCTAACGTCTCTTGAAGAACGAAGCGCCTTTGCTACTGTGGGAGACGAAGAGCAAGCCGACTTGCTGCACTCCAAACTTTTCACTGGGTTCCTCTAATTTCATCACTACACTGAGCGCATGTCGCAAAAGGCGGCTGACATTGCCGCTTCCGCAACCAAGCTTTCGCAGGAGCAAGAGGAAAAATAGTGGCTGCTGGAAGAGCGAGATAGATATATGACGGCCCTGGAGGCAGCCAGAGAGGAGGCAAGGGAAGCAAAGGAACAGTTGACCACTTCTAACGCTGCTCTGGCGGTTGAACAGTCAAAGATTATCGCTTTTGCGGGGGAGAAAATAGCTTGGGTGGGAGAGAAAGCAGCCTTAGTAGAAGAGAAAATAACGCTTGAGGCAGAAACAACAATCAAGTGTCACTGGTACGTTGAAAAGACTACTTCTATCATGGCTGACTGCTTTGTGGAGATTCACGGGGAAGAATTTTACGACGGTGACGCGGTTTCTAACGCCTTTTTGAAGAATTCTTCCAATCTAAATGACGAGGGCTTCCGCCTAGCCAGATTGGATGGCTACCCAGAGCAAGGGATTTCTGAAGACCAGTAGTAGGCAGGGTATTGTCGCCCCCTTCTTTTTGTGAGGATTGAGCGTTACCCTTTTTTATTCGTCTTTGTATATTTTTGTGTCCCTTCGTGGGTATTTGAACAATGACACTTCTATGATATCAGCTTTTGTTGGTGCCATTTTCCTTTCCTGTATTTCGTTTTCTTTGAATTTTTGTAGCGTGGCCTTCGCGCCCTTATCGCCCTGATCGGGCTTTGTCATGTTCGACTTAACCACTGTTTGGCCCCGCCAGGGAGGACATTCCTGAAAGAAGCATTCTTCTTTCCTTGATCAAAGGAGACAACGAATAGGGTCTTTAGGCCCTATTCCTTAAACCGCGTCAACATCAGTGTGGTTGGCTTCATGTCTACTTTGCCGACGAGTCATACAACTCTTTTATCACCTCGAGTGTCGCGATCACTCGGAGTCAGAGATATCCTGCACACTCTCAATAAATATCTATTAGTAAGAAATAAGCGATAACAGACACAAGTTTCCCATAGGAGCCGATCCGCCGCAATTCTAGGGTACAGGTATTGCTTGTTATCGCTTTCTCAACCAGCTCACTTCGCCAAGGATTCCGCATCTGGTTACTCGCTGGGATTTCGCGATTTTCCGCATTTCCACGATCGACCGGAAAGTGCCTCTTCCTAGTGAGTCGTCTGATCAGGACAGGCCATCACAAGGTTAGGATTTTTCACTTTCGGCGTTACCCTATCATCCTGGAATCGTGCCTTCCCTTGGCGAGCCGTCTACATCAGCCCGGCCGCAAGGATAGGATTTTCACTTCCAAGATGGAGTTATTATCTCCTTGAGGTATGCCTTTCCTTAACGAGCCGTCTCCACGAGAACAATTGGGATAAGGATCGGGCTTTTACCTCCAGGGATACCGGGGCGTGCCTCATCTTAGTGAGTCGTCTGATCAGGACCGACCGTCACAAGGAAAAGACTTTTCACTCCCGGGGGTGTCGGGGCGTGCCTCATCTTATGGCCCACACGTGGCTACCACAAGGATAGGAATTTTCACTCCCAACGCTAAATATTAGGTGTGCCAGGGCATGCCCTCACTTAGTGAGACGTCGAATCAGGACATCCTAGCAACCTCTTTCTCATTTTTCTTTCATCATCTGCACCCACACATGTAGCCACAAAACACAAAAGAGCTCATTACTCGAGCGTTAGCAGGGGTTAGGGCTAGCGTTAGTAAAAAGTGCAGAGATAAATCAAGATCTAGCATGATATAATTTCAAACGAGTGATATTCCAGGAGTTGGGTAAGGGGGTACCGTCGAGTGTCTCCAGATGGTATGCTCCTCTCCCAACGATACGGGTAACGCGGTACGGCCCTTCCCAGTTAGGACTGAGCTTCCCCCGGCGTTGACCAGTCGCTCGTTGATCCCTGAGTACCAGGTCACCTTCTTTTAGAAGTCGTTCTTTGACACGCCTGTTATGGTAACGCGCCATTTTTTGTTTGTAGTGTGTCATTTTCAGGAGAGCTTCCTCTTGCAATTCGGGCAGTGCGTCAAGATTCGCACGCAGCCTTTCCTCATTCAACTCTTCTCTGAAGTAAGCCACTCGTAGGCTCATGATACCAATTTCCACGGGCTTAACGGCCTCAGTGCCAAAAGCCAGTGCGAATGGTGCCTCTCCTGTGTTGGTTTTTGTGGTCATGCGGTAGGCCCACATCACATACGGCAGTTCATCTGCCCACTTCTTTTTAGATCCTTCTAGGTTCTTCTTAACACCGTTAAGGATGGCTCGGTTTGTCACCTCAGCCTGACCATTGGTCTGCGGATGAGCCACGGAAGAGAATCTTTGCTCGATTCTAAACACCTCGCATTGGTCTCTAAAGAATTGGCTGGTGAATTGTGTTCCGTTATCGCTGACTAGCACGCGGGGAACTCCGAAACTCATGATAAATTGGTGTTTGAAGAAATGCTAGATTTTCTCTGTCGTGATGGTGGCTACCGCCTCAGCTTCCGTCCATTTGGTAAAGTAATCTACCGCCATGACCACAAACTTTAACTGAGACCTTGCCTTTGGAAACGGTCCAAGGATGTCAATTCCCCATTTCGCGAAAGGGCAAGGAGCGATGATATCATAAATTTAGGTGGCGGGATGTCGAGGAATCTTAGAGAATTCCTAACACTTTTGGCAAGTTCACACGTAATCATGGCAGTCTTTTCGAATAGTAGGCCAGTAGAACCCCGATCGAAAGACCTGCACAGCTAGGGTTCCGCCGGATGCATGCATGCCACAAATTCCTTCGTGGATTTCACGGAGGGTATGAAGGCCCTCTTGTTCTGTTATGCATCTGGCAGCCGGATGAGAGAAACATCTTCGCATCAGTTCCCCGTTAAAGTATGTACACCGTGCCGCTTGCTTTAGTACTTTCTTCTTCTCAGCGTTATCCGCTGGCAGCTCATCGTGTTTCAAGTATTTTATGACGGGGATTCTCCAGTCATTTTCACTTTCTTCCACACAGAGCGTCGCCTGTTCTTCCATAAAGGAAGGTACGGATAGCTCCCGGTAGTACACCCCTTTCGGTATGGACGCTTCTGGGTTTGCTGCGAGTTTGGCGAGGCTATCCGCCTCAGCGTTATCCTATCAAGGAATATGCTCGAAGCTAACCTGTATGCCACATTTCTTTATTTCTATCAACTCGTGTTTCACTTTAGCAAGGTATTGCACCATGATGGGCTCTCTGGCTTGAGAGTGTCCCAGCACTTGGTCTATTATTAGCTTGGAGTCTCTGCAGACTTTCAGCCGCAAGTCTCCCAACCTCCCAGAGTCATGTATTCCCTTGATGGAAATGCTCTTTCCTATCCTGAGCCCGGCTAATAGCGCTTCATATTCTGCGGCATTATTGGACAACGGCTGCAGGATTCGGATGGCATATCGCACATGGATGCCGTGAGGCCCACTCATGAAGATTCTGGCCCCGTTAAGCTCTTGATTTTTGGCACCATCCACGTGTATGACCCACAGGTCGGTGTAAGTTTTAGGGAAAGGGAGATCCAACTCTTCTTTTTCTTTTTCAGTCAACTCTGTCATTGGATCCGGCGTGAAGGTACATTCTGCGATAAAGTCTGCTAGAATTTGAGCCTTCACAGACGGTCGAGATCGATAGTGCAACCCATATTGTTCAAGCTCGATAGCCCAAATCAGCATTCTCCCCGAGGATTCAAGCTTCCAGAATATCCTTTTTATAGGTTGGTCCATCAACATGATGACGGTATGAGCTTGAAAATATTGACTCATTTTCCGCGTGGTTTGTATCAGCGCGAATGTTATTTTCTCAATACGGGCGTATCTCAGCTCGGCGTCTTTCAAGATGTGACTCATAAAGTATACAGGGCGGTGTGTGTGATCATCATCTCGCACAAGGACCGCGCTAACCACTTCGTCAGCAACCCCAAGGTATAAGTACAAGATATCGCCAGGCTCTGGTCTTGTCAATACTAAGTCAGACGATAGGTAGGCCTTCAGGCTTGCGAATGCTTCTTCGCATTCTGTTGTCCATCCGAAGACGGCTTTCTTGCGTATAACCTTAAAGAAAGGGAGACACTTCTCGCCTTGCTTAGAGATAAACCGTCCCAACGTGATAACGCGCCCTGTCAGCTTCTGTATTTCCTTTACCTTAAAGACAGATATCATGTCTTGGATAGCTTTGACTTTTGATGGGTTGGGTTGAATGCCCTTTTGGCTGACCACGTAACCCAAAAATTTGCCCGTTTGAAAGGCAAACATGCACTTTCGAGGGTTTAGCTTCATCTGATATCGCTTCATCACTTCGAAGACTTCTGCCAGGTCAGACAAGTGATCTTTGAAGCTTTGGCTTTTGATCAGTATGTCATCGACATATGCCTTTACGTTTCGCCCGATCTGCTTCTCAAAGACTTGATTCGCCATTCGCTGGAAGGTGGCTCCAGCATTTTTCAATCCAAAAGGCATCGCCGTGTAGCAATAAGTGGCCTTCGGAGTGATGAAAGCAGTTTTCTCTTCATCCTCCTTGGCCATGGGGATTTGGTGGTACCCCGAGTTGGCATCTAACAAACTCAAGTATGCGTACCCGGCAGCTTGATCAACCAGTTGATCAATTCAGGGAAGTGGGTAACAATCTTTAGGGCAAGCGTCATTCAAATCTGTAAAGTCAATGCACATGCGCCACTCTCTGCTGGGCTTGGGAACTAGGACAGGGTTAGCCAACTAGGTGGGATACTGCACTTCTCGAATAAAGCTAGCGTCAAGAAGTTTTGCGACTTCCTTTTCGACAGCCATTGCTTTTTCGGTCGAGAAAACACGTCATTTCTGCTGGACCAGTTTTGCATCAGGGTTGACATTGAGTCGATGTTCCGCCACCTCTCGCGAGATACCCGACATGTCGGAGGGTTTCCATGCAAACTCTCCTTTGCATTTATTTAACAGTTGGGCTAACTGAAAGTTTTCCTCTGGGCTGAGGTTATCGCTGACCAGAAATACAGCCCCATCTATTCTGTTAACCGGGATACGAGTCATTTTGTCCATGGCTGAGTGCGTTTCTCATCATTTTGTTCATATGGATCCACCATCACGTACACGTACCTATCGCAGCTCTTCTGAGTCATGAGCAGGTAACATTCAGCCGCTAACTTCTGATTACCTCGGATCGAGACCACCCCATCCCAAGAAGGATATTTCAGCCTCAAATGTTTTTGAGATATCGCCGCTCCGAAACTGTTGAGGAATGGCCGCCCCAATATGGCGTTATAAGGCAGATTCAGATCCACCACCAAGAATAAAAGCTCCTCTAACCGTTTGGAGGTATCTTCCTTGAAATATACCGGCAAGGTAGTTACTCTAGTCACTGGGATAGGGACTCCGTCTACCCCAATAATGGGTTTTTTACAGGGCGTAAGCTCGTTATCTGGACGCTTCAGGAGATTGTAAGCTTCTAGTGAAAACAAGTTTACGGCGCTTCCGTTGTCAACCAGAGTTCTTCTAACTCTATGGCTAGCGATAATGGGTGTAACAACTAACGCATCATTGTGTGGATATACCACGCCCTTCTCGTCTTCTTCAGAAAAGGATAATATCATACGATCCAAGGCACTTATCGCTTCACTCTTTATTGACATGCCTGCCCGCTTCCGCTTATCCCCTGGCGCGGGGGTCAGCTGTGCTGACTCATCCAGATAAGGTGTGCTTCCAGCGATGATGTTAATGATGGGGATGTCCTCGTCATCAATCGTGAGCATTTCCCGGCCTCCTCCCGCAGGACCAGTGTCGTGGCCTGGAGGGCGGGAAGGTGTCGCTCTGCCATCGGCTATTCTGCTTGTTGGGTTACTCTTGGCTTCTTCTCGTCTTTTCATAGCGAATTCTCCCAGATAGCCTTCCTCCACTAGGCGCTCTATTGCCGATTTGAGTTCTCTACATGCCTCGGTAGAATGCCCTTTAGCTTTGTGAAATTTGCAATAGGCGTTCTCTCTTCTCCCCAGGGTTACCCCCGGTCTTACAGGGGCGGGATAACGAATGGGCAGGTTTCGCTGCTCCACTATTGCTAGTATTTCTGCTCTGGGTAGAATGAAGGAAGGAAGATCTGAGTCATAAACGCGTCCCTTAAGAGGATCACCTTGCCGCTGAGCTGAGGAGTTACCGGACTTTCCCTTTGAGGAGTTGCCTCTTCTCCGATTAGATGTCTTGGGAATGTGATCCTTTCGCTGAGCGTAATCATCGATGAACCGATCTTCAGGAGTAGTTGGAATGGGAGTGTTATGGACTGGAGGCACGGCTGGCGGCATGTTCCGAATCATGTCCCTATTCTCTTCCTCTTCCATCCTCGCATAGTTGTGGGCTTTTAGCCTTAACGCATCTAAAGTCGCTGGCGGGTCAACCATTAAAGCATCTCTAAGCTTTCCATAACAACAGTTTTGCTTTAAGGCTTCGATGGCGAAATCGACCGTTACACCTGGCGTTAGCAACATCTCGGTGTCGAAATAATGGAGGAAGCTCCTCAAGGATTCCTGAGGTTTCCTGTGTAGGTCGAACAAGGCAGCGACAGACTTCCTGATAGGGACAGCAGTACTGAATCGACTCCTAAATTTAGATTCCAGCTGCGAGAAACTGTCAATAGACCCACCCAGAAGACCTTCGAACCATAAGCGCGCAACCCCCAACAGGGTCATTACAAATATCTGACACAAAGCAGCGTCATTGTGGGTCTGGAATTGCACAAAGTCCTTCACCTTGTTGAGAGATGGGATATTTAGTGCCATCATAGGATTCTGAGGGGAGCTTCACATGTCTACTAACTCTGTGACGCCTTATACGCAGGCTAAAGGGATGGCCAGAAGTATCATCGAGAATCTCATGTGCATCTCGAGGCGAGGATACCTCCAAATGACGCCTACGGTCTCGCGGATTTCTATCATGATGCCGCCTGGGAGTCAGACTGCGGCTCCTTGGTGAGCGAGTTCGATGCCTCCTACTGCTGGATCTTTTACTCCCTCCAGGAGATATATCTCTATCATTTTCGCCCCTTCTACCATCCCAACAATCTCTATCCTCCTTACGCCATTGACGCTCCTCTTGGGGAATAGGAAGTAAGGGCACTTGTGGTACATACGACTCCACATCCTATGAGCAAACTGTACCAGACTGACTGGTGCACTCAACGCAGGCAGCGTCAAAGGGACGTTCACATGCAATGGGGACGACAACGGTCGTTCTGTAATAATGGGTGGAGTGAAAATGAACTAAGATGGGACGCCTGATCCGGAAGCGCTTGGCGTGAATCTAGCAGCCAGTTCCGTTAAATGGTCCAACTGGGCGCGGAGGGCTGAAATCGAGCTCGCGAAAGGGTTATTCACACCGTCTATCACGGATCCCCTTGACTGAGGAGTGAAATGACTGGACCCCACTATTTGAGACGAAGGAGTATATGGCTGGGGCACAAATGTTCCTACTGCTTGCTCAAGGGACAGATCTGACGTTCCTGGAGGAATTTCTTGCACCGAGGTGGAAGCATCAGAAGTGGCGAAAGCGAAAAGTCACCTACGGGTATCAAATGGAAGGCTAGAGGATTGAGTCAACGGCGAATCTAAATCAGAAGCCATAATCTTCCAATTCCCAGAAGAATAGAGCTTGGCTATTAAGGATGCTCACTTAATTAAAACCAAAGCTCTCAATGAAAGCACCAATTTGATAAGATTCAGATTGTTGGGGAAGTGGGATCTGGATTATGGTTGTCTGGAATCACTGTAGCAGCAGTCCGTCGCACCTGCAAAGCGCCGGAGAGGGGACTCCTGCGTAGACACTCCGATGCTTAAGTTAGTATGGCTGTGAAATTTGGCAGAGATTTTTTTAGGGAATCAGATCTTACTCTCAATCTAGAAATAAGGGGTATTTATAGCCGAAGAAAGAAAGGTTGTTACCCCTAGGGGTGGGCGTTATCAAGGGGAGATATCACCCAGGATGACGTTAGCATGCGTCAGCCGAACCGGATATCGCTAGTGGGATATCGCCAATGAGACATTGTCGGGGTTTCCTGGGATGGGATGACGCCATGTGGGTCCCCCCCCCCTGGCTGATGTCGACCACCCTAGGATCCTCAGTCTTACGGGGGCTGCAGCCGAGTGCCATCGCCAGTTAAGGTCTATAGGGATCTGGCTTTGACTTGAGGTGAGAAGATGAATATACCCTTGGTGTTTCATCAATGGTTAACAATAATTGCGACCGCGATTGTTGTGGCGGCCGCGGTGAGAAGTCGAAGGTAAGTGGTGACATCTTCCGCTTCATCCTGTCGGAGTTTCTGAAGACCAAAGTGAAGTGACATGACAAGTGTGTCAGTGGCTGCTGCAAGTGATTCTTCCAACGCTTTCCAGATTTCCGAAGAAGTCTGTACTCCAATCACTATGGACATAACATCCGGAGTAAGGGATCCAACAAGTGTGTTGACGATTAGTTTATCTTGTTGAAACCAAGCCATATACTTGGGATTGGGGTTCGCGGTGTTTGGAATGAGTTTGGAGGGGCAGACGCGGTCACCATTAACGAATTCAAACAAGCCAAGGCCATAGAGGTAAGGCTCGACTTGGGCGCACCAAAAAATATAGTTGTCTTTTGTCAACTTCAAAGAGATAAAGTAGGTGGGATTGGTCATGGAAATGATGGAGGGTGCAGCAGTGGTTGTGGTGTTTGCAGAGGTGAGGGAGTTTGCCATCTCAGAGGAGGAATATGGCTCCACTACCAACTTGAAATGTAAGAAACACAGTAGAAGAAATATGCTGGGAAAAAGGTATCTCCTGCATATTCTATTGGTGAGGCAATATATACATGACTTATACACATTTGAATCAAAGGATAAGATCCTATCCTAGCATCCCTGATATTCAAAAATTCAAAATACAAATACAGGATATCTAGTCAAATGAAATCACAGTAAGATTATGGGATAAGCTTCTTATCAGCAGTAACTGATTTGGTCAATAGATCACAGTTCATCTTTTCTCCTCCTTTTTCCAGAATGTTTATTTTCATATTTTCTAAATGAGATCTAAATGGTTTTTTTTTTTTACCTTTGGCCGACTTGCTGATATTTTACTCAATTTTCTATGGCATTCGTTGGCATTATGCATCTTTGTAGAATCTACACAGCTAATGCAGAGTTGAATTTTTGTATGGTCTTTTATGTCTGATTTTGATGCTTGTCATAGTTGTTGTCTGATTTGCTATTGTGACCGCTCAATTGAATTGATGCGCCTACATGCTTAAATGTGTTTTCCCATCATTTCCTAGGTCGTGGTGGTTAATCCAGAAGCATACACTTATGATGATGAGGTGATCAAGAAAGCAGAAGCTATGGGAAAGCATGGACTTGTGGACATCAGGGCCAAGCAAGATAGTTTTATCTTCACTGTGGAAACTACTGGTGCAGTCAAAGCTTCTCAGTTGGTGCTCAATGCCATAGATATCCTAAAACAAAAGCTTGATGCAGTTCGGTTGTCGGATGGTACAGTGGAAGTCGATGATCAGTTCGGTGAATTAGGTGCTCATATGCACGGAGGATGATCCAGTTTGTGCACAGAAATCCCCTTTGGTTTCCTATGAATTTCATTTGCTTTTATTGAACTCTTACAGGTGGTGTTACTAATCATGTGTTCTTATTTTCCTTGTGGATGCTAATCTCTTTCCTGCAAGTTATGTCGGTACATCTTTAGGAGTAGTAATTAACCCTTGTATACAAGACTTTGCTGGACTAGCCACGCAAGAAGTTGATGTAAGTGTAGGTAATTAACTTGCTTATGTATCTTCTCCTAATGTATTTTGCCTCGTAGTAGAACTCAACTCAGATGCACTCTTTATTTTCTTCCACACTAATCTATGATCTATCTGTAACTGTACTCAGTATGTAGTTCGACTTGAGTATAGAGTGGCTCTTTCCTGAGAGATGTCTTGTGTTATTGTTGTTGTGTTGACCATGTGAAACTTCGATTCACTTTGCTCGCGCTAAGTTTCAGCGTGTTTAATAGTTGTGTTTGATAATAGCTCGAATCAGTAGTTGGTTTTTGTATGAACAACACAACAAGTACGAATGTTAGAATTTACCCTTCCAAATCAATTAGCATAATTAGATACTAACATTTTCAAAGTAAAATTGTTAGAATTTCTAGCAACATTCATATCTTGTTGGCGTGTCTCTATGGCCTCGCTAGGTAATAATAGTTGGCTTAATTTTTTTTCCTTACAAATTGAAATACTCGGAAGACTTTAGAATTTATTACTAGGGGTAAACTGGGAAATATGGGATCATCCTCCTCCAATGGTCTAAATATTAACTTCCACATTTTCTTCTAAAAAATAAAAATCAATTATTAAGTGGAGTTTACATATTTTCACTAGTAAGATCTCAAATTTAATTTTTTTTATTGCAGTTGTGTTTTGATTTGAAACTTCTAGACATGCACAAATTTTACCCATTAAAGTTCAACCTACCCCATGATATGAACCTTTTTCCTTTACCAAGAGTAACAAGACAAAAAGAGATGGCAGTGTAAACAAAAACTAGGCTGGTTAGAGGTTGACTACAGGGGAGATGAACTCATCATTGAGGACGGAGGAGTTGACTTCGATCTCCACGAGGTCGATGGCGATGTTGGGCACCTCGGCCATCATGACGCGGCGAAGGGCGTTGGCAATGGAGGCATCGGTGTCACGCAGCTCGAACTTGCACATGTCGTCCTTCATGTCACGGATTTTCACCCTGGGGAATCGCTGGTAGGAGACTACTTCCATGGCGAATGAGAGTAAAAGAGAATGAGAGTAAAAATGGAATGGGTACTTGAAAGGAGGAAGAAGATGATGTGCAAGAGTAAGAAAATGGAAGAGAAAAAGTAAAGGGAAAAGTAAAAAAATGGTACCTGCACTTGCATTGACCGACTCATTTGGCACCTCCTTTGGTCAAACGGTTTAAAAGGCACCTCCACTTAAAAGATATGACACATTTGGCACTCTTCACTCACACCGTTGGCCGTCCACCGTTATCTGCTGATGTGACATACCACGTGGCATGATACGTCATCTAGCATGATGACGTGTCATGCCACATCAGAAAAAAAAAATCTTTTTCTTTTTCTCTCTTTCTTTCTTTTTTTCTTTTTCTTTTTTCTTTTCTTCTTCGTTTTCCTCTTTTGTTTTAGGCATTGAAGGGAACAAATTTTGGTGTTGAAAAACCCAAAATAAAAACCCATTTCATGTTATTCCTCCGTGCACCACAAACTCCAACCCTCCAAACACAAATTAAACCCCTAAAATAAAAACCCACTTCATCTTATTTCTCCTCTTCCAATTAAATCCTGCAAATTAAAACACAAACAAGTAGCAAACCAACAACAAACAAACGAATAGAAAGAGGACAACAAAGGAAAATTACTTTGCTTCTGTGGAGACGGAAGCGGTGGCAGGGACTTGAGAGGGTGAGCGTCTGTGATTGGCGGTGGTGATGTTGGGTTTGTGGCATTTTTGGTTTGGCAGTGGTCGGCGTTTGTGGTGGTGGTTGTGGTGGCGGCCATTTGAGACTGGCGACTGTGATGGTGGTTGTGGTGATGATTTGGCAGAGGATGATTTTTGTGGTAGTTGGTTTGGAAGTTGGTGTGGCAGTGGTGTGGCCGGCGGTTGGGCAGCGGTGGTTTGATGGCGATTTTGGTTGAGGTTTAATTAGGTGAGGTGAATTTGGTTCTGGTTTTTGATTAATTGTAGATTGGGTGTTTTGATTTTATGGATTGGGTATTCTGATTTTGGTGCAGAGGGTTTGGATTGGCTTTTTTCAGGGAGGTTGGTGCAAAGTCGGGTTTGGTGATGAACGGATCCAGGTCGTGATGAACGAATCCGGGTTATGTATGAACAGATCCGGGCCATTTTTCTTGGACGAGATGGAAATGTCTTCCATGGCCATTTTTCTTGGATGTGTTGAGAAGTTCATGAAGCATTCTATGCGTGTTGGCATGAGGTTTGCAGAGCTTAACCAAGGGGCAGCAACACCAGATCAACCTTAAGCTTTTTTAGAAAGCCACCATATTTTTGTGATTGTAGAATTTTGCAATTGATGAATGGAGGTGCTCTCGTAGCATACTTTTCTGCTCTCTTTGATATAAGTGCAGAAAAAAGAAAAAGAAAAAAAAAAGAAAAAGAAAGAAAGAAAGAAAGAGAAAGAACAAAAAAAAGAAAAAGATATTTTTTTTGTTGATGTGGCATGACACGTCATCATGTTGATGACGTGACATGCCACATCAGTAGATAACGGTGGACGGCCAACGGTGTGAGTGAGGAGTGCCAAATGTGTCATATGTTTCAAGTGCAGGTGCCTTTTAAACCGTTTGACCAAAGGAGGTGCCAAATGAGTCAGTCAATGCAAATGCAGGTGCCATTTTTTGACTTTTTCCAAAAGTAAAGGTAATAGAAAGAGATAGAAAAGAGATGAAGGAGACGAGATGATATAAAGAAGGAAAAGGAAACGAGATGAGATAAAAAGAGAAGGGAGAATTTTAATCTAAACCATCCAATTTTATTAAATAACTCAGATCTATCTGATAGAAAATTAGAGGAGCCCGATCTGTTATTTACCATTCAAAACACTAAGAAGCTATAATGCATAAATAAATAAATACAAAATGCACAGTTTGCAATTTTATTGTTTCAGGACGGAGGAGGAAATGGTTTGGTGGGAGTCTTTTTCCTTGATTTGATGATTAGAGTAATATTTGAATCATACCATTGACAATGTGTAAGAGTCTTTTTACTTATTTGTTTCTCAAATCACTCATGTTCCATTTTAATCTGCATTCTTTTTAATTATTTATTTTAATTATTTATTTTAATCATTTTTAGACCTCAAAACCAAACCTTATTTTACTTTATTTATTTTATTGGTCAAAATAATTTTTTCAAAAATTACAAGCAGCAAACCTTTTATCACTATTTGCAATTCATTTTATTTATTAGTATTAAGTTGTAATTTTGATTATTATTTGATGGATTCGGCACCTATCAAAAACCTTGTCTAGTGTCGTACAATATTGTTACATTTTTGTTTGGTAAACTATATAAAAAAAATCATACAATTTATAATATATTCTATTTAACCCTCTATATTTTAAATAAATGTTTGTACTATCAACCCTATAGTTTTCTAAAAATTGCAATCTTAACTTTTCTAGTGTTTAAGAAATTCAAAATAAATGGTAAAATAATTCAAAAAATTATGCAAATTTGAAAGAAAATGTAACAAATATGGGAGAGTTCACTCTATTAAAAACTTGAAAAAAATAATGAGAACTTTTATTTGAAAATATTTAAAAAGGAATAAATTACATTGTATTAAGTTCTAACATATAACTTACATTTTTCATCAAATTTTATATATTTTTTTGCAATATTTTACTTTTTATTTTAGATATTTTAAGTATTAAAAGGTTAAGATTGTAATTTTTAGAAAACTATAGGATTTAAATTGAACGTTTTTAAATTATAAGGGTTAAGTGAAACATTTTGTAAACTATAAGGTAAATAGTAATGCCAACGACTTGTTGCTTTGGTAAAATGCAGAATTCTATGTCATCTCTAATCAAGCAACCAAGACGCGCACCTCCAAGAGATTATGACGCAATTCATATTAAGAGACACAAACCATAAGCTACCTATTCCTAAAACAAACATGAATCCTTAACCTCTGGGGCATGACATCTCCTTGATGCAGTGTTTCCCGAATCCTGGAAAAACAGCTGCAGTTGCAGGGATTGATAAGCAACTGAGAAATTTTAAATGGACTCAGCAATCTGAGAAGAAACAAGGTAAATATTAGTTCAGCATGTTTGATCAAATTGCAATCTGAGAAGAAATTTTAGCACCTGATTCCAATCGATCTTCTCGTGAAGATTCTTCTTTCCTCGAGTGCAAAATCAGACAGTCCAATGCTGCATAGATCAATTGACCATCAAAATGATCTCTGTCTTCGACGGAAAATGCACGAGTCTTTCCATTTATTTCCACAATGCTTTGTCCTGGAGATTTTTGTACCTTATTACATTTCATCATTGTCCTTATCCTTGCAACTCCATCCCATCTCCCTGCGGATGCATATAAGTTGGCCATCTCCACATAAGGAACAGCCACATGGGGCTCCAATTCGAGAAGATGACGGGCTGCATATTCGCCAATCTCGACGTTTTTGTGAATCTTGCAAGCCCCAAGCAATGCATTCCATATGGCAGCATCCGGTGTGAGAGGCATGTCTTGAATGAATGCAAATGCTTCTTTTACCTTTCCCATACGTCCAAGAAGATCCACCATACAGGAATAATGGTCCAATCCCGGATTTATTCCATATACTCTGGTCATCATATTGAAGCACTCCCATCCTTTCTTTAGGAAACCAGCATGAGAGCAAGCTTGTAGAATGGCCAGGAACGTTATGTGGTTTGGTTTCATTCCTGATTCCACGAGCTGATGGAAAAGGTCCAAAGCTTCTTCAAATGATCCATTCACTGCACAAGCTGATATCATAGCAGTCCAAGAGACAACAGTTCTATCAACCATGACATGGAAGAGCTCTCTTGCATAAGATAAGCTTCCGCATTTTGCATACATGTCAATTAACGCATTGCAAACTACTACATCTTTTAACCCACTAGAATGCGAATAAGAATTAATCCACTTTCCAAATTCAAGAAGACCACACCGGCCACAACCTGATATCAGGGAGAGCACAGTAACCAAATCCGGTTTCTCACCAGTTGTTTGCATAGTATTGAACAAAGTCAGTGCCTCATCCATGTCTCCTTTCTCAGCGTACCCACTGATCATAGCATTCCATGAAACACAACTCCTATCATGCATACAATCAAACAAACGCCTTGCAGAGTCAACATCTGCACACTTGGAATACATAGATATAAGGGCATTAACAACACAAATATCTGAATCACAACCAACTCTAATTCCATGAGAGTGAATCAGCATACCTTGAAACATTGCCGCACCATGTGCACATGCAGAAAGTAGGCTAACAATGGTACTTACATCAGGCCTAAATCCATCATGCAGCATCAACTTGTAAGTGAGCAGAGCCTCAAAATATTTCTCAAAATTCCCATATCCTGCAATCATGGAATTCCATGAGACCATGCTCCTTAAGCTACCTCCAATCTCACAAAAAACTAACTCAGCCGAACCCAAATCACCACATTTTGCATACATGGAAGTCCAAGTATTAGCAACAGTAACTTCAGCATCTACCCCAATACGAATCCCAAATGCATGGACACCCTTTGCCCATTCCAAATTCTTCACACAAGATGTCATCCGACTCACTCCCATAACCGTGACCGAATCAAGCGAAGTTCCTCCGAATCTCATCTCCGACAAAGTGCATAAAAATCTATCAAAAAACCCCATTTGGGAAAAACCCGTAAGCATGACATTCCACGAAGCAACATTCCTTTGGGGCATTTTCTCAAACAGATTATACGCAGACTGAAGTTGACCACATTTAACATACATATCGAGCATTGCTGTCTGAACAAAGACATCAAGGTTAAACGGCGATTTCACGATATGGGTATGAATGATTTGGGAGTATTCAGGAATGGAGAGCTTTGCACAAGCTTTGCATATAAATGGAAAGGTCAAGTTGGTTGGTTGCAGGGAGTTGTGCTTCATTTGGCAGAAGAGGGATAGAGCTCCATTGGCGTCATTATGATCCACAGATTGTCGAATTTTGGAGTTCCAAAGATTTATTAAGGTGGATGAATTTGAAAGACGGCTGAAACGCAGAGTAGGCGCAACCATTTGGGAACTGCCACTGACTCGGATCAAGCTTTTGGTGTGGCATGGAGTCAAGAATGCATTGGTCCAACCATAGCAGCACTGTCGCTACTACAGCTTAGCTTGCTCCAACAAAGAATAGTACAAATCTGATTAATTAGTTAATTTAATTTATGGATCAATTGATTTGTTTGAAGCAGGGACAGGACACAGACACCGACTGAGACTGGCATGTTGTTTGAAAGAGAGAAGTTTTGGCCAATACTATCAATCCTATTTGGTCGGTTTTCTGAGTTCGTAACACAGAACTGTTATTTCTTTTTGTTCAAAAAATAATAATAATCTATATCCATATCTATATCTATACTATATAAAAAACACGAAAAACTTTATTCTTTAAAAGTCTATTATACGTACGAAAAACTTTATTCTTTAAAAGTTTATTATACCCTTAAATTATTAAAAAATTTAAGGGTATAATAAACATTTAAATATTTTAATTAATTAAATTATTTAATTAATTAACTTACCTATTAAATTAATTAACCTACCTATTAAGTTATTTGATTGTAATAAACTTTTAAACATTTTAATTTATTTATTTTTTTAATTAATTAACCTATCTATTAAATTAATTAACTTACCTATTAAATTCTCTATATTTTAAATTGGTTCGAATAAACATCACCCTTAACAAATTAATCAGTATATTTTAAAAAATTAAAATAATTAGTGATTGATAAAATAATTAAATAACTTAATAATATTTTTTACCATCTTTTAATTTTCTAATTATTAGAAAGACCGAAATTGCAATTTTGTTGCAGGCTTACGTTGCAAATTTCAGGCTTATATTGTAAATTTCAAAACTATTGGGTTCAAAGTGGGAGATTTTGTAAACTTTAGGGCCTGTTTACTTCAGCAAATTCTCCCGAAAATTCTTCAGCTTTTTAAAAACTGGATTTTTTTTTTCGAAAACGTGTTTACTTCGCGCTATTTTCATTTCGAAAACAGAAATGAAAATTTTCAGAATAAAAACTCATGTGTAAGTTTTGAAAACACCAAAAACCTGTTTTCAAAATTTTCTTTGCTTTTACAAAACCAGTTTTCAAAATGCAAAACTCGCTTCTCTGTTTGGAAATTAAATGAAAGTTTTTTTAATACACTTTTACCCATCACCATTTCTTCACGTTCTTCGTCCTCATTCTTCCACTTCATCTGCTCACGTTCCTCTTCATCTTCTTCCTCTTCTTGCGTTCCTCTTCTCTTCTCCCTCCGACGCCGGCCTTCTTCTCCACTCTCGGCTCCGTCCGACTTCTCTCGATCTCGGCTGCTCCTCCTCCACCACCCACCGAAATCCTAGGTACTAGTTTTCTTCCTCTCTGTTTATGATTAAATCAGTTTAGGGTTTCTTGAATAACCTACTTTTCTTCCTCTCTGTTTCTGATTAAATGAGTTATTATGTTAACAAGCTTCTTTAGTCTGGATGTGAACAAGCATACTACTTTTCTTTCTTGGATTGGTAGGTTATTATGTTATCTTCCCGGTGTGCATTTTCTTGGTATGAGGATTTTGGCTTTTTCTTTCCTTGAATGTACTTTCTTTAGTGTATTAGTGAGCTAATTAATGTTTTGCTCTTGCTTGTGTAAAATGGATCTGCAATCTAAAAGATGGATGAATGGTCAGCATCTGAGAGCACTTCCATCAGAGAAGTTGACTGAGCTTATTGGCGATCGTTGGAAGAGCACTGGCATCCTAGTAAAGTCCAAAGGACCTTTTATAGATGTAAGACTTTTAGTCTTGACATTACAAACAAGATTTTATTTTCATTTATAAGTTCCCAAATTAAAATCTTTTCCCACTGTTATTAGCTGGAAGATAGGTTCAGTGAGGATTGCAGTAGGTTTCACTTATCTTTCAACTTCGTAACAGAATCTATTGTATTTCATTAATTGTTATAGTTGTTGTTATTTAAGCTTATCGATGGATGAGTTAATCATCCATATGGAAAAGAAGGATCTTCATAGGAACCAATCTGCTATCGAACGAGGAGCTACTCTTTGCTAGATCTATTGATTAATTAGCCATGCTTAGTCTTCAGAGAATGTCTTGATTGTGAAGTGCCTCATTCATTATGGTATTTCTTTTTCTTTGTAATGTCTAGAGAAATATGTGAGAGAACTTGTTCTATAATTTTTGCAAACAGGAAGCAGTTCAGCTGCTCAAGGATGGGATTGACTTGGTAACTGATGCAGAAAAAGTGCTCTCAGATTTGCTGTCTTATCCTTTACATGCTATTTTAATGAGGTGATTCTTGAACTTTCCACTCTAAGAAATTAAGTTCTACTTATCTATTTGGCATGGTTTTCTGGCCTGAAAATTTGTACTTGCTGTATGTAAGCAACCACATTTTGCGTACAAGGTCTTTGGCAATTTTTCGAAATAAGTTTGTGAATCATGGCCCTAGATTGGCCTAAAATTCGTTGTTGTAGTTTTAAAGTGAGATTGAGTAGGGAGTCAACCTATTGTATTAGTGAGTCCATTATCTAGAATGTTGTTGGCTTTGCTAAATCATACTGGTTGTAGTTAATCAAATTTATCTACACTGTCAGCAGTCCTGCAAGTAAGGCTGTCATAGATGAGAAGCTTTCTGAAGTTGCATCCAAGCTCTTGATTGCATATGACAGTGGTGAACTGCTTAGTGCTCTAGAACAAGGTCATTCTGGCTGGCAGAAGTGGGTCAAGAATTTTGGCAAATCTCTAAAGTTGAAGGTGCGGTACGACAGAGTGATACAATACAAGCATGATCTGAAATATAGGAATAATGGTTTGTGATATGCTATTTATTTATTTTCATGTTGCATGGTATTGTAGGAAAAATCACTTTTCATGCCTCTTCGACTGTTGTTAACTGGAAAGCTGCATGGTCCTGATATGGGTGCTAGTGTGCTCCTGCTCCATAAAGCAGGAACTTATGACATTGTCTCACTTGAAGCTGGTTTCATGAGATGGAATGAGAGGTTCAGAATGCTGCGGGAAGTTGAGTGGGATACACCGAACAATAACCAACCTCCTACGAAGTCTGCTGCCACAGCTTCAATATTAAACTGAGAAGCCAGTTAGTAATGGGTAGTTCTAGAAGTTTAAAAAAAAAAAGGGATTCTTCTGCAGTGAATGGGTGTCCAAATGGAATGAGGTAATTTTGTGAGAGGGTAACGTAAGACTAGAAGGTTGAACCACCTTGTGAGAGGGGATACGGTTCAATTGAAGAGATGGTATCTCACTTGCAAACATGTATGGTTGGGATTCTAAATCATAGGGTTTTTTTCTTATAAAATTCCTTGGTCTTTTTCGTTTGATTAACAAGAAGAATATACAGCTCTTTCTGAATGTATTAGTGAGTTTGAGACTTTTTAAAGAAAATTTCATTTTTTCGTTTTATCAAACGAAGGATGAATCATAAAGATTGAAGTCCTCTTTTTATTCTTAATCTTATGTTGGGAACCGATCGTGCAAATTATAATCAAAAGAACGTTGATTAAGATGCGACCAGAGAAGTTAGTGTGGAAGAGGGTCTGGCAATGGGGTTATCTGTATTATGTCACAGAGCAACTCAGAGGGTTGTAGCAGACCGATTTCAGCATTCTACTAGGACCGTGCACATATGGGTGAAGAATGTGATACGTAGTTTGGCTGCTTTACAAGTGAATGTCACAACAACAACAGATGAATGTTGTTAGGGAAGACATTGCAAATGAATTGTGGGCTCGTCATAATAATCGTTAGATTACGAGGGAGCAACGAGTCAAGTGGAGTACGTTTGCTATGTAATTTTTTCATCAATTACTATATTAGTAGATTGCTTTTATTATCACGTAGGAATATGAATTACAATATTTAAATGCAATATTAGAAGATTGATGTTATATTTAATAAGTTTTCCCTTTTTAAAATGACTATTAAATTTTCAAATGATTTCTTCTTTTCATTAAAAATATTTTCGGTTTTTCACAAAAAATGAAAACACGCGACGTAAACATATTTTCCAGTTTTCAGATCAGAAAATTCTTACATTCAGTGCGAAGTAAACGCGTTCTCCAGTTTTTCTGATCAGGAAACAAGCGCGAAGTAAACACGTTTTCCAGTTTTCAGAATGAAAAGAAAATTCTCGAAATTCAGAAAAACAGCAAATTTTCAAATTCAGAATTCTCCCAAGTAAACGGGCCCTTAGGGTTTCTTTATATAGTTTATCTAAAAATATATTAAATTTTTTAATCAATAAAGTTAATAATTTTTTTATTATTATATAATAAAAAATAAAATGTTACAAAATAAATATTTTGAGTATATTTTTAATGATTACGTAAATATATTTCTTGAGATTTTAGTATTTTTTTTAGATAAAAACTAGATAATATTTTCAATTTCAAGATAAACAACAACACAAACTTTAACATAAAAACAATATTTCCTATATGCCAAAAGTGGAAAGAAAACCGGGCCTCCTACATTCGTTAGTCTCTTAGAAAATCACGTGGGAGTAGCTTGTAATAATATTTTAAATAACACTAATAATAGTAAATTAGAAAGTGAACAAACTTATAAATTAATTTTTCACTTAAGTAATGCAATTTTATTTTTATTATTACATGACAACTTATTTAATTAATAAAGAATTATAATATTCATAACTTTTACTCTTTTGTAAATAATTTATCATAGAAAAATATACTTAGTATTGTGAGTTAAGAAAGTTAGCAAAAATAAATTATATTTGTATAAATTATATATATATTTAAAAATAAATTAATATTAAAGGTATGAATAATTAGTGTATATTAAATCAATTCTTTAAAATTTAAATTTATATTAAATATTTTTTTGATAGTATGAAAAATGAAAGAAGGTGATTTTTTATAATAAAATATTCACATCATAATATTAAATTATAATTAACAAAAAAATTATTTAAACAATTTAATAATTTAAATTCTAAAATAGAAAAGAGAAAGATAATTTATTTAAGAACTAATATATGTTAAATACTAAAATTATCTTCCTATGAAATTATTCTTATGAACTTTTACTTTTATATATTTTTTAAATTTATCATTGTTTGTGATATTTACATGGGTGAAAAAAATATTTTCTTGATTGATTACCAATAAGTTCCTAACTATATTCAAAGAGATTGTAAGAGATCAATCTATGTAATGTACTCGTGGAGCTACAATGTGAGAAATATCTTTAAAAGTATGGAATTGAAAAATAGTCACAACGAGTAAAATATAAGTTAATCTATTTTTAAATTTAAACTATTTGTTAAATATAACTTATGTATATTAATCTATTTTTTAAAGGTAAATTATTTTAAGTATTATTATATTATTTTAAAAATAATATTTTTTATTCGAGTTAATATTTTTTATTTTATTTTATTATTAAATTTAGTAAAGGGATTGATGTAGACATCAAAATTGTAGACCATCTTAAAATATGCGGTCCAATTTATAAAAAGGCCACGAAGCCTATTCATCGAAATCCGTGAGGCTTGGTTCAACAAACTCATACTCGGAGGGATCAAAATTCATCTCATATTTATTAAATAATTTGATTAAGTGTCAAATTAATTAATATTTAATTATTAATTAATTAATAATGGCGGTTACATATTGGGCCAATGAGATGAGGACATATGTCATCTTTCCCACTCAAAGCCATCCCTATGAGCCTATAAATAGAGGCCTCATTAGAAGGTGAAGGACACATTATTTTGAGGAGAAGAAGTGCTGCGAAAATCAAGAACTAAAGCATATCGTCTCCAAAGAAGAAAGAGAAGCCACAAGCTGATTCAAGGCCGGTTTTCTCTCAACCACATCAAATCAAATCAAGAAGAAGCCACAAGCTAATTCAAGGCCGGTTTCTTCTCAAATCAACTGCGGATTACAAGCTGATTCAAGGCCAATTCGTCATCCATCCAACTCAAGTTCAAATCCAAATCCGGAGTGAAGATCGATTCATTAATCAGAGGAATCAAGAGAAGAAGAACCACTTTTATTATACATCCAACATTTGTAATTTGACACGTGTAATTTTCTCCTGTCACGGAGAAATTTGTGTGTACAATTGATTTTAAGAGAGTTGAAGAAACATAAACTAAATAAAAATGAAAAATAAATTGTAATATTTATACTTTTTCTAACATAAATTATATGGTAAAAAGAAGAACAATTTTTATGAGAATAATTGAGAAGTTTATTTATAAGTATTGACCATATTAGCCATATATTATCAAAATAATTTACATTAATTTTATTTTTATGAAAGAAATATTTTATATTGTACATAAAATATTTTCTACATGGGTTAATAGTATTT